>CM053785.1:84235414-85435414 GCA_028749045.1 Cupressus sempervirens
TCCCATATTTACATCTGCCATTGCTGATTTGACAATAGCAAGCACTCACCTCTAGATTAAAGCTCAGGAAAAATAGAAAAGGGCTTCACAAATATTGATCGTACTAAAGCCAAAATTGAACTCTCTACACAGAGATATACACACAAAATATTAGTAAGTAGTAGTTATCGCTGATTGATTGCTCATCTTAGATATGCCATATAAATTTGGCACAAGAAGAATCAAGTACTCAATTGAATTGCTCTAACTATCCAGATTTGTGACAATGCACAAAATTTGAAAAGAAGCAAATTTAATAGGTTTGAAAATAACTACATTTATCATTTCCTTTTAACCATACAATCAGCCACTAATGCTAATTTTAATTTTATAAACAATAAAAAGTTTTAAGAATAATTCCATGTGGAATTAAGTTCACCAATTTATTCGATTGAAGGAAAATAGGTTGTGACAATTTCATAAGACAAAACCTGGTTGTGTTCATCAATCTAGTTGCCTACCATGTAAAGCCTCGTATATGGATGTTTGACTTCTCTTGCTCCAAATGGCAAGAGGGTGCCAAATTGCCTAGATGGCAGCTGGGATTTGCCTCTACAGCAAATGATTGGCTAGGGCTGATTTATGCAGCTGGAGGGTTTAACAAGTTTCATGATAGGGAGCGCACTACTACTATTTACAACATAGAGGAGGACAAGTGGGATAATCTCCCTGACATGAACACCTATGTGGTGTGCCCTAAAGGTATTTTTTCTGACAGAAAGTTCCATGTATGTTGCTCCGATAATTTTATGAGAGATAATTAATTAAGTGATTAATGGAAAGATAGAAAGAGAAATTATTTTTTACTATTCCAATATATTCTCTCTCTATACTTTAACTTCTAGAGAGAAATTTGGATTTGAGTTTGCGTTTCTTTCTCTCCTTCAACATTTTCTCTCTCCCCATACTACCTCTCTCTACATACTCAAACTTTTAGAGAGAAGTATGGGTTTGGGTTGCCTTCTCTCACTCAATATTTTCTCTCTCCACATACTAAAATACTCTCTCATTATGTACTCCAACTTTTTAACCTAATCCTAACCCAAACTTTCCAACCCAAACTCCAACTTTAAAACAACCACCGACTGGAAATCAAATTCATAGATATAATCTTAAAGCCTAGTTTTATCTATAGAGAAGTGCTAAATGATTCTTTGAGCAATAGTGAACATGAGATTTTAAAACCAACCTCCTTCAATCTAAGCACCAATATCCTACATACTCATGCAATTGATTCAAATATTTATTCTATCATTTCCTTATTCAGGTAGGAAAATGAATGACAGAGGGATCTAGGGAAACACTAAAAACTGCTCTACTACACTACGGCCTGGCTTCATCTCATGGCTACCTTCTTGGTCATTTTAATTCACATGTTTTACCTATAGCCTCTCGTATTGATTCTCTAGCTTCTTTCAGTTTCAATTACAACATCTTCAACAATATACACATACTGTTTGAAGAGAACCATTTGACAAAATATCTGGATGTGAAAATAAAGTGTAGAGCATAGACAAGGTGTAAATTGTTTGACTAAATGCCTTTGGAAGAGGTTGTTTCAATACAAGAGTGCCAGATGTCATGGTTTTATCTCTAACATTCCCAATAGTTTGATGAATACTCAAACTAAGTGTTATGTGAGTATGCACTCCCAAAATTGTCACTCCTCTCTGAGATTATATGATTTAGTACAAGCTTTGATTTTTGCAAAGATGTGAATTGAAAAGGTAACTTGATACATATAGATTTCATAAAATTGATCCTTAGCGGTGGGAGTTTGCAAATGAAGACTTTTCAAGAGGTAGTAGGCATTTACTAAAAAACATTCACCGATGCAAGCCTATTCATAGCCATAACCAATAGTAGCAACATCGAACAGAAACTTCAAATTTAGGGGCTTATGCTAAGATCAAGAATCATGAGTTGGAAGATGAAATTACAAATCTCAAACAAGAAAAGAAAATGCTAGTGATGGAGTTAGTTAGGCTTGGGAATTAACAACGAGGCACTAAGGTTTGGCTGCAATCATCAGAGGAGTGCCTACAATAAATGGAAAAGTGGCAAGAAGGATTAATGACATTCTTAGCTAAGGCTATGCAAAATCCTAGATTTGTAGCACAACTTGTTGTGCAAAGTGAGAAGAAGTTAGAAATTACTATAGCTAGCAAGAAAAAGTGATTGCCCAAGCATGAGGACATCTTGCACATTGGGGAGCATGATAAGGAGGATGGTCAATTAATAGCATATAATCCTCATATGAGTGATATTATGAAGTCTGGGCTTATGCAAATTTACAAGAAGGATTTGACTAAGGAGCTTGAGACATCATCAGACACATTAACAAATTTATTTCATGATGTTGCAAGTGATGATCTTTGTGAATCAAAGCATTGTGGAAATCTTTCAAACCACTCACCAGAAGTAGCTATTGCAAAGATTCATGCAAGTTATGGTTTCCTTAATACACCCATCTCATTAGAGTTTTCAGATATCCATAGATCCACCTTAGCAGACCTAAATTCCTCTTTTATATTGCAAGAATTGTCTTGTTCTTCAAAGGTAAAAGAGATAGTACCATTGATAGGGTCAATAGGATGCATTGCCTTTGATATATCATGTAACTTAAGTTTGAATCCTTGATCTTCTCCAATTGAATTTAATACCACAAATGACATGGAAAAGGTCATTGGAAACTTTGTGGATGGAAGTTCTGTACAGAATAACACAGATAATAGAGAGACAAGTTCATAAGCAATAACTATGGAGACAAGATTGCCAGGTTATGCTTCAAAGGTGGTGTTTGAGGAGAAGATGGCTAATGATAGAGGTCATGAGAATAATAGAGAGGGTACATATAATGGTATGAGCAATAGGTCTCACAAGAAGAGAATCAATGATTTTTTTTGGGAATGATTTCTTATTGAGATTCCAAAGGCAGAAGACATAGGAGGGGCTGATTCTAAGAGTTAGGGGAGTGTTAGTAGGGATGAAAATGACAGTCCATCTAAGAAAGGGAATTTATGTAGAACACGTAAGAAACTTGACTCAGCTACTCACAACACCTACAAATCAAAGAGCAAGCTCAGGAAATATCAGTGATCATAGTTAAAAGTTAGAAGTGCATATGTCTAAAGTTGTCTCAGGTTTTTATTTATGTATTTTGTAAAAAAGTCAACATTAGAATTAACTTTCGTTTTGGTCAATGTCTCAAATTTTTCTAATTGTAGTTAACCATTGAAAGTTATAGTTGGTTACAAACTATCTTCGGAGTAGTCCAAACTCTAACTTTTTGAGCAGTTACAAACTCAAAAGGTTAGTAATTCTAGAATATCTATAAATTCCAAAATCTCAATATGATAAGGGACATTTTTGGACTTGGAGATAGGGGAACACTTATGTTTTGATAACAAGGCAATTTTTGGAAAGTGTGTACAATTGTTGTTCTTGTAATCTGTCATTTCTTATATTCTTGATACTAAGAAATAAAGAAAGTAAACTTTGCATTCTCTCTTTCTACATATCTAAAACATTGAACTATTGACTCTTTCTTTGTAATGGATGTTTTTACAGTATTGTGCAAATGCTCTTGAATGATTGAATCAACATTGTGTTAGTCATAACTCTCAAGCATAGTTCTTGATTGTTTTCATTAATAGTTTACGTTGATTTTATGGAAACATTGAAGTCGTGTGGTGCATTCACTATCAATGGTTTCCTTTTTATTTTCTAAGTTCTAATCATCTTTATTGAAAAATAAAAAAAAATAATCTTACGAGGGACCTGCCCCTCTAAATGTAGAGCAAGGCTAGATACCAAGGGCCTAGCCAACTATTGGAGAAATCAATTTTCCACACATTCCATTGGGCTAAATTATATATTTTCTAAGTGAAAAATCTATTTACCAATAGATTTTTGGCAACTCTACTGGGGAGACAGAATGAGAAAAGATTAATAGTTGCATGTAATGAAGCACGATGGTGCTACCACATGAGAACATTCTTCTAGTTCTCCAACCAAAGCTTAGCTTCCAAGACACCTAGGAGGATATTATTTCAGACTTGAACACTCTAGCCTAGAGGTGTAGATGAAGTGCACAATAGTATCATCAAGTAAATCAAGTTCTTGAAGAAGAAGAAGAATTCAAGGAAATCTTGTAGAGAGCTCCTATTGGTTAGAATGTTGTAGTCATTGAAAGAATAGTAGTTATCCCGAGAAGAAATAGGTAGAATCTTGGTCACATCCAAGCACAAGTAAACAATAACCAATAAACTAGCTGACAAACTATATACCTGAGTGGACAGGCAAAAAGGTCTACTAGACAAAGATTTTGAAGCCCTTTAGAAGTTAGATTTCAAGCCGGTTACTCCTAAGAAGATGAAGAAGGTTAAGTCTGTTAGCAAGCCATCTTCACCACCCAAGGCTACTATTTCTCCTATGACCTTTCAAGCTTTGATCCTACAAGGTACCCTTGTACCTCTAGTCATAAATTTGCAGCCTTTGAACATCATTCTCCCAACTATGGAACAACAAGCACCACAACCATTGGTCCTATGGGGAGCTGCTATTGGTCCATTAGCTTTAGGGAACCAGTTTCTTGACATGCCCATTGGCTCTCTAAAAATTCTTCCTAAGTTTTTTGGGGATGGAGAAGTCACCACTGATCAACACATCAATGCATTTTTTAAGGCAATTGGAGTTCTTGAAATTCAACATGAAGATGTTTCTATTCATCTGTTTGTTGAAACACTCATAGAAGCCATGGTTGAATGGTTTGGTCAGCTACTAGCCAAATTAGTGACTTCATGGGCAACCTTGATTCAATCTTTTGAGAGGAGATTTAAAACTTTTGAAGATGAACATCTGCTTCTCTCCCAGTTAACTCAAATGAAGAAGGAAATCCATGAGCCAATGTGAGAATTCATTACTCATTTTAATCAGATAGTAAATTAAATTCCTACCAATAAAAGACCCACTAAAGAAAATCAAATGACTTTCTTCATCAGTGCTCAACCTTCTGATGTAAGCTTTCAAATACAAAGGGAAAAAGCTCATAATATAGTAGTTGTGCAAACTTTAGCCATTTAAGTGGAGGATGACTTCCTTAGTTTGGGTAAATAGACCCATGATCTACAAAAAGGAAAAGGTCAGCATGCCCTTATCACTACCATTGACCCTTTATATCAGAAATTGGCTAATGATGTGTTACAAATTAAGAAGTAGTTTCCCCACAATCCATTTCCTTTGTATCAAGATATTCCAAGGAGGAATTATGTACCATATTAGAAAAACAAACAATCTAAATGGCTACCCCATCCAATACCAAGGATAGCCATTGAGCATCCTGCATCATCTAGTAATCAAGTTGCTGTGTGTTATTTTCACTTGACAATAGATCATGATGGTGCAAGTTATCTCAAGATGGCTAGATTCTTGCAAATATATTTGACGACAAAGAAAATAAAAGAATATGTGGCCCTTGAAGATGTAACAAAACCTACTATTGGGACCTCTTCCATAAACTTCCTCAAATATGAATCTAATGATGAGAAAGCTGAAGATATTAACAATCATTCTTGCAATGTGGCTACACCAAATTGAAGATAGAGATTAGAAGAGAAGTGGAGTAAATAAGTGAAGGAGAAAGATTCTAATGAGACTGCTAAGCAAATTCTATCTTGTAAGCATACTCTAGAAGAGCCTTCACAAGTGAAGGAGACAGATAAAGGTAAATCCTCTCCCATTGTCGAAGACTCTTTTGATTTTATTGATCATTGTAAGAAGACCAAATTAAAAATTTCTTAGTTGGACTACCTAAAAGCTAACCCACATAAGTTAGAAAGGTCGATTCAATGCATTGGTAAAGGAAAGGGTTTGCCTAAGATCACTATCAACCATGAGTGAGGGGTTTCTTTAGAGGAAGAAAATTTGCAAGGGCTCATGATCGAGAAAGAATCATTTATTGCATCTTCTTTGTCAGATAAACCTAACCCATTCTGTGTCTCGCTCTATATAGCTGGATGCAAGTTAGGTAATTGTATCATTGATTTTGGTGCATTCAATAATGTTATACCTTCAAAGGTGGCCCATGCCCTAGGTCTCTCTCTAAACAAACCATCAAGAAAGGTGTACTCTATGGAGGCAAAACAAGTCCCGTTGGTTGGCCAGTTAAAAGATGCTCAAGTAGCACTTGCAACACATCTCAAAAAGAAGTTAAAATTGAATATCTTGGTCACTGAAATCCTAGCCAGTTATGGAATGCTATTGAGCAGAATTTTTTGTGAAGATCTTGGTGGCAAAATCAAGATGGACATGTCTCATGACCTTATCCCGATTAGAGATAAAAAGGTTAAACTCAATCCTAAACCTAAAGCTAAATATACATTCTTGAAATTGGATGATCCAAGGGCCAAAATATTGTATGTTGATACCGAACATGGAACATATATGATGACATCCGCTAAAGAAGATGTAACTGAGCCTTTTATGCTTGATATAACCAATGAATTATGGTCAATGGAGTTTGATGCAAGTTCTTCTTCTAGTTTAGGTTCCAGGATAGTGTTGATGTTTTCAAAAGGAGAGAAGTTCCCGAAAGCTTATAAGTTGGTTTTTGAAACCACTAATAATACTATAGAATATGAAGCTCTAAACTACTTAGCCTCGAGTATGTAAGAGAAAAAGGGATAAAACAACTCAAGGTATCAAGAGATGTAGAACTAGTTGTTAACTAGGTGTGAAGGCAATATCAACAAAGAATGCCAAAGTGAAGGCATATAGAAATAGAGTGTGGGATGAGATTGAGAATTTTGATGCTTTTTCTTTATCTGCTATCCCTTGTGAATGAAATTCCAAAGCAGATTGTCTTGCAGTCTTTGCCTCTCTCCTTATTCCTCATCCTGAGTTCAAAAAAGATATCTACACCATAGAGATGATTAATAGATCCAGTGTGCTAGATAATGATTGACATTGGAAAGTCTTTGATGATGATGGGAAAATTATTGCATTTCTTGAGGGATGCCCTCCATTTTCAAATTTAAATTTTGAAGGATCACATAATCGTAATGGAACACCAGGAGATAACCCTGAGATTATTCAATTGAAAGGTAATGTTATTCCAAGAGGATTAGTCACCCTTGAGATTCTTTTTGATAAAAAAGATAAAAGGAAAGAGAAAGTCAAGGATACTAAATCTTCTAATTCCTTGGGTTACGTGAAAGTAAATATTGGTTTTGAAGAAATTCCAAAGATGGTCCTAATAGGGAAAGATTTGTCATCAGAAGAGAAAGAAGAATTAATGAATTTGTTGAAGTCATACCAAGACATTTTTTTCTTGGGGTTATGGAGATTTGAAGGAATTCATGAATGGAAAATTTAAATATCAGATTCCTTTAAAACCTAGTTCAGCTCCCTTTCAGTAAAAACAAAGGCAATTCAATCTGAAGGTCACTGATGCTATATATAGTGAAATTGATAAAATAATTAAAGTGAAGATCATCTACCCTATCCACCATTCAATGTGGGTAGCCAATATTGTCCCAGTTAGGAAGAAGAATGGTGGGATAAGAATATGTGTCAACTTCCAAAATTTGAATCAGGTGTCACTTAAGGATAATTATGGGCTCTTTATCATGGATCATATTTTGTAATTGGTATCTGGTTCTGAGCTCATGTCAATGTTAGATGGTTTCTCTAGTTATAATTAGATCAATGTTACACCAGGCGATCAACATAAAACAACTTTTACCACTCCATGGGGTATGTTTGCCTACAATCATATGCCTTTTGGTTTGATAAATTTTGGAGCCACCTTTCAACAAGCAATGGGTCATTCATTTGTAGATCTCAAGAATAAGATCACTATCATGTACCTTGATGATCTTACAATGTTTTTAAAACATAGAAGAGATCATGTGCATCATCTAGAATCTATCTTGCATCGACATCAAACTCATGGCATCTCACTGAATCCTACGAAGTCTATATTTGGAGTGACAGAAGGAAAACTAATCAAACATATTGTCTCCAAAGAAGGTATTCAGATAGACCCTGAAAGGGTGAAAGCTATCCAATAGTTATCACTTCCCACGAGTAAACCAGGGGTCAAATCTTTCTTTGGGTCGATAAACTTCATAAGGAGGTTTGTACTAGACTTCTTTCAGATTACAAAGTCAATTGTGGATATGATGAAAGGGAATACAAATTTTAAATGGAAAAAGGAAGGTAAGGCTTCTTTTGAACAAATCAAGGTTGTGATTGCTAATGCCCCTACCCTTTCTTATCCAGATTTTTCTTTAAAAAATGATTTGTATTGCTATGCATCTGAGAATAATTTATCTGCTATACTTACCCAACCTAACAAAGACAATACTAAGGCCCTAATAGTAGTCATGAGTATCCCTATTAAGAAAAATGAATTGAAATATTCTTTGATTGAGAAGAATGCATATGCTCTAGTTAGAGCAATGAAAAAATTTAGGTTTTACATCCTAAACTCTCACTTCAAAACATTTGTTCTTGATTTGGTAGTGAAGACTCTTCTAATACAACAAGAGATCAGTGTGAAAAAAAGGGCCTCCTTGATAGATAAAGTACAAGAATCTGATCTAGATATCAAACCTATGATAGCTAAAGTCAACTTTGTCAAGAATGACAAGGATTTAGAAACTTAAGCCCTCTATAACTATGCCATTCAAGATGATGATCACAAAGGATATAGAAGAAGAGCTAATAATGAATTCACCTTGCATGGCCTCAATAGTAGAGAGAAGAAGAGAATCATCCCCTAAAGAACCAAAAGCCAAAGAAACTGAATCAAAAGATGATGCAACCATTATGTCTTTGATCACTAAAGATAATGAGGAAGAGGAAGAGGAAGTTGCACCAACACCTAAGAAAGGTAAGAAAAGGACTAAACCAATTCCTATAATCGAGATTGTAAAAAAAATTGTAATAAAATCATGATTACAATATTTTTAAGAATAAATATGCAATGTTCTCCAAGCAAAAAAAAAGAAAAAGTTGTAAGTGTTGTACTATCTAGCCTAAGAATAAGTGACATAAGGCCATATGATGTTGGGTTCGAATTTCCCAAAGACTTAGGAAATTTACTAAATGATAAATGGAGCACTAGAATAATATTTTATGAGAAGATGGTGGTGTTATAAATATGGCTAGGTAGATGTATGAGTGTTGTCATTTATGGAAACATATGTTTTTTGATATTTCATGATGTTATCAGAGTTAGAAAATTGTTTAAGTGTTAGATAGTTTATAGCGGTACAAAGAAAAATTTGGTATGTATGGACCCTAGAAATTTGAGTTAGCTCATGTGTAGTTAAGGACTAATAGTTGATAGAGTCACAATGATGTATGTCAATGCGCAGACCTGTATAGACAGTATGACATAAGTTATAGTTAAATTACTAGTTCAAGTATTTAACAGAGCAGAATAGAGCATATCAAAACATTGGATTGTATGACTTGAGAAATTATTTTGGTGACAAAATAATTACTAAGTCATGATGATCCAACATCCTAGATATTTACCCAAAGTCATTTTTTATATTTGGTCAAGTGTGTGAAAGCATTAAGGCTAACTGAGCAAAGATTTATTAATTTGTGAGATATAAGTATAGATCATATCTTGTGTAGATAAAGTGAGGAAGACATGTGATGCAAATTATTGTAAAGAAAGAAAGAATGATATGTGAGCCTTATGTGATGCAAAATATGATGTATGACTAAAGAAAGTGCATGCTATAACAATAAGATAGTATTTGATGCATACATATTCTTGTGAAGAACTTAATTGTATATTGCATGTTAGATTAGTGGGCTCTTCTTGCATACATTGTATTTGATCTACCAAACCTAACAGGGTTGAAGAAAATCCTATTGGCAATATGGTTAGTTAGACTTTTTATTGGTTTTCATTTATGGTGACATATACTCAGCATTTCATTTATGTTGTCAAAGAAAGAAAATTGTCTAAGTATTAGATAGTTTGTAGGAGTACAATGAACATATCTTAATAGTATGGACAATGCACAGAGAGTTAAGAATATACATAGATGAGGAAGGTTTGTAACATTGTCAAGATGGTGTGTTCCAGTGTGCATGTGTGCACAATTAGTATAACGCAAGTTACAGTAAGTTTAATTGTGTTGGTATTTAACAATGCAGAACAAAGGATAGCAAAAAATAAAGTTGTATGACTTTAGGAATTGTTTTAACTTCAACATAATTACTAATTCATGTTAAGACAACTATGTAAATATTATTTTATAATTTTTCAAGTGTGTGAAGACATGGAATCTGATTGAGCAATAATTTGTGAATGCACAAGGTACAAGTAAAGATCTTATATCATGCAAATAGTGTGTAAATGTGTTGTGCAGTAAATAGATATGATGTGCACATTACTATGGAAGTTGCATGATTAGAAGTGACATGTGAACTATTGTGAAAACCATTTAAGAGCCTTATGTGATGTAAAATCTAATGCAAGATTAGAGGAAGTGTGAGTTACAGTAGCAAACAAGTACTATATGTATATCTATTATATGAAGTAACTGAATTGTATAACTACATGTTAGGGTAGTGGGCTCTTCTTGCATACATTGTAATAGATCTATCAACTCCTAACAAGGACTCAAGACACTATATGTACTACATAGACTCCTAATAAGGTAAATATCCTTAATAGGATCCTATTATTTAGTGAATCATCTAGTGGGTATCATCCCCACTGAGGTTTTACCTTGGCCAAGATTTGCCTAGTTAACAAATAATGGTGTTATGAGTTCTCTATGTGTATGGTTATATTTACTATTCATCATTCTTGGTTTACTTTTATATGCAAGTTATAAAGTAATTAACAATATTAAGTTGTGGGTAAAACTTTGTAGAATATTGATTCACACCCACCCCCCCGCCCCTCGTTCTTAGTATTATCTATTTCTAACAATTGGTATCAAAGCATCAAAGCACAGTTACTTTGAAGATGCTTAACAACTTAAATAAGATCCTAGTGAATATGGAATTGTTGAAGAAGAATCTTGAAGAAGCTCTTGAATAGATTGATCTTCTTACTGAAGAGAGATAACTTAAAAGAAAAATACAAAGTTGCAAAAGTTTACATTGGAAAACTGAAAGATGAAATTGATGATCTAAAATTTAGCAAGGAACCTTCTATGTAGATCAAATTTTAATGATGATATATAAAATCTCGAGAAAGAGAATGAGATCTTAAAACATGAGTTGAAAATTGTTGAATTAAAGTTAAGTCTTAAAACTGGTGGCAACAAGAGTGAACCTAATCTAAAAAATGAGAATGTAGACCTTAGATCCCAATTAAGTCAAGTGACATCTAAAATAGATTTTATTAAGATAAAGCACATAGAGTTGGAAAAATACATCATCATTGTGAAAGGAGAGTAGACACAAACAAAAAAATAGTTAGAGAAACTTTACACAAGTTCTAGGAAAATTGATGAACAAATATTTCATCAATGACCTTCTTATGACAAGATAGGCCTTGGATATCTTCTTGGAGAAAAGTTAGTAGAGAAATATTAGATTAGGATAGAACTAGATTCTATAGTAGAAATCCCTAAAGAAAAGTTCAAGTAGTCTAATGAAGTTGAGAATGAATTAGAAAAGAAATTTGTTGAACTTAGAACAATAGAGCAAGTTAAAGAACCTAAGCAAGATGATACGTCCAAAGAGCTAAGATATGAATTCAAAGGTAGATGTTTTATATGCAATGAAGTTGGATATATGAAGAGAGATTGTATAGGTAAGTCTTTTAAACTTATTATTAATTTGTATTGTTATAATTGTCATGGTTATAGACATAAGGTAGTGGAATGTAAGAAACCTAAGTTTTTTGATGATAAGAAGAATAGTAGAATGTTAAGGAATACTAATCTTCTAGGTAATGGAAGCTGTAGATCACAAAGGAGATCTAATGATGGAGAGAAACCTAGTGGTGAGAGAAAGAAGTTTGTTTGCTACAAATGTAACAATCCTAGACATATTGCAAGGAATTATAGGGAACCTGAAAGTTAGAATAGGAAAAATTAGAAGAGTTATGCACTTGTATGTTAGTTATGCAATAACACTAGACACACAACAAGATTCTATATAATGGATAGAGGGAATTTTATCAGGAACCATAATCATATAAGGTGTTGGAATTTTAAAACTACTAAACATCAAAGGCTCAATACCAAATTGATAGTACTCACATAACCTAAGGATTAGCCAATTCCTATTAGTAATCTCATGTGTAAATCATTCAAACCCAACTTCAACAAAACCAAGGGTGGTTTTCTACTCTTTAGGCTCTACAAAACTAGGGTGGGTATACACATGGATGATTCAAGACTGGAAGATACTATATGAGAATTATTTTAGTTTCATTTTGATTTTCATCTCAAATCCTCAAATACATGCATGGTTCTAGCATTTTGAACAAGCACATCCAATATAACAAACTTGGCCAAATTTCTTCTATATATTTGCAAGTGTTCATAGCAATAGTGGCTAACTAAGGCTAAAACATTCCATGCAAACAAGTGATGAACATCATTTAAGATCTTCAAGAAATGAAATCTAAAGATGATTGTGATTTTAGAATTGATGCTCCTTCACAATGTATGTATTCTACATACTTAGTAAAATTTGATAAGTGCCTATTCCATTGGGATTCAGAGTCTACTTCAATTTATGGATCTAATCTATTTCTTTACAACAAGAATTATCAGCAATTCTTATTGAATTTCATTCTAACAGACATCCTCTCTATTACCATGACAACCCCATCAAATTCATCAAAAGCATTTACTTAACACATTGAATTAAAAATAGTAATGAATTGACATACAACCTAAATGAATTGCATTCAATTGAGCAAGCTTTACTCACACAATCTCAAAATAACTAGGTAATAGCTAAGGAGACAAGATTCAACAAAAACTGATATGGGGACAGCTCATAACTTGTATTGATTTTCTTTGAAAATTGTATACAATTGTTGTAAACTTAGAATAACCTTAAGAAAAGACATAGAGATCATTCCATATTGGCATATTCTCATGAAACATGTAGAAGAAATACATTATAAATTTTTACTCAAAGATTGGACCGAAAACATCCTAAGTGTAATACTAAAATGCAATAGAAATCGGACCATTCTCTAGCCCTAGAATCTCACTTATATAATGTGAGATGCAACAAGCTTCAGGATAAGAGAATTGATAGGTGTCTTTTACAAGAGATATTTACATACACCTATCACAAAATGAAAAAGATGTGAGTAACAGAAAGATTTCAAGATCAAACATTCCTTTGGGTGGCTCCCATTTTGTTACATCCTCTGATGTTGTTGATTTGGCTGCTATTTTGATTGCTCTGTGTATGCAACTGCCAAGCTAGCCAATGATGAAGTTTGTTTTGATGATTGAAGGTTAATCTCCACTCATGGGTTTTCACTATCTTCATCCTATACTACTGGTGTAACTTATACTTTCCCTCTTCTTTGGTTGTGTCAACATCTTGTGGGTCTAGGCTTGCAACTGAAATTGACCAATCATTCTTGTCTTCTTCTTCCTATTGGCCTTGTGTAGTGATAGTGTCAATGATTTGGATCTCATCACCATGCACCTCATCACTGTCAGTTTCAACTTCCTCAAATTGTTCATCAAGAGCTATTTCTGCCATCCACTTGTCAAATAGCGTGTTATCTGGCCAATCAAACTGCAGAATATCCTATTGCTTCTTGATAACAAACTTTGCCTTATTGTCAATATTAACAAATTATTATTTCAAATAATCAAAGAATAGTTAAACATTTACCATTTCTTCAGTAGTTGTAACCCACCATGCATGCCCTTTCTCATTGATAACTTTATTCATTCTGAGACAAAATAAATCATCTAACTACTTGGTCCATTCATCTTTACTTTTCAATCTATTTTTTCTATCTAGGGCATGAGGGAATAAGCTAAACCTTTGGATCTTATATTTATCTAAGTAGCCAACAATTATTTTCTATAAATGAATTCTCTTTTCATCAAACTCTAGGAGATCAACAGCCATGTCATAGGTTCTCTCAATTTGATCATGTGATGACTTTATAACAGAGTAACACAAAAAGGTCACCTCTCTCCTCCTCTATTTCTTTCCCCATTTGTTCACAATAGGCTTTAAAGCCTCGTCATTTTCTTTCAATTCATTCCAGATGTTTACCACCCTAGCCAATTGGTCATAAACTAATGGCCATTCAATTTTATTAGCCAAGTATGTAAGAGCTTTTCTTAATTTATCTTCATATTTTGCCTCCAACTCAACATGTAATGCCCACAGCTTGCTTTTTTCTTCCTCAAAATCTTCTACTATGTAGTGTATATGAGCAATGTTAGTATGCTAATAGAAACCAAATTTAAATAAAGCTTCTACAAACTAAACAAAATTCATAAACTTCAAGATAGACTAAGATGAGCTCTCAATTGAGAATATGAGCCATTAATGGGCTCTCTCAATGAGAAGTTCTCTTGTTGAGTTGCTTTGTCTAAATAGATAGGATGTATGCTCAAGCTTATGCTTCAAAAATGGCTTCAAATGGAGTTGGAATTTGGGTGTGAGTGTATGGTTTTGATGTAAAATGGCTTCTCAAAATGGCATTATGACTTTACTTCATGGATTGTGTTATTTTGCAAAGGGGAAGGATCCAATTTATAGGCAAGAGGCTTGAGGGATTGAGGGTTAAGATGCAAGGATGGGAAAAAGCTCATGGAGGGCTCAGATTGCATGAGAGGAGAGCACATGGATTGTGCTTCCTTACAGCCAATCAAGGAGTGACACATGTCACATGGTGAGAGGATGGAGGAAAGGGGAAGGATGAGTCAACAAAGGAGGCTCAAGGGATAAAATCTTCATAAAGACCCTCATAATGACTTGTAAGAGCAATAAAAGGGCTTGTAAGAGTCATTTATGACCTAGTGTACTTCATAAAGTTTTATGGTTGAGATATTTTGAGGGTGATGAGAGCAATTTGGACTTGGACTTGATTAGGAAGGTTTTTAAGCTTGTTTAGGCTTGTGCAAATGACTAGAGGATGGATTAGGATGGTTTAGGATTAGCTTAGGGATAGGCAAGTGGATGGCATTTAATGAGGGTGGGTGAAGGAGGAGATATTTGTTAACTTTGGCTTGGGTTATTAATTCTTAACCCATGTTTAGGGAATTTGACAAGGTTAGGAGGGGATTAGGATTAGGTTTAAAGACATCTTCTAGAAGAGTCTAGACTTTGGATGAGGATAAAGACTTTCTAGAATAGTCTAGAATTTCCTAGGATGAGGATGAAGACTTTCTAGAAGAGTCTAGAACTTCTTAATATGAGGATAAATTAGGTTTTTAGGAAATAAATAAAGTTTTATTTATTTCAAGGGTTTGGGTTGAGGAGATATTTATTAAAACTTTTTTAATAAACATGAGGATTAATATTTAATCTTGATTAAATATTTTGAGTTGGGATTAGGGGTAGGAAATGATGGGATTAGCCTTTAATTAAAATTAAAGAAGGATTAGAAGATTTTGGAAGAGGTTAGTGGTCTTAAGGAAATTGGCCAAATTTTGGGCAGAAAATAAATTTTTTATTTATTTTGGGTTTTTTGGTCAATTTATTAATTAAATATTTAATAAATAAGGAAATAATGTTTAAATAAGATTTAAAAATTTTTGGGAGGGATTCCTTAATTAAATATTTTTAATTAAGATAAAGGGATTTAATGGCATAAAAATTAATTAATTAATTAATTAATTAATGATGATGTCATCAGGACTTTTTCAGAAAATAAAAATACTTTATTTTCTAAAGGTTTTTAGGTGTCTACATTTTGCCCCTCTTTGATGTGATGCCGCAAGTGGCATGGCATCAAAGATAAGAAAATAAGATGCCCAAGGCTAGAGTAGAAGAGGGGAGAATGGACTGTGAGATGCCCCCTCAAGAAGGCAGCAGGGAGAGAAAGCGAGGCTCGGTGGCTTCTTGAAAAATACAAGAATCTAGGATGAGCAAGGAGACTCAGATTGGCAAAGAGAAGGGGTTGAATTAGCTCAAACTCTCACTATGGGAGAATGATAAAGGGAGAATCAGAGGCACAAGAGGAAGCAAGCTTAAGATCTCAGGGATTGCAGAGGATGAAGGAGCGGAGCACTATAAAAAAAGAATCCAGGATAGGGAGATTGATGAGGGGATTATAAAGTTGATGCAACAGGATTTCAAAGAGTTAGATTGGCGGAAGATGGGTTTCGGAGATCCCTAGGACTAGGATTGTGGATCTCGAAAGATGAGGCTTGGTGGGTTGATTTGGATTGGTGGATCCCTAAGCCTAGGATTGTGGATCGCTAAAGCTAAGAGTGATGAGTGATTCAAAGAGATACTGATGCATCAGCTGGGGTAGGAGAGACGGATGCTAGATATGGATGGGGGATAATGGAGATGAAGGAAAACCATTGAAGCTTTTTGAGCGAGGGGATACTTCAAAGAGAGGTACCACCATGTAGTTGAGCACTAGATTTGCTATAGGACTGTTGGTTAATTGCCAAGGTTACCAAGAACATCAAGGCTTTTTCACCAACTATCCAGAGGACTGATGGACTGACTTAAAACAAACACACAAGGATTGCCCCAGTATCACACATGAATCTGGAAAGAATCAGAGTGGAACCGACACTGGGTAACCCACAAGCAAAAAAGAAAACAAGCAAAAGACATGATCAAGACCTTATGCTCTGATTGCCCCATTCGCAGTATACCATGATATGGAAGATCGTGGAAACCTTGAGGAGGGAACAAGGAGATTTCTTGGAAAAGATATTTCAAGACCCAACAGGGAAGAGTCCAAATCAAAAGAAAGCGAAAATCTAAAAGAGAACCGTTTGCCAATGAGATGGGTAGGACGAGGTACTAACGGACCAAGATTAGACATGAGGAAAGCTATATCCTACAAAGACCTATCGGAGAGCACCTAAGCTGGTGGATTTGGATGAGTGATGTGTCTGGCAAGCTGAACTAAGAAAGATAACACTTTGGTGATAGGAAATCTAGCTCAAGGATGCATTGGAATAGCTAACCAAGATGTGTGATGGGTGCAAGATGCTGATCAAGGATGAACTAACATGAACGTTGGATAGATACAATGGTACTAAGCTAAAGAGGATGTACAAGCTGATGGACCAAGATATTTACAAGCTGAAGCTGACCAAGATAGTTACAAGCAGGAAAAAGCTCAAGATGATAGGATAGAGGGATGGTTCGATGTTGTGTAAGATGCGAAAGCTAAGGGTGGGGTGATAGCGAAAGATATGGATTTGGCAGGATGCATCCAATGATGATGAGAGATTTAGTGACCAAGGATAGCTAGAGGAGTAGGACGAGATGGCTAGATAGGATGGTAGGTTGATAGGATTATGATGGATATAAAGAGATGACATTGGGTTTGCATGAGGATAGCCTAGAGCTAGATACCAATGACAAGGGAGGATGGACAAGACAAGATCTCCAAGGAATATAGTTCCCCCATTTAGAAGATAACATGCGAAAGGAGGTTTTATGATGGATGTGATAGGATTGAAGCTAGGATGGAAAAAGTTGAAGGGGCTAGGGAGATGGATGATAGCTAGGATGGTTGGCTAAAGCTGCAGGAGATAAGTGGATGGTGTGAGATGGAAGATGGAGGGTCGAGGATAGGTGGATAGATTGGAAGATGGGGTTGGATGTCAAGAGATGGCCAAAAGCATGAGGGTGATAGGCTAAGCTAGGGATGGCGGGATTATGCATGACGCTTGTTTGCCAAGTTTTCATCATGGTACTTGTCCAAGGCGCTTGAATTGCCAAGTTTTCACCAGTGGACACTTTATTTTTCTTTTCTTTTTTGACTTTTTGACTTTGGACTTAGCTAGAATGATTTTGGCTTTCTTCAGCTATTTTGGCTTTTTTGGGATTTTTCACTGGCTATTGGAATGTTCAATTTTGTTGCTAGTTGTTGGTACACTGGATGTGTGATTTATGCAATAGATCAGATTAGATGGGATTGATGGTAGGAGATGGAGGAATGAAAATTTTGGAAAGGAGCATGAGATGGGGATGCTTGCAAGAGCAACATTGGCACATGTTGGAACAGGTGTGAAAAGAGCATATGGGGGATAGATGGTAGATGCGGGCATGATGGAGGATTTGTGGAAGTGTGCTTGGGGATATAGGCACCCAAGATGGAGTTAGGAGATGGGGGACATGAGTCACTAGATGGGGGATTAGCAATGGTGGATGCCATTATGCATTGGGTTTCAACTTTTTTTTTGGGGATCCACATGGTTTTGGATTTTCTTTTCATAGGATTTTGCATTGTTTTGCATTCTTTGATTGGATTTTGCCCTTTTGGAGTATGTCTTTTAGAATAGACATATGATTGCCTAGGATGTGGATTTTTAGCTTTATGCATTTTGAAGTTGGCATTCACATTGTTGTGGTAAGCTTTGGGAAGATGGTTAGGAGAAGCTTTCTGAGGTGGAGAGGATATGAAAGAGCATGTAGGGGGATGATGATGGATGATGTGCCCTGATATGTGCCTTTGTTGATCTTGCATAGAAATGGATGGAATAGGATTTTTATGATGGCTGATAGGAGGATGGAGGATGGTAGATTTTGGGACATAGGGACCCAAAATGGATTTAGCGGATGAAGGGGGGATATGGTAGGTTATTTTGGGTTGCAAAGATGGTGGAGGGGGGATGACATAAGATTTCTTGAAGGAGTGATGGGAGGCTGGTATGGTGGGCTTGGAGATAGGCTTGGTTTGGGGGTGTGGTGTACCAACACCTTTAGATGGTGAGCCTTTGGATACATATCCAAGACCATGAAATCCTAGAATTTTTTGTGCAATAATAGGCTCTCTAATTCCTTGCTCTTGTGGTCCTAAACCTTGACCTTGATAATGCCATCGATTGAGCATTTGAACAAGCTGAGAAAACTTTTTGCTTGCAGAAAATGGTAGAAGTGATTTATTAGGTGTATTGCAATGGGGAGATATTGTTCTTAATTCTTCTACTGAGAGAGGGCCACTGTGGATGAATGTAAGTGAACCAAGAGGGTAGATTATAGATGGTGGAATAGCTTGGATAGGTGGTAAGATGGAAGCATGGAGCGGGGGAGATGGAAGGATAGGATCTTAATGTAGCTGGTGGGATGACAAGATATCTTGTAGTGGAGGAGATATGGCTTGAGGTTTTGGAGATGGAGGAGATGATGACTGCACTATGGATGGAAGACATGGTATGATGATATCTTCATTTATGCTTTGGGGGATGTCAACATGCTTTTGGGAAGGATCTTGATAGGATTGGTTTGGAGTGGATGGTGCAATAGGAGGTGAAGGGATGGATTCTTCAAAGGCAGCGGATGGATAGATGGGAGATTCAGTAGTGGAGATGGGTGAGTAGAAGATGGATGCATAAGGTTCATTACAAGAGATTTTGGAAATGCTTGGAGGCGATGTGGATAGGATTTGGAGGGATTTGACAAGTGGTGGGATTTTGATGCTAGCGGGAAGTGGAAGGATTTTAAGCAATTTGATGGATGGTATGGGGATGATAGCTATGGGAGATGGAGGTAATATTATAGATGGGGAAGCTTCATCACTGACTACTTCACATGGTTGGATTAGATGACATGGCTTATCGACTGTTCGAGGAAACTTTTCTTGTATTTCCTCTAGGAGATTCCTTGGAGACTCGTGTGTCAAAGGTGGAGGTGGATTGATAGGAATATCTAGTGTGATGGGGGTGGAAGATTTGAAGCTTGGTTGATGGGGTGATGGAGGGGAAGCTGGAATATCAGATGGCATGACTAGATAGTTTGGAATAACTCTTGGATTTTGGGGGATGCTTGGGGGAATGTTTCTAAGGCTTTCAATATACCCGTCATAGTCAATAAGATTTTCATCATCATTGGAATAGGAGGTGGCAGGAGCAAGGACAATGTGACCAAACACATCATGATAGGATTGGTACTTCATGCTTTGATGATGAGTTTGATGGGGATGGGGTCTTGCGTATGGATGAACATGGAAGCTCATGGTTGGATTTGGGTTAAGCACAGATTTTGGATTGGCTGATGAAAGATTTCCTAGGGAGAGTCAAAGTTGCATGACAGACCTAAGGAGGATTGGCTAGAGATTTTTGGCTATCTTGTGGGTGGAAGACTTCAAGGGTATGCTGTCAAAAAGTGAGAGTTTTGCTTTCCTATGTGCTGGATTTGGTGGTGGTTGTGTCAACTTGAGGATAGACTAATGATCCTATGGGCATGACACAAGATTGACCACTTGTGGATCCCAACCTTTAGCTCAAGGTGATGAGGGATGCAAGTGACAAAGCTAGATTACCCTAGACAATGCTCTGTCAGAGGGATAACCTTGGTGAGATTGGTTGATTGGTAGGATTGATTGGATAGCAAACTCTTGCAGAGTAACAACAACTTTGTAAAGGCTTGGGTGATTTTGGATTGGGTTTCTAGCTGGCTGGGGGGGATGATTTGGAGAGACTTTGGATTTGAGATTGTTCTAAAGCAAGGAACTAGATAGATTCAGTTGCAGCGGGGGAGCTTGGATGATTTTCTGATGAGGCAGTGACTACACCAAGTATGCCTTGAGCTGGGAGATTTCTGCTTTTTTTGGATTGGGTGATTTTGGATTGGGTTGCTAGCTGGCTGGGGGGGATGATTTGGAGAGACTTTGGATTTGAGATTGTTCTAAAGCAAGGAACTAGATAGATTCAGTTGCAGCGGGGGAGCTTGGATGATTTTCTGATGAGGCAGTGACTACACCAAGTATGCCTTGAGCTGGGAGATTTTTGATTTTGACCAAAGTTGGCAAACATTCATTCAAAAGCTATGAACAAACAATCATACAAAATTTTTGAGCAAGCACGTCAAATACACCAACATCCTAGGAAGCTTTCTACAAGGATGAAATTTGGTTTAGCTAGGGAGTCCTCGATATACACAAGGTACGTGAGGCCCAAATCCATAGATGAAACCAAAAAGATGTCACACAGCCGAGAGGAGTGGTAACCCACTTCTCCTCTTTCACTTCTCAAGGGTATAAAGTTCCTTGAGGCTTAGCCTGAGTGACAAAATTTTGATCCCAAGAGAGGTGTCTTTGGATTCACCTCCTGATCTTTATACTCCGCCAGAACACTAGAGTTGAGGTCGTCCCAAGGGGTGATGAAATCCCCAAGCAGGCCTCCTAAAAAGTGTAAAACACGACCACATACATGATCTTGGGCTTTAAAAGACACGTGTTCATTCCAATTGATGATTTAAATTTTGTAAGCTATGATTGAAGACACTTGTGATTATGGCATACAATGTTCATTCCAATTTGACAACGTCATTAGCATAATGAAAGTCAAGAGATTGTCAACATAAGAAATGCGAGCACCATTGAAAATGCGTCAAAACCATGCGATGTTAATTGATTTTTAGGCATTCAAGATTGAGTGTGAGTTTATTTTAAGCCCAAAATAAAGATGTGTGAAACTCGATTGCCAAGCGCATGCTCGGAGGCTCTCCATGTCAGTTGTTGTTCAATTTTAGTGCCCAAACTTGAAGTGTGATCAATTTAATCTATAGTTTTGATCATTTAAGAATTTTGATAAAGTTAAAGCAAACGTTCAAAGACCAAGTGAGTGAGTTAGATTGTGGAACATTTAACACCTTTTTCAAGTAGACCCATCCCCATAAATGGCGCTGAGATTGTAACCAATGGTTAATATTTGATGGGTGATTAGAAAAGAGGTGAGTCCAAGGAACTACTCAAATTGATTTTTGCAAATTTGTATTTTAACTTAAAAAAGTTTCTTAAATGTCCAAAAATCAAACTTTACCTAGATTGCATGTGGAAAAGAGATTTGTTTTGTTCAATTTTTAGAAGCTCCAAATGAAGTGTTTGATATTGCAATGGTTAATTGATCCTTGGCATTCAAGATTTGATTTTTTGTTTTAATCATGCATTCAAGGAAAATTTGATTTTAATCCATGGCATTCAAGAGTGTGTTTAGCAACATGCATTCAAAGACAAGTGATTAAACATTCAAGTTTTTTCCTTTGAGCATTCAAGATTGTGATTTTGTGTGTTGTTTTAAGAACTTTGAAGTGCTTTGTTTTAACTTAGATCATTCAAGATTGTTTTGGACTCAAAAGTGAAAATGACTCTTTGGACTTTGCTTTTCATTCAAGATTTTGTGTTCTAGTTTGCATGTTTTAAGCCCAAAAATGATATTCCTAGATTGTTTTGATGCATGAAAAAATTAAGAAACATTCAAGATTTTGCAACAATACATTTGTTTGGAACAAATAACAAAAGTTTTAGGACTCTTAGTTTTCATGCGATTTTTAAAAGAACTTTAAAATATTTTCAAATGAAGTTTATTTTATCCTTGATTGATGCTTTGAGTTTGATTTAGATTTTAGTGTGCACTTAGTGTTGATTTTGAACCTTTTGAAATGGAAACTTGAAGTTCTTTTTAAATTCCCAAAAATGAAGTGTTCCTAACTTTGCATGAATGCATCTAAAACCTTGATGTTGCAAGGATGCAAATGATTAGATTGGTTTAGTTTCACTTGTTAAAAGATTTTTTCTTTTTTGCAAATTTTTAATTTTTTAATGGATTTAAGTATGATTTGGGAGTTCATTTTAAGCACTAAAAAGAAGTGTGTATGATTTTACTTCCTTAAAAAAAAAATGGCCAAGATCTCCCACAAGAAGAAGAAGAAGAATTAGATGGAATAAGAAGAATATAGACAAGAAGAGGAAGAAGAATTCCAAGTGCTTTGTCCACATATAAGCTTGAAAAATCTGCAAATACTATGAGATAGACTATGAGTTCCTTTGTCTTCTTCATGCTCATGTGGACCTACAAAACCAATTTATACAATCCTACCAATCACAAAAACAAGCAAAATTAGCCAAAATTAGAAAATGACATACAAAACATGACTAAAAAAGCTAATGAAGATGACCCATGCGGGGTCCCACTGGGCATGCCAAAATGTATATGAGCAATGTTAGTATGCTAATAGAAACCAAATTTAAATAAAGCTTCTACAAACTAAAGAAAATTCATAAACTTCAAGATAGACTAAGATGAGCTCTCAATTGAGAATATGAGCCATTAATGGGTTCTCTCAATGAGAAGCTCTCTTGTTGAGTAGCTTTGTTTAAATAGATAGGATGTATGATCAAGCTTATGCTTCAAAAAGGGCTTCAAATGGAGTTGGAATTTGGGTGTGAGTGTATGGTTTTGATGTAAAATGGCTTCTCAAAATGGAATTATGAATTTACTTCATGGATTGTGTTATTTTGCAAAGGGGAAGGATCCAATTTATAGGCAAGAGGCTTGAGGGATTGAGGGTTAAGATGCAAGGATGGGAAAAAGCTCATGAAGGGCTCATATTGCATGAGAGGAGAGCACATGGATTGTGCTTCCTTACAACCAATCAAGGAGTGACACATGTCACATGGTGAGAGGATGGAGGAAAGGGGAAGGATGAGTCAACAAAGGAGGCTCAAGGGATAAAATCTTCATAAAGACCCTCATAATGACTTGTAAGAGCAATAAAAGGGCTTGTAAGAGTCATTTATGACCTAGTGGAATTCATAAAGTTTTATGGTTGAGATATTTTGAGGGTGACGAGAGCAATTTCGACTTGGACTTGATTAGGAAGGTTTTTAAGCTTGTTTAGGCTTGTGCAAATGATTAGAGGATGGATTAGTATGGTTTAGGATTAGCTTAGGGATAGGCAAGTGGATGGCATTTAATGAGGGTGGGTGAAGGAGGAGATATTTGTTAACTTTGGCTTGGGTTAGTAATTCTTAACCCATGTTTAGGGAATGTGACAAGGTTAGGAGGGGATTAGGATTAGGTTTAAAGACATCTTCTAGAAGAGTCTAGACTTTGGATGAGGATAAAGACTTTCTAGAATAGTCTAGAATTTCCTAGGATGAGGATGAAGACTTTCTAGAAGAGTCTAGAACTTCTTAAGATGAGGATAAATTAGATTTTTAGAAAATAAATAAAGTCTTATTTATTTCAAGGGTTTGGGTTGAGGAGATATTTATTAAAACTTTTTTAATAAACATGAGGATTAATATTTAATCTTGATTAAATATTTTGAGTTGGGATTAGGGGTAGGAAATGATGGGATTAGCCTTTAATTAAAATTAAAGAAGGATTAGAAGATTTTGGAAGAGGTTAGTGGTCTTAAGGAAATTGGCCAAATTTTGGGCAAAAAATAAATTTTTTATTTATTTTGGGTTTTTTGGTCAATTTATTAATTAAATAATTAATAAATAAGGAAATAATGTTTAAATAAGATTTAAACATTTTTGGGAGGGATTCCTTAATTAAATATTATTAATTAAGATAAAGGGATTTAATGGCATAAAAATTAATTAATTAATTAATTAAATAATTAATTAATAAATGATGATGTCATCAGGACTTTTTCAGAAAATAAAAATACTTTATTTTCTAAAGGATTTTAGGTGTCTACATGTAGTACTCCAGCCTTTGGGGTGTATCTAGTATTTATATGAGGGAGGTGAATTTGAAAGGTTCAACTTTGGGGCGAGGCTATGTTATTCTTGGCCTTGTCAACCTCCTCAATAACTTGTTTTCAAGTTCAATTCTCCTCTTTACCTCTTTATTGTAGGCATCCACAATTGCCTCATACTTGCTCTACAACTCAATCATTTATTTTTCCCCCCTTTTTTTAGTAGCCAAGGAAAGTTCAGAATAATCCACATTCAAATGGGTTGCTTGTACATGTGAGGTGTCAGCAACTCTCCTTACAATGTTATTCCCTATCAATCCTGAATCATTAGGTTGTGATGAAATAGCATTGGATCCTCTTCTCAATGACCACATGACAAGAGCAACTTGGTCATTACTAAATGTAGTTCCCAAAAACTCCTTTTTTTTTTTGGATCTTACAATCCCAAATTATTTGACACAGAATTGAAAATTAATGCATCAACAATGTCCCAATTGGGGAATAATAAAACATTTGTAGATTTTACCATCTATATCCCCTCTTTAGGGGTTATATTTTGGAATTCTTAAAACATCTATTCCTTTATTTTATTTTGAATGGAGGCTTCATCCATTTTTGGATGCTCTATTTTCAAATTCTTACATCTTTCCTTAAAATTGTTCATGTTTGCCCTCCAAGAAAACTAGTGGAAAGCCCTAGACTTTAAAAAACTATCATCAGACAAAAATTGTTGACTGGCTTGTTCCAAAATAGGTTCCAATTCCCTTCCTCTATAATCTACAACAGTCAATTCAAAACTTGGCACAGGAGGCTCCTAGGGGTTCCCTTCATCAATCTCTACTTGGGTAACAAAGACTCCCCGTTGTGATCTAATTTTCTCAACTTGCTCATCAGTGAGCTACTCCTCCTCAATTCTCATAGGGGTTTGGGAAGGTGAGTACTCCTCAACATGAGGTTCCTCTTCCCTTATTATCTTTCTCCTCCTAAGAGAAGCTTCAGGAGGCCTTTCTTCAAGAACAACACTAGTAGATCCAACTATCTGTTTTCCTTTATCTACAATGCACCTTTGATTCTGAATGATAGCATATCCTAGCCTCCTTTGAACAATTAATGGACCTACCCCTATATTGGGAGTGAAACCCAATCTCCTCATTATTTCCCTGGCCTTATCTGGAAAAGAATTAATGAAATATTGCTTCTTCTCATTCATTGCCTCTATTATTTTAGGGAATGTATTCATAAGCTTATTAATTTTTTCTATAGTAGTTACAACATTACTTAGAGGGCTATAATCTTCATCAAAACAATTAATAAAATTCAAAACTTTTGAGTAGACTCTCCATTTTTCTTTCTTTGTCTCTTGCTCCTACAGAGAGTACTCATTCCTTATTACATCTTCAAGGAAATAAAATGCATGTTCAACTGGACCAAGCTTGATCCTATGACTAAGAGCCAAATGATAAAAACCCTTTGTATCACAAAAATGAGGGTGGGAAACAACCATCTTATACTGATCCAAAATTTTGTAA
This sequence comes from Cupressus sempervirens, assembly GCA_028749045.1. Lineage (NCBI taxonomy): Eukaryota > Viridiplantae > Streptophyta > Pinopsida > Cupressales > Cupressaceae > Cupressus > Cupressus sempervirens. The sequence continues at coordinate 84,261,592 of CM053785.1, forward strand.
AGGAAAACCCACCCTTCCTTGGCTATTACAAACTGGTGGGCTACTATGCAAGTGGAAAAAATGATCCCGTCCCCTTCTTGTGCAAAAATGTTTCTTCTACTCCTCACAATTGCCATAAGAATTTAGCTACTCCTACCTTTAAGGGCACCTGGTAAGGTAGTACATGGGGTGTTCCTTTGAATTCATAAATTCTGATAATAGTTGAAACTAAATATGGGATGATGCCTCCCCAAGTATGTGAAACTTTCAAATTATGTGGTTTATCCATGGGCCTAACGAGGTGCATTAGTGCCTTAGGGATCCTAGGATTGTCACTTAATATTAGGCATCTTAGCTTAGAGGCAAAGTACCTGTCAAATCTAACAAAACTAGCATTTTTTGCTTGCCCAGTCATATCTGCACTCCATAATTGAACTGGCAGCGCTTGCCCTTCTTTTTCTTTGTTTAAAACCATTTCTTTACCAAAATATGTCACCCCTTAAACAAAAACATGTGCATCAATAGAGAGTAATGGCCCTAAGCCTTCTCCACCTTGTCCTTAGCAATCCCAACCAATCCACTGTGAATCTCATCAGCTAAGTAAGAAGCAAAATCAAAAATTATTTCCACACCTAAAGAGGAGATTTGAGTAATCATATACATGAAACTCATAGGCATAAAATCTTATTCATCCTCTCCAAAAACTCTGCACATGGTCCTACATATCTCTACCACCCTAGCATTGAATTATGCTTGCTTGAAAGGTTCTTTAGATTATGATGTTATTGCTGGTAGGTTTCCAATTTTGCCAATATGACCCTTCAGTGCACTTTGTCTAATAGTATCCTTCTTAGATATGTATTCCTTTTCTAAATCTTTCAAATTAATGGGCACATGATACCTAGTGAGAGGTCCCAAATAAAAAACTTCTCTAATTTCCTCTAGGCTGATGGTGATTAGAATTTCACCAACTGTTCTTCCTACTACTGTAGTGGCTTGATCATAATTTTTTGCCACGGCCTCAAGGAGATCATAATCCATAAAAACATTGGGGACCACTAGCTTTCCTAGGTCAAAATTCCATATATTGGCATGTGAGGCAAACAATTTCCTCTCTGTAAACCATTTCTTGAAAAAAATTTAACCAAGTTTCCAAGTACGAGCATCCCAGAACCAATTATCCTTATCAAACAATCCATCTGCTATCCTCAACCTAGGGTTTAATGAGGTCAACTTCTTAACTTGTATTGTCTCGACAGTAGACTTAGGAAACAACTCAAGGAAATCATCATGTACATTTCTATCCAAATAATTTTCTTGACCTGAAAATTCCTTCTTTGGAGGTATCTTTGATTATGCTTTGCAGAACCAAAACACTTATAGATATTATAGTGTAATTACTATTTGAATTTCATTCTCATTTCAGTCTATATTTTTGCAATTTCTTTGTGAATGAGCTACTTCACAATCTTGCAAAATTCAGCACAATCTTCTCAGTAATTGCTTATGCTCAGAAAAGGCTCAAAATCTTTGTTTGCGTAAGGTGGAACTGAGAAAATCTTCTATGTTATACTATGTTTTTTCTCACCCATGAATCTTTCATGTCTCATTAGTACACAGAGTGGCACCACCTTCTAAGTTTAAATCTGCATTGTCAATCTTTAAAAATCCTACGATCAAGGGATGCGAAAAGAGATGACTAGCATTCCACTTGACAAGTTGTCCAGTCTATCCATTAAGAATTGACCACGTATACAGCTCCTTCCTTAATGGCATTTCCATCTGGACCCACTAGTGATTGAGGACACATGTCGATAGGTCGCTACCTCACTATACATAAAGAATGAGCATGTTGCCATAGCAAAGTAGCGATAGTCATTGATTTGATCTTTATCTTGTGGATGACACGTTATTGCATTTCTTAGAAGAGCAGTGGTGGGCCCTTTGTTGCTATATCACTATACATATCCTCCAAGTAATTATTCATAGTGAGATAGTGACAGCTGTTGATCTGAGATCAATCCAAGGGTAAAGAAACTATAGGAACTTCTTAAGATGTGGTGGATCCCATATTCGCTATGTCGCATAGAGTAAACAATGCACATCTTTCTATAGAGAGATAGCAAGAATCTTTGATCTCTGCTTGATCTAACGATCAAAATCCCTCATGCATTTTATGAAAGGGGCATGGATCCAAGATACTGATGACATGAGAAATCTTGCACAACTAGCATAACAAAATGATACTTTAACCCTAGTCACCTTTCCATGTTGCTTAGGGTCCCACCACATTTCATTTCATGAAAACTCGCTATGTCGCTAATGGTGAGATGCCTAAATTTTTTGATAGCGAAGTAGTGAGCTCTAGTTTCCTAACAAAAACTTGATGTTGAAAGAATAAAGGCAAGTCAAGTCACCATCACTCTTATTAAAAGCTTTTGACAATAAAAATTATTACACACCATGCCACTTGGAAAATTTTATGGTAACCGGGAAGTTTGGAGGGTATCATGAAATATATTTCTTGGCTATTCACTATGTCACTAACAGCGAGATCTTTAGTTTTTCTGATAGTGAAGTAGTGAATCATCAGACAAATCATTACTCTGGTGATTTCTTCTGCTGGCTTTTACTAGGTTGCTTTTCTTTCTTTAACAACTCTGACAATATGCATGTGATTGCAACTTCGAACGCAACATATTCTCCAACTACCACATCTCCATTTTATGACACCTTTCTTTAGTTTCATGGCATTCGCTACCTTGCTATACATAAGAAGCGTGCAACTCACCATAGCAAAGTAGCAATTTTTGTAGATCTCATCAGAATCAGATGGCAAGAGACATAAAGGAACAAGACCACTTGGGGGTGCAAAAAGTTTAAAATCAAAATAGAATATTCACAAAAGTTCAAAAAGATTTTGCATCTAAGACTTTTAAAAGGAATGAGACATAGGGTTTAACAAGATTTTTCAAAGGCAAACAAAATCTGGAAGACTAAACAAGCAACCCTATTCACCAATGATGGATTCAATCTGATTTTTTGTACCTAGGCTAGGGAAATTTCATCATGTGAAAATTTAGACCAACAGTGGCTCTGTCTAGGGATGATAGACTACCTGACTCTATGCAAGAATTTAGAATCTCTATGTTTATGGACCACATACATGACTTTAAAATGACAATTTCTTTAGAGAGCACAGGAACAAAACACAAGAATAGGGAAAACCACTATACATGGATATTTACATGAGTTTACAAAATACACAAAATGTACAAGGGAACAAGAAACCCTAAATCTATTGTTCATGGAGAAATAGATACTTTCAAGAAAAGTATCTTTTCAAGAACTATCCATGAACTAGCAAGATTGTTTGATAAATCTTTAAGGATATAGGAGTTTTCTCCCCATGCATTTTAAATCAAATAGGGACCTAGCCAGATAGGGTCAAACTTACCATATTTTCCTTTATCTTCACTTTTTTCATTCCACATAATGACTAAATCTCCATCTTGAAATTTTTTTCTTATTGTCCTTTTGTCATACAATGTCTTGATTTGTAACTGCAACTTTTGGTTTCTAACTAATACCTCCTTTCTTGTTTCTATTAACCCTAGAAGCTCATCAAGCCTTTCTTGCATATCATCTGTAATATCCTCATCATATAATTGGATATGATTGTAGAGTCCCATTAATTTATTCTAATGTATCCTTGCCTGAATTCCATACACTAAATCAAAAGGAGCTACTCCAATGGCTTTCTTCATAGTCACTCTATCAGCCCATATTGCAAGTTGCAACTTAGAGTCCCATGCCTTCTTGTAATCATCCAAGGTCCTCTTACTAACTTTTAACAAGATTTTATTTGTAGATTTAGCCTATCCATTTCCTTGTGGATGATATGGGGAATATGTTGACCTGGTTATTCCACACTTTTCATAGAACTTTATAAATTCCTCAGACATGAAGCACATGGCATTATTTGTCACAATTTTCTGAGGGCAACCAAATCTTAAAATAAAATTACTTAGTAATAAATTATTGACAACTTTACTTCTTGCATTTCTTGTAGGGATAGCTTCTACCCATTTTGTAAAGTAGTCAGTAGCAACTAAAATCCATGAATAGCTAGTACTAGATTTCAAATAAATTCCACCTATGAAATCCATACCCCACTACTAAAATGGTGTTTACATCTCAACTGGCTTTAAAGGAGTATTACATGAAAATTTTAGTTTTCTAGAAAACCTTTGACAAGAGTCACATTTCCTAACCGAAATTTGAGTGTCTTTAAAGAGGGATGGCCACCAGAATCTAGCTCTCATTACCTTATGTGCAATAGTCTTAGCCATATAATGTCCCCCACACACTCCAGTATACATCTAATTTAGAATTTCTTAGGCTCTTTCTTGATCAACACATTTCAGTAATATCCCTTCAAAATTTCTCAACCAGAAACTACCTTTGACAATTATGTACCTGATGGCTCGCAATTTTGTGCTCCTCTTCTCATTTTCAATTAAGTGAGATGGAACCTCTATGTGTTGTAGATAGTGAATAACATTGGTATACCACTCATAATGGCTCATATCACATGAATCAGATCTAAGGTCATCTATTACCATATTGATCTAGTTAGCATCCAAATTAGATTGAACCACGAGTTTAGCTAAACCTTGACCTCTTACCAACTTTGTTATCTGTATCTCAATGTTAAATTCTTGGATCTTGTTGATCCACCTGCATCTTCTTTCTAACACTTCCTATTGAAAAAATATATCTTTCACAGTAGCACTAGGCACAAATGAAATTACAATAGCACCTACCAAGTAGCATCTAAAATCCTTTATAGCTTTGACTAGAGCATATGCTTGCTTTTCATTTATTTCACATTTCAACTCAGCTGGCTGCAATGACTTACTGAAGAATGCAATTGGTTTCTCATATCCTTCATTATTTTTCTGCAACAAGACTGTAGCTACAATATGAAAAGAAGCAAAAGAAAATATGTGCATGGGCTTTGTGTAATCAGGAGTTCTCAGCACTAGAGCATTTTTTATTATAGTTTTAATATCTTGGAATGCTTGTGAAGGCTCACCATTCCAATCTATAGTAGCTCCTTTCTTGAGCATCTTTGAAATAGGCCTACTAATTTCAGCAAAGTTAGTAACAAACCTTCTTAGAAAATTGACTTGACCAAAGAAGGATTGAATTCCTTTTACATTCTTTGGCTTAGGGACCTTATCAATAGCTGCTACTCTCTCAATATTTGTCTTTACTCCATCATTTGATACTATATTCCCCAATAAATTACCTTCAGTTACCCCAAATGCACATTTATTAGGGTTTAATGACACTCCATATTCCAATGCTTTGATAAAAATCTTTTCCAAATGCCTACAATGGTCCTCAGCCTTTTTGGAATAAGCTATGAGGTCATCTTGATATACCACAATAAACTTATTTATATATTCATGAAAAGCCACATCCATAGCTCTTTGGAATGTGGCACCTACATTAATCAACCCAAATGGCATTCTTACATACACATAGGTTCCCCAAGGAGTTGTAAATGATGTTTTGAATTTCTCTTCTTCCTTCACTAGTACTTGGTTATACCCTGAGAATCCATCCATCATAGACATGAGTTCAGATCTAGTCACTTGTTGTAACATGGTTTCCATGTTTGGCAATCCATAATTGTCTTTTAAGGAAGCAATATTTAAATTTTTGAAATCTACACATAGTCTGATATCTCCATTCTTTTTTCTAACAAGAACTAAGTTTGAAACCTAGGTGGAATGTCTAATAGGCCTGATTATTCCCCCATCTCTTAACTTCATCAATTCATCCTACATTTTAGGGGCTAGGGTTGGATTTATTGGCCTCTACTTTTTCCTTAAGGGTTTTACATTGTCCTTTAATGGTATAACATGTTGAAAGAGATCTTCTCTGTAGGCTTTCAAGTCATCATATGACCAGGAAAAAACATGTATGTATTTTCTTAATAGGTCAATCAAAGGCTTCTTAATTTTAGTTGATAAATTCTAACCAATATAGACCTTTTTGGGGCCTCATTAGTACCCAAATTTATCTCTTCTAGTTCCTGAGGTTCACAGTCCTTAGCTCCATGTCTTACCCTATCCTAGTTATCAAACATATTCTCCAAGACAACCAAACCTTTAGATACTTTGTTAGTTTTCAACTATATAATTTCTTGGTCCAAAATTGTTTCCCTCCCATCTATGGTCTCATCCAAGTCACTAAAATCCATCTCCTGACCATGATACTTATCTTCATTTAACAATAAATTGGTAATGTCCTTATCATCTTCAAATACCTACCAATTTTCAATATTATTAGGTACTAAAGATCTATTCTGAACCTCAATCAATGAGATTCATGGAAATGACATTTCTTGTGGCTTAATTGCTACATTTTTTAACAAGTCAGCCATCTTATTATGAGTCTTATCTCTCCATGATATACCAAATGTGTTAAATAATTCAATCTGATCCCAAACAACATTTTTTTATTATTTCAACCTTTTGTTCTTAGAAGCATATGTTCCCTTTATCTGTGAGATAATCAATTCAAAATCACCTATGACATTCAACTTCTTGATCTGGTGATGGGTAGCAACTTTTAATCCTAACAACAAGGCTTCATACTCAGCTATATTATTAGTAAATGAAAAATTCAAGGTAAGAGAATATCTGAAAGTTTGTTTTTTTGGAGAAACAAAAACTACCCTGGCACCTACACCTTCTTTAGAACTAGCCCCATCAAAGAACATTGTCCATAATATTGGCAAGTTTGTACAACACTCAACTTCATGTTAATTAATAGCAAGTGAATTCTCAACTTCTTGGATAATCAATTTATATCTGAATGCATTCACACTAGTATCTAAAAAGTAAGTAGCATCTTTGTCAATTTTTTCACCTAAGATATGACTAACCCTTGGCTCTCTGTCTACTTTAATAGCCTTATCACCTATGTGAAAATTTGCATAAGTTAAGTCACACAGTAGGCTATCTCCCATAGCAACACTCCATTTTCTAGAAAGCAACATTCCATAGTGTGGAGGTATGTCAACCACAAGGACTGACATGGTCAATTCTACCTCATGATATGTAGCCAGCTTGAATGGAAAAGCATTTATAGTACCTATGACTAGGACTTCTTGAGCATCCATACCTCTGCATCTGCCTTGTGCAGTGTCTACTTTCAACCCTAAGGCTTCCATTACTTTGAAAGGCATTATGGTGTTAGAGGCTTCTAATTCTATCATACAATTTTTAAGGGTCTTCCCTTTTATAATTGGACTGAGAAAGAATGGGTCAATATCTTCTATGTATGCTACTGATGAGTCATCCAAGAACATTTGGGAAATTTGGAACATGATACCACTATCTTCTATTACTAAGGGGATATATTTGGTAACATTTTGTTCTACATTTTAATTAATTTTTCTTATCCCTCCCAACCATGACAAGGCTTTACTCTTATGCTCTTCAATTCTAAAGAGTTCATACAAAGGTACCTTAATAGTAATTTGGGACAACATAGATATCATATCAATTGGCTCAAACATAGTGGATTTAACAATCATACCTGGAATAGGAGCCTTCTGAGTAGTAGGGATTATTATTTGCTTGGAATTATCAGACCCTGATCCTTTCTCTTGCACAATTTCTTTTGTTGTCTCATTAACTTGGAATTGCACTTTGTTCTTAGGTTCCCACTTCTTAGTTTTAACATCTTTAACCTTGAAATTCTCTATACTAGCCTTCTTGTCTTCATCTTTCATCTTATGGGTGATATCTTTTATGAATATACCAGAAGGCTTCCCAATTTCATTGTTAACTTTTTTTTTCTCAAATTATAGTTGCTATGTACTTGGGAGATAATTTTTGCAATGATCCTATCAATTTCTTCTTTGGAAGGCATTCTTAAACTTACATGACCCACTTCAAAAGATGTAACACATACCTAATGTTCATCATAGCCTTCATTATCTAAAAAAACTTGTTGATGATGTAATTGATAAGAAATTTTCTTATTCTCCATATCACTTTCTATTTCTTCTAAATTAGAATCAACACAGTCACTACACATGCTTACCATATTACAACTTACACCATCATGACTTTTTTCTTCTTCCTCCTCTTGAGTTTGTAAATTGTGATCAAAAGAAAATGATTGAGCAACTGCACAATATTTTGCTCACTGAGGTAATTGAAAAATAAACACCATGGCACATTATCATTCATATTTACTGAACTTCTTTGCAGGATCTGGTGTACCTTTATCTTTCAAATTTTGAGTCTGGTTAGGGATTGGCTTGCCATCCTTCCATTGGGTGGTATAAAGGTAATTCTGCATTCTAAGTTGTCTATTGAAATTGCTATTATTCATAGGGCTTTTCTCAACAACATTTGGCTTATTGAAACTAGTGGAATTCAGCTTTTTTAGCAATTCCAACACCTAACCTATTGTAGGTTCTTCTGGCTTTTTTCCTACAGGAGTTTTATCACCCTCCCTTTTGTTGTTATTTTTGGGATTGAAAATATTTGGATCATCTCTCCTACCCAATTTGCTAGATGATTTCCTATTGTTCTCAATATTTACTACAACCTTATAAGCATCTCTTGAAGTCTTAGGATCCTTATTCCTCAATTGGTAAGCCATTTTGCTATCAAAAGCATTAAAATATTTTGTGAGACACACATCCTCATTCAACTTCATAACTTGAAATAATTTGTACATACCTTTCTGGAATTGTACATTGAAATCAAATGCAGACTCATTAGGATTCTTCTTGATATTGTTGAATTCATTTAACATGAAACCAACATTAGTGTTGTCTCCATATTGTTCTTTGAATAACTTCTCTAAATCACTCCATGAACTAATACTGTCATTAGGTAGCCTTCTGAGCCAATCCTTTGCATCCTCTCTTAGTGAATGGACAAACAACTTCATGACCACATCCTCATGTTCAACTTTATAATCATTTAACATATCTATGAAAATTCTCAAATGTTCTTCACCAGTAACAACATTATTTCTAGAAAACTTAACCACTTTATCTCGTAAATCAAAAGATATGGGATGTGGAGCACTAGGAATACCTAAAAATGATATTTGTCTATACTTTTTCATGTATATAGGTTTCTTCTAAAAATCAGGAATGTTTGAAGTGCTCTTTATATTTGCTTGGTTAAGGGGAACACTTTGGGATTGTTAGAACTGAACAACAAGGGTTTGTGCATTAATGGTGGATGATGAGGTAGAAGCAGACTAAGATATTCCCTAAACTAAAACTACTGGTCCACAAGGAGGTGTAGAAACTGAAGCTTGGATGGATAAGTTTGGCCATGAGGCTAATGCAGAATTAGACTTAATGAACTTAATTTTTCTCCTAGTTCATGTAGCTTGAGCTTCATTCTCCACCTTCTCAAACTATTTTGCAAGATCTTCCTTCTCCTTTTTAGCCTTCTCTAGATCTAAATCTAATTTTTACATGAAAGGCTTTAAGGATTTTCTTGGTAGAACTTGGTGTTCATTTATTTGGATCCCTACAACTTTGCCCTTTCCTTTATATGTAGGCTTCACAGTGGGTTCCAGAGGATCTACTTGAACAGGCTTGTAAGCTTGGACTTGAGTAATGACTGGCTCTTGCTTTTGGTTTAGGCATTTTTCTTATTCTTGAAATTTAGCTCTTAGACTATTTACATCTCCAAAAACATTAGTATGGAGAGTTGTAGTTTTCTCTTCTAACCTTTTGTTCCATTCTTCCAAGGCATCCATCCTTCTAAGCAGAGTATCCCTTTCTATTATAGAATCCAAAGTGGCTTGCTCCTTCTCCTTTTCAAGATCAATACACTTAGCTTCTTTCTTAGCAAGTCATTTCTTCAAAAATCCTATCTCTAATTGTACTTCTACAGGATCTACAGAAGTACCTTTCGAATCAACTGGGTCATCCAGATCTATAATGTTTGGTTCTATATATGGGATTGTTTTAAGATTAGAAGGATCTCCAAAAGAACTCTTGAGTCCTAACCTACAATGCATTTCAGCTATGAGATCTAATCTAGGGGATATATTCCCTACTGGTGACATATCCTTATCTTGATATGTTCTTTCATCTGGTATTGGGGTAGTAAATATCCCTCCTAGGAGTCTTGTGGTTTCTGATTCAGAGTTGAGTGAAGAATACTCTCTCCCTATCACTGGTTGATATTGGGAATTGATGGATACACTACCTTAGGGTTTCTAGGTGGGATTTGGAGTTGTCCTTTCTTATTTAGGTTCTTCCTACCACCTTTAGGTAAATCAGTATACATTGGTACATCAGGATTGGCTCTAATGTAAGCTCTTGTGTTTTTTCTTTTGTTATCCATTTCGCTATATATTAAATAAGCACTAGCTTCAAAACCTTGACTAAGTTGCCACCCCTTTTCTTGGAAAAAACACGATAACAATTATTCCTGACTTCAAGGAAAAGACACAAATAGAATGGGAATATTGGACATAGATGGACCACTCGCTGAAATTATAAGATTGCAACTCTTGCTTTGTTAGATAAGACACTTGGAAAGGCTAGATACATCAGTGTATCTTTGTGGCATTTGGGTTTCTCTTTCTTTCTTTTTAAATTCTCAAGGTTTTTCACTAAAAACATTCCCTTATAACCATGGGCAAAACTAAAAAATCTAACACCCAGGTACACAATAGGACTAAAGAAATTGTAGCACTTTTTACAGACATGTTGGACAACTCCTCAGTAGAGTTACCATTTTGTTGGTGTTTTAAAACTATTGAATAACAAAGGCTCAATACCAAATTGATAGTACCTAAGGACTAGCCAATTACTATTAGCAATTACATGTGTAAACCATTCAGACCCAACTTCAACAAAACCAAGGGTGGTTTTCTACTCTTTAGGCTCTACAAAACTAGGGTGGGTATACCTAGGGATGATTCAAGACTAGAAGATACTGTATGAGAGTTATTTTAGTTTCATTCTTATTTTCATCTCAAATCCTCAAATACATGCATGTTTCTAGCATTTTGAATAAACACATCCCATATAACAAACTTGGCCAAATTTTTTCTATAGATTTGCAAGTGTTCATGGCAATAGTGGCTAACTAAGGCTAAAAAATTCCATGCAAACAAGTGTGGACAATCATTTGAGATCTTCAAGAAATATAATTTAAAGATGATTATGATTTTAGAATTGATGCTCCTTCACAATGTATATGTTTTGCATACTAAGTAAAATTCATTCAGTGCCTATTCCATTGGGATTCAGAGTCTACTTCAATTTATGGATCTAATCTATTGCTTTACAACAAGAATGATCAACAATTCTTACTAAATTTCATTCTTACAGACATCCTTTCTATTACCATGACAACCCAATCAAATTCATCAAAAGCACTTACTTAATTCATTGAATTAACAACAATAATGAATTGACATACAACCTAAATGAATTGCATTCAATTAAGAAAGCTTTACTCACACAATCTCAAAATTACCAAGTAATAGCTAAGGAGACAAAATTCAACAAAAACTAATATGGGGATAGATCATGACTTGTATTGATTTTCTTTGAAAATTGTATACAATTATTGTAAACTCAGAATGACCTTAAGAGAAGACACAGAGATCATTCCATATTGGCATATTCTCATGAAACTTGCAGAGAAAATACATTATAAAGTTTTACTCAAAGACTGGACCAAAAACATCCTAAGTGTAATACTAAAATGCAATAGAAATTTGACCATTCTCTAGCCCTAGAATCTCACTTATATAATGTGAGATGCAACAAGCTTTAGGCTAAGAGAATTGATAGGTGTCTTTTACAAGAGATATTTACATACACCTATCACAAAATGACAAAAAGTGAGTAATAGAAATATTTCTAGATCAAACATTCCTTTTGGTGGGTCCCCTTCTATTACATCCTCCGATGTTGTTGATTTGGCTACTATTCTGATTCCTCCATGTGTGCAACTTCCAAGCTAGCCAATGATGAAGTTTGTTCTGATGATTGCAGGTTAATCTCCACCCATGGGTTTTCACCATCTTCATCCTATACTATGGGTGTAACTTCTACCTTTCCCTCTTCTTCGGTTGTGTCAACATCCTGTGGGTCTGGGCCTGCAACTAAAATTGACTAATCATTATTTTCTTCTTCTTCCTATTGGCATTGTGTAGTGATAGTGTCAATGATTTAGATCTCATCACCCTGTGCCTCATCACTATCAGTTTCAACTTCCTCAAACTGTTCATCAGGAGCTATTGCTGCCATCCACTTGTCAAATAATGTGTTATCTGGCTAATCAAATTGTAGAATATCATGTTGTGTCTTGATAACAAACTCTACCTTATTGTCAATATTAAAAAATTCTTGTTTCAAAGAATGAAAGAATAGTTGAATCTTTACCATTTCTTCAGTATTTGTAGCCCACCATGCATGCCCTTTCTAATTGATAACTTTATTCATTCTGAGACAAAATAAACCATCTAACTGCTTGGTCCATTCATCTTTACTTTTCAATCTATTTTTTCTATTTAGGGCATGAGGGAATAAGCTAAAACTTTGGCTCTTATATTTATCTAATTAGCCAACAATTATTTACTATAAATGAATTCTCTTTTCATCAAACTCTGGGAGATCAACAACCATGTCATAGGTTCTCTCAATTTGATCATGTGATGACCTTATAATAGAATAACACAAAAAGGTCACCTCTCTCCTCCTCTATTTCTTTCCCTATTTGTTCACAATAGGCTTTAAAGCCTCATCATTTTCTTTTGATTCATTCTATATGTTTACCACCAATTGGTCATAAACTAATGGTCATTCAATTTTATTAGCCAATTATGTAAGAGATTTTCTCAATTTATCTTCATATTTCGCCTCCAACTCAACATTTAATGCCCACAGCTTTCTTTTTTCTTCCCCAAAATCTTTTGATGTGTAGTACTCTGGCCTTTGGGGTGTATCTAGTATTTCTATGAGGGGGTTGGATTTGAAAGGTTCAACTGGGGGGCGAGGATATGTTATTATTGGCCTTGTGGACCTCCCTAATAACTTGTTTTCAAGTTCAATTCTCCTCTTTACCTCTTTCTTATAGGCATCCACAACTACCTGATACTTGCTCTGCAACTCAATCATTTCTTTTTCCTCCCTTTCTGTAGTAGCCAAGGAAAATTGAGAATAATCCACATTCATATGGGCTACTTGTACTTGTGAGGTGTCAACAACTCTCCTTACAATGATATTCCCTATCAGTCCTGAATCATCAGGCTATGATGAAACAACCCTGGATCCTCTTCTTAGTGACCACATGACAAAAGTAGCCTGGTCATTACTAAATGTAGCTCCCAAGAACTCCCTTTTATTTGGATCTTGCAATCCCATATTATTTGACACAGAATTGAAAAATAATGCATCAACAATGTCCCAATTGGGCAATAATAAAATATTTATAGCTTTTACAATTTGTCTCCCCTCTTCAGGTGTTATACTTTGGAACTCTTGAATCATTTGTTCCTTTATTTAATTTTTAATGTAGGCTTCATCCATTTCTGGATGCTCTATTTTCAAAGTCTTACATCTTTTTTCAAAAACTATTTATGTTTTCCCTCCAAGCAAACTGGTGGAAAGCCCTAGACTTTACAAAACTATCATCAGACAAAAATTGATGATTGGCTTGTTCCAAAATAGGGTCCAATTCCCTTCCTCTATAATCTACAATAGTCAATTAAAAACCTGGCATAGGAGGCTCCTGGAGGTTCCCTTCATCAATCTCCGCTTGGGTAACAAAAACTCCCCCTTATGATCCAATTTGCTCAACTTACTCATCAGTGAGCTGCTCCTCCTTAATTCTCATGGGGGTTTGGGAAGGTGAGTACTCCTCAACATGAGTTTTCTCTTCCCTTATTATATTTCTCCTCTTAGGAGAAGGTTCAGGAGGCCTTTCTTCAAGAACAACACTAGTAGATCCAACTATCTATTTTCCTTTGTCTACAATGGACCTTTGATTCTAAATGACTACATATCCTAGCCTTCTTTGAACAATTAATGGACCTAACCCTATATTGGGAGTGAAACCCAATCTCCTTATTATTTCCCTAGCCTTATCTGGAAAAAATTAATGAAATATTGCTTATTCTCTTTCATTGCCTCCATTATTTTTAGGAATGCATTCACAAGCTTATTAATTTTATCTGTAGTAGTTACAATATTACTTAGACAGTTGTAATCTTCATCAAAACAATTAATAAAATTCAAGAATTCTGAGTAGACTCTCCATTTTTCTTTCTTTGTCTCTTGCTCCTGCAGAGAGTACTCATTCCTTATTACATCTTTAGGGAAATAAAATTCATGTTCAACTAGACCAAGCTTGTTCCTATGCCTAAGAGCCAAATGATAGAAACCCTCTATATCACAAAAATGAGGGTGAGAGATAGCCATCTTATACTAATCCAAAAATTTGTAAAGGAAAACCCACCCTTCCTTGGTTATTACAAACTGGTGGGCTTCTATGCAAGTGGGAAAAATTGATCACATCCCCCTCTTGTTCAAAAAAGCTTCTTCTACTCCTCCCAACTACCGCAAGAATTCAGCTACTCCTAACTTTTAGGGACCTAGTAAGGTACTACATGGGGTGTTCCTTTGAATCCATAAATTTTGATAACAGTTGAAACTAAATATGGGGTGATGTCTCCCCAATTATGTGAAACTTTTAAATTATGGGGTTTATCCATAGGCCTAATGAGGTGCATTAGTGCCTTAGGGATCCTAGGATTGTCACTTAATATGATGCATCTCAGCTTGGAGGCAAAGTACTTGTCAAATCTAACAAAACAAGCATTTTCTACTTCCCCAATCATATCTGCACTCCATAATTGAACTGGCAGTGCTTGACCTTCTTGTTCTCTATTTAAAACCATTTCCTTACCAAAATATGTCACCCCCTTAAATAGAAAAATGTGCATCAATAAAGAGTAATGGCCCCAAGCCTTCTCCACCTTGCCCTTAGCAATCCCAACCAATCCACTGTGAATCTCATCAGCTAAGTAAGAAGCAAAATCAAAAATTATTTCCACACTAAAAGAGGAGATTTGAGTAATCATATACATGAAACTCACATGCATAAAATCTTCTTCATCCTCTCTAAAAACTCTACACAGGGTCCTATATATCTCTACTGCCCTGGCATTGGAGTATGCTTTCTTGAAAGTTTCTTTAGAGGATGATGTTATTGCTAGTAGGGTTCCAATTTTGCCAATATGAGCCTTAAATGCACCTTGTCTAACTATATCCTTCTTAGATATATATTCTTTTTCTAAATCTTTCAAATTAATGGGCACATGATACCTAGTGAGAGGTCCCAAATGAAAAACTTCTCTAATTTCCTTTGTGTTGATGGTGATTAGAATGTCACCATCTGTTCGTCTTACTACCCTAGTGGCTTGATCATAATTTTTTTCCACAGCCTCAAGGAGATCATAATCCCTAAAAACATTGGGGACCACTAGCTTTCCGAGGTCAAAATTCTATATATTGGCAGGTGGGGAAAATAGTTTCCTCTCTAGAAACCATTTCTTGAACAAATTTAAACCAATTTGTGAGGTACGAGCATCCCGAACCCAATTACCCTTATCAAACAATCCATTTTCTATCCTCAACCTAGGGTTTAATGAGGTCAAATTCTTAACTTGTACTATCTCAACAATAGACTCAGGAAGCAACTCAAGCAAATCATCATGTGCATTTCTATCCAAATAATTTTCCTAACCTGAAAATTACTTCTTTGGAGGCATCTTTGATTATGCTTTGTAGAACTAAAACACTTTCAGAGATTACAATGTAATTACTTACTTGAATTGTGTTCTTGTTTCTCTCTGTATTTCTACAATTTCTCTATGAACAAGCTACTTCACAATCTTGCCAAATTCAGCACGATCTTCTTAGTAATTTCTTCTTGTCAGAAAAGGCTCAAAATCTTTGTTTGATAAGATGGAACTCAAAAAATCTTCGATGTTGTACTCTATTTTTTCTCACACACAAATCTTTCATGTCTCATTAATACATAGAGTGGCACCACCTTCTATGTTTAAATCTGCACCATTGATCTTTAAAAATTCTACAATCAAGGGATGCAGAAAAAGATGACTAGCATTCCACTTGACAAGTTGGCCAATCAATCCAATGAGAACTGACCACGTATATAGCTCGTTCCTTGATGGCATTTATGTCTGGACCCATTGATGACTGAGGACACATGTCGATAGGTCGCTACCTTGCTATACATAAAGAATGAGCACCTTGCCATAGTGAAGTAGTGACAACAATTGATTTGATCTTGATCTTGTGGATGACACATTAGTACATTGCTTAGAAGAATAGTGGTGGGCCCTTTGTCACTATATCGCTATACATATCCTCTGAGCAATTCTTCATAGTGAGATAGTGACAATCATTGATCTGAGATCAATCCAAGGGTAAAGAAACTGCACAAACTTCTTAAGATATGGTGGGTTTCATATTTGTAATGTCACATAGTGTAAACAATGCACATCTTTCTATAGTGAGATAGCGAGAATCATTGATCTCAACTTGATCTAATGATCAGAATCCCTCATGCATTTTATGAATGGGGCATGGGTCTACGATACTGATGACATGAGAAATCCTTCACAACTAGCATAACAAAACCATACTTTAATCCTAGTCACCTTTCCACGTTGCTCAAGGTCCCACCACATTTCATTTCATGGCAACTTGCTATGTTGCTAATGATGAGATGCCTAAATTTTTTGTTAGCGAAGTAGCGAGGTCTGGTGTCCTAACAAAAACTCAGCGCCAGAAGAATAAAGGCAAGTCAAGTCACCATCGCTCTTATTAAAAGGTTCTGACAATAAAAATTATTACACACCATGCCACTTGGAAAATTTTATGGTCACCAGGAAGTTTGGAGGGTATCGTTAAATATATTTCTTGGCTATTCACTATGTCGCTAATGGCGACATCCTTAGTTTTTTTGATAGAGAAGTAGCAAATCATTAGAAAAATCATTATTTTGGTGATTTCTTTTGTCTTCCTTTTACTGGGTTCCTTTTCCTGCTCTGATAACTCTGACAAAATGCACGTGATTGCAACTTTGGTTGCAACATGTTTTCTGACTACCACATCTCCATTTTATGACACCATTCTTTAGTTTTGCAGCATTCGCTACCTCACTATACATAAGAAGCATGCAACTCACCGTAGTGAAGTAGTGATTATTGTAGATATTATCAGAATCAGACAGCAAGAGACATAAAGGAACAAGACCACTTGGGGGCATAGAAAATTTAAAATGAAAGCAGAATATTTGTAAAAGTTCAAAAAGATTTTATGCCCAGGACTTTTAAAAGGAATGAGACATAGGCTTTAACAAGATTTTTCAAAGGCAAACAAAATTTGGAAGACTAAACAAGTAACCCTATTCACCAATGATGGATTCAATCTGATTTTTTGTACCTAGGCTAGGGAAATTTCATCATGCAAAAAATCAGACCAACAGAAGGAACAACAACAAGAACAATAGAAGGAACGAAAATGGAGATAACAACAGTAAAAAAGAAGTAATCAAGGAACATGTTGAAGAATTCAAAGAAGCATTTGTGAAGGCTTGTAATCTAGAAAGCTCATGAATAGTATTGGAAGAACAATTCTTTGATGCACTTGATGGAAAGTTGAAGTCACAAATTGTTTGTGGCTCAACCTACTTGAATTAAGCTATTTTCACTAGCATTAGTACATCAGTGGTTAGAGCTTATGTTAGAGAGAGAGAGAGTTTGAGATTGTGCAGTTAATAAAAGGTAGAAGACATAGAAAGAAAGTTATGGTTCAATGCACAAGTCTTAATGTGATCATAGTAGGCAAGAATTGTAAGATCAAGGTAACTAGTAAATAGCAACAATATTTTTTTGATGAATAGTCCTTTTCAATTAAAAAATAATGTACTTAGATACAATTCACAAAAAAGGGGACCTGGAGATATAAGGTCACCTAGTGAAAGTTCACATGGCTATAGTCAGAATCAACAACTATTCATCAAAAAAAACTTAAAAGAAACAACTGTTAGGCTGCCAAAGAAGTGCCAGCTGAGGGGAGTGGTTCATCCTGATTGTAAAATCCCCAGTCATCCCTAGGATTGGTAGGTAGGATAGGAATATCCCAACCATCAACAACATCAGTGGGGGCCTGGGCTTCATCTTTGGTATTAGTCTATGGAGGTGAAATAGCCAGCTCCAGGCAAAAGGGTCATTTACTAGAAGAAACATGTTGAGCACCAAGAGGGGGAGCCACCAGGCCTAGGGACCAAATTGTGCCACCATGGGGCAAGGAAGTTGAGAAGCAATTCCAACCATCATCATGAGCATTGGGAGAGTGATGGAGGGAATCCTATGAGTGTGGCATATGCAAGCAACGGCCAAAAAAGCTGCACCTCCATTGGTGGCCCCTAGGTGGAGTAGTGTCAGCAAAAAAATTAGGAGGCACTATGGAAATCATATAGGGAGAATTAACCTAATGATTGTGTAGCTCCTAGAGGTGGGCCACCTCTAGAGCCATCTTGTTGGCTTGCACTTGAATCTGCATGATTACATTATTACAAATGCATACTTTAGAGTACATAGCAACATTTATCTCTAGAAAACTATGAGTGAAAATAATAGCATTCCTATCTTTCCACAAAGTAAACAAAATCTCCATCTTGAAGGTATGCTAGATTTGGATAAACTTTTTAGGAAACCTAGTGGAGTCACCCAAAATAACCATATGCCAAGAAAAGGTTTTTGGCTGAAAGGGCTTTAAAAAATCATGAATCTAGTGCCAATAGTGTTGAGCACGCCTACAGAACCAAAAAATATGCACAATATTTTGAATTTTTGGTAGATACACATTTGTTATGCAGTGGGATTTGAAATGATTTAAGGATCATGAACAAGATTTGATGTACTATTTTTTTACATGAAGTGCCTTGAGTGATTTGAAGAGTGATTTGACAACATTTAAAGCATGAAGCAAGTTTGAGAAGTGAAAAGTTGTAGAAGCCCTAAAATCATGAATTTGAGATATTTAAAGAATATTGAATCCAATTTCTTAAAGTTTTTATAGTTATAAGAAATGGCTAGTCAGAGAGTGCATGATGTTAGTGACAGACCAAGGCATGAATTAAAGAAACACCCATTTGTTTCTTTACTTGATGATCCTATAGGCACATTTTTGCAAGTTCCAAAAAATGTGTTACATGTAGAAGACATAAGGAATTATATACATTGCAAAATTGAGAGTATGGGTGATGAGGAGGTTCACAAGGACTTAGGAGTCATGTATAATAATGATTGATCACTTAAGTCTGAATATGCATACCTTGAAGATTTAAATTTGGTGAAGTATACATTCTACACAAAATTTGACAATCACAAGTGGACTTGAATTGTATTGAGTAGAATTCATGATGATATGTTCTAGTTAGGTGATACATAGACTCTCATTAACAATGACCTGATTCACAAGGTCATGGGATTTGGCAATGAAGTTTGTAATCATGTTAATGAGAAAAGCATCAGGAAATTCATGGAGACTAACCTAAAAACCAAGTTTGATAGAAGAAATATGAGGGTTGAACCTATTCAGGATAAAGAAGTCAAGTTTTTGACCAAAATCTTAGGGTACAAGTTAAACCATGGATCAAGGATAAACTTTTCACTAGTTGGATTCCTTCATACAACATATGTGGTGGTCATTGAAAGGAGTAAAGCAAATTTGTGTGACATTGTTAGAGTGCAACTATTGGACAATATTGCTAAGATAAAGAAAAAAAAGGAGTGCGGTATTTAGATTTGAGTCCCTATTGACCCATTTATTCTTTTATGTAACTAAGAAGTTTCCAGGAGTAATCAATTGGGATAGTAACAAATGCGTAATGAAGATTGTAACTCAAAGCTACAAATCTAAACCTGAAAAATGTTAAAGACATTGATATTGACAAGATGATGAAGAAATTTTAGTCTAAGATGAAATTGAGGTATAAGATATCTCCCTCTATGGTAGAGAAGTATAAGGATGATGTGTGCTTCATGGTGAAACTGAAAATAATTTCATGGAAGAAGTGATACCTAGAGTGAAGTTCATTGAGCCTATGAGCTATGAGATGAGTGCTAATCTTATTGAAGGGTATGCATAGATCATACTCAAGTCTCAGAAGGACACAAAATGTCCTAGATTGGGGACATATGATGAAAGGTTAAGGATTATAGAGTTTGGGCTCTATAACAAGAAGAGTAAGAAGAAAGTACAAAAAGAGATAGATTCCATACTCAAGGAATTTAACATGACTAGAAAAGCATTTAATAAGATAAAGGGAATTGCATTGGAGATGAAGGCTAGTGGGTAGAAAAAAGTGTTGGTAGCAACACCTATTGTAGTAGCAAGACCTTCTAAAGGAGTAAGGGTGGCATAACCATGTGCAAAAGCATGCATTGCACCATATGCAATAGTTATGCAAGTGCAACCTATAAGAGAAAGCTATGAGCAACATAGAAGGCAGTCTGATGTGGAAGCACCTACTACACAAAGAAAGTTAGAAAGATTGGTGAAGCTTGAGTAAGAACCTACACCCCAAGCAAAGAAATGAGTAAAGTAGATCAATAGTGGGCCTAGCAAAAGGAGGAAAACTATTCAAGTGAGAATTTTTGTAAGCTTAGAGGATGATGATGAAGATAAACCTATTGAGAAAGATGCACAAGAATCCAAGATAGTTATAGGCAAGAAAGCATGGAAACCAAAGGTAGAGAATCTAAACATGTAGATTATAAATGATGATAGTTTTGTTCAATTGAATAAATTTTATAGTATGTATAGTAGTATAGATAGGAGGCAATCAGAGAATGTTGTAATAAGAAATATTATTCTAAGGAATAAAAGATTTGGTAGCATTCAAAGTAGGATACCTGAAGACCTATACAATAGGTTGATCAACAGGAAGAGAAGGATAGTAGAAGAAGATCTGAATATGAGGATCACATCCATAAATAAGTTATGTAATGTTGGATCAAAAGAGGAATTTGAGATAATTTTGAAGGGTATTGAGCCCTTGCTGAGGAACAAAAGAAGAGAAATTATTCTCATGGGAGGCAATTATGAGGAGGTAAGGAAAGAAACAGAGGAGGCTATAGTTAAATATATGTCCTCACTACCTGAGGAGAGTGTGCAAGAAAAGGTTGATAGTCCAGTATATGTATAGATAGATATGCCTTCCAATGAAGGAGTAGAGGTAGAAGGGACATAACAAGTGCTATCTCCACCGCACATTGTTATGGGTATTGAATCCATGCAAGTGGATAGTATACACATAACTGTGGACAAAAAGGAGAATCCATTTGTAGCGTATGGGGAAAATATTGTTGGCAATATCACTACCTATACCAGCTCTGATGATGAAGAGGAAGTGAATAAAAAGAAGCAAGAAGACAAAATAAAGAGAAAGAAACAAAAAGAAAATAAAAGGAAAGAAGATGAAAGTAGAATAGGAAAAGAGGAGGAAAGAAAAAGAAGAAAAGAGGCAAAAAGAAAAGAAAAAAAAATAGGAGAAGAAGAGAAGAAGAAAGAGGCTATGGAAAAGAAGAATGTAGAGGAACAGTTGAAAAGGACTAATATATCTTTAATAGTATTAGCAGCTGGAACATCAATGGCAATACCTATTCCATCTAATGATGAAGACCAGAAAGAGTTATTGGGAACTTTGAGAAAATTGTTTGAGAAAAACAAATTTGTTAACTCTTTGGAGAAGACACTTGTTGAAGTCTTGGAGCACATGTAGAGGATAGTTTCTGTAACTATAGCTAATCCAAACTTGTAAGCTAAGGAAAAAGAGTTGGTGAAGATCTTTGATGGGGAATTCACAACCTTAGTTGAAGTAGTAACACCACAAGCACAGAGTAATCATGATGCAACACTATTCAACATAGTGTGTACTAATGTGTGCAATGATTTGAAGGCACTTGATGGAAACATCAAGGAGTTGAGAAATTGTATTACTAAAGGTAAGAAGTTGTATGGACAGTGTGTAATGTCCTATACTTATTTGATCTTGATGTAAAGATCATTGGTCATATGAGTGAGCTTTGGTCACCAACTACAAGATTGAAGCAGCCAGAGATCAGAATTGAAGATTCTGAGAATGAGATTGAGAAGACCCACAACATTGTTAGTAAAATTGAATTTGATGAAGAGAAGGTAATAAAAATATTCTCTATTCTCAGAGAATATTTGGTAGCCAAGATCGTAATCTTGCAGAGGCAATTGGAGGAATGTCTTTAATAAAGATTCCTATGACAAATTTGCCTATACTAACTTGAGCATAGTTGAAGTGACATCCTATGCACTTTGTGCACTCATTAGTGTATTAGATACAATCAAAGGAAACTAGAAGGACTTTGATAGACTAAAGATTAATTTTTTAGATTGCATATCTAGAATGATGAACTGATCAATAGCAAGCAACAAGTTTTTGTGATAAAGTTTTTGACACCTTTGTCATTGATGTCAAAGGGGGAGTATTATTAGAGGAAAATTATATAGATGTAAATTTATGTATGTATCAATGTAAAGGTTTTATAAGGAATGTAATGATCCATCAAAACATGAATAAAATTATCATGTTTTGAAGGCAATTTGTGTATAGTTATTTTATTTATTTTTTTGTTTTGTATGACATCACCAATTTTCCCAAATTTTTCCATCAATTCAAAATGGGGGAGATTTTTGTAAATATGGTTAGTTAGATGTTTTTTTGGTTGTCATTTATGGGAACATATACTCAACATCTCATTTATGCAGCTAGAGACAGAAAATTGTCTAAGTATTAGATAACTTGCAAGAGTACATTGAATAGATCTTAACTGTATGAATATTTTGCAAAGAGTTAAGCTTATGTGCAATTGAAGAAGGCTTGTAAAATTTACAAGATGACATGTACTAGTGGGCATGTGTGTATGGTTATTACAATGCAAGTTACAGTGACTTTAATTGTGTTGGTATTTAACAATGCAGAACTAAGCATAGTAGAAAACAAAGTTGTACGACTTTAGGAATTGTTTTGACCTCAAAATAATTACCAACTCATGTTAAACCAACTATGTGGATATTATTTTATATTTTTTCAAGTGTGTGAAGACATGGAAGTTGATTGAGCAACAATTTTTGAATGCACAAGGTATAATTATATTGCACAAATAGTGTGTAAATGTATTGGATAGCGAATAGATGTGATGCATAGATACTATGGAAGTTGCATATGAACTATTGTGAGAACCATTTGTGAGGCTTATGTGATGCAAAATTTGATGTAAGATCAAAGAAAGTGTGAGTTACAATAGAAAGCAAGTATTGTATGTATATCTATTCTATGAAGGAATTGAATTATATAATTGCATGTTAGGGTAGTGGGCTCTTCTTGCATACATTGTAGTTGATCTATCAACTCCTACAAACTTTAAGGCTTCTAACAACACTTAGTCATCTAACAAGGACTTGAGACACTATATGTACTACATAGACTCCTAATATGGTCAATATCCTTAACAAGATCCTATTGTTTAGTGAATCATCTAGTGGGTATCATCCCTACTAGGGTTTTCCCTTGGCTAGGGTTTCCCTAGTTAAAAATTAATGGTGTTATGAGTTCTCTATGTGTATGTTTATATTTATTGTTTAGAATTGTTGGTTTACTTTTATATGCAAGTTATAAAGTAATTAACAATATTCAGTTGTGCGCAAAAGTTTGTAGAATATTGATTCACCCCCCACCCCTCTCTGAGTATTATCAATTTCTAATAGCTCCTAATAGGGTTGAGGATCTTAATAGGGCCTAGTCCTCTAACAAGGACTCAAGACACTATATTTATTTCACAAACTCCTAATAGGGTCAATATCTTAACAAGATTCTTTTGTTCAGTGGATCATCTTATGGGTATCATCCCAACCGAGGTTTTCTCTTGCCTAGGGTTTTTCTAGTTAACAAATAATGGTCTTATGAGTTATCTTTGTGTATGGTTATATTTTTTCTTCATAATTATTGTTTTACTTTCATATGCAAGTTATAAAGTAATTAACAATATTCAGTTGTGGGAAAAAGTTTGTAGAATATTAATTCACCCCTCCTCTCAGTATTATCTATTTCTAACAATTGGTATTACAACCCAATTACTCAGAAGAGGCTTAATATCTTGAGTAAGTTCTCTATGGATATGGAACAGTTAAAGAGAAATCTTGAAAAAGCTCTTGAGTAGATTGACCTTCTTATAGAAGAAAGAGACAACCTGAAAGATAGGTATGAAGATGTGAAACTTTACATTGGCAAACTAAAAGACAAGATTAGTGATCTGAAATCTAATAAGGAACTAAATGTGAAGACTAGTGAAAATGGTGAAGTAGGAGTTCTCAAGAAATAAAATGATATTTTCAAACATGAGTTGAAAATAGTTGAACTTAAGTTAACTCTTAAGAAAGATGATAGTAAGAATGAACTAGATCTAAAAATTGAGAATGCAGACCTTAGATCCTAGTTGACTCAAGTGACATTTGAATTAGACTCTATTAAGATAGAACACATTGAGTTAGAAAAGTACAAAACTACTATGAAAGGAGAGTTTACACAAGCCAAGTAGTAGTTAGAGATGCTTTATTCAAGTACAAAGAAAATTGATGAGCATATATTTTATTAGAGACCCTATTATGATGAGATAGGCCTTGAATATCTTATTGAGAAATCAGCAAAGAAAACTAAAGTTAGAAAGGTAATAGATCCAGTTGTAGAAATTGATCAGAGTAAGATTGAGTCATCTAAGAAAGTTGAACTAGTTGATTTGTCTGAAAAAATGTGATGAACAAAAGATAACAGAGGAAGTTGATGAACATAAGCAAGTTAAATCATCCAAGGAAGTTAGACATGAATTCAGAGGTAGATGTTTTATACGTAGTCAAGTTGGTCATATGAAAATATATTGCAAAGATAAGTCTTTTAACCTATTTCTAATTTCTATTGTTATAATTGTAATGATTATGGACATAAAGAAGTAGATTGTAAGAATCCTAAATTTAATGGTAATAATGGGAATAGTAGATTGTATAGTAATACTAACCTATAGGTAATGAAAGATGAAGATCCCAGAGTAGATCTAATGATGGTAAATGATCTAATGGTGAAATGAAATAGTTTGTATGTTACAAGTGTAAAAATCCTAGACATATTTCAAGGAATCGTAGAGCACCTGAAAGTCAAAATGGAACCAATCAAAGAAGGAATGCACTTGTATGTCAGTTATGCAAGAACTTTGGACACACAACAATAATTTTCAAAATGGATAGAAGGAACTTCAACATGAATCCTAATCGCAAAAGGAAAAATAACATAAATGATAGAAGGAATGATAATGACAATGATAGTAGTTAGAAGGAAGCAATCAAAGAACATGTTAATGAATTCAAAGAAGCATTTGTGAAAGAAAATAATCTGAAGAGTTCTTATATAGTTCTAGAAGAGCAGTATTTTGATGCACCTGATGGGAAATTGAAATCAAAAAATTGTTTGTGACTCATCCTACCTAAATTGACCACTTCTAGAAGAGGTAGAGCTTTAGTTAATCAGAATTGATAAGAGATTGCAAATTAGAAGTTGTGTAGTCAGTATAAGGTAGATGACGTAGAGAGGAATGTATGGTCAAGTGTGCGAGCATTTGTGTCATCATAGTAAATCATATAGAATAAAAAAGTTTACTGGTAATCAATTACAACTTTTTGAAGAAGGAGATGTGTATTTAATGTGGAGTTAAATTTGAAATGATTTTTAGGATTGTGAGTAAGATATTCAATACCATTTGATTATGAGAAGAGTTTAGAGTAGTTAGTGAGCAATTTGACAGTGAATTCAAGTGTGAAGTGAAGTGTTTGAAGTGTGAAGTTACAAAAGCCCTAATACATGACATCAAAGGTATTTTATGAAGCTTTTGTTATAATTTCTAGTATAAACAGTAAGTAGTATGGTGAGTCAATTAATTTTTTATATAAGCGAGAGACCTAGATATAAATTCAAGAAGCACCCGATTTGTTTCTTTAATTGATGATCTATTAGGAGCATTTTCTCAAATCCCACCAAATGTACGTCATAAAGAAATTGTTAGAACCTACATTCACTATAAATTTGAGAGTTTTTGTGATGAAGATATACAAAAGGATTTAGGAATTATGTGTAATGGAGACCTAACCTTGAATCTAGGTATGCATATCTAAATGAGTTGAACCTGGTTAAGTATATGTTCTACACAGAATTCAATAATCATGAGTGGAGTAGGATTATCCTGAGTCGAGTTCATGAAGAAATGTTTTGGGTAGGTGATGAACCTATTGTAATTGATAATGACCTAATCCACAAGGTCAAAGGTTTAAGAAATGAAGCATGTAATCCATTAAATGATAGGAATGTGAGAAAGATAGTTGTGACAAACCCAAAAACCAAATTCAATCGAAGGAACGTGAGAGTTGACCTGATCTAGGACAATGGAGTCAAAATGTTAAGAAAACTTATATGTTATAAGTTGAATCACAATTCTAGAGTGAACTCAATTCCAAGAGGATTTTTTCATGCAGCTTATGTTATGGTAGTAGAGAAAAGGAGAGTAAATAGGTGTGAAATTGTTAGAGTGTAGTTATTAAACAACATTGCAAAGCTAAAGAAGTCAAAGAATGTAGTCTTTAGATTTTAATATTTATTGACACACTTATTTTTCTATGCAACCAAGAAGTTTCTTGGTATGGAAAGTTTGGAAAATAATGAATCTTCAATGAAGATGGTTATACATTCTTATAGGGAAAGATTAGAAAATGTCAAAGATAGTGCCATTGATATCATGATGAAGAGCTTCCAATTTGAGATGAAGCCAAGATATAGAATTCCTCCCTCTATGGTGGAGAAGTATAAAGATGAGATATGCTTCATGGTAGAAACTAATACTACATGTATGGAGGCAGTAGAGCCTAGGGTGAAGTTTATTGAACCCATGGGATATGAAATGAGTGAAGAACTCATTGACAGCTACACAAAGATAATTTTATAGTTAGAGAGGGATGCTAAATGTCCTAGATGGGGTACCTATGAGAAAAAGATGAGAGAAGTTCAATCTGAATTTCACAACAAAGACATTACAAAGAATGTGAAGAAGAAAATTGAATCCATTCTTAAGGAATCTAGTATGACAAGAAAGGAATTTGATGAGATCAAAGGTATATCATTAGAGATGAAAGCTAGTGCATAGACTAAAATATTGGCAGCTACACTTATTGTCATTGCAACACCAACTATAGATGTGAAAATAGCATGGCCTACTTCACAAATTCCTACTCCACCTTATGCAATAGGTGCATAGGTCCAACCAGTTAGATCACAACCATAGAGGAAGTCTAAATATGAGGTATCCATTGTGTAGAGGAAATCAAAGAGATTGTTGAAGGTTAAACAAGAACAAATACCATCCTCCAAGAATAGGGTCAAGAAGACCATTAGTTGACCTGGAAAGAGGAGAAAGACTCTACAACTGAGGAATCAGATGAAGAAACTAAAGAGAAGCCAGTTGAACAAGTAGTTGGAGAAGGAAAGAGACCAACCAGCAAGAAATCTTGGAAACAAAAGGTAGAAAACCTAAATATGCCGATAATAAACAATGATAGTTTTGTCTAGTTGAATAAATATTATAGCTTGTATAGTAACATTGATAAAATATAGTTAGAGAATGTCATGGTGAGGCATATGATCATGAGAAATAAAAGGTTTGATAGCATTCAGAACAAGGTTCCAAAAGATATATACAATGGGTTCATAAACAAGAAGAAAAGAGCAATAGAAGAAGATACAAAGTTGAGAGAAAACATGATTAAGAAATTATGTGAAGTTAGCACAAAGGAAGACATAGAAATGATCTTGAAAAGTATTGAACCTTTGTTGAGGAACAAAAGAAGTGAAATTCTTCTGATGGGAGGCAACTATGAAGAGGTTAATAAGGAAATAGAATAATCCATAGTAAAATATATGACTTCTATGCCTAAGGTCACCAAGGAGAATGCACAACTAGAAACAACTAGCCTAGTGTATATGAAGGCTAGTACTCCTACTGATGGTGAAGAAGAAGTTAAAGAGGCACAATAAGCATATTCACCTCCTCATATAGTTATTGGTACTAAATCCATGCAAGTGGATAGTATGCACATAAATATAGATGCCAAGGAAAATCCTTTTGCAAAATATGGGACCAATATTGTTAGCAATATTACTACCTATTCAAGCTCAAATGAGGACGATGATGAAGAAGCAAAGAAAAATGTAGAAAAGAAAAGGTTAGAGGAAGAGGAAAAGAAGAATCGAGAAAAGAGGAAAGAAGATGAAAGAAGAAAAGAGAAAGAAGCAAAAAGAACTGAAAATGAGAAAAGGAATGAAGAGGAAAGGAAAAAAAGCAAGAGAAAGAGATAAAGGAAGAAGAGAGAAAGGGAGAACAAAAGAACAAAGAAGAAGAAAGAAGAAAAGAAGAGGAGAAGAGAAAGGAAGTAGAGAAGGAAAAAGGAAGATTAGAAGAATAATGAAAGAAATCTGATGAAGAAAGTAAGAGAGAAGAAGAGAAGGAGAAAATTAGACAAGAGGAAGAAAAGAAGAGTATAGAACTGAAAGCAGTTGCACTAATGTCAATAGCAACTCTAGTAGCAACAATAATGGTATATGATGATGATTAGAAAGGACTAATGAGATCTTTGAGAAAACTACTTTAAAAGAACAAATTGTATATGTACATGTTTTATATTTGTAAAGGGAGAAGTATGTAAAATTGTATATGTATATGTAAGGGGGAGCTTAGCTATGTATCATTGTAAAGGAGTGGTAAGGAATGTAATGATCCATCAAAACATGAATAATTTTTTAATGTTTTGACAACATTTCTTTTGTATTTACTTTTGTTTTATATGACATTATTTTGGGACTTAGCCAATTTTCCCAAATGTTGCCATCAATGCCAAAGGGGGAGATTGAACATTGGCAATATGGCTAGGTAGATGTATGAGTGTTGTCATTTATGGAAACATATATTTTTTGATATTTGATGATGTTATCAGAGATAGAGAATTGTTTTAGTGTTAGACAATTTGTAGCAGTACAGAGACAAATTTGGTATGTATGGATGCCAAATTTTAAGTTAGCTCGTGCACAATTGAGGAATGATAGTTGACAAAGTCAAAATGATGTATGTTAGTGTGTAGACCCGCACGGGTAGTACGACATAAGTTAGAGTTAAATAACCAATTCAAGTATTTAACAAAGAAGAACAAAGAATATCGAAACATTGTATTATATGACTTAAGGAATTATTTTAGTGAAAAAATAATTACTAATTCATCATGGAATGACATCCTATATATTTACCCCAATTTATTTTTATATTTTGTCAATTGTGTGAAAGAATTAAGGCCAACTGAGTAGAGATTTATTAATTTTTGAGATATAAGTAAAGATCATATCTTGCACAGATAAAGTATGGAAGGCTTGTGATGAAAATTATTGTAAAGAAATCTTGAATGATATGCGAGCCTTATGTGATGTGTAATCTGATGTATAATTAGAGAAAGTATGAGATACAACAATAAGATAGTATTATATGTATACTTATTTTTGTGAAGAACTTAATTGTATATTGCATGTTAGGGCAATGGGCTCTTGTTACATACATTGCATTTAATCTACCAACTCCTAGTAGGGTTGAGGTTTTAACAGGGCCTGGTCCTCTAGTAAGGACTAGAGACAATATATGTATTTCACAGACTCCTAATAGGGTCAATATCCTTAACAAGATTCTTTTGTTTAGTGGATCATCTTGTGGGTATCATCCCCATCAAGGTTTTCCCTTTGCTAGGGTTCCCTAGTAACAAATAATGGTGTTATGAGTTCTATTTGTGTATGGTTATATTTACCATTCACCATTGTTGGTTTACTTTCATATGTAAGTTATAAAGTAATTAATAATATGCAGTTGTGGGTAAAATTTTGTAGAATACTGATTCAGCCCCCCCTCATATTATCTATTTCTAACAAGTGGAAGATTCCCTAATGAAGATGGGACCAAGAATGAGTGAGTCTAAAAAATATTGTTTAATAGGGGTATACTAAGGAAAATTTAATAATACAAGGGATTAAAAAGACCTCATAACAAGTTAAAGGAACCAAACAAGAACACACATTAGTTAGCATCTAAAAGAGCTAACACTAGACATTGATGACTAGTTAAAAGGAAATCAATTAATAGGTAGTGGAATGATCATGAGAACTGACAAACCCAAGAAAATAGGTATTTAGACCCACTCAAGGGTTGAAATAGAGATAAAATAACTAGAATGGAGATAATAAACTCCTAGTCTTTAAACAGAGGAAGATGCATCATAAGAAAAGGAAAAAGAATCGACCAAAGAAACTCAAGAGGAGGCAACAACACTCAATGAAACTAAGGTAGACAAGTATACAATTAGAATAGAGAAAGATCAATAACTAGTACATGTTTCACTAGTCAAAGGAGAAAGTTAGGTCACTAGAAGATAATACTCAACAAAAGATTGAAGAAACCATTTTAAAAAAAGGTCATCTCTATTGATTCATCACTAGAGAATGAAGAAGATGAAAGGGATGAATGACCTATCATAGTACATATACTAGATTAAGGACCTCTCAAATAAAATTTCCTAGTAATGAAAGAAGATGTGGAATCCCTATCCAAGATAGGAGAAAAGGAAAATGAATCACAAAAAGAAAGATAAGGTGTCATAGCTAAACTAACATAGTCACAATAAAAGATTATGAGAGAAATAAACATCAACAAGAAAGTAAAAGAAGACCACCAAGCCAATCCAAAATAACAGTTGGAGAAAAAGAAAGAAAAAAGGAGAAAATAGACCAAATATACATGAGGACATCATCATTGTCCTCATCATCATCATATTCTAGCTCAAAAGATGAAGGGTAATTTTATGAGAAAGATGTTGGACCAACAAAGGGAAAGGAGGTGCTATATGCAATCATAGCTAGTAAGAAAGAGAAGATTTGGGAGATGGATCTACAAGAGATCAACAAATACAAGAAGCATCTAAAAAGGTAAGAAAAACTCATAAAGGAGAGACAAGCTAGCACACTAGTGATTACCATAAACATCATTGAAAAAATAGCTTTTGATGTGCAATATGATCCTAATATGAATCCCATCAACCAACTCTCTACACTGGTTGAAAAATTGAAAGATGACAAAGGTAGTATAGAGGCACTGGTCGAGAAGAATCTTGAAACTAAAATGATGACTATATTGCAAGAACAAGTGGAAAAGAACCAAATCACCCTATAGGAAATCAAATAAAAATTGAAAGAAACTTTGCAAGCCTCTGGCTTGTCCTAAAGAAGTCATCTGATACACACACCCTATCACCAAAAATTTAGAAGGAACTTCAACAAGCTCAACATGAACTACAAATCTCAAAGACAACTATAATGTAGTCATTGACTCTACAGTTGACTATTTGTCCAAAACACAAGGGACAATACATCTCATACATGAGATCAAGGATGAATAGGAGAAGTAAGCCCTCAAGCTTATGGAAGCACAATACAAATAATCTTCCATGACAGGCATCACTTAGACACAAATTACAAGTGTGTAAGTCGTCATCACCCAACCCCCAAGAAACCACATGATTGAACTTGAAAAACTCTTGAGAGAGATGAAAAGTGAGATCATTGCTCTCACAAATTTGAATGCATCACGTGGCACCTTTCTTTCCACAATACAAGGACAATATCAAGATGTATCAAGCAACCTGTAGTCACCTCACAACAACCTTTGTCATTGATGATAAAGAGGGGGAGAATATATATTTGAAAAAAGAGGGAGAATATTACATGTGACCCAAAAGGGAAGAATATACAAAGAGGGAGAATATATGAAAGAAGGACAAAACGTGAAAGGTGGAGAATATGAAGTATGAAGAACATCAAAGAAGTACAAAAAAATAAAGCCATAGAATCACCAGAAAAAGATACCCAACAAAGGTGAAATAAAGAGAGATAGACACACTAGAAAAGCAGTATCTAAAACATTTTGTCCAAGCCCTTCTATTAGAACCTTTCATTGGTACAAGAAAAGGCACAAGAAAAGGACTTCATAAAGAAGAATGGGGAGCATGGTGGTAAATGATGTTTTTCCATCAATGCCAAAGGGGGAGATTATTGGCCCCACATGCATCTTTGGCATGAATAGTAAGAGAAGCATTGAGCGTAGTCATTGATGACCAAGCATATTTGTTTGGAAAAATGTGTAATAATTGTTCAAGAGGAAGAAATTATACGAGGAAGAAGTCTAGAGTTAATGGTTGAGAGGCATACTAGCATACACTCTAGCACACCATCAAGACAATATGTTAGAAATAGATATCAATTGATCCTATTCATCAACACAATGAGTCACTACTAATCTTACATGAAGAAGATGATAAATGATGTAAAAGGAAAAGACAAAATAATACCATTGGCATGCAACTAGGACTACCAATGCTACCAGCCTCTAGACCCTAAGCATAGGGTTCACAGGTCTTTCATGAATAAAGTATACATGGAATTCAAAATTCAAATTAAAAAATGAGCAGGACAACTTGGTCATGGGTAACCATTCCCTGACATCAAGAGAAAGATTTATGCAATGAAGTTAGAAGAGTGAAAATATTGTTGCTAAGTTCGTAAGGAATAGAAAGGAGAGCTATTGACAAAGGAAAACTAATGTAGGAGCAGAAGATGTGAGAATACAAAAAATTGAGAGGTGTACCAAATAATTTAAAAAATTTAAAAAGTGACATTTTACAAAATAATAGAAATAAATTTGGATGAAAAAGGGGATGTCGTCAGGTATTGGGCATGGTCTAGGGATGGATAAGTATTTTTCAATATTTAACAATGTCCCTTAGTCCCCTATTTCAAGTGAATGCAACTTTTAGGATGTTTCCTTTTTTTTTTTGCATTTTTGGAATAGATTTCGGGATGGGAAAATCCTATCCTTGCATCCCCAAGAAGGGAGTAGGGGAAATTGGGCAAGGGACATGTCCCAGTGGACCACTAGTTTTAGTAGATAGGAAACCATTCAATAAAATCTAACTTTAATGCTCACAAGCACTTACAATTTTGACAAAAAACCATTTGTCAAAATGTTAAGCACTTACAATTATGTGTGGTTTAACTAAGCATTACAATGTTGATCATAAGAGTCATCTCCATGCTATGGACCAAAATTGTCAGTTATCAAGGAAATTTGAAAGGCCTTGGCTTTGCTTCTCATATTCATTACCCACAATAGCTATCTCGAAAGGGGAGATGGGTCAATATGACACCTCCCACCCTATCATTTTCTAGTTCCAAAGAAGGTCTCTAATTACCATGTATACAACAAGAAATTGTTTGCTCTTGGAGCTAATGAAAACTTATAAAAAGTAGTGTATAGATTACAACCATCTGTCTAATATTTTCCTTTGCAGCATTGAACATTCGCCACACAAGATCTACAGTCTTTGACTTTGGAAAAAGATTTAAATTTTTGGGGAGGACTAAGTTTTGGAAGATGACACAAAAATTAATAAATATAGAGAAGGCAATGAAGAGATTAAAAAGTAAGATTAAAGGTTTACCATAAAAAATGGACATAGTCTAAGGTGGTTTTGATAATCCAATGGGAGTTATAGATTTAGTGGTGCTATTATCAATCTCCAATTGGGAGGTTATATAAGTCTCTGAGTGGGAGATTATTTTGATGTGGAGCTTAATCAGACTGGCAGCTTTATTTGGCGTGGTTTCCCTCCAAATTAATTTTATGGGGGCTTTGGGGGTAGCACCCCCAAGAGGAGGACAAGGGGCAATGCCCCTTGCAGGGTCTTGGGGTTGTACCTCAGATGTGCTCCCTGTTGCAGTACAATGGTGGGGTCGATGGGAAACACCCCTAAGGGGGTTTTCAAGGGTAGCACCCTCGAAGTCAAAAATGACTCACTATTGTAAAAGACATTGGCTGTTATATTTGTATTGGATGACTGTTAGGGATTTCAGAATGTATGATGAGATTATAGCTTCTTGTGGCAGTATTGAGCCATAGGGATTGCAGATTGTAATCACTAGATAATAATAATATTGGATGTTGTTTGTAGATGTAGGCCACAGACTGTGCGAACCATGTTAAATCCTTGTGTCTTGTGTTGTCTTCTTTGTGATTTATTATTTTCTAATATTGGTTATATTTTCATGTAATTATTATATATGTCTATGGTTGATCCTAATAGACATTTTAGAAGCTAAATACCTAGCAAATTAGCGAATTTGAAAACCCTCTTGCAACTCAAAAATGAAAACTTTCTTGTTGTTGCATTTTCTTTTTCTTCTTGGCTAGAATGGTTGAAGTAGATAAATGAAGAAGACTTCACATTTTTAGCCTCCAAACAAGGCTCCATAATTATTGACTACTATTTATACACACAAGGGGCCTACCCAATAATTAAACATTAAAAAAAGTAGCTTTTTTGCACAATAATAGAAATTTATTTTGGATGAAAGAGGGGATGACATCATGTATTGGGCATGGTGATGGGATGGATAAATCATTGCCAATATCTAATTACATCTCCAAGTCCCTTATTTCAAGTGAATGCCATTTTCATGATGTTTCCTTTTTTGGTATTTTTTGGAATACATTTGGGATGGGAAAATTCTATTCTTGCATCCCCAAGAAGGGAGTAGGGGAAATTGGGCAAGGGATGTGTCCTTGTGGAGCACTAGTTTTAGTAGATATATATGAAACCATTTGTAAAATTTGACTTTAATGGTCGTAAGCACTTACAATTTTGACAAAAAAAACATATGTTAAAAGTTGAAGCAGTTACAATTCTGTGTGATTCAACTAAGCATTACAATGTTGATCATAAGAGTTATCTCCATGCTATGGGCCAAGACTTTTGGTTATCAAGGGAATTTGAAAGATCTTGGCTCTGCTTCATGTATTCATTACCCACAATAGTGATTTTAAAAGGGGAGATGGGTCAATATGGCACCTCCCACCCTATCATTTGATGGTTACCATGTGTAACAAGAAATTATTCACTCCTGGAGTACATGGAAACTTATCAAAAGTAGTGTATAGACTACTCCATTTGTCTAATATTTTCCTTTGCACCGTTAAACATTTGCCACATGAGATCTATGGTCTTAGACCTTGGGCAATTTTTTAAATTTTTTAGACAGGACTAAGTTTTGGAAGATGACACAAAATAAATAAATATAGCAAAGGCGGTAAAGAGATAAAAGAGTAAGATAACAACCTAATTAGAGTTTATGATGAAAAGGGAGACAAAAGTTCAATTTGTAGTTAGCATTTACATATTTATTGATCTTGAAAATAAACCTTAAATTACTTTGTATTGACAATTTTCATAAAGAGATAAGAAATTTTACTTGTAATATCCTTGTTTGATGCAAGTAGTGAGGAGTAGATAAAATTATAAACAATTTTATTATTCTATATTAATAGCTCATTAAAAAATTTTTATATGACCATTTGCATATATCATATTTATTACATTTTATATTGATATATTTAATATAATTTATTTCCAATTGATTCTCTTAACATTTATAAATAAATATTTGATATTAATTTTATAAAAGTGTTGTTTAAGAATTCTTATATGTTCAAAATTAATGATATATTATACAAATTAATTTTATTATTACATGCACAAATTCATACAATTACTAATTATATCTATTTTCAAATTTAAAAATTATAAAAAAATTAGAACCAAGTAAACATAGAGAACATCATTTATAAGTTTAAATAAATGAAAAAATTCCACATCTCGTTTACATTTCCATGGCATACTAAGGTGCCATCGGTGATTACATACCCATTCTGACTACCGAAAGATATTTGGCGTGACTTTTATAACTACTCCAACGAAGAGAAAGAGGAAGAGACAAAAAGTACAAGGCCAATCAAATTTGGCCAGCCTTAAACATCACACACTAAGGAAGAAATTAAGCTTGGAAAAGTAAGTCAAACTTTGACTATTTAACACTTTTGCACTAGAAATCAAGCCTTAGTGTGTGATGTTTAAGCAGTTCGATCAAATTTTGCCGCATCAGGAAAAGTTGTTTCTTCGAGGAGTATCAGTTGAGAAATGTTTTTACAATGTTGTACGCCACATAAACATCGCATCCACACAATTAGTGGGTGCATAAGATTGCTCTCAAATTCCAATTGGAAACTATTCATTTGCGAAAAATTAGAAACTATTTCTGACTAGATGTCCTTCTCAGCTTCACCTTACAGTTCTTTTTAATTTTTCTTCATTTCAGCTTTAGTATGCTTTTTAAGTTTGTGAGATTTTTTTTGAGGATGGTACCAATCTTCTACACAATGCCTGCTATTTCAATCAATGCTTGGGTTCTGTTTTCTTTTCTATATCAGTGCTTTCAGTTCTTCCCTATATGAACCATAGCAGAGTATATTCATTTCCATCTTTAAAACTGTTTTTTGTTTGGGCAAGTCATAAAGTAGGATTGTTGCATCATAAACACTAGTGTATGTGCATGCTGGATGCAGCATCATAATCTACCTACTCTATCAGTTATTGAACAGTTTGGCTGTCATGTTGGTCTTTATTAGCATACATTTTTAAGTCCAATGTTATAGGTGACGTTTTGGCATTCCCAAAGATTTAAAGAGTTACATGAAGCACAAGATAGAGCAATACCTACTTTATTTTTTAAAACTAGGATTTTTTATATGCTACCAGTTCTCTGTGAATTCGATTTGCCAAGTGGATTGCATAATTACAAAATTTAGGCTTTGTGCGGTTTTTCAAAATTGAATAGGAATCCAAAGGGTCACAACAACATTTCTGTTCTGGGTGCAATCCAAATGGTCACAACAACATTTCTGTTGTGAGTTTGTTAACATTTCAAGATGATGAAAATGTCCTAAAATGCAGCAACCAGGTTGCAAACTTCATATGTACCAGGTTTCTTACATCTTTCATTGTTTTTAGTCTTAAGCTTTGTCTCTTTGAAGTGTATTTCTCTTGTTTTTGTTACATCAACATTAACTTGATGTGATTTTTTGAGCAGAATGATCGATAAGTTGATCTGGAAGCTATCATATCAAAGAATAGACAGGACTGGAAAGAGAACACTGGTATTTGCAGAGGTATGTTACAGAATGAACAATAATTTTCAGGCGGTTATATTATTTTGTTTAGATATATGAACCACTATTATTATGTAGGATAGTTCCATTGTTACGGAGACTTTAAATGTTGTTCTCATTTTTTTTTGTTGACTTCTCTACACGAGACATACGATCTATTAAGTGAACGTCAGAAAAACAGAGAAGTCTGAATTGAAACATTAATAAATATTCAGGAGCTAACATGAAGTGTATGCTGAAAACACAATTGACATGAATCTAACAAACATGTAGTATTTACTTGGAATATGCAAAGGCATGAATCATATACGTGAAGAACACGAAGTATGCACCTGATTATAGGGTGAAAATATGGATACACATAAGAGGTGGCAGAGTACACATAAATACATGCAGTACATAAAGTATGAATCCATTTAAGCCATGAAGCATACATGTGTAATGTAGTGCACAAACCAGAAAGAATAAACATAGTACATAAATCATGGAATGTGCACATGAATTCAGTCAAGTCCTGAAGCATACAAGTAGGCCTGCATAAAGCGTGAAGTTACACATGAATTCACTTTAGTCATGAAGCAGACATGTAGCGCATATAGCATGAAGTATTAACATGAATACAATTTAAGTCATGAAGCATACCTCTGCATACACAAAGCCTGAAGTATACACATGAAGACACATAAGTCATACACGGAAATACATGTAAGGTATAAATCATACACAAAAATACACTTGAGGAGATCTTATTTGGGTTGAGAAGTTTTGAAAAGCCTACAAAAAAGGTCTAAAAGCCTCCTTCAACTAGAGTAGAACTGCCATTTGTACCACAAAATCCAACTTTTTGCGGCCTCCAAGTGCTCTTATAGACAGCCAGCCTTAAACATTACACACTAAGGAAGAAATTAAGCCTGGAAAAGTAAGTCAAACTTTGACTATTTAACACTTTTGCACTAGGAATCAAGCCTTAGTGTGTGATGTTTAAGCCGTTCACTTATAGACTGATATGTTGTGTTCAACTGATACAAAGGATGTGGTTGACTGGCACATACGAATGTATCTCAACAACCTCCTCTTTGGTTGCTCTTTAAACTGTAGTTAGCGGTCTCTTTATCATTAAAATTTATTTATATACAAAAGTAGTCCAACTAATGCTATTTATGCTTGCTGCTGCCACACTCCATCCGCCCTTGCCATGGCTACAAGTTAGTCCTTTGCCACTTCATTCCCATTTTAGTTACTGTCATGAGCACTGTCCTTTGCCATCTTGACTGTCCTCCAACTGTCTCTTCCTTGTTGACAATGGACCTTTTTAGAACTCAACTGTCCTCTCTTAGTATGAAATTATCATAATATCATTCCATGCCTTAATGATTGCCTTTTGATGATTGTCATGTTGCCTATGATACATGGTCTTTCTCTCCTATGTTATATTCTAGCACTGCTATGGAACTTCAGGGATTGTTCACTTTTCTCAATGAATCTATTGCTTTTTCCTTCACTCCATACCTTTGACTGCTGCAACGTTCCTCAAACACACTTACGGTTCATGTGAAAAAGGCACAAAATATGATCAAGAACCTTAGAGGGATGTTGGAGAAGTTCTAGGACAAGCATTTTGACATATTATTACAAGGCTACACTCTCCTCCATCGTTGCATCCTCATCAAAATTTATGGGTTTCTGTCACCCCAATATTTTATAACTCCAAATGTCTCCAAATCTTTGTATTATGCTCATCATGGCAGTACTTCTTTTAGGACAGTGCACTATCCTTCTTAAAAATAACTATGAACTTCTCTATACTTCCATCATAGGACTGTTATCGTGCATTGATGACTGTTAATCTATTCTTTATCATAATCATCAATATCTTACATGTGACGAGTTCATGTTTTGACTGTTGATCTCAATTGTTGCCCTTCATTTGTTTGTATAAACCTTGCTTTGGCATGTGATTGAATTCCATACGAACTTTTGAAAATATTTAATTTTTCCTTTAAATTCCCTCCTTGTGGATATTCATGAAACAACTACATAACACCAAAACTCTCAATAAAATATATGAAGATTCAAGCTACTCTCTACTAGAACTCTATTTGGATCTGGATGAGTATATGAAATGAAAAGTAGTTAAAGAAATTTGGTCACGATTGTCGCAGGAGTTGTGACTAACAGTAAAGTAAATAACCGAGCAGAGGTTACAAAGTATTTGTATTTCAATGTAAAATTGATTGTCATAGCATGTGAAAGGAATTGATGGTCATTGCATAACCTCAGATGTAAAACTTGCTTACAGTTTTTAATGCTACAGCCTACGATAGCTTTCAATGCACGCGTCCATCGTGCTCTCTAATGCAATGATGACTCCTCATGTCTGACGAAATGCGACTTCCGCAGCTTCCATAAAAAAATGATAAAAACACAACATTATCTTTTTGTTTTTCAATTTGTTTTAATGCCGATTTTTGTGCAGACATCGTGCGATATATCGCGATCTTTCTAACTTTTATCTGGCTGCACAAAAATGAAAATACCGTCGGTGATTTTAATGGAGATAATATCGTTGCCTTAGTGTTGCGCAATATATTGTGCGATCTGCGATATAATCACGATTTTTCCAACTATGTTTGCACCTACATTCGAGGTCTTTCAATGCATATGTTGTTTTGTTCATTATTGCCTTCTTTCTCATCTATTTTGAAATTCACAAATATGACATATTTTGACGTAATTGATAAGTAGGAGATAATTTCTAAAACAAGTGATATTGCTATCAAGATTTGATGTATGATTTTTTATTCAAACGCATTGACCCATGTTTCATGAGTAGTGATTTAACATGAATCCCTCTTTCATGAGAATAAATGGAACACTTAGCACTCAGTGGATCTTGGTGATGCTCACAGAGATGAAGCATCAGGACAACTTATTAACTTATTGTAATATAACTGTGTAGTTTTTGAGTCAAATTCATTCACCCATATTTTGTAAGTAGTGATTCATACATGAAACTAATTAACTTAATTGATCAGATTTTTTATCAATTTAATTTTAATGGCGAGACATAGAAAATTCATAATTTATAATCCACATAAAATGTTATGAGGTTTTTAATCAATAATTATAGATTATTTTATACACAGATAATAAAAACTATTGTTTAATATTTAGAAATTCAGCAAAAGTTACAAATGTGATATGTTTGGTAAAGGTATGTAACTAATTTCCAGAACAAAAATCATGATTAAATTACACTTATGATCCTCACATAATATTTGTTTTCTTTGCAGCTCATCTCTAATGGAGACCCATATTGTAGCTAGCATGGCACATATCTTAGAACAATAT
The DNA here is from genome assembly GCA_028749045.1 of Cupressus sempervirens. Classification (NCBI taxonomy): domain Eukaryota; kingdom Viridiplantae; phylum Streptophyta; class Pinopsida; order Cupressales; family Cupressaceae; genus Cupressus; species Cupressus sempervirens. The sequence goes on from CM053785.1 coordinate 84,302,311, forward strand.
GGTATGTGCAATTTCTATTATATTGTAAGAATATAATATTTATAATACATCTTATGGAAATACACGTTAATTGTTTTTTTTTGCTTCAATCAGAAATAGTTGATAGGTCATCATTCCTCTCGATACCAATGTCAAAGGCAATGTTAGTATATCAACTTTTTTGCATAATATTTAAAATTGACACTTTTTAAAAAAAATCTAATATAAAATAAAATAATAACATGTCTTAAATTTCTACAGGTACACATCAAATGTCGAAATGTAGATGGTGTTGCAGAAATCATACTTAGAGAAAACATATAATAATATTCTTATATTACTAAGATTCTAATTTCAGCCATGTATTTAGAGCAAAAACATTTGTGTGCGACCTTATGATCTATTATGTCGATTTTGAGGTACATAGAGCATGTTAGCATATGTTACTTATGCTATTAGATGTGGTTTTATATAGTTGATTACGGATATATTACTTCTTGATACATCTTGGAGATGAACGATAATGAATGATTATGAAATGATATGTGGACATATTTTATGAAATAAATAAATAATGAGAATAATTCAAATATAAATCAATGTTTTCTCATGAGACTTTTCTTAAGATAAATTATAATGGAAATTGTGAATATTATTATTGTTCATGATTTGATTTGATTAAAATATTATAATTTTAAATATTAAATTATTGGTCAATCTAAGAGGTATAGATATTAATTATTTTTTAGTTATTATTGATATTTTCAATGGGCCAAACCTAATATATATATATATATATATATATATATATATATATATATATATATATATATATATATATATATATATATATATATATAAAATCAACCAAAGCCTAGATTCTTTATTATTTATTTATTATTATTGTTAAGATTAATTATTATTGTGTATTAATATCAAACAGACTATTGTTTTGTAGGAAGACTAATATGTGTGTGCACGCATGCACACACACACATATGTGTGTGTGTGCACACGTGCACGCACACACACACACACAAACATTAAACTATACAAATCAAATGTATGAAAATATTCAATTTAGTTTAAAATGTAAATTTGAATATCAAATATTATATATTAAATTTTATATTTAACATTAAAATTAGTATTTATATTTTTTAAAATAAATATTGAGTTACAAATATATTTGAATTAATTGTATGAATTCCAAAATTTATAAATTTAAGAGTTATTAAATTTAAAATATTTTATTATAATAAATTGAAATCTTAATTTTAAACTTACTCTTTTATTTGGAAGAAAAGTTTAACTTATCAAAACCATTAGACATAATAGTGACTCAGCTTATATGAAATTTTTAGTTAATTTTAAATTTGAAGGTGAGAGATTTAACTATATAATTATGAATTGTGAATTGAAAGGTCAAATATTTAAAAATTAATTTGTATTAAAATTTCTTATAAAAATTATTAATTATGTTTTTTCAAAGAAATAGATCACAATCAATTAAATGTAAATGACTAACTTTAAATAATATGTACCATCTTCTAACTTGTTAAAGTTAGGCTTAAGATTAAGGAGAGCTTAGGCTCCCTTTGGTTGCAGGAATTGGGCGGGAATAGGAAAATTTAAATACTCACATTTTCCAATTTGACATTTGTTTGCAAAATACAAAATTGGAATTACAATTCACCTATCCTAATTTAACCCCAAAATGAGCATAGTGGAATTCCTAAAAAAAAGGTGGAATAAGAATAGCTTATTCTTATTCTAGTTTTTATAAACACAATTTGATGGGTTGACCGGTCCATGGCATTGTCATTTGATTGTATTTTGCTACTTAAATGCATTTTTAGACTATATTCTCTATTCATCATAAGCTATAAACTAGGTCAACATTATTTAATGTTTATTATGTATTTATTTTTAAATGACAAAAAGAACTAATATAAGATTTGATATCATTTTTAACTTTCATAAAATTATCTTTACAAATAAATCTTGTGTTTAGTCTTATAATTAAAACTATGTTGAAAGTCATTTAAATACCATATTAATGATCTCAATTTATTTGTATTTTCAAAAAAAAATTAATATATTTTTTTTTTAAATGATTTTAGTTTTGATCTTATACTCATTAAAACAATTGATTTAATTTAGAATTAAATTTATAATATACAATATAATATGTCCTTTGAATTTCGATGATTTTCTTCTATCAAACATGCTTTGTTCTGTAGTACAAGCATCTTTTGGTGGTCTTGACCCCATATCTATCACTTGTTTAGATGGAAACTTTTTGGTTTCATGATATTGTCCTTTAGCAGAGAAACATTTGGCACTACCCTTTTTCAATGTGAAATTTTTTACGATTAAAAACTGAATATTGCCTTTGATTATGTCATGCCCAACTTTTCTTGAACAACATACACACATACAATAATAACATTCAATTTTATTACCTAGAAACAATTCAAGAACTATTTTAAACAAAATATATATTCACAATATTGAAAAATTTATTTCAAATATTACAATCATAAATGGAACCTTACATCAATTTTCAAATTACATGAAGATCTACTTCTGATATTTTACATTACATAACTTTTACAAAAGTGCATAAATAAATCATCTTCAAATCTTCAACAAAAAGTGAAAATCTTCCAAGCTTTTCTTCAACACATACCCATTCAGAAAACCTGTACAAAATAACCCTGTAAACCATGGAGAGGTCACCTCCCAACCTAGGTCTTAAAGAGACCACCCACGGAGCTTGGAGAACCAAGACCAACAGGTTAACAATCAAACACACACATATACATCAACCATACATGATACAATATTTAGCACCCTTTTTGAGCTTACATAGTAGGTTACCAAAGGAACCAATAGAATGGGTGAAGGTGTGCCTAAAACCCGAGGAGAAGCAAAATAAAGAAACCAAATCTGACTTCACAAGGCATACAAAATAAATATCAACTCTCTCAAATTTCACCCCTTGTCACCCCAAAAGTGCATAACAAAGTACTAGCACATGCAGCCCATAGTACATGCATATCCCTCTTCCTTCCAAGGAAGAGACTCTGCACTCAAGGGTTACGCCCAACTAACCCCTTCAACCTGAAGGCCACTTCTTCCCTCCCAAGGGTGAGTGATGTCCTTCCACACCCTTAACATCATATTCTCAAAATCAAATAAAAATAAGGCAATAGAAATTCATCCACACCCAACAATACAACAGGAACAACAAACAACACACATATGCATCTATAGCAAAATTTACATATCTTTTATTTAGAAAAAAATAATACAACACATAATTTCCAAAACATGGCAAAAGATCCAACCTTTTTCCAAGCTATGGTAAATGACCCAATTTGAGAAGAGCCCCCTATCTTTCCTTGATCCAATCTTCAAAACTAAAAATCTCTAAAACTGGAGAGTGGGCCAATACCCTGTTGGTATGATTTTTCACAATGCAGAAATTTTGGAAAAAAAATAGTGAAAAACCATTTGAGTCTTTGTATCTTGCAAGTTAGGGTTTTTTTCCTTGTATTTTTCAAATCCTTAAATTTCCCTAGTTCATAGATTGGTCTCTGTGTCATTGAATTTCTATTAAATTTTAAAGGTTTGTCTTTAGAGAAATCTTTAGAAACCCTACTGCCCTGTTTTATTTTACCCTAGTTTTGAAAAATATTTGAAAATAATTTTTTAGAAAAATGATTTTAAGGCATATCAATTTATCCTAAGGTTGGGCTTACATGAGCGTGACTTTATTAAAAAATTGTTTAAAAACTTGTTGACCATGTTCTGTTTGTCTTGATTATTTTATTAAGAAATTCCCAATGTACTACAAATTTTGTGTGACCTTTGATTTTGTTTAGATGAACAGGTATCGCATTCCCGCAATGTTGAGATGCAGGGTTTTTAAATAAAGCAGACAAGTAGTTTTTGGACACATAGCAAGGTGGGTCTGGGAATACTTAGTGTGTGTTGTGTATGCCAAGATGTAAAGAAATTGCTAACATGTGCTACCAGTTGTGCCATTGAAGAGATTTGTCTGCTAGTTATGGTCAAAGTTTTGTCTATTGTAGATTCTTTAGAGATCAATGGCTAGTGCAAGCCCACAATAAGGAACTGCTCAATAAATAAGGAATGCGAGTCTGCACCTTTATGCCACATGTCATAGTGGGGCCAACTAAGGAGAGAGAACTGAGTTGTGCCATGTTGTATGCCACATCTACTTGGCTGGAAGTACTTATGTTACGGGCACAAAAAAGTTTTAGAAATTAATGAAGTAATCAAATTGGTCAGACCACGAGAGTTGAAAGTAGTCATTTCATTGGACCAAGTAGATAAAGCGACCATAAAGTGCAAAGTTTTTCTAACACCGTTGATCTTGTCTTGATCAACGAAGGGTGCTTTCTCGCATTAAGAACTTGAGTGAAGTTTAAGGAAAGCGGGAATGCGCCAGCTTGACACATGGAAAAAATGATGTCAAGTACTCATTCGATCAGAAGGTGATATGGGACCCACTTGCATGGAGGTCGTCAGAAGGCACAGACTTATATGGAGACTTTCTATTGGTTAAAATGGCTGACTGGGCCTTATTCAACTGTAGATTTGTGTAGTCGTTGATCTTGTCTTGATTAATGGTTGGCGCTTATCCGTAATTTTAAGATGCATGAAATTTAAGGAATCTGGGTAAGCGGTAATGTGACACATGGGCCTGATCTTAAGGACATAAAGCTTGTTACTTTTTTGAATTAAAGCCATCTGATCTGGTGAAATTGATGGATAAGATTTTAAATTTTGATGCAACTTGAGAAAAAATGGCTACTGGAAGTTAATATGGTTTAGAGCTCATTTGTGTGATTTCAATGCTCGAATATAATTCATGATCTCACCATTTATTGAACCACAAAATTGCAAAAGGTTATTAGAACACAAAAAAAATTCAGAGCTAGGGCACAAAATTTCACAGAGAAGTTTGGTGAGTTGCAGCGAAGAATTTCATAGAGTGAAGCAGAGTTTTGCAGGTAAGTTCTCTTAAAACTATGAGTAGTAAGAATTTGGTGATATTAGAATTTTAAAAATCTCAAAATGCCTCCATGTAAAGAGTTTACTGGACAGACTAATTATCTGAAGTGCTCTGTGCATGATGACTTTCTAGAATAATTTCCTTTATCTATACATGAAATAACTAAGGGAAGGGAGTTGATTCCTAAACACCCTAGGATAGCCGTAGCAAAGGGTTTCTATGACAAGGCTAACTGGGTACAAGATGCCCAGGTCTCCACAAGAGGTCTAGAGTTATTTAGAAAATGGTTTTTAGAGAGAAAATTGGACACTCCTATGAGAAATGTATGGGAGTTTGACATTGGTAAATTAGTAGTCCCCACAATTTTCTTTGATAGTGATTTGTTGATGGATTTGGCCAAGAAATATGATCCAATTATAGGGTGGGTAAAGAACCATGCTAGAGTAAATCTTTTTAGGGTTTTTTCTGAATTAATTAGAGAGGTTTTCAATCTCAACCCTAACCATGATGTGCATGAAACTATTGATATGGATGACTTTCAAGCAAGGTACGATGCACAAAGGATTTACCTAAGAAAAGGGCCACTATAGGAGCATGTTGCTAAAATTGGTACTTTGCCTATGATTACAGCCAGCACCCCTAAGCCATTATTAAGAAGGCATTTTAACCTTAGGGCTCAGGCATTGTATTTTTCTCTTTGCAAGATTTTTGGAATGGATGAAGCCGAGCAAATCCTAGGCTCAATTGTCCTCATAATGGCTCAAACTCTTCAATTTGGGATGAGCACTATTCTAGATTTTGCTACTTTTCTTGTAAAGGAAATTCACAACGGTTTGGTGGGGATAGCACAGGGAAAAGTGGATAAACCTTTCTGTTGGTATTCATTACTCATGTATGTATGCTTGTACAAGGGATTTGCCTTTTTCTCCAAGGATATGGAACTAGAAAAAACTAGGGATGGAGAGAGGAATCTAGTTCAATTATGGAGTGTGGATATGACCTCAGAAGCTATAGATGCCAGTTATGTGAGGTTTGACAGATACTTTGCATCAAAGCTTAGGTTACTCTTGAGAGGAGACAACCCTAGGATTCCACAAGCACTACTAGAATTGATTAGACCCAAGGACCATGCAAAAGGGCTACTGGTTAGTCATAATTGGAGGGATATAATTACTTACAATGTTTCAATAGTAATAAGAGTATATGGCTTCTTGGGAAAGGCTCATGTTCTACCTTTTCATGTGCCTCTAAAAATAGGGATAGTAGAATTGTTATGGCAGATAGGCACTATTGATGAAAGAGATTTGCCAAAGAAGGATACATTCTTTCCAATTGTTACTATAGTTCATGATTTTTTTTTTGTGAAGAAATGATGGAAACATCTCAACTTGTTCCTGGATAGATACAACATGCCAGAGTCTCATGCTAGATTTATTGATCTTGAAGGTTTCTATGATCTCTTAAGAGAGAGGACAAAGGCTTCTCATATGGTGCACCAGGGATATTATCCTAAGGATGTTATTAGGAATTTTTTTTCTTTACAAGAGCAGGAATTGAGAAAAGAGAACTGGATAGTATTCAGTAAGACTTTAGAATTCATTAATCCTTTTGACTCTAGTTATGACCCATTGAAAGATAAGAAATATTGGGGAGCCAAGATGCAAGCATTAATGAATAATTGTTCTATAATAATCCAAACCATGAATGAGAAGAAAGCCACATATGTTGAGACATATCTAGACAAGGCTATAGAGGTGCAAAGAAGGATAAACAATAGAAATGTGGTGGCTCCTAGCCAATATACCTTGCAGAGAAAAGCAGGTTATGTGAGAGTTCAAAGTGTGCAATAGGCACCCCTTCATTAGAGTCCAAGGCCATAAACTCCATCTGCAGCCAGTGCTCCAAAAAGGAAAAAATTAGAGTAGGGGTCTTCTTCTCAAGTAGAACAATAATCCCTAAGCCAGTCCCCAATCTAGATAGATGATGAATCATCTTTAAGGGAGCAGTTCAAACAAATTGGTGGAGAAGGGGGTGTAATTGTTACCTCCACAGATTTGGAGATCGGAGAACCACAAGAACCTCCTACACCTTCCTTGGATTTAACTGTTGCTAATTACCAAGGTAAGGAAATTGATCTAATAGTTGCCCAAGCCTCTAAGAGGTTTATTAATGATGAAAATTTTGTGAAATCTAGGGCATTTGCACAATTTTAGTGGAGGCTAAACATAGGAAATTTTGAGAAAACTTGTGAAAAAATAAAGGTAGAACAACCTGGTAAATCGGATTCTATTATTAAGGAGGAGGTAAAGTCTAAATTTTTGAATGATTTTGCTCAATTTACCCCTGAAGCAAAAAGGCAAATAATTAGACAATTAGGAGTCCTTATTTTGCTAGAATGGGATATAGTGAATGCCATGGTTTTTGATTCTGTAAGGAAGCAAAAGGATGTCCAATTTAAAACTAAAGAAGAGGTATTATAGGCTCATAAAGGAGTCAAATTTAGTGATGTTCATTAGGCCCTTGTTATTTGGTCTATTGAAAAAATGGATAAGACTAGGATGCAAGAAATTTCCACTGTAGAGCATGTCGGTGCATTGACAGTGTTCAGAGCTGGTGAGGTAGGCAGTAAACAAATAATCTAGGAATGGCCTCAAAAATGTTAAAATTTGGTAGTGTTGTATCTGGTCAGGAAGAAGATAGATTTGCTCAACTCAATGCTAGGTTTGAAGAAGTTTTAAAAGCATATGAGAGGGGTATGTAGATACAGTCATTGGAGAACAAAGTATCTCAAATGGAGAAGGTACTTGGGAAGAGAAAAGTACAAGAAACTAGTAGACCAAGGATTGTATACCCTCCACGGCCACCTTTTGAGCCTTTCAAATCAACTCCAAATATTGAGGTGCCAAACACCCCAGAAAGGCCACAGTTCTACATTGTAGAGGATTTTGAGGAAGAAAAGAATAAATTGTATGTACTGCATGTAGAACTAAATAATCAATTTGAAGAGAAATTGAGGTAGGGTATAATGTATCTAGTGGACAGGATAGAATGGCCCACATTTTTTGATCAATTAGCAGGATTTCAGCTATCAGGGATGAATTGAAATGAAATGAAGTTGTGTTCAAACCCATTGTATAGAAATAGATAGAGAGAAATGAAGATATCACTACTATGTGTGTATTTTTTATTCATCTGACCTGTCATCACATAGAAAAAATCTTTGATTTATTAAATAAGTTGCAGGGTTTTGATGATAAGAAAGATTTTTTCCAAAGAAGATTAACTATTTGTTTTTCTAAATATTTTGCGGAAAAAATTAATTTATTCCCTTGTGCTTTAAAAGCAATTGATAAAATAAAAGAAAAGGAAGAATGGAAGAGGGAGCTAGATGAAGTCTTTTGTGAAAGAATAAATAAAGTTATAAATGAAATGGGCCACTTGTTATGGGCAATGACAAATGAGGAGTTGGTAAAAGTACAATTTTTCTATAATATTATCAGAAAAGATTTTGTTGATATAGAGGCAATTGCAAATTCTTTAGTAAATGTACAAAGAGAGGTTCTAAATTTTGATTGACCAAATGACACTTCTTATAATGAGTGGAAAGACAAGTTTTTGTCTATAGAGAAAATGGGAGAAGATGACAAAGCAGAACATGATGAGGAAGAAGAAGGTGCAAAAGTAAAAGTTATGCTTGTAGTTAATGATAAAGACAAGGAAAATCCTTGGGTTAAAGTAAGTTTGTAGGTAATCAAAGATGACTCATCACTTTCAAGCTTGATGGCCACTTACTCTGAGGAGTCAGAGTAATCAAAAAATTAGATGGTAACACTTTTGTCTATTCAGATGGAATAATAGAAAGGGACCCACAAAGGAATGTTCGATCTATTAGTCTTTATGTTATTTGCAATTTTGTCCTTTTGTGACAAGTGTATGTAAGTATCTTTTGAAGGACACCTATCAATCACATTTTCCCTTTTCTTATTGCAACTCATGGCCTTTATAAATGAGTTTTCAAGGCAATGTGAGGGTCTGAGATTTTTGTATAATTTTCAATCTTTCAAGAAAGTACATCCGGTCCAGTCATAGGTAGTTGTTTGGAGTTTATTTTCAGTCATGTACTTTTCTGATACAAATAGAAATGCAGAATTAGTATAATTTTTGGGTTCTTTGCTGATTTTCTATTGGTTTTTGTATTAATCAACAAAAAGGATAATGCAAAGGGGTATTTACACCAATTCTATGTCACCATTTTCTGTCTCCTTTTCATGAGTCTATTAGTTTTGAGACCATTTGAATAATGTTCATTTGGTTGAATGCATTCTAGATGGGGTGTATATAGGTTATATTATTGCTTCTAATTCAATGAATTATGTAAATGCTTCAATAGATCAGTAAAATTCATGAGTTTATGAAGAGGATATCATGTAAGAATGGAAATAGGTGATTATAGTTGACAAATTCAATTACAAGCTAATTGAACAAGGTTTCCTACCCATAAGTGACTTTTTATGCCCAATGGATAAGGTATTGGTCTTATAAATTAGAGATGATTGAGAGTAAATTCTACTTCTACATGATTAAAACTATTATAATTTCAAAATCATTCATATTCTATTTTGTTTAAGGTTGTAGTGTTGGTCACCACTCGTTTACATTCAATTTTTTGGGTCTTAGGTAGCCGCTATTTCCAAGAACGCTTGTGAGCTCAAGGAGAATTATGACCATATCTACTTATATGGGATGCATATATATTTGAAACCTTTTAAATAAAATTAACAAACTATGTATTTGCTTGAGGGTAAAAGATGAGAATCAGAATGAAACTAAAACAATTTCATACCACAGCATGCAATAGAATCATCCCTAGGTATACCCGCCTTGGTTTAGCAAGGCCTAAAGAGTAGGAAACTATCCTTGGTTTTGTTGAAGTTGGGTCCAGATGATCTACTTGTGTCATTGATTATAGGAATTGGCTAATCTTTAGATTATGTGAGTATTTTCATTCTAGTATTGAACTTTTTTTGCTCAATAGTTTTAAACACCAACAAAATGGTGACTCTACTGAGGAACACTTAGTATTGTCAACAATTAGTGTCATTTAAGATCTATGTCTCCCTTGGGAAGAGTTTAAGGTAAGCATTTTATGTTGAAGTTTCCCATAGATTTGGAATCTATATAAATTTTTCCTAAAATTGTCACTAAAGCATTTGTCATTTGTTCAGTAACGTTCCGATTCTGATAGGGTGGGTGGCAACTCAAACGGTTAACCAATGTCAATTTTTGAAAATTGTTATCACAAATTATGGAAAATAAAAAGAATACATGAGAAAATGTTAGGAAAAACCTAGGAATCAAATTACAGACTGATCTACCTCCTAGAGGAAGACAGAATTGGGATGTGAAGGGAAATCAGATGTAGAAGGAAGCTATTCACAAGAGAAAATAGTAGGGAAAGATAATACTCACCATTCTAGTGTTGAAAAGGAGCCTTTCTCCAAAGGTCCAAGATCTCACCCAATTTTTTTTGATGATGATTTCTATAATACCCCTAAAATGATATGTCAAGAAAAGGTTGTGCAACCATATGCACTTAATTTTGAGGATAGGACTAGTAACAATCTTTTCCAGTGTAGCACAAACCCTTTCATGTCAGATTATTCCCCTGAAAAGGTGAGACCTAGACACTTAGAACCTGAAAGTTTCAATGATGAGAAAACATCTGGGTCTGAGTTTACTATCCCTGATCCTGATGAGAACAAAATTTTGAGAGCATAGCTTGCTAAGCAAGAAGCTATTGATAGAAGATATCAAAAGGAAAGGGAAGAAAATATCAAGAAGGCTTATGAAGAAAATCAAGAGTTACTTAGACAAATTTTTTCTTTAAAAAAGAAAAATGAGATAGCAGCTAATGCTTGGCAGCCTGAGATTGTGGGACAAGTTGAACACCTTAAGAGGCAGGAGCAAAATTTGCTAGAAACTTAGAAAATAAATTTGGAGGGACCTGTAATATAGAAAATTAGGAATTATATTGCTCTAGAAGTTGATAACAATAGAGTAAAGAATGTGGAACCTACTGTAGGTGCTAAGGACAAAGGAAAACAGCAGGAGATCGGTATTAAGATTAATGAACCAGTAAAGACAATTCAAATCCATGATTTCATGTCACTTTCTGATATTGAAATGGAGAAAAGAAGAAAAGAAAGGGATTCTTTTACCAAGAAATTGGAGATTGCAAAAAAGTGAGGCTACTATAGCTGAGATGAACAATAAGATCAAATTCTTAGAAATTGTTAAGAAGCAATATACAACTATGTCTAAGGGTACTATAGATGGTGGGTTTAATGATGCAGATCAAAATACCAATAAGGTACCTATTTCTTTCTTATTCTCTTCTTCACATAAAGTAGATCTAAATAAGTCTATTTGTGATGCTAGCACTAGTAATGTTAAGAAAAATGTTCCCCATCATCCTAAGATTGATTTACAAAGAAGACCTGTTCAGTTAGAGGGTTATAGGTAGAGATGTTTTGATGGAATCCCCAGTTTTCCTAACCCCATCCCTTAAGAAATGAGAAAAAGGTTGTCTAAGTTTTTTGGAAACAATGCTATCACTTGTGAAGATCATTTGAGAAGTTTCTTAGATATGATAAGTGACTATGAGGTTGAAGCTGAAGATATTATAATAAAATTGTTTGTTCAATCATTAATTGAAGATGCTAGAGAATAGTTCAAAAGACTTCTAGAATTGTCCATTATGGATTGAAAGGACATTGAATATTGCTTCAAAGAGCAATATGGTGACAAGAAAAATCAAAGTTACATTTTGAGTGAATTCAATAACATCAAGAGATTGCCTAATGAGTCTGTAATTGAATTCAACACTAGATTTCAAAAGAGAATATACAAGCTAATGTAGGCTATGTGAATTGATGAAAAGGTATGTCTAATCACTTATCTAAATGCATTTGATGGTAAAATGGCATACCAACTTAGGGACAAGGGACCTAGAACCTTGAGGGATGTTTTCAGGATTGCTATAAATGTAGAGAATAACTTAAGGATCTCAGGGAGATTAGAAAGTAAAAGAGATGACCTTAGGTTGTTTGGAAATAAGGGAAACAGAAAAGAGGATAACAAAGGTGTAGGTGGGAAGAAGCAAGAGCCTAGTGAGATAGCTCAAGTTCTAAATGCTATAAAGAGTCTAAATATTTCTCAGGTAAAAAATGATAGGAATCCCACTAAAAATAGGATCCCTTATCAGTCCAATTTTAATAGATAGAATAGGTTGCAAAATTTCCCTTGCAATACCACTTGGAAAGATGGTGAGCCTAATGTTCCTCCTCCTAAGAATAATAACAACAAAGTCACCCCTGATCCTCTGTCAAAAAAATCTATAAATTTGGTAGATGATCCTGAGTTTATTGCTAAACCTACATGGTGTTTTGTATGTCAATTACCCCATTCTCCTGAATCTTGTGCAGTAGCATTGTCATTCCTAGGAAATCAAACTCTAGTAGAAGAATTTCATGAACAGGAAGAAAACAATGATGATGTAGGATGTAATATGTTTGAATCACATTATTCTAACTATGAAGATTATGATAGAGATGTGTATGACCAAAGACAGTTCTAGAGTGTTATACAACAGCAAGTATTGTCTGATGAGAGTGATGTGGAGGACAATGTGTGTAACATGGTAAATGTGAAGGAAGAAGTAACACTAAGAAAACCTTCTAGGGAAGAGATTGATCAAATCACTACAAATATGATAGCTCAGGTTCAGACTAGAAACATGGCTTAGAGGAGTGAAAGCGATAAAGTAGCTAGTATTTTCATAAAAGGAACTGATCCTTAAAAAGGGGAAATTGTGAAACCTAAGGAAGCTCCTACTATGAAGGTCAAAATTGCTAATATAAGGTGGGAATGAAAGAAAGAGGGAAATCCTAAAGATGTGGAGTTCTCAAATAATGTCCCCAAAAAAATAGATCATAAGGTATCAAAGGTCATTACAAAACATGATATGAATCATCTAAATGCTCTGAACATTTTGGATAAACAAGGCAAGAAAAGGAATATGACTAATGATAATCTTTTTTATTCTTCCATAGATATGCTTGCTTTTTTATCTCGGATTACTGTTAAGGTTCCTTTATCTGAATTGCTAAGAATTCCTAAACACTGAAATAAATCTATAGCATGGTTGGGAAATACTAGTGTAGAGGTAAATTAGGACTGTAATGAAAATCACAATCCTAAAGAAAGCAGTAAAGAAAAGGTAAAGGACAATGAAGAGGAAGTTTTTGTCTCTCAAATTCCTCAAATGTTTTTGGATAACTCTATAAATCAGTGTTTGGGAAATGTTGAACCATTTTTCTTGAGCATTGTAGTAAATGGTAAAACATTAAAAAATTGCATGATTGATTCGGGTGCTTCCAACACTATGATGCCTTTTGAAATAATCAAGGAATTAGACTTAAAAGTGGATACAACTCAAGGAAGATGTTGTGCTATGGATAAAAGAGAAGTGATAGTCATAGGCACCATAAATTCTTTTCCATATAGATTAACAACCTGCCCTAATAAAGAGCTTACTATGAGTGTATTAGTTGTTGACATTCCACCCCAGTATGGCATGTTGTTATCTAGGAAGTGGAGTGCTACTATGGGAGGGAATCTACAGTGTGATTTGTCATTTTCCACTTTTAATATTGAGGTGGATTTGATAAAAGTCAATAGGGAGCCTAAGAGTATATACATGACAAAGGAAGATGTAGAAGACAACATGACAATTTCTGTGGATATAGATATTAATGCATTCAGAGTTGATGTTTTGACTTTGAAGAAATCTAAGCATAAGTCTCATATGGGAATGGAAGCTAACACAAAAACAAACGAGGGTGATTTATGGACTATGTTTTTTGATGGTGCATGTTGTAAAGATGGATCTGGTGTAGGCATTTTGTTGATATCTCGAGCGGGGCTAACATATAAATTCTCCTTTACTTTAAGTTTCCCTTGTACTAAAAATATAGTAGAGTATGAGGCTTTATTGATAGGCCTTAGATTAGCTCATAAGCATGGGATAAAATGCTTACATGTTGTAGGAGATTCTGAGTTGGTGGTATCCCAAGTAAGAAATGCTTATGTGTCAAAGAATAAAATATTAAAACAGTATAGAAATGTAGTATGGGACATGGTTGAATGTTTTGATGCATTTGGGATAATTTGGAAGGACAGGAAAAATAATAAAATGATAGATTTATTGGAAAATATAGCAATATAACCTGATAATATCACATTTGCTGGTGTGTCTAAAATTGAGATTCAAACTAGACCTTCTGTCCCTGATAATGTTCAAAATTGGCAAGTGTTTGAAGATGATAAGGATATTATGAGATTTTTGAATTATGAGCATATGTTGTCAGGACAATAAATTTATTGTGCAACTTATGTAAAAAATATAGATGGAAAAGATACTATTTTTGGGCAGGAAGTTGTGCAATTAAAGACAAATAAAATTCCAAAGGGTCTAATTGTTTTAGAAACTATTTTTGACAACCAAGATAGGTCACAAATGGACACTAATGGATATAATTCCAAAGATTTAGAGGAAGTGAACTTGGGAACATAGGAAACACCTAAAATGGTATATATTGGTGAGAAATTGCTTTCTAAAATTAGGAAAGATCTAATAGATCTACTAAGGAAGTATAGACATGTGTTTGCATGGTCATATGATGATCTAAAGGCCTATAGGGAAGATCTCTTTCAACATGAAATCCCTTTGAAACCAGATGCTAAGCCTTTTAGACAAAAAAAAAAGGCCAATAAATCCAACCTTGGCTCCCAAAATGTAGGAAGAATTGATCAAGTTAAGAGATGTTGGGATCATAAAGCCTATTAGACATTCTTCTTGGGTATCCAATCTAGTACCAGTAAGAAAGAAAAATGGAGCTATAAGGTTATGTGTTGATTTTAGGAATCTCAACATATCTTCATTAAAAGATAATTATGGTTTACCAAATATGGAAGCCATGTTGCAAAGGGTCACTGGTTCAGAATTAATGTCCATGATGGATGGGTTTTCAAGATATAATGAAGTAGTTGTCAAGAAATTAGAACAGTTCAAAACTGCTTTCACTACTCCATGGGGTACTTATGTATATGTCAGGATGCCATTTGGGCTTACAATGTTGGGGCAACTTTTCAATGAGAAATGGATGTGGCCTTTGCTGATATCATTAATAAATTCTTGGTTGTATATTAGGATGATTTAACTACTTATTCTAGAGATGAAAATGATCATTGCATGCATTTAGAAAAGGTGTTTATCAGGGCCCTCAAGTATGGTGTCTCTTTAAATCCCAGAAAGTGTTAGTTTGGTGTCACTAAAGGAAAATTGTTAGGACATTTAGTTGGCAAGAATGGAGTGAGGATTGACCCTGAAAGGGTAGAAGCAATAGATAAGATTCAGAAACCCAAGAGTGTTAAAGGCATTTAGTCATTCTTTGGATAGATCAACTTTCTTAGGAGATTTGTGACAAATTTTGCAAAGATTAGTAGGCCTATATCAAGAATGCTAAAGAAAGGATTTGAAATAAAATGGGATGGTGAACCTAGTATTGCATTTCAAAAAATTAAGCAAGCAATTAAAGATGCCCCTATCCTTAGAGCTCCAAATTATGATAAACCAATGCATATATTTTCTTTTGCCTCATTTCACACTGTTGTTGTAGTATTGTTACAAAAAAATGAAGAAGGTTATGAGTAGCCTATTGCATTCTTCAGTAAGTCTTTGCAAGCAGCAGAACTTAACTATGGCATCAATGAAAAATAGGCATATGCACTAGTGAAAGGAGTTAAAGCTTTTAGATGTTACTTAATGGGAGTTGCTATCATTGCTTTCATTCCTACTGCTACTGTGAAGGACATCTTTTCACAACAAGAGGTATCTGGTAGGAGTTGTAGATGGATTAATAGGATACAAGAGTTCAATATTGACATTCAAATCACTAAACTAGTTAGGGGTCAAGGTTTGGCCAAATTGATGACAGAAGCTAATCTAGAGGCAAACCAAATTTATCAACTTGATGATAGTTGCAGGGATAATCTTTGTGATATGGGTATCTTTGATTGGTACAAAGATGTAATTTATTATTTGCAAAATATGAAATCTCCATCAGAGTTAATAGATAATCAGAAAAGATCCCTTAAGTTACAGGCCATAAGATATGTTATAGTGTAGGGTCAATTGTGGTGGAGGAATATGGAAGGGGTACTTTTAAAGTGTGTGGATGAAAATGAATCTAAAAGGATCCTAAAAGAAATGCATGAAGGTGTGTGTGGTGGTCACTGTATGGAAAAAACTACTACCCATAAGATCCTGAGAGCTAGTTTTTGGTGGCCAACACTTTTCAAAAATACTCATGAATTTGTGAAAATATGTGATACTTGTCAAAGGTTTAGTGGAAAGTTAAAATTCCGTGGGAATTTTCCATTGAGACCAATTGAAGTGTAGGCACCATTTCAACAATGGGGAATTGATTTTATAGGTGAAATCACAAACAAATCCAGTGGTGGACACTCTTGGATCCTAGTTGCTACTGATTACTTTACTAAATGGGTTGAAGCAATCCCCACTAAAAGTGCAACAAGTAGAGTAGTCATTAAGTTCATTTTAAACAACATTATGACCAAGTTTGGGTGCCCACAAAAAATTGTAACTAATAATTCTATGTGTTTCAAAGCTGAAGAATATAAGGATTTTTGTGAAAAATATGGCATTATGCAATACACATCATCACCCTATCACCCTCAAGGTAATGGTGAGACAGAATCAAGAAATAAGGGTATTTTGAAGATCATCAAGAGGATTTTAGGAGAAAATAAGAAGGCCTAAAATTCAAAGTTTCCATTAGCTCTGTGGGCTGACATGGTTACTGTGAAGAAGGCTATTAGATGTGCCCCATTTGATTTGGTCTATGGTATACAGGCTAGAATTCTACAAAATGACCTAAAGGAGATGTCTAAATTTGTTCAACTATATGAAGATGATATCATTGATGAGATGCAACTAAGGATGGATGATATTTTACAATTAAAAGAAGCAAGGAGAGAATCTTTTATTGAGAATGTCATGTTACAATCACAAATGAAGCACTTATATGACAAAAGAACCACTGAGAGGAAATTTGAAATAGGCAACATGGTACTAATGTGGAATGCTAGGGTGGAAGATAAAGGAAAGAATGGTAAATTTGACCCAATCTGGCTTGGCCCATATAACATTTATGATAAAAATGGAGAAGATTCATATTTTCTAAAGGATTTAACTGGAGGTAATCTTGAATTTCCAGTTCATGGACAATTCTTGAAGAGGTACTTTTCTTAAAGTATCTATTTTCCATGAATAATAGTTTAGGTTCCCTTGCATTCTTGTACATTTTGAATATGTTGTAAATTCTTGTAAATGTCCTTGTGCAGTCTGTTTTCTTTTCTATGCGTTGTTATGTGCTCTCTGAAGAAGTTGTCATTAAATTCAAATTTTTGGTCTGCTCTTCCAAGATTTTGAATTCTTACATAAACTCAAGCAGTCTATCATCCCTAGATAGAGCTAGTGTTGGTATGATTTTTTACAATGCAGAAATTTTGGAAAAATTTAGTGAAAAACCATTTTAGTCTTTGTATCTTGCAAGTTAGGGTTTTGTTCCTTGTATTTTTCAAATCCTTAAATTACCCTAGTTCATAGACTGGTCTCTATGTCATTGAATTTAGGAATTGGCTAATCTTTAGATTATGTGAGTATTTTCATTTTGGTATTGAGCATTTTGTTGCTCAGTAGTTTCAAACACCAACATACCCAACCTATTTTTCCAATTTCCCCCTAAAAGAAGAACATTCCTAATTTTTCTCCATCATGAAAGAGAACAAACACTTTAGCTCAAGCTAAGTTTCCCTATTTGGTTGGAATTATCAACTTACTGGAGATAAGGTGGGAATTTGGGTAAGTCTTCTTCCATTTTCGCAATACTTAAGATATGGAATTTTAAAAGTGTTAGAAAAGATATTTTAACTCTAGTAAATCCAAAATTAAAGCCCTAACATATAGTATTAACATGTAGGTAACTTAATTCCACTAAAAGAACACTCTAAGACTCAAACAAAGCCCTCTAAAGTCACCCCTAAACTTGAAATCTGAAGTTTAATTTAATTAAAACCTTCATAAGATATTTTATGCAAGGGGATGAAAACTTAAACATTTCTAACTGGTTAGGAATAAGGTTGGGTGTCTTTTTTCAATGACTCAACCTGACTTGTCAAGTGACACTATAAATACACATATAACATTACGAGTGGAAAATCAATTTTCACAAAAATAAATGTAATCTAAGACATCCATTCACATTACATTCACAAAGTAAAATACTTAACAATGAGGTTAAGATCTCTTCATTAGAACTAACCTTGGCAATCTCAATTAATACAAAGGTATAGTCTTGGTTCTTCATTTTACCATGGCTATTTCCTACACACTCAAACCACATATCAGTAGTCCACGATAAATAAAACATATGCACATATACATCCTCAATCAATACTATATTCATAATTGAATCAAAACATAAGGCATTTCTCAATTGAATAACTATTTTTTTCATTCCTAAATACTATATTCATAATCCAATCATTATCAAACTAAACATGACATGACTCTTTTGCACATTTCATGATTTTCATATATATATACAATCCATCTAACATTTATATTCAAACATAATATCGTACTCATTAATAAAATAACCAACCAAGTACATGAATGTAACTAATCATCAAGAATCATAAATGAGTTCTAACATCATAAATGATTACTATAAAATAAAGTGTCCCATAGTATCAAATAGTCTGAGTAACAGCCCAAAATAGTCTAACATATAACAAGTTCTCAAATATAAAGTATCTATAATGAAAAATATAAAGTATCTAAAATGCAAATAAACCACTTTGATATGCTATGATAAATTATCTAAAATGAAAATAAACTACTATGATATGCTATGATGGGCCAGGGTGAGGCCTCACAGCCTCCCCCCATAGGCATGAACCTCCTCCTAGAGTTCATCAAAGAGGTATGGGTACTAAGCTCTCATCTATATTGTTTCCTCTCATGTAGTAGTGACCTCATCATAACAATCCCACTGAACTCTAACCTGGTCCAGCTCCCTACCTCAAAGTGTTAAGGTCTTTTGGCCCAAAATATGAATGGGCTCCAGAGCTATGTGTCCATCTGACTCCACCTATAAAGCACCCCAATCTATAATGTGAGACTCATCATAAATATACTTCCTTAATACTAAAACATGAAACACATTATGGATGCGCGACAGGCTAGGTGTCAAAGCTAAATAGTAGGAAACTAGTCCTATCCTCTCTAGTATCTCAAATGGTCGAAAAAATTGAGGTGCCAACTTAGAACCCTTTCCAAAATGGATCACGATTTTGTGCGGATGCACTCTTAGAAAAACTCTATCACCAACCATGTACTCTTTGTCTACCCTCTTTGCATCAGCATACTTTTTTTGTCTATCTTAAGCCTCCCTAAGACATTGCCTAATCAAATTAACCTATTGCTCCATGTCTCTAACTAACTATGATCCAATGGATACTCTATCCTCAATCCTATCCCAACTCAAAGGAGTCCTGCAAGGTATACCATATAAGGCCTGATAAGGAGGCATACCTAATCCACAAGATGAAGGTACTCCTCCCACTTGACCTAAAGGTCCATCACATACATTCACAACATATCCTCTAATACTTGATTAACCCTTTCTGTCTATCAATCGATCTAAGAGTGATATGTTGTACTGGAATTAAGACTAGCACCCAAAGTTGTTTGAAGCTCACTCCAAAATGAAGATGTGAATAGAGAGTCTTGATCAGAAATGATCCTACGAGGAATTCCATGAAGTCTAACAATGTCCCATAAGAACACTTGTGCTACTGCTGGTGCTGTAAAGGTAGTACGAACAGGTGAGAAGTGGGCAACCTTAGTCAATGTATCAATTGTCACTAAGATAGCATCATGATGATGGGAAGACATAGGAAGGCCAACAATAAAGTCCATAGATATCACATCCCACTTCCATATAGGTATCTCATGTGGCTGTAAAAGTCCCCTCGGATGGTTATGCTCTGCCTTTACTCTTTGACACTCAAGAAATCTAGCAATAATATTAGCAATCTATACCCTCATTCTGGGCCAAAAGTACAAAAGTCTCAAGTCTAAAAGTAACTTCTTGACACCAGGATGTGCTACATATGGTGCTTGATGAGCCTCTAAAATGATGAACTCTCATAGGTCACCCAAAGAAGGTACATAAATGCATCCTCTATGACATAAAAGCCCATTGGACTCCAAAGAATAGTCTGCAAACTTTCCCACTAGGGGTCTCTGAGAATGTACAATCTAGCAAATCTTTGCATATAACTTATCCTCAGGAAAATGTCGTAGGATGTGTTCTTTTAAATTTCTGGTAGTAGTCATGGAAGATATCATATGTTGTCTCCTACTTAGAGCATCTGCAATCACATTCTCCTTGCCCTTGATGTAATGAACATCAAAATCATATTCACACAAGAAATCCATCCATCTTCTTTACCTAGCATTAAAGTTTGGTTGTGAAAAGATGTATTGTAAATTGTGATGATCTGAATGAAGCTCAAAATGGTGACCTAAGAGAAAATGCCACCAAATCACTAAAGCATGAACCACTGCTGCAAGCTCTAGGTCATGAGCAGGATAAATTAGCTTGTGAGTCTTAAGCTTCCTAGACTCATATGCAATAACTTGACCATCCTGCATAAGAACTACTCCTATGCCATCCAAAGAAGCATATATACACACAACAAAATCTCTTCATGGTTCAGGTACTGCAAGTATTGATGCACTAGTGAGAGCTTTCTTGAGCTTTTGGAAGGCTCTTTCACACTTCTCTATCTAGTTGAATTTATTTCCCTTCCTCTAAAGAGATGTAATGGGATGAGCCAACCTAGAAAAATCTGTAACAAATAGTTTGTAATGGCCAGCCAATCCCATGAAACTCCTCACCTCTATGACATTGGTTGGTGCTGGCCATTCCATAATAGCTCGAATCTTTGATGGGTCTACTAAGATCCCATCACCCGTAATAATATGGCCTAGATAATGTATCTCAAGTCTGAAGAAGGCACACTTTTTCAAACTACCATACAACTAATTCTCCCTCAAAAATTGAAGTACCTGTCTCAAATGCTCCTCATGCTCCTTCTCATCTCGAGAATAAATCAGAATGTCATCAAGAAACACCACCACAAATTCATTTAGAAATATATGGAATACCTCATTCATAAGACTCATGAATACAGCTGAGGCATTCATGAGGCCAAATGGCACTACAGTGAACTCATAGTGGCCATACCTCATACAAAAAGTAGTCTTGTGGATATCACTCTCTACTATTCGCAACTGATGATAACCTAACTTAAGATCTATCTTTGAGAAGATATAGGCACCCTTCAGTTGATCAAAAAGGGCATCAATCCTAGGTATTGGGTATTGGTTATTAATGGTCACTTTATTTAGCTGTCGATAGTCAACACACAACCTAAGTGATCCATCCTTCTTCTTCACAAAGATGACTGGTGCACCCCAAGGTGACACACTAGGACAAATATGCCCATTTTCCAAGAGCTCTTCTAACTAAATTTTGAGCTCACTAAGCTCTTGTGTGGTCATTCTATATGGTGCCCTAGAAATAGGCTCAGCTCTTGGCACAAGATCAATGTGGAAATCAATTGCTCTAGGTGGAGGCATACCAAAAAGTTCTAAGGGAAAAACATCTACAAACTCTTGCAAGATAGGAAAATCATGAAGGGAAGTCTCCTTCTCAAAATCCTCATCCCTGTCACTAATAGTTATGGAAAATAGTTGACATCCCTTATGTAGGCACTGCTTTAACTGCATAGCAGATATCATACAAAGAGATACGGGCCTCTGTACTCCAAAAATCACTATGGAAGTGCCATGACTATCAACACATTCTACCCTCTTCTATCGACAATCCATCTTGATATTGTGGGCATAAAGCCAATCCATACTAAGAACTACATCATAGGTACCCAAAGTGGTAATGTGAAAATCAGCCATGGTAGGCATGTCTCCAATCTTAACCTCATAGTCATGAACCAAGGAATCAACTAACACTCTAGCACCCGAGGCTAACTCTACCTCCCAATTGACCTCCTATCTGATTGCCACTAGCCCACAATGCTCCACCACTAATGGAGATATAAATGAATCAGTAGCTCCAGAAAATAGAATAGAGACTCGACTACCTCAAATCATACCTATAGCCTCAATGATTGTGGCCTGATGCTCTACTTGGTAGTTATCAACTAATGTAGATACTCTATGAGGTCTACCCATGTCACCTACTATGGGCTCTGAAACAACCCCTTTTTGATAGTTTGATGTTGGACCCTATGGGAAATCTTTAGCAATGTGATTCATACCACCACAAGTGTAGCATGGTCCTCTAGACAAAATCTAAACACCATGTGACCTAGTCTATTGCAAACTTCGAGTCCAACTAGATCCACTAAAACCACCCCTATTGGACTACTAGGTCCTACATGGCTGTGTGTAAGGCATCTATGTCTTCTGATCTCATTTAGGGCCCTGAGATTGTCACTGTTGCTTAGGCTTAGAGCCCCTATACCCCTATGATGATCCTTGTCTATAATCCTGTTGCAGTTGAGGAGCTTTAAAGGATCCTCCTGACTGATTCTTATTCTCTTTCCAAGGGGGTCTCTACTAACCTTAAAATTGTCCTAAGTTGTTTCGACGCTGAAACTAATTCTACCCCCTCTTATGAATATCCTTCGCTACTAGGGCTTTCTCAACTGCCTCTCTAAATGTAGCTAGAAAAGCTAACCGAACAAAATTCTGGAGGGGTACATTAAGACCCTTAATGAAGCGATGAGTACGTACCTTCTCATCCTTCATATACTCAACATAGGGAAGGAGCTCAAGAAATCTATGCTCACACTGTGCCACAGTACATCCTTTTTGTTGCAAGTCATGAAATGCCTCTAGCTGTCTCTATCTAAAATGCTCAGAATGGTACTATTTGTCCTTGAACCTACTTAGAAAGGATTCCCATGTGAAAGTGTCAATATGCACCTCACCTAAGGCCTCCTCCTACTACCACCAAGTAGAATCTGACTCACAAAGGAGATGTACCACAAGTCATGCCTTCAGATTACTTCCATAAGGATGTAATCCAAAGCATCGTTGTAAACTTTGTAACCATGCCTCTACACCAATACCATCTGTATCTCCCAAGAATAGGGGAGGTTTGAGTTGAATCAACCTTATAATGTCGTCTCCAATGTCTTTAGGAGCTCTCTCCACTATGTGCACCACTGGGTCACGACGTGGCAATACCTGCTAAACTAACTCAACCTCGTGATCATCATGACCCTCAACCCATCTAGGTGGAGGACTTCTAGTCCTCTCCCTGATAAATGCCCTATGGTTACCTGAATCTCTCTACTCTAACTATGGTATTGCAGGTGGTAAGCATTATTGAACAACTCCAATTAAGTTATGAAGTGCATCCAAAATGTCTTGATTGGGTTTGGGAGGTGGGTTAGGTTGTGGTACATGATCCCCTCCTGAAACCTCATCCTCATGCTATTCTATCTCAAAATTTGTTGAACGAGAGGCTCTAGGAGCCCTACCTCATCAACTAGCTCTATGAGCTTATGTGACAACTAGCATCCTACATTGGGGTCAAAGTTTTTTTTCATAAGTCATATGTAAGAAAAAGTTAATTTGAATGTTCATAATAATAGGAGCAATCACATCTTGATAAATAAAGAGAAACACACTAGGTAGATATTTTGAGTTGTAAAAATTTCAAGTTTAAGAAGGGGGGTTGCTTTTTTTTCAATTGATGATGACTTAATTGGTTTTCTACCATATCATTGTTGTTTTGATTTTACAAAAGTATTAATACTTCGAATAATTTTCATAGTAAAGTTATAACCAACATGTATTAATTGTATTGATTTTGAACAAAGATTTATCACACACACAATATGTGTATAATTGCAATTATTAATAAATTAATTTTATTTTTTTTAAAGAATCATATTAATTACTAAATTTTCCAAATTGTTAATACCTCCTTATTTATTTAGTTATTTTAAATTTACTACGATGCTTATATACAATTACAACTTAATGAATAAAATATTTGTTAATATTATGTTTGTGAATATATAATGAATTCTATAATATCATATTTTATTTTTTTAAATAAATAAATATTAATTAATTAAAAAAAATTAATAAGAATAAAAATAAAAGTTATAAGCCTTAATTACTTTTAAACTGTAATGCATTAAATAAAACATGATATGTTACATATCATGTTATATTATCTATATTGTTTGGTCATATTATTATTTTTTTTTAAATTAAAAGCGCAAATATAGAGGAAGATGAGAAAGTTTTAAGGGGCAGAGTGGAGTTTGCGTTAAGAAATGCACTGATATAAAGCTGTTGACTTGGCTTATCTTTCCCCAATTGGTATAATCTACTATACAGAAAAAGATAGAATCCTTCTAACCAAACATGTTACGTTAAAAAGTTCACTATATTATTTCTTCTTTGTTATGCATGAAAGTCAGTACAATTTTGTTAAGAAAGGCTATAACTTTGAAAGTTCTGTACATTTTTGTTTCTCTTGTGGGCAGCAGTGAAGGTTGATTGTCTTTGTAAAGCAGTCTCTTGACCAGGAAAATCTAAAATGTGTGTTATTTAGTAAAAGTGCATCCTGTTCAGCACAAAAGAAAACTAACATCCACACACCATTCTTTCTTTCTTTTATTTTTTGAAGGATGTGCATGCACAGGAGCACACATTCTGTGAAGGTCCATTGAGATAAGCATATCCAAAAGCAAGAAAGTTTGGTTTTATGGATGCCAGTCCCATTTGACGCAGATCCGAATACTGTGCCAGTGTATATCCCAGTCCCAGAACCTGTTGATCGAGAGAAAGCCTAAAAATGAGCCCATTTGACGCGCTTGACTAAGTGCTAGCTAGACCACCAAAACATCTGTACATAATTTGCTTTCCTTTTACATACAGCCAGAGAAGCTGTTCTGTTATAGCAAATAGGCCAGAATAAGTCTCTTAAAGATGAAACATAAATCTCTGATACGTTTCCTTATTTGGGTTACATGTATCACATTTTCAGATGAAATTTATAGCAGAACGAAATTTCTGGGCTGATGTTCCCATTCATCACTGGGAGATTGACTGATATCTGGAGATTACAATTCAATAGAATAGATCAGCAATCAGGTGTGAGCAAATTAGGCATAGTGTTGTCTATGCCAGGCCGCACTGGAGTTTGCTCCGGGTGTGCAGTTAAAGACACTGCTTCTTCAACAAAAGATCAAGCAGAGAAGGGGTCGCGGGTGTCGAAGACCCAGTCACCATAAGTTTAGACAGAGCATCATGCTCTACTTTGGCGTCAGTGTCCAACCTTGGATCGGGCTGCATGAAGACTGCGTTGTCGTAGCAGGCAGACGGTGTACACGCGATCTTTAGAGGATTTTACGGTAGAATTGTGTAATAAGTTATGGCATGCTTGCAAAATGGACGCAAAGATAAGTCATGTGACTGTTAACAGGATGCCTGATCGTAATGTGGTCATCAAATGTTATGGTTGTCGGATATGCACAAAATAGATATATTGAAAGAAAATATATGTTTAAATTGCAACTGCCCTGGTAGAGGTTCATGCAAAAAGTGAAATCATAGGTAAGGCATTTGAAATATTTTATTGACTGCCTCCATGATATGTCATCTAATGGCAAGCCAATATTGCAGGAAATGCATATCAATTTGTTAAATATATCTGTACTAGTAAAACGTTTTTTAAGACCATACGAATATCCACTCACAGGCAAATTTGGACGCATGATGCTAGATGCAAGCTCATGCAAAGGCACCTGCCTAGCATGCCCAAAATCTTTCGGTCAGAGCATGCAACCACTTCCAGGAATCCTTTTTTTTCCTGACGCTGCATGGTTCTGACCAAATTGGTCTGACCATATTCCTGCCAATGGAATAGGGCATCTATATGGACATAGGGAGTTTAACTTCATTACAGGAACAATGAAGAAGGTGGATAGAGTGGATCAAAGACAAACATGAATGCAATGATAAACATTCAAATCAATAAGCAAAACACAAATACATCAAGTTGTGCTACAACACTTAATACATAAGTAGAATCTATTACAAGTCTTTTAGAATGCTATAGCATTCTATCCACTCATGATCCACAATGAGAAACCCAAAATGGGCTCTACTGATCCACCATGATCAGATAAACATCTGATGCTCAAATCCTTACATAATGCTTCTATTTATAGAGATCTAAGAATACTCTAGAATACACATAAAACATTTTACACATGTTATATTATATTATAATATTTCATGTATTAAAAACATGGGCGGCTTCTATATTGTAGCTGGGACGACTGTGTAATGTGGACGGCTTCATTGTCTAATATTTACTCTGGACTGTGGATGGATGGCTGAGTTGGGCTGGAAGGTGGACTGTTGTGCGGCTGTGGACGGTGGGAGAAATTACTCCTGCCAACACTCCCCCTTAATTTCTTCCACTAATGCTACTACATTTATATTGTTTTCCCTTGTCATAATTACTTCGGATTTTATGGCTTACCCCTAACCAATGCAATTTTGAAGTGGTTTCAAGCTCACCACGAACTTCTCAAACATTACACAAATGGTTTCAAGATCACCATAAACTTTGCACTCCAATGGTTTACAAACCAAGCATTCATTGGTTCTACTGACCATGAATCATCACTAAAGGGAAACTATCATCACTCTGGGCCTTTCTCTTTTGTACTTGCATCAAACTAATTATTAAGTCCATATAAAAAGAAATCCATATTCCAAGATACATGGGTGCCCAACCGTTGTACTCGCCAATTCTATAAAAATTCTTTTCACATACATGGTTCATCAATATGTCAAACCAAAAACCTTTAGGGTGTCGGGCACAACCGATAATGTACCTCATACATTCATATATCCCATTAGAAATCAGCACACACACAGACCTTAGAATTCCTTTGAATCATGACAAACAACTCACCACCAATCCAACCTACTTTCACTTACTGCAACCACAACTAAGTTCAATAACTATTATATAACATCAAACACACGTACTTAAACACAAAGACATAATAAACATTTCCATGATAATATCTTCCATGCCATATGTATGCATTCTCTGGCACTCCCGCTTGCATAGAGATGCTCCACATGCTTCTAATATATGAATGATAGTAGTTTCCTGATTTGTTCTTCTCTTTATTCTTGCAGAAGATAACTTAAAATGTCATTTTCTGTTGGGCTATGTTGCCACAACACTCTTTACCAATTCTAAACTCATCGAGCTCTCCGCGATCTCTAGGATCATCTCCCTTTAGCTCTGATACCACTTGAAGGAGGTGGATAGAGTGGATCAAAGACAAACATGAATGCAATAATAAACATTCAAATCAATAAGCAAAACAAAAATACATCAATTTGTGCTACAACACTTAATACATAAGTAAAATCTATTACAAGTCCTTTAGAATGCTACAACATTCTATCCACTCATGATCCATGATAAGAAACTCAAAATGGGCTCTACTGATCCACCGTGATCAGATAAACATCTGATGCTCAAATCCTTACATAATGCCTCTATTTATAGAGATCTGAGAATACTCTAGAATACACATAGAACATTTTACACATGTTATATTATATTATAATATTTCATGTATTAAAAACATGGGCGGCTTCTATACTGTAGCTGGGACGGCTGTATAATGTGGACGGCTTCATTGTTTAATATTTCCTCTGGACTGTGAATGGATGGCTGAGTTGGGCTGGATGGTGGACTATTGTGCGGCTGTGGACGGTGGGAGAAATTACTCCTGCCAACAAACAAAACCTCCTATAGTGCGTATGATTTTTTTGATGAATAGTCCTTTTCAATTAATAAAATTTACTAAGATTACAATTCACAAAAAAGGGCTGGGGGATACAAGATCACCCCGCGAATGAGTTCAATCGGCCAAAGTCGGAGCAAACAACATGGCCGCAGCCAGCAACTATAAACTATTCATCAAAAAAAAAATAACAATCCTCATGCTGCCAAGGCAGTACCAGCAGAGGGAGGAGGATCATCTTTATCTAAAACTCCCCACGCATCAGTGGGATTGTAAGGCGGACTAGGAACAGTCCAGCCATCAGCAGCATCTGCAGGATCTGGGGTAGTTGCAGTCTCTGCATCTTTCTTGTCTGGCCACGGAGGAGAAATTGCCAAGGCCAGCTAGTAATCTGTGACTAAGATCAAGATTTTAGACATCTAAGGGACTGTGAAATGTTTTTGTGGTAACTGATTCACCCCCTCCCCCTCTCAGTTACTCCATTCTCATTTCCAACAGCACCGGCATTTTTCAAGCCAAAAGGCATGACTTGATAACAAAAGGTTCCCCATGTGGTGGTAAATGCCATTTTATGTTGATCTTCTTCTGCAATTTTGATTTGATTGTAACCGAAAAAACCATCCATCAAAAACAACATCTCATGTCTAGCAATCAAATCCACTATAATATCTATGTTAGGAAGTGGAAAATCATCCTTGGGACATGCAAGATTTAATCTCAAAAATTTGAACAAACATGGATCCCCCTAGATGCTTTCTCTACAAGAACAATGCTAGAGACCCACTCAGGATAATTAATAGGATGGATGAACTTTGCCTCTAACATTTTTTATAGTTCTGCTTTGACTAAAAGTGCTACCTTAGGATGCATCTTGCACAATTTTTTCTTCACTGGTTTAATCTTGGGGTCTACTATCAAATGATGCACAACCAAATCAGTGTCTAAACTAGGCATGTCTTTGTATGTCCATGCAAAATTGATTTTTTCCTTTTTCAAAAATTCAATCATTGCCTTTTTCTCTTTAGGATTCAGGGTAGCGGCAATGTAGGTGATTTCTAGATTATCCTCTATACCCAAGTTGACGAGAATTGTGTCTTCATTCAAAATAGATGACTTTTCTGGTGGTAAAGATCTGAATGGAAAGTCAATCTCTCCCTCTTCTGGTGCCTCTAAGAGATTTTCACTATAAGATGCATCCTTTATTTTATCTTTTTCTTCATCCAAAAGTGCCCCTGAGGAGTTTTTACTAGAGGATGTTTCTTTTATTTTTCCATTTTTCTTTTCTTTTTCACTTTTGCAACTAGAGAGTTGACTTGGCTACCAAAATAGGCTTCCTCATTGTATTGGATCTCGTTTTCATAATCTCAGAGATTCTTAAGGCCAAAGAGTGCTATCACTACTTCATCAGACTTACAGATATCGAGAGCTGGTGGTGTATCTTGAAGGTCCCAGTCTATCATGTCAGGGTTAATGAGAGGTAGGTCGATGGATGAAAGGTCATCTATGGTAATGGTGTGGACATAGTTATCTATGTCATCCTCAATGTATTGGAAAGGAACATCAAAGAATTCCTCCTCTTCAATCTTAGAATTAGGTTCAATCGTACAATAGTTTTTAGCAAAGGATACATTAGGTTTAATGGAGCCCAATCCATGTCCTTTAAGATGGCTATTAGCTTCTAAGGGTTGTCGCATTCCATCTTCTTTAGGTCCAAGGCCTATACCATGATATCCCATGTTTTTGATAATGGGAGGGGCCTTAACATACTTATCTTTGGGGAACTCCACAGGTTCATCTTTTCCATCATAATATAGCCAATCTAGAATATTAGATTCCATATGCTCATCACTAAGTGAACCCCAATGTTCAAATATTGTCTTGTTAATATGTACAATATCTTTATTGGTAGGAGGTGGTAATTGTGAAGGCTTTCTAAAGGAACAAGGGGAGAGTGGTAGTTGTCCAACACACAAGGCATTTTCAAACTTATACTCTCCCATTCCTAAATCAATAAAAGTAACCTTCTTCCTTGTAGTATTGACCTTAGTATCTCCCACCTTCTCTTTTCCTTTGTGGGAATTGAAATCATCATTGGCTAATTCTAACACTGTTGTGGAAGGTGATTCTATTATGGTGAGAGGCTTAGGTATAACTTTGGCAAACTCATTGATTAGACAAAAATTTATTGGTGCACCTTCCAATCTTTTACAAAATGCAAAAGGAGTGGGATCCCCTAGGATTGTGACCTCTCTTCCTTGGTGGGGGAATTTCAAGCATTGATGGGACTGCCTTTAGTGTATGTATCTAGGGCCGACTAAGCAAAATGTTATAGGGAAAATCCAAGTCTAGGACATGGCATTCAGTATTTATGATGGCTGGTCCAACTTTTAGTGGTAACATGATAACTCCTTTTGATTCTCTTTCCTTTTCATCATAGGCTTTAATTTTTATCCTCTTATTGACATCTAGGAGATCTTCTAGAAGTCCCAAGAAATGAATCATCTTCAATGTACATAGATTCAACCCAGATCCATTATCTATAAGGACTCTTTTAATCTTATGTCGTTGTATAAGGACTTCAATGTGGAGTGACAAATTATGGTGGGGATCAGGACCTTGGAAATCTTTATCTGTGAAGAAAAGGTGTTGTTGGGAAGCCAGGTTTCCAATCATGGTGGTGAATTGGGAAGCATTAATATTTTCAAGAACACAAGATTCTAAAAGAGCCTTCTCCAAGATTTATTTGTGGATGGGTGATGTGATTAGGAGCTCAAGAATAGATATTTATGCAAGAGTCTTACCTAACTAGGATAACACATCATAGTGAGAAGTGGTCCTTTGTGAAGTGGATGGCATAGCAGGCACATGTGGCACTGAGGGATTAGTGTGATTAGGAGTGGTAGCTTACAAAGTAAGTCTTCCTCATCGAGTGGTGGCATCACAATCAGCTACTTGTAAGATAAGGGTATTCACATGAGTGCCTACTTCTTCAATGTGACCACACAAGGAGTCAAATCCTGATATGTGGTTAGTAGAATAATCATAAGGTAATGCATTTGATGTGGAGGCTTGATTTGCATTGTTGGTATTGTTGTTAACATTGTTGTGATCAGGAAATGGCTTTTGGAATATCTTCAATTTAGCATTTTTAGAAGTTGGACCTCCTTCTACTTCAATTTCCCCATCATCAACAAGATTTTGGATAAAAACTTTGAGCTTGATACATTTGTTGGTGTCATGTCCTTTGATGTAGTGGTATTTACAATATTCATTTTCCCTATACCACTTTGACTTCAGTTGATTTTCATCAAAAGGACATGTGTTAGGAAATACCATCAAGTTGTGATCCACTAATTTTTGAAAGATGGCCTCCAAAGGTTCATGAAAGTTAGTGAACTTCCTATTTTGATCATAGTCATGATTGTAGTTGTTGTTGTGTGGAAATAATTGCTTTTGATTATGAGATTGTTGATTTCCTTGATTTTCATTATTAGAATTGTTGTTGTGTCAGTTATGATAGTTGTTGTTACCTCCTTGAAGATTTTTTGCGTCAGTGACACCATCGTGTGTAACACCCTTATTCTTGGACCAGAATTTGGGTTTTCTATTGTTGTTTTCCTCATTGTGTGAGGATGATGGATTATAATGTTTGATGGTACCTTTTTCAAAAAGTCCATTTTCAATATTCTTCCCCTTCTTGACTAAAGTGGAAAAGTCTTCAGGGCTAGCCATCTTCATATGGAAGGACATTTCAGGTATCAAATTCTTGATGAATATATCCACAACGTGGGAATCCTCAATTTTGTAGGGCATGTGATTAGCAAGATGCCTCCACCGTTGTAGAAAGTTAGCAAATGTTTCACTGTTTCGTTGCTTTGTGTTGCGAAAATCACTCAATGAGGCATGATGTTCAATGTTGTAAGAATATTGTGCTATAAACTTACTTGTTAAATCATCGAAGGAAGTAAAGGAGCCTTTGGGTAAATTCATTAACCATTCTAGTGTGGGGCCTCCAAGACTTTGTGTAAAGATTCTCTTTAGATAATCATCACTATAAGTTACTTCTTGGCACAAAATGGAAAATTCCTTGAGATGTGTGATGGGGCATGTCTCTCCCATGTACTTGTCAAATTTAGGAATTTTAAAACTAGGTGGAAATGTTACCATATTGATGGATTTATCGAATGGAAAAGGAAAAATTTCCTCAAAAGAGACATCCTTCACCCCTTTGTTTTTCATGTTAAGGACAAAATTTTGCAATTCTTGGAATTGTTGAGCCAAATCTTGATTAGGTTGCACTTGTGATTGTTGGGAGTTCACAAATCCAACTCCTAAATTGTAGGGAGTCCCAAATGCAATGTGAGGGGGTGGAAGTACTCCACTTTGGCCAATGTATTGATATGAAGTTGTTGGGATTGGCCTAGATGTCTTTACTATATTGGTTGGCACTTGTAAATAAGAGGAGTGCATTGGTTGTGTCAGAATTGCCATTGGTTGAGTAGGCACTTGCCCAATACCTAAGCATCCCACAGTTGAAGTTGTCAAGGTAGATTGTGGAATATTAGCATGTGTGGTAACATTGGGCATGGCACTAATGATTTTTTGAATATGTTCTAAACTCAATTGGAATGTGGATTGTGTGGGAGTGCTAGATGTAGTCATAACACTAGTTATCACCATGGTTTCTTTCCCTTTGCTAGAAGTTGGACTACATTTGAAGTGGGTAATATGAGAGTGCCACCTTTTTTAATTTGTCTAAACAAAGTGCTCTCATCAAATCTTGGGGGAACATTAACACCATCCTTGACCAAATTTAGGAGTATCTTAGTTTTGTTTGCCCTAATGGATTTTTCCATCATTTCCACATTGTAGAGATCCACAAGGAATGTCCTAACATCACTAAGTACATCGTTGGGATCAATAGGATCTTCATCTTGGTATAGTTCTTCATAATTACACCCCAAAGTTGTGTTACAGAAGGGATCTTATGGTTCTTGTGTGGATGTTGAGTTAGGCATACCAAGGTTCGAACTAGAGGGAATTGTGCTCCCTAATGAAGTTGTGAGTAGAGGAAATGGATTCTCCATCTCTAATTGTCTCAATGACTCCCACAAATGTGACATGGGATTAAATGTGAACCTTCTTGATCATGTGTATACCATGCAATAGTGACCAACCGATGGGTGGAAGATTATGGAAGAAAAAGAAAAATGAGGATGAGAGCTATTAATCTTATATGATTAAAGGGTCAACTACCCAAGTGTGAACAAAATACTTTGGTTTAGCAAACAAAGTTTTATTAGAGGATAATAGTATCTTTCTCCCACCAAAGATAGTTAAGTGATCTTTAGGAAAGATATGACACCAAATTGATTACTCACTATTTGGAGATGGACTTCTAATCCCAAATAAATAAGTATAATTAGGATAAATGTTTGCTTATAGATAAAAGGTCTCGCGTCACAATTTCAAAAGATGTTTTAAACGTTCAAGCTCTCTAGAAGAAGATTTGAAAGTGGAAGACTAGGAGTTTTAAAAATGGAAGTAGATATAGAAAATAGAAGATATTATGGTCACTTATGCAGTTAACTCAATCCTCGTTCACTAGAAATAAAAATGTTGCGTTCACTCCTTGGAAGGAAGACCGATTTCAAAGTTTTCCATTTTATTCAATTCTATCATAATGGTCTTGTCTAGCTTCTTCCTTTTGAATGTCTTTGATAGCGTATTGAAATTGTTTGCCATCATGTGCTAGGTTCTTCCTTTCCTTGTAGATGGGTGGTTTGGACAATTTTACTTTCTTATGTTTGACTTGATTGACTTCATTAGTCATAGTAGGAATAAAACAAGACCCAAATTTCAAGTACCCAAAAACTTTGCAACAAGACTTAACTAGACTCGACCACTATCAATATAAGACCTATTGAAAATAACCATGAGTCAAGAGGAGCTCACTTACCATTGTTTCACTTAATGAAAGGTTACCTCACAATTTCACTCGTCTTAGAACTTGTTTGATGTTTGGCTTAGGTTTTGAATGTTTGAACAAGCATGCTGAACATGCCAACAATCCTAATAAGGTTGCCACTAGGATAAACAAGGCTTATCTAAGGGGTGTCCTCAATATACACAAGGTATGTGAGACCCAAATCTATAGATGAAAGAAAATACTACCACATAGCCAGGGGGAGACGGTAACCCAAATCTCCTCCTTCACTTCCCAAAGGTACAAAGTTCTTTGGGGCTTAGCCAAGAGTGGCAATATTATGCTTCCAAGAGAGGTGTCTTTTGATTCACCTCTTGCTATTTATACTCTGCCAGAACACTAGAGTTGAGGTCGTCCCAAGAGGTGATGAAATCCTCAAGTAAGCCTCCTAGAAAAAAATAAAAACAAAACCACTTATTTCTTGTGCACCCAAGATCACCTGAAGGTGCAAGGGGAGAGAATATGTAAGTGGTTTTGAGGTTTACAAGACACTTTTTCTTTCCCAATGAGGCTTTAATTTTTCTATCTACTTGAAGACACTCACGATTAAAACATGCAAGGTTCTTTCCAACTTGAAATGGCACCAATGGAAATGAAAAATGTGGATTCATCAACAAGAAAGTAAAGCAAGCGTACGTAAATAAAATGTTGAAAATAAAAAAGCAAAAAATAAAGTCAATTTACCTTAGGGCATTCAAGAGTGTATGACCTCATTTTAAGCACCAAATACAAGTGTGATCTAGCCTAGGCATACATGCCCATTTTAAGCACAAATTTCAAATGTGATCTAGCCTAGGCATACATGCCCATTTTAAGCACAAATTTCAAATGTGATCTAGCCTAGGCATACATCTCCATTTTAAGCACCAATTCTAAATGTGATCTAGCCTAGGTATACATGTCCATTATCCCTTAACGCACTCAAGATGGTGTGAATTCATTTTAAGCACCAAAACCAAATGTTGTTTCTATCTTAAACATTCATGTCAATTTTATGCACCAAGTCCAAATGTTTGCTAGCCTAAACATTCATGTCAATTTTATGCACCAAGTCCAAATGTTTTCTAGCCTAAACATCCATGTCAATTTTAAGCACCAAGTCCAAATGTTGGCTAACCTAAAAATTCATGAATTTAAATGAAAGTGCTTAATCCATACAAGTTAATTAACCTTTAAGTGATAAAAATTACTACAAATCTCCTTTAGTGATAAAAATCACTATTGGTTTTTCTTTTTATATTTTCAAGGTTAATTCTCTGCATTAAAACCGTCAGTAAAAACCTACAAGTTAATATGTTAGCAAAAATTATTGTTCAAAATTGCACAATTTTGTCACAAAATAAAGATGCCAAAATGTAGGTGGAGATGCCAATACATGAGGACAATGAAATACGAAGATGCTAAAAGTGCAGATGCTAAACAACACAGACGACAGAAGGCACAATTTTCAAGAGAGTAAATGGTTTGTTAGACATAGATGACAATCTAAAATGCAAAGATGCTAAAAGTCATAGATGATAAATTAGGATGTGCAAACAACATAGACGACAGAAAAAGCTTCGCAAATGACAAAATAATCTTCGCAAATGACAGAATAAAAACTTGAACGATAGAATAAAAATGTAGATGCTAAAATGGAAATGCAAGTAGGTTTTGACTTATGGTGGAAACACTCTTCTGCGCAGATGCTGATCTGCAGAGACAAGAAATGCATACAATAATACGGCTTGCGAAAATGACACTAAAAGGTTTTCTACGACTAAATGAGATTTGCTTGCAAATTTTTGGAATGAAATTAGGAATGTGATTCCCACTGAGCATGCCAAAATATGTGCTAGAAGAAGTGACCTATTAGGAGCACGAATCAACAAATAAACATTAGTTAAAAATATCAAATATGCATCAAAGACTCATCAAAATGAACGAACATTAGCTAATTAATGCTTTCTTGAGTTTAATGACTTTAAGTAGCCAACAAACCAAATCCTCCAACCACCTGTATAGCTCAAAAAGAGCACCCATGAGAGGCCTTATTGGTGTGTTAATATGGGGGTATGTTTGGTGTGTTCTCCCAAACACAACAATGTAGTGAATCTCTTGAGTGGATGTACAAATGTGAGTACTGATAAAATATGAACTTAAGCTGCAATGAAATGAAGAACACCTCAAAAAATGGCTATGGAGAAAGCCATAGTTGAAGCCATTCAATGATGATGATATGAAATGCAATAAAGAGAAATTACACTAATATGCAAGTTAAACTAAGATGCAAATGAAATGGAGATGAGAAAATGCAAGCAAACTAAACTAATAATGCAAATGAGAAGCTAAACCAGCTACCAAATGGTTAGTATGCACCTAAAAATCACCATGAAAACTACTATGAAAGCTCAAACTAACATGCAAACTCAACTATGAAAGCTAAAACTATGATGCAAGCTCAAATCTCAAACCAACATGGTAACAATGCAATAATAAGAGATGCAAATGCTTGAGACAAGGCCTCTATTTATAAGTTTGAGGGAGGGCTTGGTGAGGTGGCATCCATGTAGATATCACATAAGGTGACATGCAAGCCATGCCAATGGTCAAGAATTGAAAGTTTGCTCACACATGTGTGAGCATACTTGAGAAGAAGAGTGGGAGACAAGAGTGCAAAGGAGAGTGTGTAGGTATGCCTTCTCACACATGTGTGAACACACTCTTAGGCTAATGAGGGGGATTAGGAAGGATATTAAGAAAGATTAAGTTGGATTAGAGAAGAAGTAGGCTTAAGAGGATGAAAATGATGGTTATAGGCTAGGCTCTAGGTTAGGCTTAAGATTAAATGAAATAAAATTTAATTTAATCATGGGTTTAGAGGAATTAATAAGATGTGAGGATTAAATAAACAAAATTTATTTTTAAAAGGGGATGATGATGGATCATGTGTTAAATTAATTTAACACAATAAGACTAGGAGTATTTAAATTAAATTTAAATACTTAGGAGAATGAACTCGTTCAATTAAAATAATTTAATTAAATAAGTAGAAGAATGTGAGCAATATAACTAATTAATTGCAATGTCATGGGAAATATTAATAAATTAATATGGTCTTTAGGGACGATTTTAAGCATCTATAGATAGATATATCTGTATTGCTCCTTGTGTTGTTGTAGCCTTTGTAATTCATTCTTTCTGCACTTTTTTTATTATATTTGATTACATTGCATTTCTTCAATGATTTGGATACAATAAAATACATTACATATATACCAATCCAATTACACAATTACAAAGTCATCCACAATACCAGGTTACACAAATATTAGAAAGTTGTCTCAAATGTAGACACATCAGGTTCTGAAGACTAACTCGATGAGGTTTTGATACTTGGCATCCAATGTTAATGCTTGGCATAATTATGCACTTGGTAGACATAGTAGCTCGATCCATACTGATCAGTTCCAAGTGGTCTTGAACTCAGTCTACACTAGTGACTCAATGAATACTGTGAAACTCAATATATAAACTAAATCACTTGATTCACATGACCTAGCTTAGTCAATGCTTTCACTACAATCTTAGTATAAACTGAATCACTTGGTTAACATTGATTAGCTTAGTTAACATTGGACTTGCATCACATTAACCTCAAACTTGGTAAGCACTGCACAACTCAGTTTGCACTAGTAAACTTGACATACATTGAGATGCTTGGTTTACACTGTTGATCTTCACAGTAGTTGTAATTGCTTGGCACACACTAAATTTTTTCCAAAGGACTCGGTAGCAACTATAGAACTTGTTAACAATTGAAATGCTTGGTTAACACTATTAACTATACAATAATCTTGGAAAATACTTACAATCTAAATAAGCATATGTCACTAATAACAAACTTGACTGTCATGTCAACAAAGATGTTACCTTAGTAAGTTGTGACTTAAAATCTGTGACCTTGATCTTTAGATCTACTTCTTCTTTTTAATCTAACATCATACTCATCTTTAATTATGTGACCTCAAATTCATTCATCAATATTCCATTATCCTTCTTTGTCTTGACAACAAAATCTATATCCTTTACTTGATCTATTAGCTCTTTCCTCTTGGACCTTGAATCACTAATCTGATCATTTAGCATGTTGATAAAATCTTGAGCATCTTTGATCTTGATTTTCAATATATCTCTTTCATCATTAGCCTAATTTAATTCCTCGATAAATACTTCATAATTTCTTTAAAAATATTTAATCCATAGTGATCTCCCTTGATGAATTATACTTCTTTTGAGTGACTTAGATTTGATACCAATTGTTAGAAATAAAGAATATTGAGAGGGGAGGTGAACAATATTGCAACACCTTTTTTCCAAATACTGGATATCATAAATAAACCAAAAACATGCATATGTAACTAATTTTAGAATAAATAAAGATAATCCCACAAAACAACTCATTACACCATATTTTCTTTACTAGGGAAACCTTGGCCAAGGTAAAACCTCGATGGGAATGGTATGCATAAAATGATCCACTAATCAAAAGTATCTTATAAAATCTTTTTACCCTAATAAGAGTCAATTAAAATCATATAATGTATATGTCCTTGTTTGAGGGTTTTACCTTGTTAGAGGCCTCAACCCTATAAGGATTTTTATTAAAAAATGGTAAGCTCATTGCTCTACAACAATATACAACTTTACAAGTAGTATATAGAAGACACCAAAATTTTGACTACACTGACATCTCAAATATTTGATTCGTCATTTTCTTTCCCTTTCATGTTATAATTTCCATATACATTTTCTTTAATCTAATCATCAAAACATGATCTATCCAACATTTTTAAAAAAACCTTGCATATCATAGACATATCATAGCATAAACATTGGAAACTTTTCTCATCAAAATAGTTTTTCTTTATACCCTTTTTCATAACTCTTTAAATAATTGACCTATCTAACTAAGTAGCACATTACCCAAACATGATATTAAAATATACTAGGTTAAATTTTAATATCTAGGATGTTTTCCCTTCATTCCTATGTCCTTGAATTGACAAATCAATTCAATATCTTAACCAAAATATCATATATATATATATATATATATATATATATATATATATATATATATATATATAAAGTCAAGTAGACTCATTAATCTACCATATCCTAGAGTTATAACCAAGTAGGTACTTCCAGTAAATCTCGCTGACAAAAATAGTTTGTTTGTACTCTATTTTTCCTTGTTGTACTTAGGAAATTTCTTCACTCTAACATACCAAAATTATATCTTCAACATAAGAGAAATTAACTATTTATAGTGTTTCCATTTTTTAAAACATAAAACTACTTACCTTATCCAACTTGTCAACACTATTATAAATAAGGACTTGAAAGAGAAGATTTTGATGGCATTACTAGATAGTTATAGTGAAAAAATCTCAATAATTGAAGAGGTCTATGATTGAAAGAATTTTACCAAAGAATAATTGTTTGGTACCCTGATGAAGTTTTATCTAAGGAATCTTGGAAGAGACATAAACAGATAGACAACATTTAAAGTTAGAAAAGAATAATATGATCCTAATGGTGATGATGAAGAAGAAGAATTTGAGCCTAACTTTGTAAGAAGATTTAAAAAAGGTACTGGCAAGTAAAAATGTATATTAACCCTAAAATAATTTAGTTGTGGTATCATTATTCATTTGGCTAATAGATTTCTTGAGAAAAGTCCTAGACAGATGTTTAAGAAATTCAATATAAATTCTTACTATGTGAATGAA
The DNA here is from genome assembly GCA_028749045.1 of Cupressus sempervirens. NCBI lineage: Eukaryota > Viridiplantae > Streptophyta > Pinopsida > Cupressales > Cupressaceae > Cupressus > Cupressus sempervirens. The sequence continues at coordinate 84,342,197 of CM053785.1, forward strand.
GATGTTAGTATCTCATATGATGAATCAAAAACTAAGGATCACTTGTATCTATGTTAAATTTGTGTTAGCATGAATGTTAATGATATTTATTTGGGGGAGCATCCTAAGAATTGGTGAGCATGTGGCATGATTGACATGTGGCATTCATGATTGTACTTGTCATTGATTATAACATAGTATGGTTTCTATTAAGACTATCAGAGTAGAAAACATTGATCATGGTTGTATGGACAAAGAGTTGATGTTTAGGTAAAGTGCAGTTAAGGACATGTTCTACATTATGTCCTAATAATGAGGTTAAGTGAGCATGAAGCAAGTCCAAGTCATGCAAAAGATATGTGATATTTACAAAGAGCAATACATAGATAGTGTACCTAAAAAAAGTTTATGGTGAATGGATTGTATCTCCTAATAGAGATAGAATTAGGTTATGCGAGGTTAAATAATAAAAAAGGATAGTCTGATTATGATATTAGTGAGTGTGAAAATTCTAGAGTTAGACGTATAAGAATTTTTAAAAACTGTGAGCTGACTGTAATATCTAATTATGAAATATTTAATTATCATAATGTGCTCCTATTATAATTAATTGGAAAATCCTCAAGGCCGACTCAAGGAATTTTTTTGAGGAGTTGGTATAAAGGAGAGCATTTTCCTTTATTGTAAAATATCATTAATAAATTGAAGGAGTGCAAGTAAGAGCATAGTGTTTGGTAAAATGTGAGTAAGTGATCCAAGGGATTATTAGATGCAAAGTTGGTGATCTGGTATTGAGATCAGAAGGAGAAGAAGTCTAGTTGATAGGATAGAGGAAGAGGAAGGGAAAGAACAATTCAATTCTATTATTTTGCAAGGAATAATACAAATATCATTTGGACAATTATTTCATTGGTCTTGTCCCTAAATTTGTTTGGATAGTGGGTCCATTTTCCTTCTAGAACTCCTAATAGGGCTGGAATCTCCTAACAAGGATTCAAAGTCTCCTAATAGAGAATCAAAGTCTCCTAACAAGGACTGATATATACTAAATTTATTTCATAGACTCCTAACAATGTCTATTCTCTAACAAGGAATACTTATATTAGTACAATATTCTATGGGAACCATCCCCACTAGGGTTTTCCCTCTAATCAAGGGTTTCCCTAGTTAACATATCTAGTGCTTTTGTGCATGAGTATCTTGTTGTGGTTAGTGCTTATATTTTTCATATAGTTAAAGATTAATAAGGTTGATAATTGTGATAATATTTGCATAACTAGTTCACCTCCCCCCTACCCCTCTTAGTTATATTGGTGGACTATATATTCTAACAATTGGTATTAAAGCATTAGGTCCTTGAAGAGAAAGCTTAATAGCTTTGGGACATCAATGGAGAGTCGCTTCATAAAATATAGTACTAAATTTGATGGGGTTAACTATAATAGTTGGAAGGAAAATATGAAGACTTGATTGCTATGTATGGGTCCAAGTTATTGGCTTTTGACAAAAAGTAATAAGATGATTGTGGGAGAACAAAAGCTGGAAGAATGCAGTGAAGAAGAAAGAGATTTTTTAATGTGTTATATGAGAGCCAGAGAAGCCTTACTAACAACCATTCATGAGAATGAATATAGTTAGGTAAAGTCACTTGAAACATCTCATAATATTTAGAAAGCTTTAGAATCTACTTTTGAAGGTGATAAACATACAAAAAGGGTAAGATTACAGAATTGGATATGCTTGTTTTATGATGCTAAAATGTTGGAAGATGAATCTATGAGAATTTATGTTGATAGAATATCTAATACTGTTGTATGAATCAAATTACATGGTGGATCCAAGAGAGAATAAGAGATTGTATGAGAGATTTTGAAAACTTTGACACCACCATTCAAGCAAGTAGGACAAATGATTGAGCTTTTGATATCTTGTATTGAGAAGTCTACAAGTGAAACTTTTCTTGCAAGATTAGAAGTAGAAAAAGAATGTTTAACACAATTAGGAGAATAAAAAGAGTAAAGACAAGTTTTAGTGTCTTAAGTGTTCGTCCATGCTTATCTAGAAGTGAAAGCAGCCATGGAGATTTTGCTAGCAACACTAGAATTAGATTTGAAGAGGAAAAAAATATTGAAAAAGATATAGACCTACTTGTAAGAAGAGAACAAAATGGTAAGAGAATCTTTAAATGTTGGAGTCCATTGTAATGAATTTTGTCATTATGCATCCAACTGTCCTAAAAGAGCGAAAAAGTATAAGAAAAAATTTAAGCCTAGAAGAGCTAGAGATTGTCTGTATGAAAATGAAGACGATGAATCTGAGGAAAAAGTTTAGAGTGACAGTGATGATGAGTTAGGATTTGTAGCCATAAAAGAAGGTGAGCTTGATAAATAAATTAGAGACGAGAATTCTCTAGTTTCCCAAGCTGAAAAGAAATTTGATTGAATAATAGATAGTGGATATTCACATCATATAATTGGTGATATGAACAAGTTTTTTAAATTCAAAAATCATGACGGAGGTATTGTTAGGGTTGTTAATAATGCATCCTATCACATCACAATGATAGGATCCATTACCTTTGATAGGAAGACTAACATTGATGATGTTTTTTTTTTTTTTTTTTAATGGTTTAAATCATAACTTATTGAGTGTTGGACAATTGAAGAATAAAGGTTATCAGTTACAATTTATAGAGAAGACTTGTATTATCAAAGATAAGGATGGTAAGCTGATTAGAATAGGTACAAGATCTATTGGAAATATTTCCAATAAATAAAATAAGGTATGTTATGGTTTTCATTTATGGCAACATATTTGTTTTGCAATTTATTCATGTTCGTTTGTGAAGGAAAAATGTCTAAATATTAGACAGTGTTACAACAGCATGACAAATTTGATGATAGCAGAGTATTACCTTGGAATATTCTCTTGCACAATTTACCAAAGATGCATGATGTCATATTGATGATTTATACCAATGCACATGTCCATATATTCAACCAAGTTCAAGTTATGAAGGAATTAGTGATGCAGTAATGATACAATGTAGAACAAAACATATTAGTAGAATGTGTTAAACAACTTGATTTATTGTTATGAGTTATAATTTCTTAATAAGTGGAATCTAATAATGTTATGTGAGTTGAATAAGGAAGAATTTACTAATATGTTCAGTATAAGTAAAGAACCTCATTTGCAAAGTTAAGAGTGCAGTAATATGATGACGAAAATGTGTGATCAATGATTGTGAAGTTGATATGATCTTGTGAAATGTGAGTAACAAGTGAATGTGATATTTTGATATATGATGTAAAGAATTGTTATGAAAAATATGATGTAGATTGATATGTGTGTAGTCCCTCTTGTATAAATAATTATCAATCAGAAGATTTGTGAAGTACAACAAGTATCTTAGTATTGTATGTATACTTATCTCTTGAAGAACTTATTGTATAGTTGCATGTTAGGGCAATGGGCTCTACTTTCACACATTTGTATATGTTTTACCAACTCCTAAATAGAGTTAAAGAAACTCCTAATAGGGTTGAGGCTTCTAACAAGGCTTAGTCTCCTAAGAGGGACTTGAGACACTATACATGCTTCACAGACTCCTAACAGGGTCAATATCCTTAACCGAATCCTTTATATAGTGAATCATCTAGTGGGTTTCATCCCCATAGGGGTTTTTCCTTAGCTAAGGTTTCCCTAGTTAACAAAATATGGTGTTATGATCTCTCTTTGTGTATGGTTTCTTATATTGTTCAGTGTTATTAGTTTACTTTCTTATGCATGTGGTAAAGTAATTAATATTATCCATTTGTGGGTAAAAAAATTGAAAATAATGATTCACCCCACACTCCCCCCCCCCCTCCACCTCCCTCTCTTAGGATTATCTATTTATAACAATTGGTATTAGAGCTTAGTTATTCAAAAGAGGCTTAAAAACTTGAATAAGATCCCTATGGATATGGAACAATTGAAGAAGAATCTTGAAGAAGCACTTAAATAGATTGATCTCCTTATTGATGAAATAGATGGTCTAAAAGATAGATACAAGGATGCAAAATCCTACATTGGTGAATTAAAGGACAAAATAGATGATCTAAAGAAAAAAGGATCTAGTAATCAAACCAATGATGATGATATTGAAGATTTGAAGAAAGAAAATGAGATCCTAAAACATGAATTAAAGATAGTTGAACTTAAGCTTAGTCTTAAGAAAAATGGAGGAAAAAATGACTCTAAAATTAAAGCTAAAAATGTTGATCTAATATCCTAGTTGAGCAAGGTAACATCTGAATTGGAATCTATTAGGTTAGAGCATGCAAAATTAGAGAAATACAACACTAAAGTGAAAGGTGAGTTGGTACAAACCAAACAACAACTTGAGAAATTTTATACAAGTAGTGATAAGATTGAAGAAAAAAAATGTGCACAAAGATCCAGTTATGACAAGACTAGACTTGGATTCTCTCTTGGATAAACTACCAAGAAATCTATTGAGAGAAACAAATCTAATAGTCTTGAAGTCAATGAGGATCTAAGAAATAAAAATGATACATCTAAAGACAAAGAGAATATTACTCACTTTGAGAGAGATAAAGAATCTAATCAAGATATGGACAACAAAAGAAAGAAATCTTATGCTTGGTGTGATGAACTTGAAGACACTAAAGTCAATTGCAAAGGTAAGTCCTTCAAAAATATTTCAAAATTTAATTTTCATCATTTTCATGGATATGTTCATTGTGCAATAGATTGTAAGAAACCTAAATTTGATAGCAATAATGCAAATAGTAGGATACATAGGAACACTAGCAATGTAGGAAACAGAAGAAGATCTCACAGTAATGAAAGTGGAGAAAGAAGACAAATTGTTTGCTATAGATGCAACAATCTTGGACATATTGCAAGGGATATCAAAGGATATATTCATTACAAGATTGAAAGCATAGGTGATTCAAACATTCATAAGGAATTGGAGAAAATGTGTACCAATGACGTATCATTGAAACCTGAACATAGATACCTAGAATGACTTAACCTAATTAAGCATATGTTCTACATGGATTTTGACAATAATGAATGGACAAGGATATTTTTGAGTAGAGTGCATGATGATTTTCTATGGTTGGGAGATTATATCATATTTATTGATAATGACCTAATTCACAAGGTCATGGCTCTAAGCAATGAAGGCAGTAATTCAATAAATATCAAGAATGTGCACAAGATAGTTGAGGCAAATCTCAATACATATTTTGATGGAAAAAATATGAAATTCAACACCATTCAAGATGATGGAGTGAGACTCATTTGTAAGATTTTCGGATATAAGTACAATCATGGATCTAGGATCAATTCAATCCCTGGAGGATTTCTTCATGTAGATTACTTGGTAGTAAGAGGTGAAGAGGTTAATATATGTGACATTAATTGAACACAGTTGTTGGATAATATTTCTAGAATCAAGAAACTAAGGAGTGTATTTTTTAGGTTTTAATCCCTATTGACACATATTTTTCTATGCTACTAAAAAGTTTCCTGGTATCTCAAATTGGAATGAAAATGAGTTCGCAATGTAGTTAATCACTCATGCTTATAGATCAAGACCTGAAGTAGTCAAAGACAAAGACATTGATAGAATAATGAAGTCTTTTCAAGTAGTATAAAGAAAGCAAAGGCATAGGATACCTCTTGCACTAGTAGAGAAATACAAGGATGAATTGTGTTTTACAGTTGAAACTAATTTCACTTACATGGAAGCTGTAGTCCCTCGGGTAAAGTTCATTGAACCTATGGGGTATGAGATGAGCGAGGAATTGATTGAAGGATATCCACAGATAATCCTTCATTCTAAAGTTGATTCTAATTGTCCTAGATGGGGCACATACACTAAGAAGATGAGAGATGTTAATACAAGTTAGATAATAAAGGATTCCAAGAAAAAGGTTGATAAACTAATTGATTCAATTTTAAAGGAATCAAGAATGTCTATAAAGGAATTTGATGAGGTAAAGGGATAGCCATGGAAATGAAGGCTAGTGGTCAATCTAATCTATTGACCCCTACACCCATTATAGTGGTAAGCCCTATTGAAGAGGTCACAATTACCCAGACAAGTGCGCAAACACCTATTGTACCTTATGTAGCAATTGTGCAACAACAACCTCCAAGAAAACTAGTGAAGGCTAAAGAAGCATCACCTATAAGAAATTCTACAAGGCATCAACAAACCAAAACCTCTCCTAAAAGGAGAGCGAAGAAGATTACAAGTGGACCAAGAAAAAAGAGAAGAACCTTGCATATTAGCTCTTCTGAATCTAAGGAAGAAATTGGTGATAGACCAATAGAACTAGTTGGTCAAGAAGTTAAGACATCAGTAGGGTGTAAAGCATGAAAGCCAAAGGTAAAAATCTAAACATGAAAATCATTAATGACAATAATTTTGTACAATTGAATAAATATTATGATTTTTATAATAACATGGATAAGAGATAGCTTGAAAATGTTGTAGTTAGGAACATGATTCTTAAAGATAAGAGATTTGATAGTATAAGAGATAAGATACCTAAAGACTTGTATAATAGATTAAGAAATAGAAAAAGTAGAGTGTTAGAAGAAGAGAAACAAATAGGAATGAATATAGTGAGAAAGTTATGTTCCATAAATAATGAGTAAGAGATAACAGTTATTTTGAAAGGTATAGCAACATTATTGAGACATAAAAAGAGATCCATTCTCCTTATGGGAGGAAATTATGAATAAGTTAATAAGGAAACTAAAGAGGATATAGTCACATTTATGTTCACTATGCCTAAAGAAATTGCATGGCTAGAAAAGGCAAGCCCAATGGCAGAAAAGAGTGTGTAGCCTAAGAAGGAAAGCTCTATGGTAGAGAAAATTGCACAATCAAAGAAGGCAAGTCATGTGCCCAAAGAATCTGAGGAATGTGCATAGACATAGCAAGCTAGCAGTCCTCCTCACAATTTTGAACTAGCAGCAACACCAAGTTCAAGTGGTTCACCACATATCACCATTGGTAGTGAATTTATGCAAGTAGATAACACCAATGTGATAGTTGACAAAATCGAGGACCCATTCAAATAGTTTGGTGCTAGCATTGATTGCAATATTGTGGACTATAGTAGCTCTAATGAGTAAGTAGAAGATCAAGAGCCAAAGGAAGAAGATGCACCTTCTATGAAGAAAGTTGAATCTCACAATGAAGTAGCTACTTTGAGTGTACCCTTGATAGCAGCAATATTTACACCTTCCACACCACCTATCCAAGTACCAACAGTAGCACTATCAATTCAATCTGATAAAGAAGATGAAGCAAAAAATCTTATATATTCATTAAGTAAACTTCTTGAAAGGAAGAAATTAGTCAAGTCCTTTGAAAAAAATTTGACTTCAATTTTGGACAAAATGGAGAAGGTAGTAAGTCCTAATGACACCCCAACATACATTCAAGAGTGCACAACAATTTTGTGCAAAGCATTTGATAATGAATTCATAACACTTTCTAATGTGACTTCAATTCAAGCATAAATAGAGCATGATAGTAAAATCCTTAATATCATGTGCACTAATATGAGAAATGACATAGAAACTTTGAACATATGTATTAAGGCATTGAGGTAGTGTATAGAGGAAGGTAAATAGGCTTATGCTAAGTGCAACTTAGCATACATTCATCTCTAGGAATTCGATGATCAGATCAAGGAAAAAGTGACTGAGGTTCAGATGGTCACTGACAACTTTTTGAAGTAGAATCAAAAGATAGATACCATTGAGCACACAATATAGATACTTCATGACACTATAAGGGAAATCCAAGTCAAAAAAGAGAAAACTCTAAAGAGATTCACTCTTTTAAGAGAACACTTATTTCCTTAGGTAATATTGCTAGAGAACCAATAGGAAGGATGCTTATTAGCAAAATCTTCAGATGAAAAGTTTATGGCTATAGACTTGAATGCAACAGAGTTAACTGCATATGCTTTATGTGCACTTATCAGTGTATTTGATGCACTAAAGGATAAATGGAAGAAATAATTTATGTAGTTGAAGACCAACTTCAGCAATTGCTTTTCCAAGTTTTGATGCAACTACGAGGTTTTGACAGACATTTTCTTTTTTTGCACCTTTTTCATTAATGTCAAAGGGGGAGAAATATGGAAAATTGTATTGTAATTATAATATGTAAGGTGGAACAATAAGTTTTAATCAAATTTATAAGGGATGTAATCCTCTTAAAACATAAATAAAATGTCTTTAACTATGTTATGGTTATTTGTTTTGATTGGTATGACAACATGTTTGGGACTTAGCCAATTTTCCCAAAATGTTGCCATCAATGCCAAAGGGGGAGATTGTTGGAAATATGTCCAATCAATAAAATAAGGTAAGTTATGGTTGTCATTTATGGAAACATATTTGTTTTGCAGATTATTCATGTTTACTTGTGAAGGAAAATTGTCTAAATATCAGACAGTGTTACAACAGCATGAAAAATTTGATGATAGAGGAATATTCTCTTTTGTAGTTAACTAGAGATGCATGGCATCATAATAATGATGTATACTAGTGCACATATCTGTACAGTCAATCAAGTTCGAGTTATAAAGAAATTAGTGATGTAATAATGATACAATGCAGAACAGAACATATTAGCAGAATGTGTTAAACAACTTGATTTATTGTTTTGAGTTACAATTTCTTAATAAGTTAACTCTAATAATGTTATTTGAGCTGAATAAGGAATAATTTACTAATATGTTTGGTATAAGTAAAGAACTTTATTTGTGAAGTTAAGAGTGCAACAATATCATGATGAAAATGTGTGATCCGTGATTGCAAGGTTGATATGATCTTGTGAAATGTGAGTAACAAGTGAATGTGATATTTTGATATATGATGCAAAGAATTTTTATGTATAATATGATGTAGATTGATATGTGTAGAGTCACTCTTGTATGAAGAATCATCAATCAGAAGATTTGTCAAGTACAACAAGTATCTCAGTATTGTATGTATACTTATTTATTGAAGAGCTTATTTTATAGTTGCATGTTAGGGAAATGGGCTCTACTTTCATACATTTGTATATGTTTTACCAACTCCTAAATAGAGTTGAAGAAACTCCAAATAGGTTTAAGGATTCTAACAAGGCCTAGTCTTCTAACAGGGATTTGAGACAATATACATGCTTCATAGACTCCTAACAGGGTCAACATCCTTAACTAGATCCTTTATATAGTGAATCATCTAGTAAATTTCATCCCCACTTGGGTTTTACCTTGGCTAGGGTTTCCCTAGTTAACAAAATATGTTGTTATGATCTCTCTTTGTGTATGATTGCTTATATTGTTCAACATTTATTGGTTTACTTTCTTATGCATGTGGTAAAGTAATTAATAATATCCATTTGTAAAAAGATTGCCCCCCGCCCCCCATATTATCTATTTCTAACAAGATCTAGAGGTAATGTGTTTCAATTAACTCCTATTGAGTTGACATGATTGGTTGCAAAAGCCAATATTAGTTGGTTATGGCATAGAAGGTATTTTCATATAAATTTTGATAATATTGTGAAGGCTAGTAGTACATTTGTAGTTAGAGATTTACCTAAGATCATGAAGCCTAATAATCTTGTTTGCAAAGAGTGTGTCATGGCTAAGAAGAAGGTATCATTTCCTAGCAAGAAGTTTACTACTATAGAGAAGCTAGAGATTGTTCTTACAGATCTAAATGGCCCTACTAGAACAAGGGGATTCTATGGAGAACAGTACCTTGTGATTTTTGTTGATGATTTCAATAGAATGATGTGGGTAGCATTTTTTAAAGAGAAATATGAAGCATTTGAAAAGTTCAAAATATTTAAGAATAAATTTGAGAATGAATCTAGTGTTAAGATTAAATTTTTTAGATTAGATAGAAGTGGAGAGTTTACTTATAGAGAGGTTAACATATTTTGTGAAGAAAATGGAATTAAGAGATAGTTATCATCACCTAAGACGCCTGAGTAGAATGAGATAGCAAAAAGGAGAAACATATCAGTATTAAAGGTATCAAGAGCAATGATGTTTGAGAATTATGTGTCCAAGACATTTTAGAGTGAGGCAATCAATACATCAATATACACCATGAATAGAGTATAGATCAGAAAAGGTAAAAATAAGGCTCATTATGAATTATGGTTTGTTCATATACCTTCAATAAAGTATTTCAAAATATTTGGAAGTAATTTTTTTATATAAAGAGAGATGATAATGTTGGTAAGTTTTAATCATTGCAAAGCAAAGCTTGTAGATGTTTTAATCATAGAACTAAGACAATTGTTGAGTGTGCAAATGTAAAAGTTGATGAAAAGTTTGGAGCTAAATAAAGGATGATAGATTATATTTCTAATGAACAAGAAGAAAATCCTAAAATTATTAGAGAGGATGTAGAATTTTTATTTGAGACTAAAAATGACTTGTAGAATGATGTGAAAATTGTTGAGCAAAGAGGAGAATAGGAATCTAAACCAAGAAAAGAGATGAGAGTTGAGATAGAAACTCCTACACCTAACAAGAACCTGATAAAAAACCACCCTGTAGAATAGATAATTGGAAGAAAAGACAAAGGAATAATGACAAGATATAGAGTGAATGAGGGATTATGTCTAGTTTCTTAGTTGAACATAAGAGTGCAGATAAGGCATGCAAAGATGATCATTGGGTTCAAGAAATGAAAGAAGAACTAGAACAAATTGTGAAAAATGACACATGGGAATTGGTTCCTAGAACAAAACACAAAAATGTTATAGGAACCAAATGGGTATTTAAAAACAAGATGAATAAACAAGGTGTAGTTGTGAGAAACAAAACTACACTAGTATGAAAAGGTTATTCACAACAAGAAGGAATAGATTATGAGGAAACATATGCCCCTATAGCCAGAATGAAAGCTGTGAGAATGTTTTTGGCTTATATAGAAAATAAGAAATTTAAAGTGTATTAGATGGATGTCAAATCAATCTTTCTGAATAAAGAACTTGAAGAAGAGGTATACATTGAGTATCTTGAAGGATTTCTTTGATAGAAGACAAGGATATGGTATGCCAATTAAAGAAATCTCTATATCGTATAAAGCAAGCACCTAGAACCTGGTATGCAAGATTGGACAAGTACTTGGAAATGCTTGGATTTTCTAAAGGTGTGGTACATAGTAACTTGTATTTTATAGAAATTGAGAATAGTTTGTGGATAACAGTGATATTTTTTGATGATATAATATTTGAAGGAAATGATGAAGATAGTGATAATTTTTTCATAGAAATGAAGAAAGAGTTTGAAATGAGTATAATAGGAGAGATGAAGCTCTTTTTTTAGAGTAAATAATTATTTATTAATTATTTATTCATTTACTTAAGTTTACTTAGGTTAATGCATTTATTTATTAGTTATAGTCTAGGAGTTGTTGACAACATGGGAGTTTGTTCCTATCTAAGTCATACTTATCCTCTCACCTTGATTGAGGATATCCCACCTTTTTTGGATGTATACTTAGTTGTAAACCTTATCCTCTAGCACTTTCCAGCTTGTTCTACAAGCTTCCTTGAGGCCTTTATATTTAGGCTCTCTCATTGTATTTCATATCTCATATGTCTTTTCATTTCAATATTGTAAAGCAATACATTTTCCATTGTTACAATATCTTCTCTCTCAGTCCATTTAGTTTTTCCAAGCTCCACCTCTTCCTTCTTTGGTTTTCGTTTGATAGGTTATTTGCATGCAGGTGATCTTGGCAAGTTGTGAAGTTGGCTTTCATCAACTTCTACATGGTATTAGAGCCTCCTCTTGCTTCTTGGCTAAAGGGTTTTTGAAGTTGTGATTCAAAGACACAAACCCTAGTTTGTTTGTGTTTTTTTCTTTAATTAGGAGGAGGAGCATTTCTCAAAGCACTTTGGGCCTAAATGAATGCTTCCATTGAGTTTAGAAGGCCATTATAGTTAGGATCCATATAAAATTTGTCCATTTTGGATATAGTTGATTCAAGAGGCAAAAAAAATTTGCCTAGAGGTTGTACGGATCGAAAAAAGGCATGTATTGCACATATTTTTTTTAATTTTGTTGCAACACTAGGTGGCAACCACCATGCCACCCTAATGCCATCATTGCACCACCACCATGTAGCCTACATGTTGCCACCACTGGCAGCATAGCTATGAGGCCATCACTCCATGGCCACTGCCACTTGGCTAGCCCACTAACCACCTTGGTGACACCTCCCTTTCTTTCCGCCTCTACTAGGTTCTACCACTAGTCTACCACCCTATAGCCACTCTGCTCTACCCACCTATGGCCCCGCCAGCACCCCTACTCACATGGACTTTTTATCACACTTGGCATAGTCCCTAGGTGACACATGGCATAGGAGCTATGTTGGCACTTTGCCATGTGGCCCCTGCCATGTCATCTACATAGTCAACTTCCTACCATGTGGCCTCTTTTTCTGCTATGATAGCCCCATGGTCATCAATTTTAATTAGGTGATTTGCTAAGGTTAGCATGACATCAGCATTGCATCATTACACCTGTAGGCTCTCCAGGGTCCTTTTTGACCTACTTGCAATTTTTTGGCCATAACTTGAGCATACGAAGGTATGTTTCCAATCTTAAAGAAGAGCCAAAAATTTGGTTCTAAGATAGAGATATTGGTGTAAGTATTTTCAAGTTTTGATGTAGTTTTGTGGCTCATTTTTGTAGTCAAAGTTAGATGTTCTATTTTTCACTCTGACAAGCATATCTTTTGCGTCCCATATCCTTTTTTTGAAAATGTTGTATTTTAGGAAAGCTAATTTTGTCATCTTTTCAAAAATGCTATCATTTCCTTTAGATTTTTCCTTATGCTCTTTCTATCATGTTTTTGGCATTTTTTTCTCTATGGTGGATATCTTAGATGTTCTAGGTCCAAGGATCATTTTCATGGCATGGGATCTTTTATTTTTGACTACACTATCTTTTGTATCAACTTTTTTTCCTTTTTGATCATTATTGATATCATTTGTAAGCATTTTTTATGAAAACACACTGAGATAAAGTGTCACTCTTGCATTTTGGTTTCATGAACATTATTTTGAGATAGTTGTACTCACACTATTTTATAAAGCACCATGGGGGGTTAGTTGTTTCCATTTTTGTGCCCTCTTCCTTTGTCAAGTGAGTGTCCCTTCCACAACATTAGCCCCATGAATGTATCGGTGACACGTACCTTTATAGGTGTTTGTATCGCTTCCTCTCTCTCGTTGTTCTTGGTTCTTTGTGTAGAGGATTTTGGCGCACTTTTTTAGTTTCTTGTTACATCATCCATCTAGATTAAGGGGTGTTATTCTATTGTTCTAATACTTCCTTGGTTTGATGGTTCAATAGTGTGAGCTATGTATTCAGTATTTGATCCTATATATTAGGTGATTACAGTGGTTGGCTACTTGTGCATTTTGGTGAGATGGATCATCTACCATATAGACACACTCAGTTCGTGCCTTCTATTTTCTATGGAGGTTCTTTAGATCAGCAATTTCTTTTAGATGAAAAAGTTTGCAGCTTCTTCATGCTTTAGTGATGCTCTTCATGATCTTCTATTTGTTCCTATTTCTGGGACATTCCTCTAGTTTGAGGCTTCTTTAGTTCTTCACTAGATTTTCTTACCTCTTTTTGGGGGAGGGTTTTTCCCATGTTGTTTTCTCTCTTTCCCCATTCTTAGAGGTTGCATTTCTTTGCATTGTACATGGGTACCTAACATGGCCTTGTTGTTGGGACCCATTCTACATTTCATCTTAGTTTTTGTGAGCTTAAGTCATTCCCCTAAGTTGCACTTAAGGGGGGGTGTTAGAGTAAATAATTATTTATTAATTATTTTTTCTTTAAGTTTACTTAGGTTAATGCATTTATTTATTAGTTGTAGTCTAGGAGTTGTTGACAACACGGGAGTTTGTTCCTATCTAAGTCATACTTATCCTCTCACCTTGATTGAGGATATCCCACATTTTTTGGACCTATGCTTAGTTTTCAACTTTATCATCTAGCACTTTCTAGCTTGTTCTACAAGCTTCCTTGAGGCCTTTATATTCAGGCTCATAACTCATATATCTTTTCATTTCAATATTGTATAGAAATAGATTTTCCATTTTTGCAATATCTTCTCTCTCATTCCATTTAGTTTTTCTAAGCTCAACCTCTTCCTTCTTTGGTTTCCCTTTGATAGGTCATTTGCATGCAAGTGATCTTGGGAAGCTGTGAAATTGGCTTTCATCAACTTCTACACTTTTTGGGTTTGCAGATAGTCCAAAATAATGATAGAATTTTGATGCAAGTAGCATATTATAACCCCTTAAAAACTCCCAAATCTACCATAGAGTTCAATGATTAACACAATTTCTTCAACTGAAGAAATGTAGGTAAAACTTTTCCAGCATCCATCTAGAAGAATAGGTGGCAAAAAGACAACTTCCTTGAACTCTTCAGGCAAGAACTCTTTTGAAGGTTGGGTGCATGGTGCAGGAGCACCTAGGCATGCAAATAGGTCCAACCATGGATCTAAGAGTAAGAAATGATCAATGACATCCTTGAAGGTAGATTGGTATGTATTAAAGCCAATAATGAAAAAATGTAATGAGCAATACAATCAATTTGTTGAAAATGTAAAATGTCCTAAAAGTCCTAATATTGGAATTAGGCACAAAATTGATGTAAGGATGGCCAATAGTGCCAAAAATGGATCTAGTTGATTTAAAGGGTCCAAATAGGTCCTAGAAGGGTTTAGGAACAAATCCTAAGAAGTGAGAATCTTTAAATACAAAATAAAGCATTAAAACAAGTTTAAAGTTAAAATTTTTGAAATGTAATGGCTAGTTAAGATTTTGGAGGGCATGATATGATAATTTGAGATGTCTAGGTATGTCTTGGAAAAGGTGAATCAACCCTTGGTTGATTGAAATTTTATTTGGAAGGCCCATATTGAGGAAGCCCTAGGGTTGAGGGTTTAAGTGAAGCCATTTTGGGGGTTTCATAGTTGTAATGGTTGGAGGATCAAATAAACTGAATATTCCTTAGATTGGAATCATCTTGGAATATTTTTTAAAGCCTTGAGTGTTGGAGGTAAGTAGATGACATGGTTTCTTTGTAAAATGACTTTGTTTTATGCCTAAAAAGGAGTCACAATTGCAGGATTAGTATTTTGGTCCAAAAAAAACCTATGTCAGGGTTGAGATATGTTGATGTATGATGAATTAGGTGTTTGAATCCATTTTTGGTTTTTGAAGTTCTTTAGGAAGTTTGAGAGGAAACTTGTCATTTTTCTTGTTGGAGACCTAGTTGAGTGCAATTAGGCCTACTAGGCATTTTGGAGTATTTTGAGTGATTGGGTTTGGTTGGGAGTCTAAAACCACCTAAACCCTATTTAAACCACCCTAGATAGATGGAATACATCTAATGTAGCCTTTGGGAGGGTTTTGGGGTTGTGAAGAAAGAAGTTTTTGTCTTGTCAGTTTGGGAAATGTAGTATTTCCCTGCGTAGTTTCACTATTTGAAACTTGGATAGAAGCCCATCACACTTACTAGGTGCATCAAATTTTCATATCACAAGATAAGTATCTAAAAGAATTTTCAAAAATATTTGGCTTGGAAAGTTGTAAGCTTGTTGGTACACTAGTAATAATAGGTCACAAGTTATCTAGCAAATATGAGACACCTACATTTGTGTAAAAGAAGTATAGATCAATGATTAGAGGTCGACAATATCTAACTCACACCAAACTAGATATAGAAAATGTAGTTGGGATTGTAGCTAGATTTCAAGTTGATGTTAAGGAATATTATTATGTGGTTGTAAACAAAATATTTAGATATTTGAAGGGAACATATGATTATGAGATATGGTATGATAGATCAAGTGATTTCACTTTATGTGCTTATACTAATTTGGATTGGGCGGGCAGTACATATGACAGAAAAAGAACTAGTGTTGGGGCATTTTTCTTAGGATAAAGATTGGTTTCTTGTTGAAGCAAGAAAAAAGATTGTATTTCACAAAGTACAGCTAAAGTAGAGTATGTAGTAGTAGAAAATAATTGTAATCTAGCCATGTGGCTGAAGTAGATTTTGAAGGATATTGGGATAGAATTTTCAGAACCTGTTATCATATATTGTGATAACACAAGTACAATCAGTATGTCTACGAATCTAGTATTGCATTCTAACACTAAACATGTATCTATTAAGCATCATGTCTTGAGAGAGAAGGTTGTAGAGAAAGATATCAAATTAGAGTATGTCAATACTAAAGATTAGATTGTAGATATCTTTATGAAGCCCTTCCCTAAAGACACATTGAGTATTTGAGAGGTATGCTTGGGGCTATGCCCCTGACTACTTTAGAGTAGATGATGCAGAGAATGCATCATTCCAATGGTATAGAGCACCATTTTTTGACTATATTGAATGTTGATGCACCATCTTGTATGGGGGAATATCTGAAATGAGATTTATCATTCAAGGACTCTTGGTAATTGGTCATGAACAGTGTCTTTGGACACTTGAGATGGTTGAAGAATTGGAGAAGGGGATTAACATAATAATGTCTTTGTCATTGATGTTAATGGTGGAGATGTGTACATGAAAAAAATCTCTATGTATATCAATGAGGGAGATGTATAAAGTATTTCATAATGGGAAAGATAAGCATGTCTTTATTGGGGAGATTTAGAATGATTCATGCAAACAATAAGAAAGAATATTTCTATGGGGGAGATACACTATTGATATGAGATTGTTTTGAAGTAAATAACCTATAATGGAAGAATCATTATTTTTTCAATGATGTCAAACTTGCTACTTGCTAGTGAGACAATTACTTTTTGGTCTAAAAGCTATCATTTAGTTGATTGATGTAGAGGATTTGAAAAAAGGAGATAACAATAGCACCTAGACAAAGGTTCAGTTATTTGGTATGTAAAAGAAGCAGAAAGAACAAGTAAGACATTGATATTATAGTGTATTGTTTATCTACTTAAACTTTGAAAAGAAAGATTACTAAAGTTAAGACTGGAAGAAGATCAAGTAACAAAAGTGTCTACCAAACGTTGTCAAGTAGATATTGCAAGCTAAGCAAAAATTAGTTGAAGCCGAGTGATTGTTTATATGTGCCAAGTAAAATTTAGTTGGTTCCAAGCATCAGTAAACTTTAGTGTTTTCCAAGTGAACTAGTGTTGGCTGTGACAAAATAATATAGTTTTTGAGTGACAACAAATAATTTTAAATCAAATATTTGATGAATTTGAGCAGACCATTTTGTTTTCTTGAATTGTATGAAGCATGTGGAAGATAACTATGATGAGATGCTAGAACAAAATTCAAAGTAAACTATTTTGAGGCTAACTCAAGGAAGATTGTAGAAGAAGTTTCTAGAGGAACCAAATGGAAAAGTGGGTAGATTCATCGTATCCTACCTAACCCTAAAATGAATGATTGTAGTTAAGAGGTAAAAGATCTAACTTCTCTATATATAGAGATAGATAGTTAGAAAAAAAGGTTGTCATGTGAAAGAACCTAAGGAAGAAAATGATTCTAGGGTATTGCTTCATTCAGTTGCCAAACAGAGGTGATTGCAATTGGCATGCAAAGAAAGAATGCTTAAGAGTATGAATGCTTGAAGGGTGAACAAGCTATTAGAGATGAAGTGTGTGAATGCCAAGTAGAATAGAGGACTAAAAAAAAGATTTTTAATCTTCAAGCAAGTTGTAATTTATTATCAGATCAAACCTTACTATTTCTTTTTAATCATTGTATCAATTTAGGGTAAATACTTTGGATTAATGTTGACCTAAGAGTCATTTGTAAATCCTTTAACCGGGTGATATTCTAATGGAATGGTCTAAAGTCCTATAACAAGGCTCACTCCTAATAGGGTGATTGAAATCCTTTAACTAGGTCACATTTAATAGTGTGTATTGTAACCTTTAATAGGGTTGGTCTTTCACAAGGTGTCACTTCAAAAAAGTGAGAATTAGTAGCATGTTACTAGAAATTTTTTGTAGATTGGGTTTCCACATAAAGTCCTTGTGTCAAATTGTGTGAATGTTCTTATGTTGTTTCATGTTTACATTTTTGCAAAGTCATTTTGATCTAGGACAATAACCTACAAAATTTAAGTATTGTATGATCTAATGGATGCATGCACATTAAGGTTTTATGGATATGGGTCTACTAAGCGTTGAAAATTTTTATTTTTACATTTTTACCTTAGATAACTGATTCACCCCCTTTCATTTATTCTAAAGAATTCCAACAATTGGTATCAAATTCATAGTGCTTAACAGGACTAGTTTGAAGGTACTAGAAGCAAAAGATCAAGATGTGTAGAAGAGATGTACTTAAGCTTAACAATGAGAACTTTCCTGCATGGAAAAGTTTGATGAATCTACACCTATGAGGTCTTGGAGACCATGCACAATCTACCATCACCACTGAGCATGCTAACCCTATTGGAGCCCTAACTATCAAGGATCTGAAAAAGAAGAAATAACATAATAAAGCTATGTTAGAGATTGCATCTACCCTAAGTTATTCTAAGTTCAAAGACATCAAGATTGTGATAGTACAAGGAAGATGAGGGATTCTCTTCACACCATTTATGGAGGAGATAAAAATGTTTTGAGGGCCAAATTTGAAAGTTTGAGAGGTAAGTTTGATGACATGAGGATGCAAGAAGGTGAGAACATTGTTCAATATTGTTCTAGAATAAAAGATGTTGTCAATGCTATAAGAGGAGCTAATTGTATCATTGATGATGGTACTATATTGAGTAAAGTATTGAGGACATTGTTGCCCAGCTATGTTATTAGATACTCTACCATACAAGAACTAAGATGTATACCTGGTACTAATCTATACCTTGAAGGTTTGGTAGGTAGGGTCACTTATTTTGAACTCTCTAATTATGATAACTTCAAATTTGATAATGTTGAATCTAATTTTAAAGCTAAACTATCATTAAATGAACCTAAAGAGAAAAAGAAAAAGGTCAAATGTGTTTCTAGTGATAGCGATACCAATGAGGAGGATGTAGAATAGTTTGAAGCACTACTAGCAAGGATATTTCATAGAGGTAAAGGTAAATTCAAAGGTAAGTTACCTATCATATGCTTTAATTGCAATGAAGTTGGTCATATTGCTACTAGATGTCTAGAGAAGAACAATAGAAGTGGACAAAAATACATAAATAAAAGAGATGAGGTCAAAAAATATTACAAAGACAAAGGCAAGAAGTCTTGCTACATTACTAAAGAGGAAATCAAAGATGAATTTGGTAATCACAATGATGAAGTGGTGTATATTGCAATAAAGGATTGTTCTCATGAGGATGAGGCAACTACACTAGTGTCTTATGTGAACAAGAGTTATAGGTGGATCATTGATAGTGGGTGTTCACATCACATGACTAGAGATAAAAGTAAGTTCATTACCCTTGATTATTATGATGGAAATAGTGTAAGGTTTGGTAATGATGCACCCTATCTAATAAAAGGAAAAGGACCAATCAAACTCGTAGAAAATATCATGCATGAAAATTTTTATTATGTAGGAGGACTTAACTATAACTTGTTTAGCATGTCACAACTAAATAGTTTAGGTTCCAAAGTTGAGTTTGAGAACAAGATCGAATAGATCTATGAAATTGATGGGAAACTAATAGAGAAAGGTGATCAGAATAGAGGTAATCTATTCTTTCTTGATATGAATGATGTTACTCATCTTGTTGTAAAATTTGATGATGTGTGGTTATGGTACAAGATTTTATGTCATGTAAACTTTATAACTTAGTCAGTATTAGTAACATGAAAAGAGTCATATGTTTGCCTAAACTAAAGAAACCTAGCAATGTGATTTGTAAACAATTTAGTTAGGAAAGATGAAAAATCTAGTTTTAAAAGTAGACTCACACCTTTAAAGAAATTATGGATAATTTTTATATTGATTTGTGTGGACCAATTGATGTGCAAAGCTACAAAGGAAAATTACATTATCCTATCTATTAACAGTTATTCTAGAATGATGACAGTTATGTTTTTGAAACAAAAATTTGGTGCATTCCAAATGTTTAGGTGGTACTTAGCTAGAGTTGAAAATGAGAAAGGAAAAATATTGAAATGTATGAGATTAGAAAGAGGTGGATAATTTAAATAAAATGAGTTTGAGATGTCCTATAATGATAGAGGATTTAAAACATGAACTTTTGCACCTAGGACCCCTCCACAAAATGGAATTTCTAAAAGGAGGAGCATGTCTATAATGGACTGTGCTAGGACACTCGTGATGGGTAAGAATGTTACTTTGAAATACTAGAGAGAGGCTATAAGTATAGTTGTCTATACCTTGAACCGTGTGCAAGTCAAGAAAGGTACCCATTCAACACCTTTTGAATTATGGTATGGATACTCACCCAATGTAAAATATTTTAAGCTATTTATAAGCGAGTGCCACATTCTTAAGGATTTAAGGAATGGAAAATTAGATGCTAAAAGTGAAAAAGGTATATTCCTTAACTATTTCATAATAAGTAAAGCTTATAAGTGTTTAAATACTAACACTAACAAAGTTGTGGAAAGTGCAAATGTGAAGTTTGATGAATATATAGAGGTACATGAAGCTGAACCTATGAAGGAACCTAGAGATTAAAAATAATTTGTATACATTTATGAAGGTATGGCTACTAATGAATATGTTGTAAACCAAGTTTTAAATCAACAAAAAAATTCAGTGACTACCGAGTCACATACAAAGGATCTCAAGTTGGATTTGAGAACCAAGTTCCAGTCAAGGGATGAGTTGTAGAGAGAAACTGGGGCACATTCTAATTCTAAGATAAGTGTACATGAAAGAGATGTTGAATTACTAGAGAGATAAGTACATAGTGATTGTGAAGTTGATAGACCTACTAAAGAAAGAAGATTTGAATCAAGATTGTCAAAGTATGTCAAAAGACATCACCCTATCGAACAAATTATTGGAGATAAAGATGCTAGACCAATTACAAGAAATAGGCTAAGAATTGTTACATGTTTGTTGAGCATGCATGAGCCTAAGAAAGACAAAGATGCCTTAGAAAATGAGGATTGGAGTAAAGCCATGAAAGAAGAGATTGACTAGATTGAGAAATATAAGACATGGACTCTAGTTCCCAGACTAGAGGACAAGAATGTGATTGAAACCAAGTGGGTGTACAAAAAAAAGTTAGATAAAAATGGTGAAGTCACAAGGAATAAAGAAATATTAGTTTGCAAGGGGTATGCACAAGAAGAAGAAATAGACTATGGAAAAACATTTTCCCCTATTGCAAGATAGGAAGGAGTAAGAACTCTACTTGCTTACTCTGCATACAAAGGTTTCAATGTTTATCAAATGAATGTAAAGTCAACATTTCTAAATGGAATATTAGAAGAAGAGGTTTATATAGAATAGGGAGAAGGATTTTTTGATGCTAACAATAAGAACATCGTATGTAGACTGCACAAAGCTTTATATAGTTTAAAGAAAGCTCCAAGAGTATGGTATGAAAGGCTTCATAATTGTCTTGTGAAGATTGTTTTTGAGAGGACTGATGATTACAACAATCTTTACTTGAAGATGAAAGAAAGTAAAGGTATTTTACTAGATAAAATTTTTGTTGATAATATCATATTTGGAGGTCAAGATACATTGTGTAAGGCATTTGCAAATGAAATGAAGAAAGAATTTTAGATGTCTACATTTGGAGAGATCAAGTTCTTTGTTGGTTTGCAAGTATATTAGATGAAATATGGTATATATATCACTCAGTCTAAGTGTGTGAAGGAAACATTGAAAACTTTTAGATTAGAGGATTTTATTGATGTGAATGAAACATTGTACAAGTCTATGATTGGAAAGTTGCAATATGTAGTACATTGCAGACTTGACATTGCATTATCTATTGGGATTGTTGCAAGATTCTTTGCAAATCCTAAGGAGAATCATTTGATGGTTGTTAAGACAAATGTGAGATATCTAAAAAGAATAGAAGATTATGGTCTATACTACAAGAAAAATGAAAAATTTAAGTTAAGATCCTACACAGATGTTGATTGGGATAGAAAAATTGATGAGAGAAAGAGCACAAGCTGTGGAGGATTTTTCTTAGGATAGAGATTGGTCATCTAGACTAGAGAAAGAAAATTGCATATCTCAATCTTCTATTGAAGTTGAATATGTGATTGCTATAGTAAATTGTATAATTGTGGTATGGATCAAATAGCTACTCAAAGGTATGAAGGAGGAAATCACTAAACTTGTGGTACTTTATTATAATAATACAAGTTCTATAAACATATCAAAGAACCATGTGATGTACACAAAGACTAAGCACATTACAATCAAGTATCATTACTTGAGAGAGTTAGTTCAAGTAAAAGAAGTAAGGATGGAATATGTGAATAAAAAAGAATAGATAGCTCATATATACACAAAATATTTACCTAAGGATTCTCATGAGTATCTAAGAGGTAAACTAGGGGTGATACCCCTATCTAAAGCTACTTAAGAAGCATGAATAGTACCCTACATCAACAGAGCTGAATGTTGTATCCTAAAACTTGATGCAATGGATCTTACTTTAGGAAATGCCTAAGTAATGAGGGAGTTGAATTAGAAGATTGGTAGTCACATGAAAGGTGATAGAGGGAGCACTTGAATTGATTATATCTACATACAGAGATGACAAGTCTTTGGCATTGTTGTTAAAGAAGGAGAATTGACTACTAGAGGGAGACAGAGTACATGACAATAAGATAAGATAGTGAGGCAGAAATGAAGAGAGATATACAAAAAAAAAAAAAAAAAAAAAAAACCTAGTAAGAGGGAGAAATATTATGAAAGAGCATAGAAGATAGAGATGGTTACACCTAAATATCAGAAAGAGGGAGTGATATTATAAAATAGGGAGAAGATACAGTAAAGGAGATTGATAAAGCTTACATTACCCTACACAAAGGAAAGACATATACTACACTAATAGAGGGAGAAATTTCAAAGATTTTTTTTTTTTTTGGTATTGTTGTTGGTATTGGTTTTCTATCAATGCCAAAGAGGGAGATTTTTTTGAAGTAAAGAACCTATAATAGAACAATCATTATTTTTTCAATGATGTCAAACCTACTACTTGGTAGTGAAAAAATTTCTTTTTGGTATGAAATATATCATTTAGTTGATTGATTAAGAGGATTTGAAAAGAGGAGATAATAATAGTACCTAGAGAAAGGTTGAGTTATTTGGTATGTAAAAGAAGCATTGAGACCAATTAAGACATTGATATTATAGTGTATTTTTTATCTACTTAAATTTTGAAATGAAAGATTACTCAAATTAAGACTGGAAGAAGATCAAGTAAGAAAAATCTTTACCAAGGCTTGTCAAGCAAGTAGTGCAAACCAAGCATAAATCAGTTCAAACAGAGTGATTGTTAGTATGTATCGAGTAAAGTTTAGTTAGTTCTATGCATTAGTAGAATTTAGTATTTGTCAAGTGAACTAGTGTTGGCCAAGTGACAGAATATTTTAGTTGTTGAGTGACAAAAAATAGTGTTAAATCAAAGCTTTGATGAATCTAAGCTAAATATTTTTGTTTCTTGAATTGTGTAAAGTGTGTGGAAGATAACTATGATGAGTTAGTGGCACAGAATTCAAGGTAAACCATTTTGAGGTGAATTCAAAGAAGATTATAGAAGAATTTCCTAGAGGAACCAAATGGAAAAGTGGGTAGATTCATTGTATC
Source organism: Cupressus sempervirens (assembly GCA_028749045.1). Classification (NCBI taxonomy): domain Eukaryota; kingdom Viridiplantae; phylum Streptophyta; class Pinopsida; order Cupressales; family Cupressaceae; genus Cupressus; species Cupressus sempervirens. The sequence continues at coordinate 84,366,010 of CM053785.1, forward strand.
CTACCTAACCCTAAAATGGACGATTGTAGTTAAGCAAAAAAAGATCTAAATTATCTATTTATAGAGATAGCTAGTCAGAAGCAAAGGTTTTCATGTGTGAGAAACTAAGGAAGACAAGGATTCTAGGGTATAGCTTTATTTAGTGGTTGAACAGAGGTGACTACAATTGGCATGCAAAGCAAGAAGCCTTAAGAGTATGAATGCTTAAAGGGTGAACAAGTTATTAGAGTTGAAGTTTGTGAATGCCAAGCAAAATGGAGGACTAAAACAAAGATCTATAATCTGCAAGTGAGATGTATTTTTTAATTACATCAAGCCTTAGTATTACTTTCTAATCATTGTTTCCATCTAAGGTTGACCTAATAGTCATTTATAAATCCTTTAATGAGGTGACATTCTAATGGAATGGTCTAAATTCCTTCAACAAGGCTCACTCCTAATATGGTGATCAAAATCATTTAACCAGGTCACATTTAATAGTGTGTATTGTAACCTTTAATAGGGTTGGCCTTTCACAGGGCATCACTTAAGAAGAGTGAGAATTAGTAGCATGTTACTAGTGGTTTTTCCCAAATTGGGTTTCCACATAAAATCCTTATGCCAAATTGTGTAAATTTTCTTATGTTGTTTCATGTTTCCATTTTTACAAAGTTATTTTAATCTAGGACAGTAACCTACAAAGTTTAAGTATCGTATGATTTAATGGATGCATGCATATTAAGGTTTTATGGATATGGGGACCTACTAAGCATTGAAATTTTTTATTTATAGATCTAGACCTTGGATTGCTAATTCCCCCCACTAGTTATTCTAAGGAATTCCAAAAATGCATAACTTGAAGAGTTATTAATGCCAAAGGGGAAGCTAAGTATAGATTAATGTTTGGGGGAGAAGATCCTCTAATAGGGGAGAGGATGAGATCTCCTATGGAAATGAGGAGTAACATTAAAGGGTAGGAAGTTGAGAGTTGTTTATTGTGTGAACAACTAATGTAAGTAAAGAAATAGATATAGAATATAGCAGTGTTCTAGAGGATTTTAGATTTGGTTGATGAAGAGAATTTGAAAAGAGGAGAACAACAACAACAACAACAACAATAAAGTATTGTTTGGTATTCTTGGAACCTAGATATTTTTCATCTATGTTTTCATCAATGCCAAAGGGGGAGATTGTTAGCATGAATGGTAATGGTATTTCTTTGAGGGAGAATTCTAAGCATTGGTGAGCATGTGGCATGATTGACATGTTGTATGCATGACTATGTTTGTCATTGATGACAACATAGTATGGCTTATGTAAAGATTGGTAGAGTAGTAGACATAGATCATGGTTGTACAAACATAGAGTTGATGTTCAAGTGAAGTATGGTTAAGGATATGTTCTACACTATTTCCTAATCATGGGTTTAAGTACACATGAAGTAAGTCAAAGTCATGCAGAAGATATGCAAGATTTACAAATAGAAGTACAAAGACAGAGTACCTAAAACATAGTTTCTAATGAATGAATTGTATCTCCTTATAGAGATAGAATCGAGTTATGCGAGGTTAGATAATGACAAAGGATAGTATGATGATGATATCAGTGAGTGCACAAGTTCTAGAGTCATATGTGTAAGAAGTTGTAAAGACTATGAGCTGACCATATTATGTGATCACAAAATATTTAATTGTCTTAATGTAGTCCTATTATAATTAATTGGCAAAGCCTCAAGGATGACCCATGGAATTTTTTTGAGGACTAGGTATAAGGGAAAGTATTTTCCTTGATTGTAAAGTATCATTAAGAAATTCAAGGAGTGCAAACAAGAGAAGAGTGTTTGGTAAATGTGAGTAATTGATCCAAGGGATTATTGGATGTGAAGTTGTTGATCTAGTATCAAGATTAGAAGTAGCAGATGTTTGGTTGACAAGATAGAGGAAGAGGAAGGAAAAGTATAGTTCAATTCTATTATTCTACAAGGAATAATACAAAGATCATTTGGATAGTTAATTCATTGGTCTTTCTCCTAAATCTATTTGGATAGTGGGTCCATCTACCTTCTACTACACCTAAAAAGGTTGGAATCTCCTAAAAGGGATTCAAAATCTCTTAACAAGGCCTATATATACTAAATCTATTTCATCAACTCATAACAAGGTCTATCCTCTAACAAGGAATATTTATATTAGTACATCATTTTGTGGGTACCATTCCCACTGAGGTTTTCCCTTTGATAAAGGATTTCCCTAGTTAACATATCTAGTGTTATTATGCATGAGTATCTTGTTGTGGTTGTTGATTATATTGTTCATATGGTTAAAGATTAATAAGGTTGATAGTTGATGAAGGGTGCTCCCCTTAATACCATAAACATATAATGGAAACAAAGAAATAATAGAAAATGCAAAAACAAAATATGGACTTTTTATTTGTATTGCAAATGTAGAATTATAGAATTCACAAGTACAATATGCTAACTCACATGGGTGCCTTCATTACAATAATCTGCAAGACAAGCTATGAACTATCACCTAGAGTTTTCCTAGATAATGTTCAAGCCTTTCTTAAATAGATAAATTTATGGTGCCTCGGAAGGTTCTAGACAATGAAACTTAATACCTAGGGCCAAAAAACCCTAACAATAAATATAGAGTCATCCAAATACATCTTTGACAATTATTTTAGATATTTTGGGTAGTCCAACTTTGGAAGGCCATAACTCTCGAACCATTGCTTTGATTGGCTATTATAGCAACTTTCTAGAAATGCCAGCTCCTGATCTATAAGATCAAAATAATGCAAGTGCCCTTCCATCAAATTTTCAAACTTCATCTAGGCACTCTAAGGCTTCCAACGGTGAGGTTGAAGATTTTTCTGCAAATTTTCCACCAAAAATTTGCAATAACTTCTCTAATACTTAAGCTAGAGCAATGAGATTTTTATGGTAGGCTTATAACTCTAAAATGAACCTTCTTATAGAAAATGAGAAAATTTGGAGCTCGTATGAAAAATATACTAAAAATAGCAAGTTCCCACAAAAAGTAACCACCCTATCTACTAGTCCTTATTAAAATAGAAAAGACTAAAAATAAAATATTTTTGGGAGATGCAAGATTGATCTTACACCTAGGATGCTCCTGCATCAATAGTTGTGATAATAGTTGTATAACTAGTTCACCCACCCCCCTAGTTATATTGGTAGAATATATATTCTAACAAGTTGATGTTAATGTTGAAACTAATTAATATTCTAGAAGAAACTAAACTAAATAGCTAAATGATAATATTTTCTCTCATCATATGGCTAGAGATTTTAATTTTTTGTCACTTGGAAAAAATGATCGTGTTAGATTTGGTGATGATAATGCATCATACATTATTGGTAAAGGATCTATTCCATTTGATCATATGAGTAACGCTAAAAATGTCTACTAGATGGGAAAGGTTTATACCACAACCTATTGAGTATTGGATATATGTGTGATACTAAATATGATGTTATTTTGAATGATAAAGAATGTAAAATTGAAAATAGATGTAGAGACATTATTGCAATAGGAAAGAGGACTAGAAGGAATATGTACTAGCTTAAAGGGGCATCCAAAGATATTGCTTGTTATCTAAGACTAATGAATATTTTTAGAAGGTTATTGAAATACATGTTGAGTATGAATGTGATGCATAAGAATAGAGGAAAGAAATTAAAATAGATGAAGATGATATCCAATAGACATTGACATTGGCATCGACTACAAAGAAACCAAGAAGTGTGTTGAAGCATCATTCAAAAAATCAAATTATTTGAGATAAGAAAATAAAAGTTGTTACCTAAGCTAAATAAATACAAGATCATTTTTTTTTAATGTTTATTTTCTAAAGTTGAACCTAAATATGTAGAAGAGGCTTGTAATGGTCATAGTTGGATTATTGATATCTAAGGAGAACTTAAACATATAGAGAAGAATTAGGCTTGGGAACTTGTGCCTAGATTTAAAGATAAAAATTTGATAGGTATATATGGGAGTACCAAAATAATCTAGTTAAGAATAGAAAAGTTCTAAAAAATAAGACAAGATGGGTCTGCAAAGGTTGCTCCTAAATTGAAGGAATTGGTTCTGAGTATAGAATCATGATCTTGTTGGTGTAAATAACTACTTATTATTTACACTTTACTTAAGTTTACTTAGGTTAATGCATTTTCATATTAGTTTTCATGTAGACATCTAGGAGTTTGCATATTCATATAAGTTTTCATGCAAATAACATAGTAGTTTACACTCCAATTGAGAACATGTTGTCTCACACCTCTCTTTATGAGATACACCTTTATATTCTTATTCTCTTAGTGTTGCATGTACATTCATGCACAATGGAGGATAGTCCACTCTTGGTGGACATGTATTTAGTTGTTACATTTATCTCTTGCATGACTCTTAGTCATCTTGACTATGTTTATATACAAGGCACTTCTATGATATATTCATCCATTTGTCTAATTAATGCACTCTCATTTGATCTTCTCTTGTCTTTCTTGTTTTTTTGTACTTCTTGATATTGGCATTTCATTCTTTCCTTAATAAAATTCTTACATTATATAAGAGTGTTGGAAATAATTGAAAAGATCATGAATGAAGAGAAATGGAACTGGTAAAGAATGTTTCAATCATTGTTTTGTCATTCATGTTAAACTTGCTATTTGCAAGAATGACAATTGCTTTAGTGATCCAAATACTATCAATTGGTTGATTGATAAGGAGGTGGCAATCAATAAGATATAACTAGAGTACCTAGAGAAAGGTTGAAGTTATGATGTTGTAATGAAGTACAAAGATTAGCTAAGCCGTTGATGAAATAGTGTATTGATGACATACTCTAAGACATAGAGGATGGACACACTAAGACATATCAAAGGTGTAAGGATTAACTAAGCTCTAGCTAGGTGCCAAAAAGATTCTTAGTTGAAGCTAAGCAAGTTCAACTTTAGTATGTGTCGAGTGATCTTTAGGTGCCAAGCAGCCTTTAGGTGCCAAGTGAAGATCAAGTGCCGAGCAGCCTTTAGGTGCTGAGTGAAGATCAAGTGTTGAGCAATCTTCAGGTGCCAAGCACTAGTAAATAATATTAAGAAGTTGAGTAACATAGAAGTTGCCAAGCATCAATAAACCAATGATGTCGAGTTGCTGCATTATTTTGAAAAGTCAAAGATTTTCCAGATCTAAGTCGACATGGTAGTTATCTAGAATTTTGTGAACCAGATAGAAGATAAGTATGATGAGCTAGTGGCACAGAACACTATGTAAAACATTTTTGGCAAATTCTAATGGATTTATCATGAAGTTTCTAGATAGAGACAAGATATGGGATAGATACATTGTATCCTACCTAAATCCATCAAAACCCTAAAGTTGGAGAGGGAGATTTGAGAGAGAAATCAAGAACAGAACTTCTTTATAAGGAGTTATAGGTCAGAGATCAAGTGTGCATGCATGAGAAGGAGTTGGTCATAAGTGTAATCATGCAAAGAAGCCAAGAGGAGTAAGAACAGAGCATCAAGACTCTGAATTGATTAAGTGACTAGAGAGAGCATTGGCATAACAAGTGGAAGAACTCAAGGAGATAGATCTTGAAGGGTGAACAAGCTATCAGCACTACAAGGGAGGAAAGCCAAGAAAAGAGAAGGACTAAAGAGAAATCTAAATTCTGCAAGGTTGAAGTTGCAATCTATATTAGGTCAAAACCCTTCTAATATTTTATTACCATTGTATTAGATATTGAAACCCTATATTGCTAGGTTAGCTTAATAGCTAGGTGGATAAGTCTCAACAAAAGGATAAAGAGATCCTCAGGAGAAGGATAAAGAGATCCTTAGGAGGAGGATAGGAGATCCTTAGAGAGGGATGAAAGGTTCTTTTGAGTAGGTGACTATAAATCCCATGGACTTGAGTGAGCCTAACAACTCTATGTAAATCCTTTAACAAGGTGACATTCTAAGTTGAATGTTCTTAAATCCTTTAACAGGGTCACATTTAACAATGTGTTGTAGCCTTTAACAGGGTAGACCACCAAAAGTGATTGAAGTCAATTGTGCAATTATTTTGTAGGTATCATCCCCACTCCAGTTTTACCTTCTTATTCCTGGAGGGTTTCTAGGTTATCAAATTCTTAATGTTATGGTGTGATGCATGTTTAATTTTCGTGGTTGTTTAATGTTCAATTGCATGCATGACAATTTTAGTTAAGTGCTATTAAGGATTTGTAGAAAAAGTTGTATTGGACATCATTAGACCTTGGATTACTGATTCACCCCCCCCCCCCCCCCCCCCCCCCCCCCCTCATTTATTCTAAAGAATTATAACACTTGAAGTAGATAGTTACATGGTATTAGACCCAAAGGAGCATTTATTGCATAGCCATTGGAGAATTTTTTTTTTAATTGTAGGTCAAGATTAGAGCTTTTTGGTGTAAATATGATGTTGGCATCATATTTAGAAGGTCAAAAAACCCCTAAATCAACTTTTGTTTCATCAAAATTGGACATCTAAGGGAAAATCTAGAATCATTTGATTTTTAGAGGTGTAGCGGTGGTGATTCAAGAAAAATAATTATAGAGGTGATTTTCAAACAATGATATCACACTCATCTGAACTCCTTTTTTCAAGCAATTATTTTTTATTATGGGGTAGAATTTCATGATCTACATATTGCTAAAAGTTTTTTGTAATCTCTATTCCTAAATATATCTAAAAATTGCAAATCCCATTTTTTGCAACTTCAAAGGATTCGTTTAGGCTCATAAGGACACATATTGAGGTGCTGATTTTTTTTAAAGTGCATAATTTGTTGTCTACTTTACAGCCTTGGTATTAGTTTAGAGTAATTTTGAGTGGACATATTACTTTCAACATTTGGTCATTTTTGACCTATTTTGGCATTTATAGCTAATTATATCCTCGAGATATCTTGTTTCTTATCTTGTTGAGTCTAATATAGCTTCATATTTATTGTTGTAACCATCAAAATTAGAAGTCCAATTTGGTTCATTTTGACAAGTGGCAATTGTACATGCACTAAGTATAAATTGCCAAAATCATCCATTTTTGGGGAGTTCTTTGATTGAGTTATTTTTATTTTTATTTTTGGGGTGGGGGTTTGTCTTGAGTGTTTACGATTCTCTTTCTCTCATTTTCTTTCATTTTTCATCATGGTTTCTCCTAGATTTCTAGTTTTAACTCCATGTAATTATTTAGAACATGGAGTAAAATAATAGAAAATGGTTTAATTGATTAATTGATGGAACCATGGTTACACCATTTGATCTTGATAAACTATAAGAATGGAATCATAAAAATAAATTTTTTATTGGTACTTTGAGGTGTAAGAATTTGGTATAGCTCTGATACCTGTTGGGCATTCATTTTGCATGAGGTCAATGATAGGAATCCATTATGTAATTCCTCTCTTGAAAAGCAAATCTTTTTTAGGATCCGCTCCAATGTTCAGTATTTGTCTTGTGACGTACCAAAATCTACTCACTAGAAGATAAATGTGAGTGTTCACGAGGAGGACTTTGTTGGTTCTAAAAACTCTTTTATCTCAGAATTGAAGTAAATCTGTTTGCTATCTCAAAATATCACACCAAAAAGAACAATATTTTTGTATTTTCTATTTTTTAATGCATGCAACTACCAATGCAACTAAAATGCATTCCTATTCTAACAATGGGTTAGAAACAAAAATAAAAAAATTGAAAGCAAAATAATGTGAAATCAAATGACTTGAAATTGAAATTCCTAAATGGACATAAGCTATAGAACACAACATGTTGTGAGTTAAACCTTCGAAGAAATTGGTAGGAAACAAATGAAAATAGGAGCAGCACTTCCTAGAATCCACTGATGCAATTGTCGATGAGAATCTTTAACAAATTGAATGATGTTTCACTCTTCATCAAATCGCAAGGCCACAGAAAGTATGCTCATGTGAGACAAAAAGCTATGTAGACACAATCAGGTGATTTCTTCTCAAGCTTGTTACATTAATGAAATTCATATATCTGTAGCAAACACCATAATGAAAAGATCACACAACTAGAAAAAATGCAATAAACCTTTGGCTCAATCACAATCTCATGAATAAAATTCACAAAACAATCACACGTTCAGGCAAAAATAACTACACTCCAAATGCAAGCACCAAAAGCATAATTCTATTGCATAATAATGGCCAGTGCTTCTTACATTTTACAATGGAGTATTTATAAGAAATTGTCTCCTCAATTTTTGTTGAGAGTGAGAGATATCGTCATGCAATAAAAATTTTTTTAAATATTAAAACAAACTAAATATATACAAACTAACAATCTAATTGGTGCTTAGAGGGACTCCATCCATATTTTATTCATTAATTGGATGCATGAGCCCTTTACATGTCAAAAATAAAGAAAACATGAGAGAGAAAGTAGGAGGAAGTCATCAGTCAAGGTGGAAGTGCATGGAGACACCAAAAATAGAAGTTGCCCCTTCACTAGACATTTGTCAGAGTTAACTTACCATTAGAATGTGTTCTTGTTGCAAGCTCTATTTTTGGAACTGGCAGTAAACTTTTGACACACCTTTAAATTGCAAACCTATGAACCTACGAAGCTATGGACTTGTGGACCTATGGAACTATGGACCTCAACTAGGTCAAAATCCTAAAATTTTACTAAGTGTTAAAATTGAAATTCTGGCATCTGGGTTTTGTTCATCTTCATCCTAAAGCTATGTTTGGATGTTTGCCCTTGAATTTCTCTATTGTCTCAATAATCTTAGCAGCATCTGGAAGATCCAAAGCCTCATACTTGTCCTTGACCTTCTATCTATAGTTGTCCACCTCAACTCAAGTCTCTACAAAATCTTTGAGTTTGGTGTCCAACTCTAACAATGCTTCCTTTGTCCTGAAGGCTTGTCTGATGTCTTCATCACTAGATGCTTCCTCCAAAGTCTTCCTAAAATTTTCTGCGGCTACCTCAAATGGAAATAGCTTCTCTTGTCCTTCATCTTCAAAAATATCCAAGCATGCATTACTGTACAACCTTTTTGCTTCCAAAATTCACTCTCAAGCTTGGTCCTTAAGCCTATGTATCTCATCATGCAATGTTTCCATCACTTTATTTCCATCTGCAATCTTTTCTATCCAATCATCTATCATGTCTAACTCCTCTCTGGTATATACATCAATTAGAATGTGGTACCTTTTCCCTTTTATGGCTTGTAGAGTTTGTAAATCCTTGCTCCATGCCCATACCTCATCCATGATATTGAAGTCCTACCTCAAAATTGCCACAATATTATCAACATTCTCTTGTGTAGCATGCAATAACTTCAAACTTCCTATGATTATAGTGACACCGTTATCCTCAAGGTTGTCTCGCCAATCCTGATAAGCTCTCAAAAATGGCCTAGGTTGTACAACTTCCCCTTCTCTAAGAATGGTATTCAAAGTATCCTCAGGGCATTTAGAATCAAGAGGACCGATAACTTCAACTAGATATCCCTTTAAGATCTCAACTTTCCTTCGAAGTGTTCTAATTTCAATCTCATCCTATTCCATATGGCTGAGAACCTCCTTGACTCCCATAGTCTTCATCTGTCGGGATGTATCTTGTGTAGGCTTTCCTAACATAATATCTTTCACTTCATAGTCCTCAACACTAACAGTTTTTGCATCTATACCTTTCGGAGCATGAGCCACTTGTGCAAATAAGTCTTGGTTTTGTGTAGTAGTGACGAATGCAAATGGCATTGCATCATGTAATGGAGACTCAGGCTTGTCCAAAATCTCTGCAATGTCATAATCAATTCAGCTGACTACACAGTCCCGGGATGTGATGTTGCATTTACTAATCTAGTACAGATTAGGGAAGACCTCAAGGATGACCTTTTAGTTGGACTATTACAAACTCTCAGGAACTCTCCCAAGTTTGTGTGTTCGAGGTTTGTGTCTTTGATCTTAATGTATTCATTATGTAACCGTGATTTTGGGGTTATGCCTTGGAACTTGTAAACAACTAGTTTCACTGCTGATTCAGATGTGGACACTATCTAATTATATTACCTGCGCATCATGGGAAAAATAAAACATGATCAATCATTAGATAGTGAAAAAGATTAAGAAAACATATGTAAGAGAAAAAAAACATCCCCCTTGGGGACTTATTTGTTTTTGTTTTGTTTTTTTTTTTTTAATAATTTTTCCAATTTTATTTTTTTTCAAATTCTTTTAACACCTTTTGGCAAAGAAAAATAATTTTTTTTAAAAATGTTTGAATGAAAAACACGGGTGCCAAGGTGTGGGCATGCTACACAAGCATCGTGCTGATGCGAGCGCAAGCGTGGATTTAGGTGCCACACGCATGTCATGCATGCACCATGTTGGCACCCCAAAGGGGGCCACATAGGCATTGCATGCATCACCATGAGGGTACAGGTATGAGCACTGCGTTGACACCCCAAAGGGGCCACACATGCATTGCACCCAACATCGCAAGGGTGCTAGTACGGGCACCACGCGTAGCAGTGTGAAGGCAAAGGCACCACGTGGGCACTGCACATGCCCAAAAAAGGGTGCCACTTGTGGCAAAGCATGTGTAGTGCCCCATGTCATAGTGGCACACTATATAGGTGCAGTGCATGCGTCAAAAAGGGTGTTGCATGCAAGCCCATGGTGCGCCATGTGCATGCAGCATGGACGCCCATGAGGGCACATGGCAAACCAAGAAAAGGGGGGGGGGGGTGTTCTTACCTCTCCCTCCTTGCTCTCCCATGAGAAATGAAGGGAGAGGGAGGCTATTATAACCCTCTCTCCCTCTTGAAAAATGTAAAGCATGCCGCAACTCGATGAGCGCATGTGCAGGAGAGGAGAGTTTTTTTTTTTTTTTTTCAATGCAACTTTAAAGAAATTTCTTTCTCCCGATTCTCGAAGTGAGCATTTAGGAGTCAAAAAAAATTAGGGGTTCCTCATTCCTAGCAAGGAATGGGGTGTGTTTTGTGAATACCACGAAAAATAGCCTCGAAAAAAGGAAGAAATGACAAAGGCATTTTTTCATTAGCAAACATTTTTCCAACGTGTACCAAACACCAACCAGACTTTGAATGTTTCAATCATCTTTCAGGTGACTCTTCAATCAAAATCTCAAAACTTGAAACCTTCCAACTCAATGTGTGCATTGTGTATTCATTTCTTTTTTATGTGCCAGGATGCAGTCAACCAAATTTTTCCAATAGCTTGAAACAATCTTCCATTCCTCCCAGCTCATTCATTCAAGGTCTCCTACAAAGGCTTTTTATCAATCAATTACTTGACCAGATGAGAGAATTAGTTTGAGGGCTCTTGGTGGGATGCCACGTTCTTTTGAATTTTTGGCTTTTTGAATAATCACTCCATGTTGTTCAAAATGTTACTTTTGATGGAATGATACTTTGAATACAAGATACTTTTTTTTGGGAGCATATCTTTTTCCATTTTAGATCTTTGGAATCCTTTAGTCTTAACACCGTATTATTTTCTTTTCTTTTATTCTTTTCTCTCTTTTTTTTTTTTGTTTTGGGTTTTGTATCCTAACTATGCTTAGACTATGTAGTCAGAACATTGGTGTCATTTCTTGGATTCGATCTCTTATGAACATCCCTTGCATTCCTCTTTTAGAAATTTTAGAAATTCTCACACAAGTAACAATCTTAAGAACCCTTTGAGGAGACTCATCTTGTTTGAACTAGTTGAAGTTTGGACCATCTCTTGTCATCTTTGACTTCAAATTGACAACACCTAAAATAGTCAAACTTTTAAAATTTACAAACTGTTGAGAATTTGGTGGTCTAAGGCTCTGATTTTCAAACTGAGAGTCTCTTATTTCCACAAGAAATATATGTTGCTTAGTTGGTATAAGACACACAATCATCTGAATGTTTTAACAAAGAAATACCTCTTCCTAAAATCTAAACCAAAGAGTGGTTAGTGAAATCTCAAGAAAAAAAAAAATCTCAAGTACACCTTACCCCCCAAGGCTGACACAACTTTGAAAGGAAACACACAACTGAAAGCAAACACACAACATGAAAGCAAACACACTTGTAGAAAGAAACACACTTATAGGAATGAAAATCTAAGCTAAATGTGGAAATGAAATCTAACTAATTTTATTTTATTTTTATTTTTTTTAGGCCTCAAAATAATGCTTCAGAAATTGCCAATTTACGGGCAAAGGAAGAAATCCCCCCTATAGGGAAATTAGCCTAAAACTTTTCTCTCCCAGAATCTCTACAATTTGATAAGGGCCTATCCACAAGCATTGAAACTTTGTATGACTCCCCATCCTTTCTTTTGCCTTATCCCAAAGTAGGACAAGGTCAAAGATCCTGAATGATTTGATTGTGGCTCTCTTGTTGAACCATCTTTTAACAATAACTTGATGTTTGGCCATGTGATCCAATGCATCTGTTCATTTCTCATCCATTTCCAGAAGATTCATTAATTGGATTTTTACTCTATCAGCATCATCAGCATACCCACTCATGAATTTCAATATAGGAATCTTAAGATTAAGTGAGAATATTGGTTCTTGTCCATAAACAAGAAAATATGGAGAAGTCCCCAAGGCATTTTTAACTCTAATTTGATTCATCCACAAGGCATATTTCAATTGTGTATACCAATCCCTAGGATTCTCTTTCAACAATTGTTTTATCACAGTGATCAAGTTCTTTTTTGTAGACTCCACTACCCCATTTCCTTGCGAGTAGTAATTTGAAGAGAACTTGATAATGACTTTGTTTTCAAATGCCCATTGGGTCAAGAATGCAGATGCAAAAGCAGACCCATTATCACATACAATAGCGAATGGCATTCCAAACTTGGTGACAATGTGTTCTTCCAAGAAGTTAGTCACCACCTTAGCAGTGCAATTCTTGAATGTCTCAACCTCTGTCCATTGTGTACAATAATCCGTAGTGATAAGGATAAAAATGTCCAATTGATGATGGTGGATTGATTGGACCTATGAAATCCAGTCCCCATTTTTGAAGGGGCGCACCTCATACACTGATTGTAATGGCATTGTTGGGTGCCTCTCCTTGTTAGCACTAGTTTGGCATATATGACAAGAGTGCACGTGTTGAAAATTATCCTTGAATATCGATGGCCAAAAGTAACCTAATCTTAGAATCATGTGAGTGGTTGCTTCTGTTGAACCATGTCTTGTACCATATTTGTCATGGAAATGTTCCAAGACATCCTTAGCTTCTTCACATCCTAAACATTTTAGATAGATCCCTTCAGAGTTCTTTTTATACAACTTGTTATCAAATAACATGTAAGACTCGCATTTCATCTTAAGTTCTGTACATTGTGAACTATTCATCCATTGAGGGCATTGGTCTTGTAAGAGATAATAAACAATATCTTGGTACCACACATTTGTCACCACACCTTGGTTGATATTAAGTTGTGATATAACCATCTTCTTTTGATCATCTTCATCTGTTTCATCATCAAACTTGGATTCCTTTTGATTTCCATCTTGGTTTTCAATTGTCATTTTTGATAACCCTTGGCCTCTGACTAATCTCATAGATTGGATTTCAAGATCAAATTCCTAAAGTATGGCCATCTACTTTCCCCTCCTTTCAACAAGTTCATTCTACATCAAAAGAATCTTTATTGCTAGATCAGGTACAATTGCATACACCTTACTTCTGAGTATGTAGTGACATAACTTCTTTACTGCCTTGATTAATGCAAAGGACTATTTATCAAGATTTGAATATTTCAACTCAGCGTTCTTTAGAGGACAACTCATAAAAGCAATTGGTCACTTATCTTCCTTCTCTCTTTTTTGTGTCAAGATCCCTGTGCAAGAGTATTCAAAAGCAAAGGAATAGATCTTGAATGGTAACTCATAATCTAGACTCACCAAAACTGGGGCTGTGGAAATGACAATCTTAATATCTTTGAATGATTTCTTTATCTTTGGTACCCATTCTATTTTAGGCCCTTTTTTGAGAAAATCATTGAGGGGATGGACTATCTCTGCGAAACCACTTATGAATTTGCATACAAAGTTTATCTTTCCAAAGAAATATTTTAATTCATTTTGATTGTGTGGAGGTGCTAACTTCAAAATAGACTCAACTCTATCTGGATCAATAGAAATTCTGACTTTGGAAATGACATGTCCTAGGAGCTTTCCTTTAGTAACATCGAATGAACATTTCTTGGGATTGAGGGATATGCCATATTTATGACATCTATTGAATACTTTCTTTAAATCAAAAATATAGGTACTTTGATCTTTTGAAAAGACAGTCAGGTCATCCATATAGATGACTATACACCTATTTATCAATCCTTTGAAAGCTTCATCCATTACTCATTGAAATGTAGCTCCCACATTAATCAATCCAAAAGGCATCCTTCTGTAAGCAAACATTCCCCACTTGGTTGTGAAAGTAGTCTTTAGCCTATCTTCTTCATCGAACATCACCTAATTATATCCCAAGTAACCATCCAAGAATGACATCATCTTTGAACCATTAACAATTTGCAATACCTCATCTAGTGAGGGTAGAGGATGGTTATCCTTCTGAGATGCTAAATTCAAGTTACGAAAGTCAACACAAAGACAAATCTCCCTGGTCTTCTTCTGTATAGGAACCAAATTTTCCACCCATGTGGAATGACAAATAGGAAATATGATCTTAGCATCCAAAAGTTTCTTTACTTCTTTCAGAATCAGTGGTTCGATAATTGGATTTACTGGTCTTTATCTTTATCAAAATGGCTTTGCATCAGGTTTCAGTGGGATGTCATGTGTGATAATTGTAGGGTCATAAGTCTTCAAATCTTCATAGCTCTAGGAAATGACATCCTTGTACTTAGTGAGTAATTTAAGCATGTCCTCCCTTTCTTGTGAAGTACACACTTTTCCTATCTGTACCATTTTTGGTTCTTCATTAGTACCCAAATTGAATGAATCACATTCTTCGATTCCCTTTTCTTGAGTTTCCCTTCTATTGAGTGTTGATTCATCATGGTCAAAGATGTGTTCAAGTTCAACCATCCCCTTCAGAATAGTGTTAGTTTTTAAATTCGAAATCCCATCTTCATCTTTAAGTCCATCATCTTCAAGTCTGTCATCTGGTGTATCATCAATTTCTTGTCCCTCAAAATGATGACTACACATGATAAATTCAAGTATATGTTGATCATCTTGAAAGATGTGAAATTTTGTGATATTATCAAGGATGGATGGGATAGTGACAAGTTCTACCAAAAATATTTTCAACTTGGTGCTTTCAATTGGTTACAATGCACTATCTGAGATGGCCAGGGCATCTGCTACTATGTTCTTTCTTCTTGGAATGGATTTGATGTTTAAGGCCTCAAAGTCATCCAATATGTCCCATACCCTTTTCTTGTAAGCTAGTAATCTTTTTTCATTGTAGGAATATATGGATTTTACTTGTCATATGACCAATTGGGAATCCCCTCGATTTTAAAATCTATGACTCCCTTTTTTAGTGCAAAGAGGAGTGCTCGGATTGATGCCTCATATTCTGCATCATTGTTGGTACATCTAAATTGCAATTGATATGTGGCATAGAAAGATCTACCTTTTGGGGTGATTAATTTGATACTTGCACCAGCTCCCATCTTGCAACTAGAACCATTGAAACAGAGTGTCCAAATTGCATTTTCCTAGGGTTTTCTAACTTTATGCTTATTTTTCCTTAACTTTTCTTTCACATGAGCTTTGAATGATTGTTTCTTAGGGACCCATTGTAAATTTCCTTGTGTAGGGCTTGATGAGTCCCCTTCATATCCTATGGATAGAGGAAGTGTGTGTTTTTCTTGTTTCTCCTCAATTTCCCCTATCAACTCTTTGATTTCCTCAACTTTAGGTTTAGGATGAATGACTACTAAAGTCCATCCTTTACCTTTCACATATTGTCTTCTTCTTTGAACTTTAATCATCCCTGGAGGAGGAGAAGATAAACCTCCACCATCTGAAGAGGTATCACTGTATGTGATACATTTAAATCTTCACTTTCTTCTTCAGTCTATTCAATAAGGTTGGATAAATTCATTGAATCTTGACTTTATATGAGTTCATCTTTTGAGGTCTTTGTATCCTTGTTCTCCATCATGTGGGTCAATACTTTTGCAACTACTTCTTGACATGATGAACATTCAAATTCAGAGCACTACTTCTTGACATGATGAACATTCAAATTCAGAGTGACTAACTTTGTGTAATTGACAAAATCTCAGAAGGAGGAGGATGTTGGGGTCAGCTTCTTCTCCTAAAAAATGTAGAGTAGTCACCATACTCTCTATGAATTGTGTTACTATTTTACTTTTGGGTACTGACACCTTAGGTTCTTCATTTTGATGTTGAGATGTATTGTTTGGAACCATATACAATACCATCACTTTATACAAACCCAAATATGATTATAAGAATGTTATCTCATTCAGGGCATTGTAATCTATGATCATTGTTTTCAATTTGGGCTCAGCATCTATCTTGATTTGATTTTTCAATCCTTTCCATGGCAACCATAATTGAGTAAAGTCTATAGAGAACCATCCTCTAAGACATTTTGTCCATTCTCTACTCAGGAGTAATCCATATGTCTCTAGGATATCAACCACATGTATGTCAATAATATCTTGGATCCAAGGATCAACTATTAACTATATCCACACATCTTTCAATACTCCAATGACTTTTACCTCTATTTTATCCAACTGTATCACCACTCGGTTAGAGGGGTGAGGGTTAACTCCTAGCCTTTGGGCTATTGATAATGGCATTGCATTACATGAAGCTCCTAAGTCAATGAGGCAATTGTGAAGATTCTTCCCATATATCCTTATGCTTAGCAAAAATGGGGATACCTCAACCTTATCCTTGAACATAGTGGGCATTGCTTTTGCAACATTAACTTGTTGTGGCACCATCTTTTGAGGGATAGCATTCGTATTGTGGGAAACCTTTGTATTATCCAATGTCTTCATGAGTGCTTCTCTTTGTTGTGGAAAATTTTGCAACACGTCGAACATGGACATATTGGCTTTAGTTTTCTTTAGATCTTCTACTGCATTATACTTTTTAGTAGACCAAGCAGGGTTCTTCAGTATTGTTGGTATGTTCACTTGATTCTGATATTGTTGTCCTCCTTGAGTTGGCCTTATCAGTGGTGGATTGTTGTTTTCTCTGAGATTAGGTGGAGTTGGTTATAGACCAGAAGGAATTCCATTTGTCAAGGGATCCTTTTTATTTCTAAGATTATATGTATTTCAATTATCATTTTGAAAGGAAAACATCTCATCATGTTGAAGATCAGGTTTTTGACTAAACGGGAATGAGAATTCCTCACTTGCTTGTTGTTCCACTTGTACATTATGTGTAGAATTGTAAGATTCCAATAGCATCACATTGAATTAAATAGGAGGAGTATTTTCATTCACTTGTGAGTTTTGATTCACCTCCTAATTGCCATTATAGTACGCACCATTGTTGCTAGGCACATTCTGGCCATCATCATATTGATTGATATCAGCATACGGAACATTGTTGTTGTTGTTATTAGCAAGAATGCTTCCATTATTCACTTGAGTATTCCATTGTTAGTTTTTCCTTTGGAAGCCATTGTTGTGATTAGGAGGATTAAAGTTGTTTCCTCCACCATTGTTTCTTGCATTGTTGTTACTGTTATTGTTGAAGTTCCTATTGTAATTCTGATGAAAATTATTGTTGCAGGGGCCAACATTATTTCTTTGGAAGTTGTTATTTTTTCCTTGTTACAACCTAAGACATGTCAACTCATTTTTCATTTGTGACATGGTCTTCTTCATTTGACTAACTTCTGAAAGAAGATTTTTATCTGCTTCCATAGGAACCATTGCTTTCTATTCAAAGAAAGCTATTTTTGGGGGCTCATACCCTAGATATGTTATCACTTGAGTTTGTGGAGCGAGTGTCTGCTGAAATGGAACTAGGTTCATAGGTATGAACTGGCTAGGCACAATGCATGCCCTCGTGGGGTATGTTGGTATCGTAGCGACTGCTTGTGCCAGAAGCATCATTCCTCCTCCATTAGGATTAACTTGCTTCCTGAATGTGATTACTTCTGTAAAGACTTTGTCCAATGTGTCAATATTTGTTGCAGGGAGTCTTCTCAAAAAAATTGCAGTGAGAGGGTCCATAGAATTCAAATAAATCTAGATGGCAGCTTTAACCGGTATTGTGTATGGTGTTTCCAACTTGCGGTAGGCCATATGAAAGCAATGGTTGAAGCATGAAACTATCTTAGCTGGGTCCCTTTTTATTGATATGATTTGTTGATGTATCACTACTAGACTGATGAACATTTTGAATTATTCCAAAACACTTTTTTGAATGTATCCCAATCTCTAATGCATTTGGGTGGCAAATTGACGTACCAATTGAAGGAAATTTCCCCCAAAGAGTAGGGAAATAAATGAAGAACCACATCCTCATTAGCCGCTTGCTTTTTTTTGCAAATTTCTTTGAAAACTTTGACATGATCTTTGATAGTTTTTGTTTCACCATAGATGAATCTTGGGTAAAACTTCTCAAGATTCTTGGGGAGGTCATGGAGTGCACCTCTCAAGTTTATTGGTGAGTCTACATCATTTGTGAAGAAAAGCCATGGGAGGATTTGGTGGACCTAATAGTGGTTGTTGAGGAATAGCTACTAGAGTATGTGGAAATTCACTAGGTGGTGGAGTGGAGGTGGAGTTGAAGAAGATGATGAAAGTTTGAAAGGGAGTGGTTGAACTTAGGATGTTCCCTTGTCACTACATGGTTTACAAAAGTGGGTAAGCTCAAGAAATTCATGTGTACTTGGCATAGATCTTAATGCTTACTAAAATGGGGATTTTGGATCAATATCCTCTAGCTTGCATCAAACTTTGGAGAAAAGTGTACCTCTATAGAAGTACACTTTCTCACCGTTCTAAATTTTGCGCACCATAGAGTTTTGTAGACCTGTGGACCTATGGATCTATGAACCTATGTACCTACATACCTACCAACCTATGAAGTTGCAAAGCTGTGGAGCTACATACCTAAATTTCTAAAAAAATTAGAAGTATTTTTTGCACTTGTGCGAAATGCAATTTATTCCAAGGGTGCAAAAAAAAATTTGAAAGTTTGTCAAATTTTTCTCATTTTTGGGAGTATGTTCTTTAGTTTGTGGCCCTCCTAGACCCACTTCTATTGGGCATTCATTTTTCATGAGGTCAATAGTAGGAATCCATTGCGTAATTCCTCTCTTGAAAAGAAAATCTTTTTAAGGATCTGCTCCAAGGTTCAATATTTGTCTTGTGACGTACCAAAATTCACTTAGTAGAAGATAAATGTGAGTGTTCACAAGGAGGCCTTTGCTGGTTCTAAAAACTCTTTTATCTTAGAATTGAAGTAAATCTATTCGCTATCTCAAAATATCACACCAAAAAGAACAATATTTTTGTATTTTCTATTTTTTTAATGCATGCAACTAAAATGTGTTCCTATTCCAACAAGGGGTTAGCAAAGAAAATAATGAAATTGAAAGAAAAATAATGTGAAATCAAATTACTGACCATACACCTTCCCCTTCTCTAAGAATGGTATTCAAAGTCTCCTCAAGGAATTCAGAATTAAGAGGGCCAATAACTTCAACTAGATATCCCTTTAAGATCTCAACTTGCCTTTGAAGTGTTCTGATTTCAATCTCATCCTGTTCCATATGGCTGAGAACCTTGACTCCCATAGCCATCATCTGTTAGGATGTATCCCATGTAGGCTTTCCTAACATAATATCTTTCACTTCATAGTCCTCAAGACTAATAGCTTCTACATCTATACCTTTTGGAGGGTGAACCACTTGTGCAATTAAGTCCTAGTTTCATGTAGTACTAATGAATGAAAATGGCATTGCATCATGTAATGGAGACTCAAGCTTGTTCAAAATCTCTGCAATGTCACAAATATCATCCTTTGAAGCATCGAATTGATGCTTATTTCCTTCCAAAACCATCTTGGGATATGTCTTTCTATAGCCTTGGCTCTAGATGATGAAGGGATGTGTTCAACTACCTCCTTCCCTCTACCACTCTTGTTTGGAGTCTCCTATTGTGAGGATTCTTTTTCTGTAGTCTCAATTTCTATAGATCTTGTAGTTTGATCTTTAACTTCTTGAGAAGGTTGTTGTACACATTCTACTATCTGTGCCTTTTTTGATGGCTCATCAGTAACCCTTGGTTCTAGTTTCCCTTGTAATGATAGTTCCTTTTGAACATGTTCTTCTTTTGAACTTGGAGGTGGAGGTGTTACTAAACCCTTATCCACCATTGTGACCTAAGGTGGAGATGGAGGAGTGAGATGAGGCCCTTGTGTCTCAAGTGGCATCTGCATCCAATCTTGCTATTGAAGTTCATGTGTAGGGCTATCTCTGATCTTATCGCCAACTAAATTTGTATGCACGAGCATGAAATCAAAATTTGGGATGGAGAGAACATCATCACCTTGCTCCCTTTTCTCATTCACCCATCACTATACTTTGTCTTTCGAAGAAGAGAGTTCTACCATTTGAGCTTGGGTGGGTGGCAAGGTATTTGTGGCACTCTTCCTTCTTTCCAATTCTGTGGCTTTTGTCAGTCAAGTTCTCCTTTGTAGAGGCACTTGCTTCTCCTCTTCATCTGATTTTGTTTCCCCCTCATCTGATTCTTCCTCTAGAATGGTCTCAGAAATAGATGGATTAGGCACTAATCTTTTACAAACTCTTTGCCTCTTATTCATTCTAACCTTGATTCTCTTTTTTTTTTAGGGAACCATAGGAGAAGCAGGCTCTTCATGCACTAGAGGAATGGAGGTCTCTGGAATTTCTCCCTCTTTTTGTTGACTTGACAAAATAGGAGGCAATGGAAATTCATCCTAGATATGAGAAGCTTCACCATCATGGGGTTCTTAGGGAGTTGATTCCTATTGCTGGGAAGGGACCTATTCTTCAACATGCTCTACTTGAAACCTCTAAGTAGAGGCTCTCTTCCTTTTTCCCTTCCTCTCTAAAGGGTGGTAGTATCCCACTAGACAATCAAGTTGGTAGACATTTTTAGGCCTGATAGGAGACTGGAGCGCAAAGATAGGAACTGTGACTTTCCTTCCCTTACCCCTTTATGGGTGAGCATGTGCATGGAAGATCATTTTATTCAAAATTGGATCAAGTGGAAAGGGTTTCTTGATCCAACTCTTTGTCATTCGAATGACATGTCTCACTCGATGATTAATATCATCTCCTTTCTCTCTATCAACTTTTGCATTCAAAATGGGTCTCTCACCAACTTTATTTGCATTGAATAGGGGATCCAGTAGCTCCTGTGATTCTTGTAACCTTATCTCATCAGGGATAGTCAAATGGAGAGTCATCTCTGCTAAATACAAAGTCATCCTACAATAGTCTCTGATGTGGACATTGTATTTATCTATGACATTCATCAAATGATCTTTAATGGCATCCTCATGATAAAAGTCTTTCCATGCCAAGTTTACCACTTTACCAAGATTGTCAAAATATGGTCGACGAGAATTATATTCTTCTAAGGGATAGTTCTCCCATTCCCACTTGAAAGTTGGGATATCCTACTTCCTCTTCACCTGATATGCTCCTACAACTAATGGCCAACCCCAGTAAGGTCTCTGCTATATTTTAATCCTCTCATAAGCTAACTCAATATGCCTAGATATTTCCATTACGAACAACTTGTCGCTTGGGTACCTTGGGAGCTTCTTCAGATTGGTAGATGCACCACCCACTCAAATGTATGTGAATGTCCAGAAGTGGATGAAATATGAACTTCTCTATTCTTGCACTTTCTCATCCTGATGATGGATCATGTAGTATGATTCAAAACATTGATGGTAAAAAAAAGCGCACACAATCAAATCCAGAAGACAAATTATTTACAAATGGATTGTGGAAATCTGATAATGTTAATTGGATGGAATATGCTCCTAGAGTTGTGATCTGTGCCTTGGCTTCATCAGACAATCTCTTCCCATAATCTCCCTTAATAAATCGAATGATGGAAAAGATGAAAGCATCATTTACAACTCTATACTCCTTGCTTTGTAGTGAGAACTTTTTCTTCACCAACTGGGGATAAACTATATATGGCCATGCATTAGAGTCTTGCATACTACCCTTTTTGTACAACCCAGGATAGTTGATTACCCTTGTTGCAAGTAGATACACCACATAAGAATTCATGTAGAAATTCTTCTTGTCCTTTACCATCTACAACTAATCACACAAGTTCTTGCTAAGTGTGGTGGCCCAATCCAGTGGCATCTTTGCATGTCTGATGGTCTCAATGAAGTTGACCATGAATGGAGCAAGATGACCCACTACAGGAAATCTTATGACTCTGCTCAGGAGAATGATTGAATATTCGATATCATCCTTCATGTATCCTCGAGTCATATACACTTTGCTAATTTTCTTTCCCTGAGGTGGCTTCTCAATGAAGTATAAGAAATATATGGTGCCGATGGCCTCCTGGTAATGATCTTTATGCTACCTTTGATCTACTTCATATGAAACTCTAATGAATTGATCAGCTCTAGGCAGATGGAAAACCCTCTCAATGTTATTAGGTCACAGATCCAAGACCACTTCCCCAGTGATTCTCTTTACCACCCTTTCATCAGGAACAAAATGTTGAGATAGGGTCATAATAAATTCAGTTGACTGCATGGTCCTCGGATTTGATGTTGCATTTACTAATCCAGAATAGATTAGGGAAGACCTCAAGGACGACCTTTCAATTGGACTATTACAAACTCTCAGGAACTCTCCCAAGTTTGTGTCTTTGAGGTCCATGTCTTTGATCTCAGCATATTCATCGTGTAACTATGATTTTGGGTTTAAGCCTTGGAACTTGTAAACAACTGGTTTCACTGCTAATCCAGATGTGGGTGCCATCTGATTATATTACCTGCACATCATGGGAAAAAGAAAACATGATCAATCATTGGTTAGCAAAAAAGATTAAAAAAACATATGTAACAGAAAAAAATGTCCCCCTTAGGGACATTTGTTTTTTTTTTAATTTTTAATTTTTCAAATTCTTTTAACACCTTTTTGTAAAGAAACTTTTTTTTTTTTAAATGTTTGAATGATGGACATGGGCGTGGGTGCGAAGGGTCGTGCTGAGGTGGGGGCAAGTGCAGATGTAGGTGCCAAGCATGTGTCATCTAGTGTCATGCATGCATGCGCATGCATTATGTTAGTGCCCTAAAGGGGACTGCATGGGCACTATGCACATCATCACGAGGGCATAGGTGCAGGCACCGTGTTGACACCCCAAAGCGGGCTACACCCAACGTGGCAATGGCACAAAAGTAGAGGCACCACATGGGTGCTGCACATGCACCCAAAAAAGGGTGTTGCATGCACAGTGCCACATGCCTCAACAATGCATCGCATAGGCCAACGCACGCACCCAAAAGGGGCATTGCACGCAAGCACACCATGTGGGAGTGCCACATGCGTGCAACACACGCACGACAAACCAAGAAAAAGGCGGGGGGGGGGGGGGGGTGTTCTTACCTCTTCCTCCTTGCTCTCCCATGAGAAATGAATGAAACAAAGGGGTAGGGAGGGTTTTATAACCCTCTCTCTCCCTCTTGCAAAATTTAAAGCGATCCGTGCCTCAATGCACGTGGGCGTGGGAGACGAGAGTTTTTATTTAAAAAAATTGACTCAATTTTTTAAAAAAATATTTCTCTCAATTCTTGAACTGAGCATTTGGGAGTCAAAAAAAATTAGGGGGTCCCCATTCCTAGCAAAGAATGGGGCGTGTGTTGTGAATACCACAACAATACCATGTAAGAATTTCCCTTAGGGAAAAATGACACCAAGATCAAGAAGCACAAGACATAGCACAATATAAACCAAATGATGTATGATCATAATAACAATATGATAATGAATATCTGATTTACAATACACACTAGAAGTGCCTAGATATAAAAGAATCTAGAATTACTAGGAGTTAGTGAAGAGATAAGCTCAACAACTAAGCACATGTCCACCAAAAGTGGATTATCCTCCATTGTGCATGAATGCACATGCAACAATAAGAGGATAAGCACAACAAGGTTTATCTCATATAGAGATGTTGCGGAAACCATTTTCTTAAATTAGTTGCTAACTCCTATGTTGTACACACCATGTGCTCAAATGAGTTGCTAACTCTTGTGTTATCAACAAGACAACTCATATCAGTACGCATACTCCTAGGTGTTGAAGAAGAGATAAATGTGGAGTATTCAGATGGAAACTTATTATGAATGAGATAAATCAAGGTTTCATCCTTAATGGGACTACCACAATCATTAAGTTCTTTTCTCAACTCATTCACCTTAATGATAAAATCTTGGATAGAATCAAATTTCTTAAGATCTAGGAAGATAAGCTCATCTTCAATCTTGTAGACATCCTCCTCAATCACTTTCGAGCATATAGGTTTTTAAGAGAATCCCAAGTTTTCATGGATGTATTATATTTTATTATCTAATAAAGGATCTTGTCATCAACCCCTAACCTAAGAAGACTTAGGGCTTTCCTATCTACTATTTCCCAAGCATTGATATCACTTTTTGGTTTAGGAAAAGAGCCATCTACATATTGAGAAACTTCTGCATTCATCAATTCACACCATTTTTTAACTAACCATGTGGCATAGTTATGTGATGTTAACTTTGGAATCTTAAGATTTTCCATAATGCAAGAAAAGAAAGATAATAGCAAGAAAAGAGGAACACAACACCAAGAGACACCCCCCCTTTTCAATCAATCAACACCCCCCCCCCAATGAATGATTTTAGCACTTTATACTTAGTACATTTATAATAGCCACTTACCAATTTAGGCCTAAGTAGACTTTTGATTTTACTATTTACAACCTCCTCTTGGAGTTCAAATCTAGTACTAAGAAATGTATAACAATTTCAAAGCAATACAATGCAAAAAAAAAAAAAAAAAAAAAAAAAACCTATTTATGAAAGTGGTATTTCTGTCCACACAAGTCTATAATCTAATTGCATATTTGGAAATTAAACAAAAAATTATGCACTTTCAAAAAAAATAGAACCTAAAAATGTGTCTAGATGAGCCTGAATAGAGTGTTTGAAGTTGCAAAAATGTAGAATTGGATACGTATAGTCACTAAAAACTAAAAATTTTGACACATTCGTGCACCAAAACTAGAAAATAATAGCACCGTTAAAAAATTAAGGAAATTCTAGCCAAAACCAAAAAAAAATGCACCTAATTTTGAGTACGGATGACTAAGATATGGCCTCCTAAAGTTGGACTATCAAATAAAAAATTCATATAGTGAGGGGTCTACAAAGGAAACTGTTATGTTAAAATTGACATCCAAATGGCCATTATGGTATTGCAATTTGGCCTGCTAGTGATAGTCAAACATCAAATTTAACACAGTGTACAAATAATGTCAGCAAAAAAGACTAGTTTTGATGACATGGTAGTCTATACAACTAGCATGTCAGATTCATATGGTATAGACTACTTATGCGGCAGATGATGTGGCTAGGTTTGGAGTGCTGATTGGGATATGTATGGAGGACACATGTTAGTCAAGCTAGAGTGGACATGGCGAACTGAGCTATCACCAAGAAGCATTGATGTAGCTCCATGTGGCACTGATTGTATCATGCTTACGTGGAGGGAAAGGTGGCCATAGATGTGGACAAATGGTCATCAGATAATTGTCATTGGTGAGAGTTGTGATAATTGGTGGTTGCTAAAAAGAAAATGGCCAGTGTTGATCAAAGTTGGGAGGCTAGCATTGTTTTTGGTGGAAGTAGGAACACTAAGAAGTTAAGGTGGCACCAAGGAGCGATAGTGTGGGTGGTGGGTGTGGGACTTTAGTCCCACATTCACCAAGCAAAATACCTCCGTAGTGTTGAAAAATGGAGTATGGAATATGAATTTCAAACATAGTGAACACCAATTCATGTGTGATTGATATGTCAGTTTCCAAATGTGATGAATGGTTGGTCAGTTACTAGTTTATGAAGTCCATCGTGTGTGGTGGAATATGCCAGATTCACTTGGAATATACTAGCAGAATGCTCTACGGGCACTAGGATTTGACCACCCAATTTTCTTGCAAAAAATGCTTCTCTATAGGCCTAATGGAAAAAAAAATTTGAAAACAAATTCAAAAAAAATTTAGAGAAAATATAGGTCTAAAAATCAAATGTGCAGATCTGAAAAGATCATACCAATTCCACAAATTGGGCCTTCAAGTGCTAGTTTGCAAAAAAAATTGTCTCAATTTTTACTATAACCTAGGGTAGGAAAATTTATATTCAAATTTCACTAAATTGATGCTTTAGATGCAATGGTGAGGTCCACTTTGGCTTTAGATGCTCCCAATAGCTACAGATACTCTAGATCTGAATCATGGTCCTCTAAGAGGTAAAGCAAAAATGGTCTCCAATGCCTATGAAATGATGCTCTCTCAGCTCTAATACTATGTAAGAATTTGGTATAGCTCTAATACCATGTAAGAATTTTCCTTAGGGAAAAATGACACCAAGATCAAGAATTACACAACTTAGTACAATATGGACCAAATGATGTATGATCATAATAACAATATGATAATGAATATTTGATTTACAATACACACTAGAAGTGCTTGTATATAAAGGCATCTAGAATGACTAGGAGTTAGTGAAGAGATAAGCTCAACAACTAAGCACGCATCCACTAGAATTGGATTATCCTCCATCGTACATGAATGTATGTGCAACAATGAGAGGACAAGCATGACAAGGTGTATCTCATATAGAGATGTTGTAGACACCATGTGCTTAAATTAGTTGCTAACTCCTATATTGTAGACACCATGTGCTCAAATGAGTTGCTAACTCCTATGTTGTTTACAAGACAAATCATATGAGTATGCATACTCCTATGTGTCTACATGAAAACTAATATAATAATGCATTAACCTAAGTAAACTTAAGTAAAGTGTAAATACTAATTAATTCTTTACACTAACATGAGGAAGGATGTACATAATGATCTTATCTTCCATATTGACAAATTTTTCTATCTTGTATGCAAAATTAGACAAAGGTAGGGGTTTTGAACTTGATGAAAATCTCATGTCATTAGATCCTAAGAACTCTTACACAAATCATGACTATATCACCAAGGCACATGAGCTAAGGTCAATGGTTAAGGATTGTGGAATTACCATAGGGGATGAAAAATTGATCCATAATTTGATGAGAAAACTTCCTCCAAAGTATGCACCATTTGATTCTAGCTTCACCACTCATAAGTTGACATTATGTTCCATGTAGACCATGCCATCATTCTATGCCTTCATGGAGATGTTTATGTTAGAAAAATCAAACTTGATGAGCATGAGGATTCTCAAGTCTTCAAAGTCTAAAGTATTGGTGGGTAGTAAAGGGAATAAAAAAAAGGATCTAACAAGAAGCAAAAATCATGGAAATGAAATTCACAACAAGAGAAAGAACACTCAACCTCCTCACCATAAGAAAACTCCAACAATAAGGGGAAATCATCCAAGAAGGAGTTTCTTTCTTCTGCATATTGCAAGAAGAATGGACATGAAGAACATCATTGTTACAAGAAAGAAATTGATGAACTCAAAAATATTCTTAAGAAGAATCAAATTATTCTACCTTCAAGAATTACTTCTTCACCTTCTTCTTCACATTCAAATTTTGATAAAGGAAAGGATCACATGAGGAAATTTCAAGCCTTAGTGGCTACTTCAACTCAAGATTAAAGGAGATGGCTTCTAGAATTAGGGGCTTCACATCATATGGTATCTTCATAGTCTATGTGTTCATCATTTGATCCTTGTCATACTCCATCTATCTTGATGGCCAATCATACTTACATGAATTTTATTGGGAAAGACACTATTTATAAAGGGAAGGGATACTCCAAAGATGTGTTGTGTGTACCTCCCAAAGTCATAATCTTATTTACATCTATCATCTCACTCATGGAGATGCACAGAGGACAATGGAATTCACACCTAATTCATTTTTTATTAGAGACTTGGAGACTAGACAAATAATTTCTACAGAGATGGTTGACCATGCATCTCATCTATACTACTTCTCAAACTTTTCTCATGATGATAATAGCAATTTTTGAGTAGATTTTGATCACATTTTTAGTGATGATTCAAATTTTGATGAGAAATTTTGCTACTTAAATTTGGGTGTTATCACATGTGATCAAGTTATTGATTCATCCACTTATTCTCCTCCTATTGAGATGGAATCTACTATTGTTCTTGATGATCCTTGTATTCACACAACTATAGATTTATCAAGTGATTCAATGTAGCAGAATATTTATTATCTTCTAGACTCGATTCCAATATTGGATGACTACTTGATAGAGATTTATAGTTTTTTTTTGGAGTCCTACATTTCATATTTGGGAGACATTATTAATGAAATTCATCTTCTCTTTGGTGAAGATGATCCTTCTTCATTTGTTTTGAGGGATCATGTTGACCCTCATCTTTATTCTCTACTTGATTAGCCTCTTGAAGTTGATATGATGGTAGAACCTTTCATAAATAAGTTAGAGGAGGTCACTTTCTCTTCAAAGGAGACACTTGATTCTTTGATTCATGTTCTACGTTCATCCTCAGTTGATATTGACTTGTCTTTTTCATTAGAGTGGTATAAGACACATGATTTGGAGGAGATAATTTTTAGTATTTTCATGGGGACACTTGAGTAGGTTTCAAAGATTTCATACAATTTCAGGTTTCTTTCTAGAGATGGTGGAGGTTTCATTGATATGCCTTTGTTTTTGTTTCTTCCTAAGGGGAGGAATATTTTTCTATACTCATGGAGTAGTTTCTACATCAATCTTGGACTATCTACCATGGATGTACATTCTACATTGAGGGGTGGGGGGTACTTGGTCTCTCTTATGAGGAAGATCTTTTCCTCACATAAGGTCTTCTTCTCTTTCCTTTTATTTTATTTTACTTATCTCTCTTTTTGGAGGGTTGGTTTTCCCATGTGGTTTTCTCTCTTTCTCCTCTTTATGAGAGTTTTCATTGCATCCTTTTGCATTTGCAATTTGTATATGGGTACCTAACATGGCCTAATAGCCAAGACCCATCTTTCACAATTATCTATCTTTTGTGATGTTAAGTGCATTCCTCTAAGTTGCACTTAAGGTGGTGGGGGGTTGGTGTAAATAACTACTTACTATTTACATTTTACTTAAATTTACTAAGGTTAATGCATTTTTATATTAGTTTTCATGTAGACACCTAGGAGTTTGCATATTCATATGAGTTTTCATGTAGGTAACACATTAGTTTGCACTCCAATTGATCACATTTTGTCTCACATCTCTCTTTATGAGATACACCTTTGTATTCTTATCCTCTCATTATTGTATGTATAGTCATGCACAATGGAGGATAATCCACTCTTGGTGGACATGTGCATATTTGTTATGCTTATCTCTTGCATGACTCTTAGTCATCTTGATTTCCTTTAAATATAAGGTACTTCTATGATGTATTCATCAAGTTGTCTAATTAATCCATTCTCATTTGATTTTCTCTTGTCTCTCTTGTGCTATCTTTGTGCTTCTTGTTCTTGGCATTTCATTCTTGTCATAGGAAAATTCTTACATTGTATAAGAGCTTGACACATATTATTATAGATATGTATACATGGGAGTACCAAATAATCTAGATAAGAATGGAAAATTTATAAGAAATAATGAAAGATTGGTCTGTAAAGGTTACTCACAAATTGAAGGAGTTGATTTTGAGTCTAAAATTATGCTCGTGTTTCTCAAATGGAAGTTATTAATATTTTTTTGGATTTGTAGCATTCAAGAGAGTTAAAGTTTATTAGATGGAGGTCAATTTTGTGTTCCTAAATGGAAATTTGAAGAAGGAAGTATACATTTAACAACCAAAATATTTCAAATTGGAAAAGGATCTTGATGTTTTTTGCAAGTTAAAGAAGGTACTATGTGTGCTAAAGTAGACATGTGTAGCCTAGTATGGTAAACTAGAAAAAAAAAATTGATTAGTCAAGGATTAAAGAAAGGATGAACAGACAACAATATGAACTTGAAGACAAACTCAAACAAGATATTTGATTGCTATTGACATTGACATCATCTTTTGTAGAAAAGAGGAATTGTGAAAGGAATTTTACATTTCAGTAACAATACAGGTAAACTTCTTTCTTGGATTTAAATAAGTCAGAATAGCAAAGACATTTTTATTTCTCAATCTCAAAAAAATTTGTTCTAGAAAATTCAAAGCCTATTCGCACTCTTATTATTACCAATAACAAAATGTTTAAGAAGGATGAATCACAAAAAGAAGATGCAAGTTTGGACAAGTCAATGATTGGAGGTTTGTTATACCTAATAACTACTAGATCAGATATTATGAATGATATATACATTTGGTAGGTAGATTTTGGCAATAAATGAAAGAGTCATATATCAAGGTAGTAAAAATGATATTCAAATACCTAAAATGAATAGAAGACATGGGGGTTATAGTACCCATAGAGAATATGATTTTTCACTAACAACATATATAGATGTTAATTGGGTAAGTTGATTGATTAAAATAATAAGTACCAATGGTGGATCATTCTTTCTTGGTTCCTAATTAGTTTCTTGGTCAAATAAGAAGCAAGATTATGTAATGTTGTCTACTATTGGATCTAAGGATATTGATATGTCCTCGTGTTGCACTCAAGTTGTATGGATAAAAAAAACATTGTAGGATATAAGAAATATTTTTTATGGACCAATTCCTATCACATGTGTGATACTAGTGAGATAAATATGACAAAGAATCTAGTAACACATTTCATAACAAAAAAATAACTGGCACCAGATATCACTTTATTAGAGAAAAGGTTGATGGAGGTGTAGTAAAGTTAGAGTATGTAACCACAAAGGAGAAGATTAGAAAATATTCACCAAA
This sequence comes from Cupressus sempervirens, assembly GCA_028749045.1. Classification (NCBI taxonomy): domain Eukaryota; kingdom Viridiplantae; phylum Streptophyta; class Pinopsida; order Cupressales; family Cupressaceae; genus Cupressus; species Cupressus sempervirens. The sequence continues at coordinate 84,397,111 of CM053785.1, forward strand.
CCTTTATGCAAAGAAACATTTGAGTATCTTAGAGGGAAGTTGGGTGTTTTTCCCCTTCCTAGTTTTCACTAGATGCATTCGTGTTTGCATTGATCTAATACTTTCTATAGCTACATCTTTTTGGATTAGTGCTTGAAGACTCTCTCTTAAGAGGAGTAGAATATTTCAGGAAGGGGGGTTTTATTTCTTAGTCCTTTGTCATTTGTGTCAAAGGTGGAGAAGGTTCTTGGTCATTTTTTAGCTATCAATTGTTTTCTTTTTCGTTGATGAATGCTACCATCAATGAAAAAGTGGGGGATTGTTAGAATGTGAAGTTGATGCTATCAAATGGTTTTGTTTGCAATAGTTTTCATTAATTTCAACGTACTCATCTCTTAACTTTGCATGTTTCAGTTACTATGTTCTTGGTATAGTGATGTATAAGTTGTTGTGTATTAATATTCTAGTGTATTGATATAGTGAGAATATCTAGCAGTGAACCTTTGTATCAAATCACCTTTTGGTGTCACCTTACTAGGTGTTTTTATATTTCATGAGAATTAGCTTCTTTATGGTTTTTGCCAACTTGGATTTTCTATATAAAATCTTGTGTCCTTCATTTTGGTATTTTTTTGTATTTTATGCTTATATTTATTGTGAATATTTAATATGCAAAACAAAAAAATCTTAAGTTACTGGATTTTTTCAAGTGCTAACCAATAGAGAGAATTTTTTATAAAGTTGTGTACCTTCCCCCTCTAAGTTACTTTGCATGTTCAACTATATTTACATTGACATCAAAATAATGAGTTTTCATAATCCAAATATTGGGTTCATTGTCCCTCTTCTCTTATAATAGTAATTTTATAAGGAATTTTAAGTTGGTGCATCTTCTCCTATGAACTAGATGATTCCTACCATGGAGAGACCCGATTCCTAAAACGTGATGGTGTCTTTAACCCTTCTACAAAATCTGTAGACATTTAGAAAAAATCTCTTCAAATTGGATTCACTTAAAAACCTCCACTCCATCTTTGTTTCCTTCATTAATTAGTTTCTTAGTACTTCTTATGTGCTTCTTTTTAGGATAAAAATCCCTCAAATCGTATCTAATATTTATTTGCAACTTCCACTAATAAGATGTGTAGTAACTATCATGACATCAAAATAGATAAAAAATCATAAACCAAAAATTGGATCCATTCTCCCAAGATCTTAGGCAATAATTTTAATAAGAAAACTCAAGTTGACATGTATTCTTCATGAACTAGATGGTAACTACATGACTCTTACCATGCAAAGACCTCATGATATCTATAAATATACCCTAAGATTTGGTGACTAGATTTAAAAAAATTAGAAATAAGAACACATATAGATATAGGCATACAAATATATAGATATAGGCATACAAATATAGACATATATGAATGTGGTATATAAATGCATAGTGACATTATTCTATCTTCATGAATAATCTATTATTTAAAATAAAAAGGACTTCCACAAAAAAAATCTATATCAAATTTGTTGAAAAAAAATATAATAATAAAATATATTTCAATTAAAAATAATTATCATGAAATATATTTAAAAATAAACTCTTAGCTAGTAGTTATCATAGTTAGACACATTCCTTTTAAATTCTTAATCTTAAGAAAAAGGTTCACAGTTAGTGGTTACTAAGCCATTGGCCACTATTTCTCTCCATAAAATCCTATTTGATACTTCCACTATCAACATGAAATAGCTCCATGTAGAAGATAGGGAAAATGAGCCATGTGTCACCCACAAACACATTTTTGCCATGTCTAAACCCCTAATTATAGCTACCTTTCCCCCTAATTACCGCCATAAAAAGGTACTAATAGTTGATCACACATGTACTAATAGTTTATATTTTTTAGTTTTTGTGGTTGTTGATTGGTCCATTTATGCAAAAAGTACTATAGTGTCTACCTGTGGGTAGTGGAGAAACATTTTAAAATGGCACTTTTAGACCACCTTGCACTCTACGAGTTCTACGAAGTGCTCTATAAATGCAGGAAAGCTAAAAGGTTAGTTTTAAGCTCTTCACTCACCTATGAAAGTTCACCAAAAAAATCAACAATTTTCAATATACGGATTAGGAATTGTAGGTGTGTGAAGTTAGAATGGGTGGCTATTAAGTCATTTCCCCTAACATGTAACAGATTTGTTGAATCTTATGTAAGAAAAACTACTCTAAATTAACATATAATGATTCTAATTAAATTTTAATTAATCACTATTATCATCACCATTAGTTTGCACCATGATATTTTTTTTCAAGATAATTTTTTTTTTTTAATCTAGATTTGGGTCTAATGACTCAAAAAAATTATAGTGTATACTTCCCTTTCCTATAATATTTTTTTAGCAAAATAGCTTTTTTGCTTTCAAAAAGAACAACTTAATATATTTCACTCAGACAAATTAGTGTATATTTCTCCTTCAGAGATATATTATGAGTGGAATAATATTTTTTAACAAAATATTTGTTTCACTTTCAAAAAAAGGAGCTTTATATATTTCACTCACAAAAACAAAAATAATCTTATAGATGAAATTCATTCTTAAAAAGATCTTAATATAATTCATCAAAGAATATGCCACTCTTCTTATTTAAGAAATACATTGAAAAAATGTCACTCTTCTTTAATATATTTTGGATTCATGTTAAAACTAGTTTTGAAGGGACCCAAAACCCCATACAAAAAACACCATGAAATTGTTGAAAAAAATTGATCAATTGTATATTGTCTTTAATGTTACAAAAAATGTCATATCTTTAGCAGTCAATATTTTCTAAGCTCACTCATGTGATGAAGATAGTTTCTTGTATCTGTCAAGCATTCCAATGTTAACCAAGTTCAAAAGAAAATGTTTACAAAGTTCACTCAAGCACCAAAGAGAAGCTCACAGAAGTTCACTGTTAACTGAGCTCACTCAGTTAACAAAGGAAAGTTGGCATGGAACCAGTGTTAACCAAGCTCACTCAATTAACAAAAGAAAGTTGGCATGGAACTAGTGTTAACTGAGCTCACTCAATTACCAAAGGAATTTTACAATGTTGTCATATTAACCAAGTTCACTTGGTTAACACATGAAAATAATTTCAGAGTTAGTATCTACCAAGCAGGTTCGACTAACAAATGATTTTCTTGTTTTGGCATATTGAGTTCAGTGGATTTTTTTGTTCATTCAAGTAGACTAAAGAGATCAAGAATTATTGTTATAAGTTATATTCAAGCTGACTTGAAAATGTATATGATATAATTTAAGGTCAAGTTGAGGATTGAATGTGTGAGAATGTGTGGAAGATAAGAAGATGCTTAGAGGAAGTGAATTGGAAGGATAATCAAAATATCCTTGTTAGGTGGAGAAGATTAATCTGATCAGGAAGGATCAAGTATTTGAACCAAAAATTGAGATCTAAAGTAAGAAATATAGTTGCATCAGCAATCAAGTCATATTGTTGTTACTCTCTAACCATTCTAGTAGTGTATCAAATCTCTTAATAGAGTTAGCCTAATAGCTATTTGTAAATCCTCTAACAAGGTGGAATTTCTAGATTGAAGTGTCTAAAAACCTCTAACAAGACCACTCCTAACATGGTGATTAAATCCTCTAATAGGGTCACACCTAACAGTTTATTTTGTAACCTTCAATAGGATTGGCTCCTAACAAGGCTCACTTTAGAAGAGTGAAAAAAAGTAACTAGTTGCAATTGGTAGTTTTTTCCAAATTGGTTTTCCACATTAAATCTTGGTGTCACTTGTGTTCATGCTATTTCTTTTATGTGTATGAAATTAAGCTAATTAACATTAATCACACTTAATATCTTAAGATATGCATGTTCATTATTTATCGAGTAACAACTTTTATTTTAGTACTTGCTAAGTTACAGTATATTGATAGCATTAACCAAGTGCATGTGTGTTAACTGGGTGACATTAGTTTCAATAGAGTTTGTTTTTTGTACTAACATCTATGGGATCTATGATTTATTTCTGTGGTAGATAATTCACCCCTCCCCTCTCAATTACTCCTCTTATATTTCCAACAATTGGTATCAAAGCTTTTGGTCTTTGCAAAGAAGGTTCAAGGATCAAAGCTAAAGATCAAGATGTCTTATAGAAGAGAGATTCCCAAGTTGAACAAAGACAACTTCAAGGAATGGCAGGAACATATGAAGCTACATCTAGCTACCATTAGTGATTTGGGTCTAAAATAATTGAATAAATAGTATGAAGCTCCTACTAGAACTATGACTATAGAGGAAATTGTTGAAAAGAAGAATCATAATATTATGGTTATTGATATTGCATCTACTCTTAACTATGTTTAATTTAATGAAGTCAAAGGTTGTGTTATTTCTCATGAGATGTGGACCAAACTAAAAGATATCTATGGAGGTGATGATAATGTGAGGAGAGCCAAGGTAGAAATCTTAAGAGTTTAGTTTGATTAGATGAAGATAAGGGAAGATGAAAACATTGCAAAATATGTTGAGAGAATCAAAGCTACTGTAAGTTCAATCAAAGCCTCTGGTGAGAAAATTGATGATGTGATAGTGATTAGCAAGGTACTCATAACCCTTCTTCCTACCTATGCAATTAGAGTTTCATCTATTCAAGAGATGAGATGTCATCCCAATAATAAGATAAATTTGGATGTTATAGTGGGAAGATTAATAGCATTTGAGATAAATAACTATGATAATTATGTTCCTAGTTCTAGCAATCTTGAATCTTCATTTCAAGCCAAGTTGTCACTCAAGAAGAAAGATACAAAGTCTAGAAGAAGAAAAATTTGAAAGTGAAGACAAGATATTTTTAACAGTGATTTTGAATCCATTGAAGCCCTTCTTGCAAGAAGATATCCCAAAGGCAAAGGAAATTACAAAGGTAAAATTCCTCTAATCAGTTTTTCTTGTGAAGAAGTTGGTCACATTGCTACAAGGTGTCCAAATAGAGAAGAAAAAGATGAACACAATAGCAGTAAGTATGAAGATAAGAAGGATTTAAAAAACTACAAAGATTACAACGATAAAGGTAAGAAGTCTTTTTTAATGGCTAAAGATTCAGATAGTAATGATGATGATGAAATAGTCTATATTTCTATAAAAGATGAATCTAATGATGAAGAAGATAAAATGGGACTTATTTCTCATTTTAGCAAAAATGATACATGGATTATTGATAGTGGGTGTTCTCATCATATGATCAATGATAAAACAAATTTTGAGCATATGGAACACTATGATGGTGGGAATGTAAGATTTGGAAACAATGAAACATGTTGCATAAAAGGAAAAGGTTATATTTCTCTATCCAATGAACTTAGATGTGATAATTCTTATTGAGTTGAAAGGAGCATAATCTACTGAGTGGTATATTTGAATAAAATTGGGTTCAAGGTAGAATTAATGAACGAGAAGGTTAAGCTGCTAGATGGAAAGGAAATCTACTTGGGTCTAGTAATCAAACAAAAGGTAACCTATTCTACTTAGCTTAGTGAAAGTTCATGTTTCATTGCTCAAGTAGAAGAAATTTGGTTATGCCATAAAAGGTTGTGTCATGCAAACTTTGATAACCTAATCAAGATAAGGAAAAACAAAAGAGTGAGAGGTATTCCTATTTTGAGGAAACTTGATATGAGCCTATGAAAAAATCATCAAATTGGTAAGATGGGCAAGATGAATTTCAAAAGAAAGAACTATCATTCTGAAGAAGTCATGGAGCTCGTTCATGTAGACCTTAGTGGACCTATCGGCATAGAAAACTATAGTGGAGATAAATATTTCATTTTAATTATTGATGATTATTCTAGGATGATGATAGTAATGTATCTAAAATATAAGTCTGAGGCTTTTCAAAAGTTCAAGTGATATCCAATTAAATTTGAGAAAGAAATAGGAAAGAAGCTAAAGTTTTTAAGGTTAGATAAAGGAGGAGAATTCATTTCTAATGAATTAAATGAATTATGCACTGAGAAAGGAATTAAAAACAAATATTAGCCCCTGATACAACTTAGTAGAATGGTATAATAGAAGGAAGGAATAGATCAATCATGGATTGTACAAGAACCCTGATGATAGAGAAGAATGTTGCAATCAAATATTGGAAGGAAGCAATTAGTTTTGTAGTTCCTACCTTAAATAGAGTACAACTAAAGAAAGACTCAAATTAGACTCCTTATGAACTATGGTATCGCTTCAAACCTAATGTAAGTTATTATATCTTGAAGGAGACTAAGAAAGGTAAATTTGATGTCAAAAGTGATGAAGGCATATTTCTAGGATACTCATGTAGAAGTAAAGCATACAAATGGTTGAATCTAACTACTCATAAGATCATAGAAAGTGCACATGTGAAGATTGATGAGTTTGCATAAAAGAGTAAAGAAGAGAGCAACAAAGAACCTAAAGACTACAGAATATTTATTTATTTTGAACCTAATACATTTCCTAATTGAAGTGGAAGTCAATAGAATTCACCTCCTGAGTCCCCAAGATCCCCAGAAGCACCCGAGTTGCATCCAGTGCAACCCAAATCATAGTCTAAAGGACCTAAGTCACTGTTAGAAGCTACCACATTACAACCAATGCAACCTACATCTAAGTCTAAAGGACCTGAGTCATAGATAGTGGGACCTGAGCATGATGTAGAAGGTCATGGTTAGGCAAGTGGAACAATCTCTAAATTCAAAGTACCTATAATTGGAAGATATGTTAGAAGGCACCATACACTTGAGAAAATCTTTGGAGACAATTCATAAGGTACAATGATAAGGAATAAATTGAAAGGTACATGTTTGCTTACTAAATTTGAACCTAGAATAGTTAAAGATGCTTTGGATAATGAAAGTTGGATTAAAAAAATGAATGAAGAGATAGAATAGATAGAAAGGAATAAGACTTGGATTCTTGTTCCTAGACCCATGGATAATAATGTGATTGGAATTAAGTGGTTGTTCATAAAAAAGATGAATGAAGATAGAGAAGTTACAAGAAACAAAGCAAGGTTAGTAGACAAAGGCTATTCTCAAGAGGAAGGTATTGATTATGGTGATGCTTTTTCTCCTATTGCAAGACTAGAAGGTATTAGGAGTTTACTTTCTTATGTTGTACATAAAGGATTTAAAGTATATTAAATGGATGTGAAATATGCATTCTTGGATGGAATTTTAGAAGAAGAATTTTACATAGATCAACCTAAAGGTTTTTTAGATCCTAGCAAAAAGGGTATGGTTTATAAACTACATAAAGCATTATATGGTCTCAAAAAATCTCCCAGAGCATGGTATAAAAGGCTTCCTAATTATCTTATGAAGATTGGTTTTCAAAGGACAAATGATAACAGCAACCTATACATCAAAGAAGGACCAAATAAGAAGATTATGTTGGCAAAAATCTTTTTGGATGATACATTGTTTATTGGAAATGATGACTTGTGCAAATCTTTTTCAGTGAAAATGAGTAAGGAATTTGAGATGTCAATGTTTGGAGAAATCAAATTCTTTGTTGGCTTACAAATTCAATAGAAAAAAGATAGTATCTATATTACTCAATCAAATTATATCAAGGAGATACTGAAAAAGTATGGAATAGAAGATTCAATACCAATTGGAACACCTATGTGTCTAGAAATAAGCTTTCCAAAAATGATGATTCCAAGGAGGTAGATCATATCACATATAGATCTTTGATTGGAAAACTTTAGTATGTAGTACATACTATGCTTGATATTACTCTTCTGGTTGGTATGGTGGCAAGATTTTCAGCTAACCATAAAGAAAATCATATGATGGCAATAAGAGAATCATGAGGTGTCTTAAAGATATTGAATATTATGTATTATGGTAAAATAAATAGGCAACCTTGATTTGAAATCCTTCACTAATGCAGATTCTACAAGAAGTGTTGATGATAGGAAGAGTGCTAGTGGTGGAGCATTATTTCTTGGTAAAAGACTAGTGTCTTGGACAAGTAAGAAGTAGAATTACATCTCTCAGTCTACAGTAAAGGCAGAGTATGTTATAGTAGTAATCAATTGTTCCAATATTGTTTAGTTCAAACAACTATTGGCAAGTATGAAGGTAGAAATCAAGGATCTAGCGGTTATCTTATGTGATAACACAAGTACAACTAATATATCAAGAATCCTTTGATGCATACCAAGAACAAGAACATTGCAATAAAATGGCATTTTCTAATAGAATTGGTGCAAGACAAAGAGGTGAGATTGAAATATGTGAATACTAAAGAAAAAATTGCAGACATATTCACAAAGCCATTACCTAAGGATGCCTTTGTGTATCTAAGAGGTAAGCTAAGGGTCATTCCCCTATTTGAAGCTCACTAAACAAAATTTAGTGATGCATCAACCTAATTATTCTTGAATATCAATTAAATTTATGAAATAATGAGAGGGTAGATTGCATATAAATCTGTACATCAAGTACATTGAAATTTACTAAATATTATCTTTTGCATAAGATGTCAAAGAGGGATAGTTTGTTATCATATCACAAAAAATTTCTAAAGAGGGAGAGTTTGATGTTATATCACAAAAAAATTGTAAAAAGAGAGTTTCTTATATCAGAGAATTTTTTTTGAATGATTAAAGATGTCAAAGTGAAAGATTTTTTTGAAGAATAAACTTGGAGAGTTTCCTGATAGAGGGGGAAATTGAAATAAGAGGGAGAGATTGATGTCAAAGAGAGTTCACACTAATAGAGGGAGTTCTCATGGATGAGAATCATAATAAAACTAATGATATTATTCTTACTTTTATTTTTCTCTAAAATTTCATTGTATTATGACATGTTATGTTGCTATCAAAAGATTGATCCTAAATCATAAGCCAAACATGAACAATAATCTAGAAGGGGGGCAGCCATAACCCAGATATGGATGATGACACATGTACCTAGTAGGACTACCAAACTCCCATACTTCCCTTGTCATAAGGGGCCAAAAGATTGTTGAAAATAATTGATCAATTATATAGTGTCTTTGATGTTACACAAAATGTCATATCTTTACCAATTGATGTCTTTTGAGCTCACTAGGGCAATGAAGATAGTTTCTTGTGTTTATTGAGAATTCTACCATTTACCAAGTTCAGAAGATAGTGTCTATCGAGTTCACTCAGGCACCAAAGAGAATTTCAATGTTAACCAAGCTCACTCGGTTAACAAAGGAAAGTTGGCATGGAACCAATGTTAACCAAGCTCACTCAATTACCAAAGTAAGCTTATGATGTTGTAGTGTTCACCAAGTTCACTTGGTTAACACAAGAAAATCATTTTAGAGTTAGTATCTACTAAGTAGGTCAACTAACAAAGGATTTTCTTATTTTGGCATATTGAGTTTAATGGATTTGTTTTTTGGTTTGAGCCAACTAAAGATATGAAGAATTATTGTTAAAAGTTCTATTCAAGCTGACTTGACAATGTATATGATATAAGCATAAGGTCAAGTTGAGGATTAAATGTGTAAGAATGTGTGGAAGATAAGAAGATGCTTAGAGGAAGAAAATTGCAAGGATAAGAAGAATATCCTTATTGGGTAGAAAAGAGTAATCTAATCAAGAAGAATCAAGTATTTGAGCTATAATTGAGATCTGAAATCAAAAATTAAGTCATATCATCATCACTCTCTAACCATTGTAGCAATCTATCAAATCTCTCAATAGAGTTAGCCTAACAACTATTTGTAAGTCCTCTAACAAGGTCGCATTTCTAGATTGAAGTGTCTAAAGAGCTCTAACAAGGCCACTCCTAATAGGGTGATTAAATCCTTTAATAGGGTCACATCTAATAGTGTGTTTTGTAACCTTTAACAAGGTTGTCTCCTAATAGGGCTCACTTTAGAAGAATGAAAGATAGTGACTAGTTGTAGTTGATGGTTTTTCCCAAATTGGGTTTCCACATTAAATCTTGGTGTCACTTGTTTTCATGCTATTTCTTGTATGTATATGCAACTAAGTTGATTAAGGTTAATCACACTTAATATCTTAAGACCTGCATGTTCAATGTTTTATAAGTAATGATTATTATTTTAGTACTTGCCAAGTTATAGTATATTGATAGTGTTAACTAAGTGCATGTGTGTTAACTAAGTGATAGTAGCTTCAACAAAGTTAATGTTTGGTACTAACATCTAAGGGATATGGGATTTATTTTTGTGGTAACTGATTTACCCCTCCCCTCTCAATTACTCCTCTTATATTTCCAATAGAAATAGGCATTCATCCCATAGTCTCAAAGTAGTAGATAAAACTAGGTTTTACAAGGACCTGAAACCTTAGTAAATAATACATAAAAGAATAGATCAAATATCTAATAAAAAGAGACAACAAAAAACTACTAGAAGAAAAAGGAACCAATAGACATGACCAAGGCCAATGACTAGAAACCAAACAACTAGTAACCAAAAATCCAAGAAAGATGTAAAGAACTAAACTAGTTCTTTCACTTCCTTAGCTAAATTCTTACTGAGGTTGGCCACCTTTTCAATTGATTCCTTTACATTCATGCTAGGATCCACCTCAATTGCCTTCTTTGTACTTAGTTGGGTATGCTTTCTTGTTCCTCCGCTTAAAGAGACAACAATAGGGGACACAATTTCCTCTACACTTTTCTTGCCCAAACTAGTTGCAACATCACAAATACTAGAGGTCATCATGTTCATATTTTTCTGACTATTCTTAACTAGTTGGAAAATTTTGGCCTTATAGTCTAGAAATTTAATCGGAATGTCCCCAACCTATGTTTCTAGTTCCATCCTTTTATTTTTCTATGTCTAGACTCACTTGTAGATCTCTGGCCATTCTTTTCAAATATTTCATGTCATTATATATCTAGGTATCAACCATGAGAGAAATATCAGCTTGTATTTTAGTTTTATGGAGAAATTTGGCGTTTCCCTTATAGCCATTCCCAATCATTTCATCAGATTCATCAATTACATAATTACCTTACTCCTAGCCATGCTCTATATTAATTTCTTCCATTTTGGTATTATCTAGAACCATAAACAAATCCTTTTCCTCCACCACATTCACACCTTGATTCATCTCACCAAGTCTAATTGAGGGGGGGGGGGGGGGGGGGAAGTGAGGGGTGAATCAGAAGTAACTAACTTTAACCTTCTCAAATTTTTTTAACTAAAACCATTCACATGCATCTAATTTATCTAATAAACATGAAAGTAAAGACATGCATGAAAATAGACAACACAAAAATTTGGTAACCCATAAACCCTCCAAGATGAGAAGGTAAAATTGGGGTGGGGATGACACCCACAAAATATCACTACAACAATGTGTAACTGTTCAAGGTTACAATGTTTGACCACTTCCAATAGTCTACCCTGTGAAAGGCTTGTCCTGTTAAAGACTTTACACTCTATCAAAAGTGACTTGGTTAAAGGATTTGACTACCCTACTAAAAGTAGGCCTAGTTAAAGGAATTCTATACATTCACTTGGAATGCCACCTTATTAAAGTATTTACAAATGGTTTCTGGGCCAACCTAATTCTATAGAATTTCCATATCTAATACAATTGCTAGAGAGTATTAGAAAATCTTTGACCTGATAGCTTTGAAATCTTCAATTGTTGATTCCAAATCCTTGCTCTACTCTATCACTCTGATCCTTGCTTGATCTAATTTGTCACTCTGCATGGTTCTGATACTCTATTCTTCAATAACTAAATTCTGCAATGTTTCTCTATTCTTCACTAAGTCTCTTACCCTTCTACACTTCACTATACTTCACCCATACACTTCTCCTTCACATCCTCTCTCTTTCATAATAGGGCTTCATCCTCCTTTAAAATATTTTGAAGACTTAGGATTAGGTATGAATCTATGATCAATATTAAATCTTTATTTCCTGCTCATTTCTTGCTCCTTTTTTTATTGGTTGCATGCCTTCTCCATTTTTCTTATTGGTCACATGTTGATTGCATAGGTAATGTGAAAGATTTGTTCTTATCTTCAAGATCCTTCGAGATTCATCCTATGTCAGCTCCAAAAATGGTTTATATCTGAGTTTGTGAAGGCACAAACTCATATGTTGATTTTTGTGTTACTCGGCACATACTATTTACTGATGCTCGACACATATAGAAAAATTGGCTCACTTGGCTCCTATAGCAATTCTATTTCACTCGACATCTATAGTGACTCAACACCTATACTTTTCTTGGCACTTGAACTCTAATCAGCACCTAAAGATTGCTCTGCACCTGAAGTTCACTCAGCACCAATTAAATTCTCTGGCTCATCATACACTATAGCTTAGCTTCTATATTATACCTAGCATTAACTAAAGAATTGGTTAAGTGTGTTGGAACTCAAATGTCAAAACCAATCTGAGACTAATAATCTCCCTCTTTGACATGAGTGACAAAAACACTTAACTAGACATTATAAATATGATCTTTATGAGTTTACTACACGTTTTGTTTGGCATATGTACAAGATTTCCAAAAACTTATTCAAATTTTTGTATACCTCAAAATCTTGTAACTCCCCCTAAGTTGTTGTGCCATTTCCATTCTTGTTACCAGAATTCTTGTGTTGAATATGTCTCATGCTGATATATCTAATTACTCTTTACCTTATTTTCCTTTACTGTATCTGTGTGCCCTATTTTTGAACTCTATATCTATTCCCTTTTTACATCTTCTTGCAGTTTGAATGTGAATATATCCCCCTTTGGATATTCTTTATTATTTCTATCAAAGAATTTATTATGTAACCATTCTTATTCACATCTCCATTCAATGAATTCTACTCCACCATAAGTATATTCTCCCCCTTTTATTAGATGCAATAAATAATGAATGAATATTCTTATTCTCCCCCTTTATTATCTCTCCTTCTTTTTGACACTTATGTCAAAGGGTCCAAAGGATGAATAGAATACTTTTCCAAAAATGTTTTATGTACCTCCATAATCATCTTGAGAGAAGCATCCCAATTGTCTAAAGCTATCTCTAATGACTTGTGTTGGATGGCTGTCTCTGCTGCAAGATGAACAAGGCCTTCTAGAGTAGAAAGATTTGGATCTTTCTTGAGAACATTTTCTACATAGGCCTGCCCCTTATGAAGTACTTCCAGATGTCGAGTTATGGAGGATTGAATTTGCATCAATTTGGCCTTAATATTGGCCTCCTCTACTATCAAAACAACTAACTCTTTTTGTGTGTGAAGCATTCTTGTAGAATGCTTCTCACTGTTAGTTGGATCTTTTGGGAGTTGAGTATTAGAAATATTTAAATTTTTCTCCAAGCTCAGTATCCTTTGGCTTGTCTCTTGTGTGAAATAGGATGAATCAAAAAATTTGGTGTACAATGAGAATACATTCTCAAGTACCTTTTTCACTTCTTCAATCTTCTTCACCAATTCAACCTGTAAAAGTGCTATTTCACTTGATATCTTCTCATTTACTTTCATCTAAAATTTCTTTTCTAACCATTCCAATAATTTGACATTACTTTCAAGGTCCTCATTGTCTACCTAGTCCACAATGTTGGATAATTGCTCCATTGTGGGCTAAGTTTCATCAGGTACTTGCAAGCTAAATGTATCAAGAAATATTTCTTTGATTTCTAGTAATGCTTGCTTCTTCCTATACTCATTTCTAACTGTCTCTTGTATCTTTCTCCTTTCTAGTACCTCTTGCACTTCATTTATCTATTGCAAGTTCATTTTTCTTGAGTCATAGCTTGGTATGACTATTTCTTCATCAAGTGCAGGGTCTCCATAGTGAAGTACCCTTGCAACCTTGGTAGTGCTTGAGCTTGGTGCTAAAATTTGCAATGGTACTACATCAGTGATTGGCTTCTTATGAGGATTCTGTTAGGTAGGAAAGTTTACCAAAATTTGTATTACCTCCTACTCCTTAGGAGTTTTCTCCACTTCTTTCTCCTCTCCTCTACTACCTTGATCAATGATGACAATTTGTGGAGGTCCACCTTGGGTTTGTTCTGCAGGAACATCTTGTTCTGTTTGTTCCTTTGGTGGCTCCTTGGCAATTGATGTTACCTTTGTTGTAGAATCAACCTTAGAAATTTTGTCTTGTTCTTCTTGATATTTGTTTTGATCTATTGTATCTATGGGAGGTTGTGTGGATTGTTCTTCTGTGCTTTCCTTCTCCCTTGTTATTTCTGCTATAGCTTTTTGTAGTTCATCAACACTCACCAAAATAGGTTTTGTGCAAAGTTATGCTTGTAATTTTGATTGGTGAAGGATCTTCTTAAGATCCTTTGCAGTTAAATGATTGATGTTCTTAGCTAAAGTGTTAGGAACATCCTGTATAGTTACTGTATCTACAGACATTGTGTGTGGAGGACTTGGTGGTGGTAGTTGGGTGTCTTGGACGCTCTGTTCAGTTTGTTTTTCCTCACCATGTTCCTTCTCCATTGTCTCTTTTTTCTATTTCTTTGTCTCCTTCATCTTTTTCTTTCTCTCTTTCATCATCTTTCTCATTCTCCTCTTCTTCTTCATCATTCCTACCATCAAATGAGTCTTCTTGCCTTCCTTTATAATTTTCAATCCATATATTAATTTCCACATCTATGTGGATTTCTAGACAACATCTTCAATTTGATTTTGAAAAATACTGAAGGCTCTATATTTGGGTGCAAATTTTCTCCCATGCTTTTTGCTAGCCTTTGTTATTTGACCTTTAGTAAGGTCTAGCATTACATGAGCCAATGTAGACTCTCTTATTTCTTTCTCCATTTTTAGATATTAATGCCATTTATTTTCAATTAATGAAATTAGCTCCTTAGGCATTAAAGTGTCTAGTTCAAGTGGAGTAGTCTTGAACTTAGCCATCATAGTGTAGATTATTCTTCCACTATGCTTTGTTGTTCTTTAGACAACTTATTAAAATCTACGATCTTGAAACTAGATAAATTTTTATTATCTCTAACAGTATTTCAAATATTTTCTAATTAGATGTGGTGGAGCATCTTACCAATCTAAATTATTCTTCATCATGCTTAGTTCTCTCCTCGTCTGATTCTAGAGGTGCAACATACTTCCTCCTCATTTTTTGTTCTATTGCCTTCTATTTTTCTTATTCTTTTGCTCCTTGATTTGTGGCCCTTGTGTTAGCCCTTGTAGTTGGTTTGGCTTTACAATTTTCTTATTTTTCCCTTTGGGTTGGGCAACTGATTACTTTTGAGCTTTCCTTTTCTATGGCTTAGCCTTTGGAGTTTCCTACTCGACACCTTCTTCTTCATCTATATCTTCTCCAATACCTTGGGTTAGGGAAAGTCGTCCTTGATCTTGCTCTTCTTCTTCACCCTCAACATCTTCACCTTCTTTCTTTGCTTCTTCTGTAGTACAACTTCTTTACAAGCTTTTCCTTCTTCTTCAAAGTGGAGGTAGTCTTTAACTCCATATCCAGTTTGGATCTCACCATGTCATATGTTCCAAAATATGGTGCATCCTTGTCAATTTCCTCTGCTAATAGAGCAGTTATTGCAACTAATGCTTCATCTATGTTTATCTCATACCCAAGAGGTCTCAAACATATCACTCTTGGTATAGCCACTTGTATGTATGTGTAATCAATATCTACAAGAAAACAAACTTCATTTACATGTTTCTCTACCAAATAAACTAGAATTTTTGAGCCTCTGTTTCATTGATTCTTTAAAATCCTCAAAATAACTAGTCATCAAGGCCTCAGAATTAGCTCCCATCTACTTTATGTATTCATTGACCTAAGCTATGATAGACCTATCATTCTTCCATGCCACTTTTCCAAAAGAAGGGAATTCATTCTATACATAAAAGAAAATACATATCAAAATTGCACCAAATTTACACCATTCTCCCTTTGTTCTTCTAATTTTTACCAGATTTTCATTTATCTATTGTAGTTGTAGCTCTACAAAATCATATGTATGATCCTTCTTTACCAGTTTATAGCCTACATCCACTACAATACATGGCACACTATTGAGTCTGCTAGACTAGTAAAATTTTTGTGCAATGACCCTTACTAAAAAGTCAACTAGAGGGTCTTGGATTGTGTCAATTTTCATCCCTCTCTTATTCAATTTTGCACCTATATTCTTCTCAATTTCCTCCTTAGAGTCACTTCTAAGGGTCTTTGGCCGATCCACTATTGGGTACCTAGTCACTCAATGTACTATCCTCTTAGTGATTTTGATAGGACCATCCTCCAACCATAAACAACCACCATGCACTCGGCTCAAAACTAGTCTAATCCATTTTGTCTTAAACACTATGGCGAAATCTAGGGCTTCCATTAAACCTTTCCTCTCAACAATTTTGTACTCGTCCTTTAATACTTTTTTTTCACATAATTACTCATATGCCTCCCTCATTTCCATGTCACCTATGGCTCCTATCTTGTAGTTATAACATTTCCTTATGTCTTGAACCATTAAAATCTTTGGGGGTATGATGGAAAGGGCTCCTATCGGGTCATTTTTGTATGTAACCTCTAGGATTGGACTGAAATTGGGTTGCCTAACCTCCTTGGACACAAATTGAACTTCAAATGTTTCCCTCTTCTGAGTTTTTCTTGAGCTAGATGTCATTTTACTCAAACTAGGGTTTCAACACAATGAAAACATGAAACTGTGTAGCTTGACATAGTCATAAATACCTTTAAATTGATGGATTTGTGTTGAAATTATTGTTGAAATCTTCTTGTATGCTAGATTCTTCACTTGGGATTTTCTCTATGCTCTTTCTCATCTTTTCTTTGTGTTCTTGATGAAGAAAAATGATTGAAAATAAGATAATATACCCTATTTTCATCACATTTAATGCCAAGTATGTTGACACTTATCCACTTGGCTTCTAAAGGATTCTACATTACTAGGCTTCCATTGTCTTTCCACCACTTGGCTTCCACAGGAGTATTACTTACTTAGCTTCAATTGCGATTTCTTTTTCACTTAGCTTCCTCTACCAACCATTCAGCTCTTATAGTCTTTGACAATCAGCTTGACTTGTACTAAATTTTACTCGGCATTTGGGGGCAACTCGGTAATACTTGTGATGTCTTTAATTTTTAACTTTGCATCTTTGTTCATGCTAATCTATTATTTTTTAGTATTTTCTTTTCTAGGAACTAATGTATGGTGAAACTTTGTAAATCAATCCCTTATGCCTTATCTTGCTTAGTTTGATGAAGTGTGACCACTTGACCTATTAGGTGAAGTGATCCCTTCATCTTTCTTCTTCCATGTCTTGCTCATTTGCCCTCTGATGTGTTCAACATCTACCTTTTCTTTATCCTTGTCATTCTTTGAATTGGGTACCTTTGACTTTGTTGTAAAATTCCTACTTATATGACTAGTCTTCAAGCAACTGAAACATGTGGCTTGGCTCAAACATCTATTTTAGTTTTCTCTAAAATGTGTCCTTATGCAGTTTTCTAGAATGTATCCATATTTTTGACAATAATGACAATTATACCTGGTGTTATAGTCCCAATTTTAGTGATGACCATGATTATCTACCCTTATTGCCTGATTTGATGTCCACATGGGCTTTGATCTACACTCAAAAGCTCTATGTCCATACTTCTTGCAATTGTAGTAGTGACCTTCAAATTTTGGTGTACTAATAGTCCTAGTTCTGTAGTTATGTGCTTGATGTCCTTACTTTTTGCACTTATGACAATAACTTGCATTCTTAGGCTTATCATGTTGATGGGGATTTTTTCTCTTCCATACATTAGAAGTATGTCCCCTTTTACCTCAAAAATGACAAGTAGGTTTAGTGTTTTTACCTTTGTTACTCCTTTCTTCTGCAGTCTTGGAAGACTCTCCTTGTTTAGTACTAATGTACCCTAGTCATGAGGTATCATTACTAGTCCTTGGTGATTTTAGTGGCTGCTCAAAGTACTTAATGTTTGTTAAATCTTTCTATAATCTCCTTCTCTCTTTTTAGATCATTTTGCAATTGTTCATTTTGCATCTTTAGTGTAGAGATCTCAATGTCCTTGACATTTAGTTCATGATGTGCATTGATCATCTGACTAAGGGTTTCTAGCTACATGTTTGAGATTCTTGCAAGTTCAATTAATTTTTCTTCTAGTCTATTGGCAAGATTTCTCTTGTCTTCTTCTAGCATAGCCTTGTCTTCAATGGTTCTTTTCTTCTATTTAGTTGCTTCACAAAGCATCATGGCTTTTGATTCTTTTTCAAGCTTGAGTATTCTAATTTCTTCTACTTGAACTCTATTCTTCTCCATCAGATCTACTATTGTTGCATCAAAAAATTTTGAATTTCCATTTGAAAATAGATTTGAGGTGTCAATCTCCTTCCACTGTGTGTCATTCTCAGCTATGGCAATATCTTTTCTTCTTTTTAAGGATTTCTTCAATTCTCCTCTAGCTTCTTCCAAAGCATGTAAAGCAAGTTTTATATCAATTTCCTAATTCTCTATGATCTTCCCAAGTTTGTAGACTTCCATTTCTATATCTTTTCTCCAAGCTATAAGGCTCCTTCTTGTGAGAACTTGGCTCTGATACCAATTGTTGGAATTAACAAATGGGATGATTTACTTCTGAGGAGTGGGGGGGGGGGGGCATTAATCAGAAGTAACTAATTTTAACCTTCTCAAATTTCTTTAACTGAAACCATTCACATGCATCTAATTTACCTAATAAACATGAAAGTAAAGACATGAATGAAAATAGACAACACACAAATTTGGTAACCTAGAAACCCTCCAAGATGATAAGGTAAAACTGGGGTGGGGATGACACCCACAAAATATCACTACAACAATGTGTAACTATTCAAGGTTACAATGTTTGACCACTTCCAATAGTCTATCTTGTGAAAGGCTTGTCCTGTTAAAGACTTTACACTCTGTCAAAAGTGACCTGGTTAAAAGATTTCACTACCCTACTAAAAGTAGTCCTAGCTAAAAGACTTTTGTACATTCACTTGGGATGCCACCCTATTAAAGGATTTGCAAATGGCTACTAGGCCAACCTAAGTCCATAGGATTTCCATATCTAATACAATTGCTAGAGAGTATTAGAAAATCTTTGACCTGATAGCTTTGCAATCTTCAATTGTTGATTCCAAATCCTTGCTTTTCTTTGTCACTCTGATCCTTTCTTGATCTGATTTGTAACTATACTTGATTTGTGGATTTTTCTTCAATCTATTGTGGATACCAATAAGAAAAATGGAGAAGGCATGCAACCAATGAGAAAAGTGCAAGGAATGAGTGGGAATTAAAGATACAATATGGATCATAGATCCATACCTAACCCTAAGTCTATGAAGCCTTTATAAGAAGGCTTAGACCCCATGATTTTATTTTGTTGAATAGGAGTTAAGGAACTCATTAAGCAGATAGAAAAAATTATTGAACAAGGCAAACATTAGGGGCATCAAAGACTTAGTGAATTGAGCAGTAATTACATATCTAGTTGATTAGAACAAAGCAAGGGATACGAACAGAAATCAAATCAAGCAAGGATCACATCAGAATGAATAGATCAAGTGCTTGAAATCAGCAATTCAAGATTGTAAGCAATCAAGTCAAAAGATTTATAATACTTTCTAGCAATTGTATTAGATAGTGGTAAATCCTATGTTGATAGGTTAGCTTAATAGCTATTTTGTAGATCCTTGGAAGAGGTGACTAAATCCTTTAACAAGGTGACACTTCATATAAAGTGTTTTAAATCATTTAACCAAGTCACTATTGACATAGTGTAAAGCCTTTAATAGGGCAGGCCTATAATAAGGCAGACCATCAGAAGTGGTCAAACATTTATTGTTGCAGTGATTTTGTGGGTATTGTCTCCACCCCAGTTTTACCTTCTTATTCCTAAAGGGTTTCTGGGCTACCAAAATTCTAGTGTTATGTGTGTTGATGCATGTGTTTACTTTATGTTTATTTAATATGTTTACATGCATGCAGTCTACTTTCATATTTTTTTTTTAAAGGTTTTGAAAAGATTAAGGTGTGTGTAGGGCCCATTTGCCGTTGCACCAAAAGCCATGACTATTAGTGAACATGGAACACCACATAATTAACCACCTGTGGGCAGGGGAGCGCGTCGCATCACCCAACAATCTCCCCCTCAATGCGCATACCAGGTGCTTACGTGGGTCAGGAAGGCACAGGGGAGATTTGAACCCATGACAGGCCAAAACTAGGCTCTGATACCAATTGTAGGGCCCATTTGCCATTGCACCAAAAGCCATGACTATTAGTGAACATGGAACACCACATAATCAGTTTTGGAGGATGGACAGTTAAAGCTGGAGAAGATACATACCAATGAAAATTCAGCAGATATGTTGACAAAGGTTGTAACAAGGGAGAAGTTGAACTCCTCTTTAGCTTCAGTTGGTCTTTTAGACTAAATGTGAATAAAAGAACAGCAGAGTTCAGGGTGGTTTGATCCAGTGGGAGCCCCATGCGGTAGTTGTATTGCTACAGGATCAGTCTCCAAGTGGGAGATTGTTTTTTAGTGTGGAGCCTGATTAGTCCCCAAGTGAGAGATTGTTAGATTGTGGTGACTGATCAGGAAAGTACTGTACATACTTCATAAATAGTGGGGTTCGGGGCATCACCCCGAAAAAAAAATTTTGGGAAGTAGCCGACATGGTAACCGACATATTATGGCCGACATATGGCCGACATGTTATAACCCTAAAGTGGTTTAATACTTGTATAAAAAGGGCTTAGGATTGGGTATTTTTATATGTGGTGATACGAAATTGGTTCTTGTGGCGGTATTGAGCTGTAAGGGATTACAGATTGTAATCAGGTTGTAATCACTGGATTGTAATAAGATCGGACTTGTTGTTTGGTGGATGTAGCCCAGGGATTGGGTGAACCATGTTAAATCTTGGTGCCTTGTGTTCATTTCTGTGTGTTCTATTATTTTCTGTTATTGGTTATATTTGCATGTAGTTTTTATTTCTGTCCGTGGTTTATCCTAACAGTTTGGTACTTCTGATTCACCCCCACTCTCTCAGAAGTACTCTTCCCATTTGACTATTCTAACAATTGGTATCATAGCAAGGTTCTCACAAGGAAAAGCCTAACAACTTAGAGAAAAGATCTAAAGATGGAAGTCTTCAAACTTGGAAAGATCATAGACAATCGGGTGATTGGTGTGCACCTCACTCTACACAAATTGGAGGAAGGTAGAGAGGAATTGAGAAAGTCCTTGAAAAGAAGGAAGGATATAGCCATAGCTGAAAATGAAACACACTACAAGGAGATTGACACCACACAAGTATTTTCCAATGGATATTCTAAGGAATTTGATGCAACAATAGTAGAACTGATGGAGAAGAATAGAGCTCAAGTAGAAGAAATCAGAATACGCAAGCTTAAACAAGAATCACAATCCATAATGCTTTGTGAAGTAACTAAACAGAAAAAGAAAGCCATTGAAGACAAGGCTATGATAGAATATGACAAGAGAAATCTTACAAATAGATTAGAGGAGACAAAATTTGAGTTTGAAAGAATCTCAAACACGCAACTTGACACCTTAAGCTAGATGAAGAATGCACATCATGAGCTAAATATGAAAGACATTGAGATCTCCACCTTGAGAATGCAAAATGAACATTTGTAGAATGAATTAAGGAGAGAGAAGGAGATAGTAGAAAGTTTCAAAAAATCCAATGAGGCTATCAAGTACTTTGAATGATTAATAAAATCACCAAGGGCTAGTAATGATACTTTAGGACTTGGTTACACTAGCATTAAACAAGGAGAATCATCCAAGACTGCAAAAGCAAGGAGTAACAAAGGTAAGAACACTAAACCTACTTGTCATTTCTATGGTAAAAAGGGACATACTTCTAATTTATGTAGGAGCAAGGATGGCCATCAGCATGACAAGCCTAAAAATGAAAGCTTTTGTCACAAGTGCAAAAAAAAAAGGACATCAAGCACATGAATGTAGGACTAGGACTATAAGACCACCAAGATTTGAGGGTCACTACTACAACTGCAAAAAATATGGACATAGAGCTTTTGAGTGTAGATCAAAGCCTATGTGGACACCTAATCAGCCTATAAGGAGAAAAAACCATGCACACCACTACAACTAGGATTACAATACCAAGCAGAGTTGTCATTACTATCAGGAGTATGGGCACATTCTTGAAAATTGCATAAGGACACATTTAAGAGGGAATTATAGCAAGTGGTTAAGTCAAACCACATATTTTATTTTCTTGAAGACTGATCATATCAGAAAGTATTTCCCAACAAGGTCCAAGCCACCCAAGTCAGAAGTCAACAAAGGAAAAGAGAAAGTAGATGTTGAAAAAATTAGAGGAGAAATGAATAAGACATGGAAGAGAAAGGATGGAGCTAGCACATCAAATAAAGGAATCACTTCACTCAAGAGGTCAACTAATCACACCTCATCCAACTAAGCATGAATAGGTGTATGGGACTGATATACATAGTTATAGCATGCATCAGTCCCAAGACATAGAAGTACTACAAAGAAGAAATCAACATAAGCAAAGATGCCAAGTCAAAATTTGAAGATGTCGTGTAAAGCTCCAGTGCATGCTGAGCTGCTAGTAGTGACCGAGTTGATGGTTGATGCCAAGTTGAAAAATGTCAATGGAATCCAAGTGAAGTGGAAATCTAGTGGAATCCAAGTGAATGAAATCCAATGGAAGCTAAGTCATGTTGAAACCTTCAAGTGCCAAGTTTACAACTGTATGCACTAACCATTTAATGCTAGTTTTTGAAAGATATAAGGACAAATTTTGATCATTTTTATGCCATTCAAACATAGAACAAAGACGAGAAGAGTGCAAAAGTGATCAAAGAGCAACCTTGAAGCCATTTGCATCAATTTCAACAATGATTTAGCATAAATTTTGTTGATCTAAGGTATTTATCAAGTGTTGAGCTATGCAGTGTTAAATTTTTAATATATTGAAACCCTAGTTCGATATAATAGCTTCTAGTTCTAAGAACCCCAAGGGAAAGGAAAGTCATGAGGTCCAGCTGGTTAGTAATGAAGTAAAACAACATAAGTTTAGACCCATTCCTGAGGTAGCTTACAAGAATGACCCTGTCGATGCGTTGTCCATAATTCTGCCCAAGGTTGTCATGGTGCAGGATTTAAGGAAGTGTTATAACTACAAAATAGGAGTAGTAGGAGATCTTAAAAATTTTCAAGCCTATGACAAGCTGTGTGATAAAAAAATACTCAAGGATGAATTTCAAATAGTCGAGAAAAAAGGGTTTAACCCATGCCCTAGTTTACCTTACAAGTTTTAAAACAAAGTGGATAAGAATTATTTTAAGCAGGATACACAATGGTTGTATGTGGCTAGAAATAGGACCAGTTAAGATTACCAAGAAGATAGTGCATAGGGTTACTGGTTTTCTAACCCTAGATTGGCCTAAGACCTTGAGAAGTGATTTAAAAGAGGTCATTGAAAGGAATACAGGGGCTAAGTGGAATAAGAGGGGTATGACAATTGATACTATAATAGATCCTCTTCTAGATTTTGCAGTGAGAGTGATATCTCACAAATTTTACCAATACAATAGATTAAATAGTGTACCATGTATTGTTGTTGATGTAGCCTATAAGCTTGTAAAGAAAGACCATACATATGATCTAGCAGAACTGATGCTTCAACAAATAAATGAGAACCTAGGAGCAATAAGGAGGTCAAAAGGTGCTCAATGCAAGTTTGGTTTAGTTCTTGTCTGCATATTTTTCTATGTCATGGAAGAGTTTCCATCAATAGGAAAGGTGAACTAGAATCAGAAAAAAACTACAATCACTCAAATCAATGAGTACATTGATCAGATGGGTGACAACTTTGAAGCCCAAATGACAAGCTATTTTGAGGATTTCAAGAAATCCATGAAACAAAGAGTGAGAATACCAATTTCCTTAGTGGAAAAACATATCAATGACATATGCTTCCTAGTAGACATTGACTACACTTACATTCAAGTAGTAGTTCCAAGGGTGAGATGGCTAAGGCCATTAGGATATGAACTTGATGTGGATGAAGTCTTAGCAGCAATCACAGCATTGATTATAAAAGAGATTGATAAAGAGGCACCCCATTTTGGAACATATGATGTTGTATATTCCAAGGTAGATATGGAACTAAAAACAACCTCCACCCTAAAGAAGGATAAACTAGTGATGAAAATAAAGAAGAAATTTGATGTAGATATTGAAGGGGTAGTAGATGCTAAAGAGGAGGAAGAAGAGGAAGGTGTAAGTGAAGAAGAACAACAAGGGCAAGGCCCAATGGAGTTAACCCAAGGCTTAGGAGAAGACAAGGAGAAAGGTGTCAAGGAAGAAGAAGTCAAGGATGCACCTACACAAGCCAAGTCAAAGAAGAGAAAGGCTAAAAATCAGCCTCCAACCTAGCCAAAAGAGAAAAAGAAGGTTACAGAAACAACTCAAGCCAAGCCAGCACCAGTAACAAGAGCTACCACAAGGGCCTCTACTCAAAAGGCCAAGGAGCAAGTAAAAGAGGAAAAAAAAAAGGCAACTGAACAGACTGGTGAAGTGCAAAAGACAAGAAGAAAGTACATTGTATAGCCAGATTTTGATGATGAGGAGAGAACAAAGTTAGAGGATATCAGCCAATTCAGAGTGGTAAGACATCCTCCCAAATCTATCATAGATCAAATTTGTGAAAATATTAAGAATGCAGATTTGACTAATTTGAAAAGCCTTGAATTTAACAAGTAGAGAAGAACAAAAAAAAAATAGAGGAATCTGTATATGTCATGATGGCTGAATTTAAGAACACATCTCTAAAGCTAGACAATACCACACCTATAGAGTTATATGAGATAGTTGAAAACAAATGGCATTATTGTCTCAAAATGGAGAAGGCAATCAGAGAATCAACACTGGCACAAGTAATGCCTGATCTAACAAGAGGTCAAATTACTAAGGCTAATAAGAAACATGGTGGTAGATTTGCACCAAAATATAGAGCCTTCAGTATTCTGCAAAATAAAATTGAGGATGTAGTGAATAAGTCCACACAATTGTGGAAGTCAATATACAAATTGACTAATGACAAGAATATAGAAGCAAATAAGGCTAAAGCCAGTGAAAAGAAAAGAAATCCAAAGAAATGGAGTAGGAAAAGAAAATAGAAGAGAAGACAAAAGAGAAGAAAATAGCAAAAGGAGAAGAACAAAAGAAAGGAGAGGAAGAGAAGCAAGAAGAAGAGAAGAAAGAGGAAGAGGATAAAGAAACAAGAAAAGGACAAGAAGGTAAAAGAGAAGAAGAAAAGGAAGATGAGAAGGATAAAGAAAAAGGAGAGGAGGAAACACAAAAGGGAGAAGACATGGCAACAACTGAACAACAATAGAAAGAGGAACAAAGTGTGCAAGACACACAAATGCCACCCCCTAGCCCTCCTCATGTAGCCATCACACCTGTAGACACTATAACAATCAAGGATGTTCCTAACAATTTTGCTCAGAACATCAATCCCCTAACTATATAGGATCTCTCCAAGATCCTTCGCTAATCAATTTTACAAGCACAATTATGCACAAATCTTGTATCGGTGAGTGTAGATGAGTTACAAAAGGTAGTAGCAAAACCAAAAAGAGAAAACGTGAAACCACAAGAACCACCTTTCATCTATATAGCTACTAGTACTCAAATTTTAATGCTTCCACCACCATCTCCAACAATTTCAATAGTAGTAGGTGACACCATTTAGAAGCCAAGTGTAGGAGAAGGGAAGTCTAATGAGGAGAAGGAGGATACATCAAAGGAAGAGGAGTAGGCCATTATTCAGACATTGGTAGAGCTACCAAAAATGGGTACTCCTACAAAAACTCTTCAAAAGCCAAGCACTGAAGCCATACCTTTGCAAATCTCCACACCAGGCTTGGGTTCTACAAAGGTTACCAAGGTACTTCACTATAGAGACCCTAAGTTAGATGAAGAGATGGTCACACCTTCCTATGACTCTAAGACTATCATAATTGAGCAGATTACAAAAATGCAAGATGCATTAAATAGAAGGAGAAGACAAGAAATACTCAAAAAGGAGTATAAACATAAGCAAGCACTACTTGAGATAAAGGACATCTTTATGGATGCCTTCAACTTGCAGTCACTAGATGAGTCAAAGCCTATAATGGAATAATTATTAGATATAGTTGACCAAGTGACAAGTGAAGACCAAGATACCAACGTCAAACTTATGGAGTGGTTTGAGAGGAAGTTTCAGGGAAAGGTAAATGAGAGAATATCAAGTGAAATAGCACTTGCATAGGTAAAATTGGCCAAGAAAATTGTAAAGGTCAAAACTGTACTTGAGAAGATTTTCTCACTATACAAAAAGTTGTGATTTTTCCAATTTCACACAAGAGACAAACCAGAGGATATTGAGCTTGGAGAGAAATCTTAAGATTTCTAGCATACAATTACCAAGAGATCTAGCTCAAAGTGAGAAGCATTTTTCCCAATCACTTCACACTCAAAGAGAGTTAGCTGCACTCACAAGTGAAGAGGCCAATATTAAGGCCAAATTAATGCAGATTCAGTCCTCCATAACCCCACATTTGGAGGTCCTCCATAAAGAGAAAGTCTATGGTGAAACTATTTTAAAGAAAGATCCTAATCTTTCTACACTTGATGGGCTTGTACATCTTGCTGTAGAGACTCCCATCTAGCATAAGTGACCAAAAATTGCTTTGGAGAATTGGGATGTAGCTCTCAAGATGATAATGGAGGTAAACAACACATTTTTGGTGAAATATGGTATTACTCCTTAGCACCCTTTGACATAAGTATCAAAAAGGGGGAGATAGATATAATGTTTAAGGGGGAGAATACTAAGTATTCTAGTAATTACATTATTTTGGAGAATAAAAGGGAAAAGATTGCAGATAGCCAAAAGGGGGAGATAAGACTTAGTGTGTAAATAGTGTGGAGGAGAAATAATGTTTTGGGGGAGATATGAATAAAACCTACAAGTGCAGATAGAGTAGACAGAACAGCTCAGCACATAGTTATAGATTACAGAAACAGGGCAAAGGCAAAGAATATCAGGTACATTCAGCACAAAATTTTGGTCACAAGAATAGACAAGGCATAATCAGCTTAGGGGGAGTTATAAGGTATTTTGAACAAAATTTTGAAATTTTGTACATATGCAGAGCAGAATGATTAATGTGCTCATAAGGTCAGACCAATAATGTTTAGTTAAGTGTTTTTGACACTCATGTCAAAGGGGGAGATTGTTGGTCTCATAATGGTTTTGACAATTGAGTGTCAACACACTTACACTTTTCATATAGAAGCTGAGTACACTATATATGCTGAGCTATGGTATGTGTCAAGCCAGAATTCCAATAGGTGTTGAGTGACTTCAAGTGCCAAGCATTATATAGGTGTCGAGTGATATATAGGAGATGAGTCACAGTTGATGCTGAGCAAGTTAGAAGGCTTCATGTGTCAAGTGAGCTAGAACTATACATGTGCCAAGAAAGACAGAATGTAATAGATTCTAAGCAAACTAGGATCAAACATGTGTGAAGCACTAGTAATCTAGTATGTGCCAAGTTACACAAAATCAGCATATAATTTTATGGCTTCACAAACTCAAATGTAAACCATTTTTTGAGCTGACATAGAAGGATTTCAAAGGATAATAAGGATAAGAATGAATCTTTTATATTTCCCATGCAATCATCATGTAGCCAATAAGAAAAATGGAGAGGGAATACAACCAATGAGAAAAATGCAAGGAATGAGTGAGAATTAAAGATTCAATATGGATCGTAGATCCATACCTAACCCTAAGTCTATGAAGCTTTTATAAGAAGGCTTAGACCCCATCATTTTATGTTGCTGAATAGGAGTTAAGGAAGTTTCTAAGTAGATAGAAAAAATTGTAGAACAAGGCAAACAGCAGGGGCATCAAAAACTTAGTGAATTGAATAGCAATTACATATCCAGTTGATCAAAACAAAGTAAGGGATACGAATAGATATTAGATCAAGCAAGGATCACATCAGAATGAACAGATAAAGTGCCTAAAATCAGCAATTGAAGATTGTAAGCAATCAAGTCAAAATATTTCTAATACTTTCCAGCAATTGTATTAGATAGTGGTAAATCCTATGTTGATAGGTTAGCTTAATAGTTATTTTGTAGATCCTTTGAAGAGGTGACTAAATCCTTTAATAGGATGACACTTCATCTAAAGTGTTTTAAATCCTTTAATGAGGTCACATTGACACAGTGTAAAGCCTTTAACAGGGTAGACCATCAGAAGTGGTCAAACATTTATTATTGTAGTGATTTTGTGGGTATCATCCCCACCCTAGTTTTACCTTCTTATTCCTGGAGGGTTTCTAGGTTACCAAAATTTGGGTATTATGTGTGTTGATGCATGTGTTTACTTTATGTTTACTTAATATGTTTACATGCATGTAGTCTACTTTTGGTTGTTTGTTTTAAAGGTTTTGAAAAGATTAAGGTGTGGTACTTCAGATTCACCCCCGACACCCCCCCCCCCCCTCAGAAGTACTCTTGCCATTTGAATATTCCAACAATAATATTATTTAGAGTTTACTATAAAAATAAAACTTCTAAATGAATTATAATTTTTTTTTTTAAATATGATTACGCCAAAATTAGAGCTTTAAATATATCTTTAATTTTAATTCTTTTATTTAATTAATTTCTCAACTAATTAAATATAATCAATATTGAATTTTCTTTATAAAATTTTCATTAAATTAAACCATTAAATACTCTTTTAATTTGATTTTATTATAACAAGAAAAATCACAAACCCACGAGACTAAATCTGAAAGCTCAACTGAAAGACAAAGCACAAAGTCAAAATCCAAGGTTGAAATCATGAATTCATGTCACTTGACGAATTCAGACAGGTAAACTACTCAAATACTTGTCCTACTTTCTAGGACAATTGGCTTAGGTTAGGTTTTGGACTCAAGAATTATCTCCCCACTTTTACCATTGAGATACTATTATAAGGTATGCTCATCTTGGCAATTTAGGAAAGTTGATATCTGGTACCTGCAATCTTCATAAAATCCATGCATGTACATATACATATATTTAAACTAAATAAGCAATGGCAGGGAGTGGTGTACCATGTAGATCCTGACTGGTAGGTGACTACGACTCCCTCCCTCAACCACATTCAGGAACATCAATCATAAAGTAAAATAGACAAGTACACCATACACATGCAAGTATGGGGTAAGTAAACATAGAACTACATATAAATCACACATCTAACTATCATCATGAGATAACCAAAAATTGCTAAATGAACATACATATGTTATCATCAAAATAATCATGAACACATGAAATAGCTAAATAACTCAAGAAGCTCATCACATAAATCAACTAAGTATTAAATAACATTTAATCAAATCGAGTAACCAAGTACCGCTAATCATAAAATATAAAAACTAGCCTAAAAGAATCTAAAAATACTACAAAAAATTCAACTAGGGGTATGCATTACAAGATTCCCATAATCAACTTTCATTGTCATTATGACCACAAGAAACACACTAGAGGCCTCCATAACGTTACTGGAAGTAACACCAAGGGGAACTCTAATGGCATCCACAACTCTAACATAATGATCTCTTAAAACTCCACCACATCTAGCTCTTCCAAGCATACCTTTCACAGACCCAACAAAGTTATTTTAAACCCACCCATTGGGAGGAGATAACCAAACTACCCCAACTCTTTTGACTAAGGCTTTACATAACAATTTCTATGAGGGTTGCAAATGTTAAAGTCCCCCTTTCCACCAATATGGAAAATAAAATTCTCCTTAAATGCCTTGATAATATTAAGACCCACCACCCATGAGGAAGTACCTTTGTCCCTAAATATCTAACTATTTCTCTCTTTCTAGATGCCCCAACACAATTGGGGAAGAGAGAAATTCCAAATAATTTTCACTTTAGGACCATTCATAGGGCATTTCGATCTTTCAAAAAAGCTCACCTAGATTCTCTACATGGACCTAGGAGAGAGACCAATAATCGAGAATAGTTTTCCATACCTCTTGGTTGTAGCTACAATGGACAAAGAGATTATCAATATTTTCATTATCTCTCTTACAGAGTATACACTTGTTGACAAAGTGAAAATCTCTCTTATTCAAGTTATCAATAGTAAGAATTTTTTTATGAATAGCAATCAAGAGGAGCATTTGAGTTTGGGAACAAGACCTTTCATCCAGATTCTCACCCAGGGGGGGGGGGGTCTTTCAGCATCTTTGACCCTAAAGACCAAAGCAAATTTTTATTTAGAACTAGGATGAAGTCACCTAACAAGTGAATCATTACAATCCATTTTTATACAGACAAGGTTGAGAGAATTTTGAATAAGCCAAATAGCTTGATTAGTATCCACAAGATACACCCAATTCCCATCTCTCCAATAGTTAACAACAAAATCCCCAACACTTTATTTACATCTTTCAATAGTATCTCTATTACTGAAGTCACTTTCTAGAGGATAGTCCATAAGCCAACAATCGTCCCAGAACTTCATTTTCCTACAATTTCCCAGTTTCCACCTACTTCCTATAGCAATAATTTATTTAACCCCATGTATTGCATTCCAAATGGATGAAGCATTAGCAAGGTAAACTTTAAGAAACCCTCCTCCAAAAAAAGATATAAAATCTTTTATTAATTTGAAAACTAAATTATTTTTATTGGCAAATCTCTCAATTTTTTTATTTGAAATATTATTTAAATTGGAGATTATTTTGGAATTAAAATTTTTGAATAGAAAATATTGGTGAATCTCAATAATAATAGGAAGTTCACTAATCATCATGGAATATTATAAATCAAAATTGAACATGTTTTATCTCATGGAAAATATGAAGATTATTACATTATATTTTAAATCAATAGTGAAAACTAAATATTGGTTATATATCCCTAAAATAACTAATAATTATGATAATTATTGGTGAAATAATTTTAATTTCTCTGATAATATATAATATTTAGGTGAATCAAATATAATCATGTATCGAATATTGTGGCAAAACTTTGATTTCAAATTTTTGAATAAAATAAATTATTGAGTGATTTTAAATATTTTAGAACTAAATTTAATAAAAATGTGGCGATTTAGGTTGCATTAAATCCTAAATTACTAACAATTTTTTTCTAAAATTAGCAAATTTATGAATATTACCCACTAAAAAATACCTTGAGCATTAGCCATTGGATGAGAGTTAATGAAATCTTGAATGGCAATGATATTAAACAAATATTTGTGTTTTGATATAGTGATCCACCCCTTACTATCCTCAAAAACTCTCCATCCTTGTTTGTCAAGAGAAGCTTTGTTGATTAGTCTAATCGGTCTAATACCAAGACCCCCTTTACCTTAAGGATTATAGACCATATCCCAAGCAACCAAAGGTAATATTTACTTCTCAGTCCCAATCCAAAGAAATTTCCTTTGAATTCTTTCAATAGCATAAACATATTTAGCTAAGACTTTGAAAAGAACAAAAGCATAAGTAGGTAAACATTGAAGGCAAGACTTAAGTAAAGTAACTTTTCCTACTTGAGTTACACGATTTCCATCCAACAAGCTTCAAATTCAACTTATCCACCAGTGATTCCCAAAATGAATCAAGTGGCTTTAAGCCTCGGGGAAGACCTAGATAAGTTCCCAACAATGAGGCTATAGAACAACCCATGATAATTGCAATCTTAACATGTCTATAAATGTTGATGAAAAAAAAGGAGCTTTTTTCCAATTTGACTTTCTAATGAGTAAATATTAAGGGCCTTTTTAAAACCTCTAGCTTCCCTTATAGAAGAAATATCCATTAAAATTGTGTCATCTACAAATTTTTCATGGGAGCATGACAAGGGGTTAGAGGAAGACATAATACCATGAATAGACCCATTATTCAAAAGACCCTCAATATATCTTCCCAAACATTCAACAATAATAGTAAACAAAATATGAGAAATAGGATCCCCCTACCTCGACCCCTTGTTAGGTTTAAAAAAGAGAGAGGATGCCCCATTGACAAGAACAATCAAATAAATTATAGTAACCATTTGGGATACTTGTTGGATACATCTATCACCAAATCCAAAGGCTTAGAGAACTTTGAAAAGGAAACTCCATTCCACCCAATTATAATCTTTAGAAACATCTACCTTCATCACAAAGCCCTGGGAAGTGTAGGACACCAAAGAATGTGTAGGTTTGAATTTTTGCATAATCGAATTCCTTTGTTCGAGCATAAAAGTTTTCAGATTGGGATCCACCTAAGGTGAGTAGGGTTTCTGGCCAAGTCATATTTTTTTAAGTCTTTAGAAAATTTTGTCAAAACCCCAGGTCTTGTTTCCTTTTAAATTTTTTGGGTGCAAAACTAAAAATATGCGAAGATTCCCATCCTTTTCAAACTTTTCGCGCCCTGAGTCACATCTTTTCTTTTGTGTTTCTGACTGCCTGATCCCCAAAAGATCTATGGCAATCGCTATGTCGCTATGAAAAGATACAAGTATTTTATCCTTAACGACATAGCGACCACCGCTAAGTTGAAAAGCGGTAACGTCAAGTGGAAATACAGTGACCGAAGATTGTATTGTTTCAGAGATATTTCATCACATTTATAATAGACATGTCAGAACCTGAAAAGGAATTACAACATTGAGGTACAAAAGGCATCAACAAAAATCTCAGCTTTTTCGATTAGTCTCTTTGTCGCTATCAAAAAAATTGGGCACTTCGTTGTTAGTGACATGATACCTTCACCAAAAATAATGGCCAACAGTCACTTTCAAATTTTCGATGATCGTAAGTTTCCCAGGTTGTGTGGTGCACGTGCTATTCTATTATGTGTCAGATGCATTAATGAGGGTATTTATGACTTCACTGGCCTTTATCTTTTCGGCCCTAAATTTTGATGAGTCACCAGAAATTGCTATGTTGCTATCGAAGAATTGATGTCTCTTGCCGTTAGCAACATAGCGCCCAGATGAAAAGTAGTACTGTGGCAACTTTTTAGAGTAAGTGGGTCCTAGAAAGTACTCCATCAAATATCAATTATAAAGCTTTGGAACACATTGGCATCTAATGTGCTACACATATATGCCGAGAAAAGCAAAGACATCGAGATTTGCTATGTCACTATCAGGAACTTGTTCTTCTCACCGTTAGCGACATAGCACCCGGCTGAGAAATAAACAAATGTGGGCACCAAGCAGCATGGTAATATAGCCAAGTCTTTAAAAATTTAAATGCAAATTCCAGCGGGGTAGGATTTCATCACGTCATCAATGATTGGACCCATGCCCTACTCACAACATATATGAGAGATTATGATTGTCAGATTAATCTTAAATCAATGATAGGCGCTATGTTGCTATGGAGAGTTGCTCAAAAGTTATGATAAGCGACATAGTGACAAAGGGCCCACCATGATTTTCTAA
The DNA here is from genome assembly GCA_028749045.1 of Cupressus sempervirens. NCBI lineage: Eukaryota > Viridiplantae > Streptophyta > Pinopsida > Cupressales > Cupressaceae > Cupressus > Cupressus sempervirens. The sequence goes on from CM053785.1 coordinate 84,430,636, forward strand.
AGTAATGCATCAAATTTCATCTACATGATCAAATTAGGATCAATGACGAGTGCTATCTCGTTATGGCAAGGTGCTCACTCTTTATGTATAGCGAGATAATGCCTAAGTGACACATGTCCTCAAAGTTCTGTGAGTCTAGTTCAGAGGTGCCAACAATGAAGGAAAGGTACACATGGAAAAGTTTCATTGGGTTGACTTCCAGCTTGTCAAGAGGAACATGAGTCATATTCACTTGCATCCTTGGATCGTAGGATTTTTCGTAAATCTACTGTGTAAATTTGAATATAGAAGGTGATGCCACCCTGTGCATTTATGAGAGATGAAAGCTTCGCGTGTGAAGAAAAGTAAAGTATAATACAGAAGATTTTCTTAATTCCACCTTACTTGAACAAAGATTCAGAGCACCTCTGAACAGAAACAGTTGTTGAAAAGACTGTGCTAGATTTGGTAAAAATTGTGAAGCAGTTTGTTAGCAGAAAGATTGCAGTAACACTGAGAAGAACTAGAGAAAAATAAAAAGTAAGTATTTGTATTATAATCCTTTTTTTGTTTCAATTCCTTCGAGAAGTTAATTAAAATGGCTCCAAAATAGAAAGCATTTTCTAGTCAAGAGAACTATTTGGATAGAAATGTCCACGATGATTTTCTTGAACTGCTCCCTTCTTCCACCATTGACACTGTAGAAGTTAAGAGGCCAACTTCATTAAACCCTGGGCTGAAAATAGTAGATGGGCTATATGACAAAGGAAATTGGGTTAGGGATGCAACAACTTCACAGACTAGTCTTGTTTTATTCAAAAAATGGTTTTCAGAGAGGAACCTTTTTTCCCCACATGCCAACATCTGGAATTTTGGTCTAGGAAAATTAGTAGTTCCTAGTGTTTTCATGGACTATGATCTTTTGGAAGTTGTAGCTAAGAATTTCGACCAAGCCCTTAGGGTAGTGAGGAGAACTGATGGTGAAATTTTGATTACAATCAGCGCAAAGGAGATTAGGGAGGTTTTCAGTTTAGGGCCTGTCACTGATTACCATGAGCCCATTGATTTGAAAGGGTTAGAAAATGAATATATGTCTAAGAGAGATGCAGTTAGGTAAGGAGCGTTGAGGGAACACATAGGTAGAATTGGAACACTGTCAGCAATAATAGAATTCTCTAGGGAGCATTTCAAAAGGGCATATTTCAATTATAGGGCTATAGAAATATATAGGTCCTTATGTAAAGTTTTTGGGAGAGATGAAGAAGAGTTCATGCGTGTGGATTTTATGTATATGATTACTCAAATTTCCTCTTTTGGTGTGGGTATAATTTTTTATTTTGCTTCCTACTTAGCTGAGGAGATTCACATGGGACTGACTGGAATTGCTAGGGGTAAGGTGGAACAAACTTTTGGCCATTATTCTCTATTAATGCGCATGTTCTTATTCAAGGGAGTAACATATTTTAGTAAAGAAATGGAATTAGATAGAGAAGAGAGTGGAGAAGCACTACCAGTTCAATTGTGGAGTGCAGATATGACTTGGGATGCAGAGAATGCTAGTTTTGTTAGGTTTGATAGGTATTTTGCTTCAAAGCTAAGATGCCTCCTATTAAGGGACAATCCCAGAATCCCCAAAGAATTAATGAATCTCATTAGGCCTATGGACAATCCAAGTGGTTTGAAAGTTTCACATAATTGAGGAGATATCATTCCATATTCTGTTTCTACTGTATTTAGAATATATGGTTTTAAAGGAAGCCCTCACGTACTACCCTACCAAGTGTCTTTGAAGGTAGGAGTTGCTGAGATAATGTGCCAGTTGGGAGGAGTGGAGGAAACCCTTCTATTGAAAAGACAAAAGGGGTCAATTTTTTCTACTTGCACAGTGGCTCATCATTTTGTAATCACAAAAGGAGGTTGGCTTTTTCTGCACAAGATTTTGGATCCTTATAAGATGGCCACTTTTCACCCTCATTTTTGTGATTCTAAAGGATTTTATCATTTGGCTTTGAGGCACAGAATTAAGCTTGGTAAAATTGAGCATGAATTTTATTTTCTTGAAGATTTAATAAGGAATGAGTACTCCTTGCAGGAGCAAGAGACTAGGAAAGAAAAGTGGATAAGATGAGAAAACTTATGAATAATTTTTCGGAAATAATAGAGGCAATGAATGAGAAGAAGCAATTTTTTATTAGGTTCTACCCGAATAAGGCTAGGGAAGTAATGGGAAGATTGGGTTTTACTCCCAATATAAGGGCAGGTCAATAAACTATCTAGAAAAGGTCGGGATATACTATTGTTCAAAATAAAAGGAATACAGTGGACAAAGGCGAACAAATAATTAAGTCCACTAGTAGGGTTTTGGAAGAGAGGCCTACTGAGCCCTCCCCTAAGAGGAGGAAAATAATAAGAAAGGAGGATCCTCATGTTGAGGAGTATTCACCTTCATAGACCCCTTTGAGAACCGGAGAGGAGCAGCTCACTATTGAGAAAATTGAACAAATTGGATCACAAGGGGGAGTCTTTGTCACTCAAGCAGAGATCGATGAAGGGAACCCCTAGGAACCTCCTGTGCCAAGCCTCGAGCTGACTGTAGCTGATTTTAAGGGAAGGGAATTGGACCCTTTTTTGGAACAAGCCAGCCAACAATTTTTGTTAGATGACAGTTTTGTAAGGTCTAGGGCTTTCCATCAATTTGTTTGGAGGGCAAACATCCACAATTTTGAGGAAAGATGTAAGAACATGAAAACAAAGCATCTAGAAATGGATGAATCCTCCATCCAAAATTGAATAAAGGAGCAAATGATGCAAGAATTCCAAAACATTACCCCTGAGGAAGGAAGGCAAATGGTAAAAACTTCTAACATACTATTGTTGCCTAATTGGGATATTGCAGATGCATTGATTTTCAACTCTGTTTCTAATAGATTGGAGTTACAAGACCTGAATAAAAAGGAATTTGCAGGGACTACTTTTAGTAATGATCAAGATGCTCTTTTATGTGGTCATTAAGAAGAGGATCCAGGATTGTATTAGCACAGCCTAATGATTCAGGACTGATAGGGAGTATTATTGTGAGGAGAGTTGCTGATACCTCACACGTACAGGCAACCCACATGAATGTGGATTATTCTCATTTTTCCTTGGCTACTGCTAAAAGGGAGGAAAAGGAAATGTTTGAATTACAAAGTAAATATGAGGCAGTTGTGGATGCCTATAATAAAGAGGTGAAAAAGAGAATTGAACTTGAGAACAAGCTATTGGGAAAATCCACTAGGCCAAGAATAACATACCCTCACCCCCCTGTTGAACCTTTCAAATCTACCCCCCTCATTGAAATACCAAACACACCCCAAGGGCCACAGTATTACACTGCTGAGGATTTTGAAGAAGAAAAGAATAAACTGTGGGCCTTACATATAGAGCTAGAATCTAAATATGAAGATAAACTAAGAACAACTCTTACATATCTAGGAGACAAGGTTGAATGGACACTAATCCATGATCAATTGGCTAGGGTGATTAACACTTGGGAGGAGTTAAAAGTAGATGATGAGGCTCTAAAGCCTATTGTGAACAAATGGGTAAGAAGGGAGAAAGCAGTAACCTTCTTGTGTTTCTCTATTATAGATGATTCTTTTGATCAAATTGAAAAAAAAATTGATATTATTTCTGATCTTGTTGTTTTTGACAATAAAAGAATTCATCTACAAAAAGTAATAATTGGCTACTTGAACAAATACAAGAGCGAAAAATTTAGTTTGTTTCCTCATGCCCTAGACAAAAGAAATAATTTAAAAAGCAAAGAGGAATGGGCAAAGGAACTTGATGATTTATTCTGTTTAAGAATGAATCAAGGCTACCACAACAGAGGAAATGGTGAAGGCCCGAATATTCTTTGATTCTTTAAAACAAGAATTCATTGTCATTAATAATGAAGCTAAATATGTGCTAAAAAGACAGAGAAATATTTTGCAATTCAATTGGCCAAATGACACATTATTTGACAAGTGGATGGCAGACATGGCTCCTAGTGAACAGTTTAATGAAGATGAAACTAATAGTGATGAGGTACAAAGTGAGGAGATCCAAATCATTGACCCTATCACTATTCAAACCCCACTAGAAGAAGAAGACAAGGATAATCTGTTACCTTCAGTTGCAGAACTGGGACCACAAGATGCCAGTACAATTAAAGAAAGGGAAAAGGTAGAAGTTACTCCCACCTTACAAGATAAATATGGTGAAAGCCCACAGGTGGAAATTAATGTGTCATCGTCTGAACAAGCCTCATCATTGGCTAATTTGGCAGTTGCATATGAAGAGGTATCAGATCAATAGCCAACTCAACAACACCAGAACATGTGACAGAAGCCAACCCACCAAAAGGAATGTTTTGATTCGAAGATCTCCTATTACCAATAGTTTTGTCATTTTTTGATAGGTTTATGTAAATATTCCTTGTTAAAGACACCTGTCAGTTTCTCTTAGCCTAAAGCTTGTTGCATCTCACACTATATAAGTGAGATCCCAGGGCAAGAGAAGGGGTCTGAATTCTATTCTTTCTATCCAATATACTTAGTCTGTCTTTGGTCCAATGTTTTGAAAGCAAGTTTGTGATATATTTTCTTTGTCATCTCTCTGAGAATACATGAATACAAAATGAGTTGTGTTTCTTTCTGAAGGTCATTCTAAGTCTATTGTAAATTGTATACAATTTTCAAGGAAAATGAATACAAATTATGAATTGTCCCCATATCAGTTCTTTCTGAACTTTGTCTCCTTTTGATTACTTGGTTATCTTGCTATTGTATAAGTAAAGGCTTGTGCAATTGAATGCAATCCAGTTAGATTGTATATATGTTTATCACTGTTGTTAATTCAATGGATTAAGTAAAAGCTCTAATGAATTTGATAAGGTTGTTGTAGTAGTGAAAAGGATTTTGAATGATGAATTCTAAGAAGAATTGTTGATAATATTTGTTGTAAGGCAACAAATTAGATCTAAGGATTTGCTATAGAGTCTGAACCCCAATGGATTAGGCACTGATCAAATTGATTCAGCTGAAGGAGAAATATGTCACAAATGGTTTTTAAATATAGAATTATAATCAATTTTACTTTTATTTCTTGTAGATCTTCAACGTTGGCTGGTACTTGTTTGCATGAAATGTTTTAGCTTTAGTCAACCACTATTGCTGAGAACCTGTGCAGATCTATAGAAGAAATTTTGGCCATATCTGCTTTATGGGATGTGTCTATCAAGTTATCAAGAATTGTGTATGTATTTGAGAATTTGAGATGAGAATCAGAATGAAACTAAAAATAATCCTCATACAATTTTCCTGGTCTTGAATCATCCTTGGGTATACCCACCCTAGTTTTGCAGAGCTAGAAGAGTAGAAAATCGCCCTTAGTTTTGTTGAAGTTGGGTCCAAATGCTTTGCATATGCAATTGTTAATGAGAATTGGCTAGTCTTTAGATTGTGTGTGTACTGTCATCTTGGTATTAAGCATTTTGTCACTTAGTAGTTTTAGTTCATTTTAAAACACCAAAAAAATGAATATTCTCATGGACCACAATAATGGAATCTAGGATTTGTTGACCAGGAACAAAGCTATTCTGCTACTCAGGTATGAGGTTAGGGAGCACCTTAAGGATTCTCAAAGTGAGGACTTTAGAAATGATCTTATAGATCTAAAAGAATTAGGAGAGTTTGCACCAGCCTTCTTCAAGATAAGATATAGGAAAGTAGAATTAATCTCATTTAACATCTTCATTGCCCTAAAAACTTATTTAACAACATTACACACATCCTTTCCAATCACCCCCCCATAGATGTTGGAAGAAAAAAAATGGAAAGTTATCTGGCCCTAGGAATTTTTCCCCTTCAAAGAAAAAAATAGCCTTCCTAATTTCATCATTAGATGGTATTGCCACAAGCATTTTGTTCTTCTCCTCTGAAATTAAGGAAGGAATAGAATCTAAAATTTCATTATGGCTCCCCTAAGAAATGCTAGGATCAAAACATAGCAAGGAAGAAAACCCCCATCTCTTTTGTAATTTCCTCCTCATTCGTAATTTTTTTAGTATTAGTCTTTAGCAAATTGCAATACCCCAAAATTGGTACATTGGCATTCTGAACCAATTTTGGTGCATTGATCTTACAACATCAGTTTCTTGATCATCTAAGTCCTATTTTACTAAGCATTTCTAACCAATTGTCTCTACTTGATCTAAGTATCAAATTGCACATAATCCTAAAGTTGTAATAATCCCAACTCTTATTTAACTCCTAAACATCAACTTAAATTGGCTAAACAAACCTTTTGATTGAATTAATTTAGTTATAATTCCTAGCACTTTAATTTAATTTAATTTGCCCCCTTTAGCTAATACACATGACAAAAGGAATTAAGTATATTTGATTTAATTAAATACTCTCATCTTAATTGTTGAATTTAATTATTCAATTAATTAAAATATTGAATTGTGAGGTCAAATTTAATTATTTAAATCAAATATCATATCCAATATTCTCTCTTCAGTTTAGAATTGGAAACATTAAGTTAACTCAAATCAGAAAAAGAAATAAATCTAATTAACTCCTCATTCATCTCAAAAGAAATTAGTTAACTCCTACATTCAAGGAAACTTACTATTCTAACTGAACCTTCTTCAAATCTTCACCATTCATCTAGTTTGATCTTGACTGTTGATTGATGTTGAGATTTTATAAAAGAGATCTTCTGCTTCTCATTTCAGGGGATGCAATTTATGAGTATCAAATTGCTGTCAATTCGAGCACTCAAAAGTATTTTACATTCAAGAATCCATTTTTATCATTTACTTTCACATACTAGTTCACATTGCATTCATCTAGATTAGATTTTCTTATCTCGTTCTTAGATTAATATGGGTTTCATCTAGACTAATTCACACCTATTTGCGTATTAAAAAAATCCAAAAACATAGCCAAACTTGCATACATTCTTAGCTTAATCTTGCATTCACATTTATTTAAATCCTTCGTTCTTAATTAGTCTGGTTACTGGACTCTTAATTCTGAGAGTGCATAGTAAAACCTCGTCTAGGTAGAAGGCAACAGGTTGCATTGTGTAGATGTTTAGGATGAACAACCTCATGTTCATTCATGGATAAACATGACAAATAATGACTATGTTGAAGTATGTGATTGAATTAGAGGCTCATATTTAATGCATACACAAATAAGTTTTGCTTGCTTCCCTAAGCTTCATAATTGTTAAATGGAAATATTTTGAATTTTTGTCCCCTTCCTTTGGCCAAATAGCCTTCAACCTTTGTCTTCAAAACACCTCTTCCTCAGCAACAATATCATGATAACTAACCAAGTTGCTATTTTCTTCTTCAACAAGATCAACACAGTGCCCTTCAACTTGAGTTTCATCTTGAATCTCCTTAAGACCTTCTTTCAAGGATGCCTTGACTTGAAAATTATCCCCAAAAGAAGTCTTATTCCATATTTTTACCATACCTTTGACATGTCTCAATTTCTTTGCAACTCTAAAAAGAGTTGATCCTTCCACCTTGATATCTCACCACCCTTCAAAGTCATACACGAAATTTGGATGTTGAATCCATGTCTTCTTATATCTAAAAGGAAAATTATTTCTTCTTGTGTAGGAATCATCCACAAAAACCAAAGGCGAATTATCAAAAATCACCTTAGGGATAAAGGACAGAGAACAAGCATCATTTTGAATCCAATCATGAGAAATAAGAACTCTATCAAGATGAGCTTGAATATAGTTCTCACCAACTCCATGTAAAATTAATCCCTTGAAGATACATGTCTACCAAATCCTCTTGATTAATGAACTCCATAAGATCTAGTCTACTTTCCAATTGACTCAGATTACTTCCCATTTTTTTCATGATCATAAAGAGGCACATTAGGGTCCCCTAGAATCATCTAGCTACTAGCATCCATAGTATTCTTTAAATATAATAATTTATCCCAAAACTTCTTTCTTGCATTCTTATTGTTAGGCACATAGATGTTTACTAGAATCCAACTAACATCTAATTTGGAATGGTAAAACTTAACCACCATCAAAAAGCTTACTACAATCAATAATTTGTCCATTTAGCAAGGATTGATTCCAAAGAACTATCATACCTCCAGAAGCCCCTTCAAAACTATTTGTTGCAACTCCACAATTCTTGAAATGACTAATCTTCTCCACCTTTTCCCTATCCATCTTAGTTTCTTGAAGAACTGGAGTATCTGGCTTATGGCCACAAACAAGATTTATGACCACATCAACTTTATGGTGGGTAGTAAGCCTCGTTATATTCAGCGTTATGAATTTGATTTCTTTTTTTGTGTAAATTCCAGAATAGTAGTCTACTTTCCGTCAATTATATTATGTAAACTCTCCAACTCTATCTTGGTTTATTGACTTTTCCTTCAAACTTTACCTGAAGAACCAACATTCATTTTCACAAAAAGGGATCCCAATCCATTTTTCTTCCTTCTTGTTGACACCCCAACCAAAGAAGATGAGGAAGACCTCCCTTTCTTATATGTCTTCTTCTTATTTCTAGTTTTCTACATCTTTTCGTTCACTGCATATGTCTTCCCTTTCTCAAGATCTTGGCCAACATGTGATGCCTTAGCTGTAGAACAATCTTCCGAATAGGTTGACTTCACAAACTCAACCAAGGAGTTAGACCCTAAGATTCCACATTTTTAGCCTCAAAATAGGGTTTTCACATTGGTTAGTTATCTCCTTCTAGTGAGTCTTCCACTCCACTAGCCAAATTCTTAAATTGAATTACATGATCATCCTCTTTGATTTCTCCTTCCTCAATAGCACCCTCCTCACTCACATTATATCCTAAGTTAGGGAGTGAACTTCAATAGACTAGTTTTTTTCGTGTTGACTATTCTCAAATTGTGAATCCTTCACTTCTTGATCAATCATAGTATCTTGCTTTCCAATGTTCTCATCCAAAGAGTGAAGAGGAATAGATCCATCCTCTACTTTAGCATTATTCTCATTTGGAGCTACCATCTCTTTAGCACTAATTTGATCTCCTACAACCTTAGTAGCTTCTCCTTAAGGACCCATTTTTTATTCTTCTTTATGAACCTTATCCTGCCCATCCTTAGGTTACCATACCATTTTTTATTACACATGGGCTTTCTTCTTTTTTAGAGCCTCCTCCTTACTTGTTTTTAGTTTACCATGCCATTTTTTATTCCACATGGGCTTTCTTCTTTTTTAGAGCCTCCTCCTTACTTGTTTTTAGTTTACCATGCCATTTTTTATTCCACATGGGCTTTCTTCTTTTTTAGAGCCTCCTCCTTACTTATTTTTAGTTTACCATACCATTTTTTATTCCACATGGGCTTTCTTCTTTTTTAGAGCCTCCTCCTTACTTGTTTGTAGTTTACCATACCATTTTTTATTCTACATGGGCTTTCTTCTTTTTTAGAGCCTCCTCCTTACTTGTTTTTAGTTTCCTTACTTTTTTTTAGTTTCTTAGGACATTCTTGGACTTTCTTCATTTTTGGAGCCTCCTTATTTGTTTTAAATTTCTTAGGACATTTCTTAGCCTAGTGCCCCACTTTTTTGCACAAAAAACATGCATTTGGAAGATCTTCAAATTCAACTTCTTGAGACCATTTTCCAAGATTGGAAATTATATCAATCTTCTAGGGAAGATCTTTAAGTTGACGAACCTTAAGACAATGGTAAATACCAGTCTTAACCTAGCATTTGTTTGAGCATCAATAGCCAACAATTCTCTAAATGATCCAGCCAAACCTTTAAAAACATTTTCATGCCAGAACTCCAATGAAAGACCCAGAAGTCTTACCCAAATAGGGGTCATAAGGAAAAAGAAAGGTCCATCTTTGGTTCCCACTTTTTCATGGTCTGAGTACTTTTCCCAAAAGACCAAGGACCCCACATAAAACCATATTCAAATCTTCCTTACTAGTAAAGAGAAAGGAAAAAAACCTGTTGACATAGTTGCAATGTCAACTTGACCACCAAGGGTCCATCTCCTTTTGACCAAAGACATTAGATTTTCAATGTCTGCCTCATCCCTTGAAATTTACCAATAAAGGTAAATTCCATCAATGATATCAAATGATCCACAATGGGATCTACGACAAAGATTTGAAACTCTCGTTTTCCCAACAAGAATTGGAAGTGACAAGTGAAAACAAAGACATACTCGCTAGCTTTTTTCCAAATAAAGAAGACCAGAGAAGCCCCTTCTCCAAATCATCCTAATCTACATGTCCAAACTCACGTGGAGGGTCTGACCCTAGGTCCCCTCATACAATATTCTCCACATGCGAAGATCCTTCACCACTATCCTTTTCCTTGTGGGACCCTACTATCCTTTCCTTGTAGACCCCTATTAGCCACTGCATCTACAACTGCAACATTGTTGACAGGTACCACAAGATCCTCCGTATTCTCAAGTTTCTCCTACCTACTTTCACATAAATTGTAATTTGAAACCCCATGATCTTTACCTGCATCCAACTTCCCACTAGTGCTCTCCATTGAAATCATCCTTAAAGTGGAATGTTAAAGATAAGTGAACTCTTCTTTAATACATTAATCATATATTATTTCAATTTTGAAAACATACTATTTTTTTCCCAAGTACCCAATGTATCATGCACAATAAATAAATAAGGTTATTTAGTACAATTTTAAATGGATATGTTGGTGATCACATTATCATTTCCAAGAATAAAATCATATAAATATTCAAAAAGCATTTTTCTTCTTTTACAGTCAGATTTTTCACATTAACCAATTAACAGCTCGTTACATTGTGTCTTATGGCCTCCTTAGCAACATGTCCTGGAATTCAAGGTGTAATAATATTTTTGTGAATATGTTTAAAAGTATAATATTTTAAAAACTTCAAAATACAATTATCTATGAACAAATCATGGCCATCTTTAAAGAAACGCATCATAAACCAACAAAAGTTGACATATGAACCTTCTACAAACACGAAAAACAAAGAAGATTAATCTGGAGAGTCGCCTGCATAAACCAGCCCAAAACAAAGACACACTCCATTCATCTGCAAGCTGCTAAGACTACATTTATTCGCCTCCAATAACCCGGCCTAAAATAACAACATATTCAAGTTCCATAATCTGGAGAGATTATACTTGTATAATCTCTTTTCCTTAAAACCATACATTCATTGTCTCCTGCTCAAATGAATGGGCTCTACCCCTTTTGTTAAAAAGCTCGGAGCATTGGAGGAGGACGTTTTGCCTGAGCCAAAAACTCACATCGTCAGCTATTATTGAATATATAATGATATAAGTATGGATTCCAATAAAGCTTGTTGCTTGTTTTGCCGACTCACCAAAGGTTTTTGAGATTGAGATTGTGCTTTATCAACTTGGGCCTCTAATTCAGCTGCCAATCTTTCTTCTGTAAATGATGGCACCCCTGCTAATTTCTTACCTTCTTCTTTTGCACTCCCGTTGTTGGAAACTACTTTAGCCCCTTCCAAAGAAAGTAATGGTGGGTTTAGCTTTGTTGGATACATTTCTGCAAGCAGCTTGGGATCTGGGTTAAGTGACTGAAACAACCTCAGACCAAAATATCCCTGCAATCATAAATAATGAATCGAACTTATATCACTGGACATGTATCAAACTTTGAACTTGTGTCCTCCTTGTGATAAGTTCTCCATCTTACAGCTAGATGTGAAAATAAAGCCCCATGAACTAGCAAATTCGGTTAATTCCAAAGAGTAGAGAAGCATTATATTATAATTTGAGGAATTATATTTTTTAGTCTCATTATGATTATCGTGTCTTATTTCTGAATTTAATTTCAGAAAATTTATTAGCATTAATGTTTCAGATTACCCTGAAATGATTCATCATTAGATAACAGAAGAGAACTGTAGAAAGAAAATAATGATAGTTATAGAATGTGATCTGATCATTGATATAAATAAATTCTATGCACTTGAATCCATAAGCACAGCACAAAAAACATTAGAAAAGTACAATAAACATTGTAAGTTAGATTTCTTGTTTCTCTCAATTTTGAAGTAATTGAAAGACAGAGACCACCTTAAAGGAAGGGTTTTAAATGAGTAGTACCTTGGGCGTGATGAGCTTGCAAGCCAAACTATCAATTGCCATGACAGCGAGAACAGTCTGCCATATTGAATCTATGCATAAATTATCAAGGCTTTCAATACTGGAGACTGATTATCATGTTCAAACCTGAACCTATATAGAAATGTAAATTTATAACCATTACCTGCATGTAGGCTTCAATAAGGTCATCAAGCCCTATGCCTATCCTGTTAAAGTCTCTGCTATCCATTAACAACAGTCTCTCTGTCTCTGTTCCCCAAGATCCATCAGGATTCTGTGGAAAATATTAACAAATGAATACACCTCTATGGATTAACATCATATTTATTAAAAAAAACATCATTGTCACAATCCAGAACTAAATAGCCGTTTAGAAAGGATATTCATGGATTTTTCACTCGTATTTACAAAGTAAAGAGCAATAGAATATAACAGTTAGATTTTTTTAATCGATCACTATTGTTAGTTTGTTTTCTGAATTTGATTGTGTGAACAATTTTCATCATCAATTTTTTAGATCACACTACTTGATCCATCATCAGGATGCAAAAAATTGATGATAGATTGCATAGTGTGATCTAAAATATTGATAATAAAAATTGTTCGCACAACAATCAAATCTAAATAACAAACTAACAATGCTGATAAATTGTAAAAATCTGATAGATCTAATTGTTCATTGTTCTTAACTGAATCCTATTAAAAGTAAAAGAGTATATACAAAAGGAAAAGATCTGACCTTAACAGATAAATTAGTTCCAAGCATATCCCAAGAAGGGGTTGCTCCTCCATCTAGTTTGGCAGCTAAGGGGAGTCGAGCTCTGCGTGCATATATAGCCACAGGGAAGAAGCCTTGGCATGAAGATCCTATCATCAACCTCAGATCTGCGGCATATATATTGCCCTTGAGATTGGGTATTGTTCCCACATGATACAACCTCCCATGCTGGGATACTGAGCTCCATCCATTATTTCCAATCAGAGCCTTTAAGGTCAAAGAATTTATTCACAACATTCAAATTGTCAACAAAATTGAACTGAACCTTACTGTGATTCTACAAGGTCAAATTTTAATTCTATCTCTGTAGAAGAAATCTATACTATGTAATTGAGAAATCTTTGCGTCACCTCAAATTATATTTGTATAGAAATACCTACTCTATCATGCATGTGCTTGCCATTAAATTTGAATAGAAACACTTAGCTTATTATCACAATTGCAAAATCTTTAACAAGTTTTGTGTCTTATGAACCATTCAATTTACAATATACATTACATACTTAATCATGGACTTTCCCTCCAAAATTAAGTACACCTAGTTTGCTATCACTTCTGCTAAACCTTCAACAAGTTTTGTGTCTTATGAGCTATTCATTTTACTATATATATTGTATACTTAACCATAGTTTTGTGTCTTATGAACTATTCATTTTACAATATTGTATACTCAAACATGGACTTTCCCTCCAAAATTAGACGCACATAACTGCTATCCTATTTGTAAAACCTTTAACAAGTATTGTGCCTTATAAACCATTCATTTCACAATATATAATTTTATCTATATTTTATATTATGTACATAGTCAATGCACTATATAGAAAATATGACGTCAGATTGTACATAATGCTAATCTATACTCATTACAAAGGATTTACCTGCACTATGAAACGGTCATAACGATGCTCCAAGTCCATAAACTCTTTCAATTCATTTTCATTGGTGATAGTCCAGACTCCCTGGCCAGCATTAGCATAAGGAACTTTCACCACTGCAAGACCTCCCATTCTCCTCACCCAAAGTGGGATCTCAGGTTTGGCCACATCCCATATCGTTTCAGGAGTGTATATGCACAGACCAGATGCTCCAATTTCTGCATTATAAATATCATAAGCTTTTGCTGCCAGCATTTTATTTCTTCCCCCAGCTAGACAGGCCAAAACAGGATTGAAAACCAGGGTCCTCGTAATGGGAGGAATTCTAGTCCATGGCCTCTGAGTTACATATCTAACTGCAGCTCTCACTGGCTCCCAAATCTCATTAGGCTCAAATTCATTAGAGGCATTCCCTATGTTGTCGTTGCTCATGTCATCTTTACTGTTATTGCTATTCTTCTTGATGTTGTTGTCAGTGTTATCGTCTTCGTAACTGTAATTGTTATTGTTTTCAGTACTATTTATGCTTCCCATGTCATTCTTCTTATTATTATTCTGCATAACAGCCCTGGTTGTGCAAATCTCTAAGACACCATCTTCTCTAACTCGCATCTTTGGATTGAGATCATCTGCATAACAGGGTGTCAAGTAGACGGGCTCATTAGTGAGGTCTGCAAGGGCAGCTGCGTAACCTGAGGCCTCCATTTTGTTTTTATCATAGAGAACGGCTAGTTTTCCTTGGGGAAGTGGATTTCCATTGTATGTGTTTGATAGAAGATGGGGCATGAAGGATTTTTCTAGGAGGGTCTTGTAACCAGCATGTTCCATCTCTTCGTTCACCAGGGGCATGGATTTCTGGCCCGACGGACATGAGTTTGTTTCTACTACTACCATTCGTTTTTGTCCATGGTCTGTGGTTGTCAGAAATAAATCTGCACCTCCCCAGTGAAAGTACCTGCAAAATAAACAGATGCCACGGATGAATAGTTTTAAAACTCCATTCAGGTATCACAGCTACGAAGACACATAATTGTACAATGAAGCTCGAACAGTAAAGCAGAAAATAGATAACAGCCGTCATGATAGTTTTAAGAACTCGTCAAATCCACAAAACAATAACACAGAAGTGCGCTCAAATGTAAAATGCTTTTTTTGCAAGTCTTAGATTAACTTTCAATAAAATATCCGACAAGAATTTCGAAGTTTTAAACCATGCACTAATAAAGCAGTAGAATGGTCGACTTCTATAAATTGATAACTACAAAGCAATAGGATGGGAATTCACTATAGAAATTCTGGATGTGTCCTAAGTATATACTATGTGAATATAAACTTCAAAGAGAATGAAGAGATTGATTGAAGAAAATCTTTAGGGAGATTGGTTAACTGCATTGGCTGGTGGTGACCAAAAAATTGTCGTTGTTATTTATAATTGTTTCTCATCACTCTCAAATCTTCACTGGAGGAAGATAATCTCCCATATTTGTGATCTCACCGGCTAAGGCGGTCATATTAAGGACGAGCTATACTAAAAAAAACATAGCCATGGTGTTTCGTCTCTATCATTCTATGATATTCAAACCTTGAGGAAAAGGTGCAAAAGCACTAAGTGGACTCTATTGGGTGAATTGGCACATTAGAGATGACCTATGAAAGTTCACAGTGAGTTTAGCCTCTTTCAATCCATAACATTCAAAAAATCAAGGAAATAGATGCAAAGTACGAATAACAGCAAAGCATAAATGATAAAGTATAAAAGCTATACCGGGTAAGTGTGGGAATTCTAGCAAAAAGATAGTATTGGTTCTGTATATTTAACATTACTTGGAGCAAGACCTTGGCTGCTAAAAGAAAATACAACACCGGAACGCAACCAAGTAGACAGTACTAAGCGTGGTACAGTTGAATAAAAGTTCAAAATTAAATAAGACACAAAAACTGTGGTTGAAACACATGGAGGAAGAGCATTAAGGAATAAGGGCTATACCAGCACATTGTGGGAAGTTATCTGATTGAAGTGTAGCATTTGTATAATACACAAAACAATGTTAATTGAAGCAGAACATCAGCTGCTATAAAAAAATGCCACAAAGCAAACAAACCGACAGTACTAAACATGGTAAATACAGCAAGACAACAGTTTAAATAGGACTTTAAAAACTGTGATTCAGATGCATGAGAGGGAAGCATGAAATATAAATTGCTATACCAGGGGAGTTGGTATCTATCTATGGGAGAGCCACAAAGCAACTTTACTAGAGGCAAAATAATAGCATAAAAAGATAAACAGCTATATCAGAGAATTGTGGGAATTTATAGCATATTAGCATTATACACAAAGTTAAATATAAATATGGTACAGTTTGATAAAAAGTTTGAACATGGTACAGTTTGATAAAAAGTTTGAGCATGGTACAGTTTCATAAATGTTTAAATAGGATAACAAAGACTGCGACTGATACACATGCTAGAAAAACATGAATGATAAAGGGCATACTAGGAGAAACATAAATGATAGAAGGGTTATAACAGGGAAGTGTGGCAATTCATATCTGTGGGAAGCATAATTTACAAAATACAAAATAATGTTACTTGGGCTAAAAATATTAGCCGTTAAAAGAAAATGAAAGAAATCAACTAAGCAAACAGTACCAGACATGAGACAAAGCAACTAAGCAGAGACAGTACCGAACGTAATTCAGTAAGATAAGCAGTTTAAATAGGATAGCAACAACTGTGATTGAAACAGATGGTGGGAGAAGGCATAAAAGTGAGAAAACAGGGAACAAACAATGAGAAAAATATTGATTGGATGAGCAGAGAAGAGAAAGGCAATATGAGCAGAGATAGTGACAAGAGAATCTTTGTATTGAGAATTTCAAGAGAGTGAAATAACAAGAGAAATTAACATTACCTTGCAGATTGGTTAAGGACTCTGGCCACAGCTGCAGAATCAGCTTCAGGATGCAGGTGGCAATACCTCTTCCCTATTCTCTCATTGCCAAGTGTAAGAAAAGCTCTAACTAAGGGGTTTATCTGAGCATTCAATACCCTCGGATAAAAATGCTTTGAAGGCTCAAATGTTTCTGCCTCCACCACCTCAACTTCACAATTATTGCACTTCCCTGGGGATTGCACGGGCTGCAAGCTCTCTCCATACTCAAAATCACCAACCATAATGCTCATTCTCACTATACGCTAAAACCTCAAATAACAACCAAATACAAAGTCCTAATTGAATTCTACCAATGGGTCCTCTTCAGCTTGGCAACCAAATACAAAGTCCTAATTGAATTCTACCAATGGGTCCTCTTCAGCTTGGCAAGTAGAACTACTTAATCCAACTAAAACACACAGAGAAGAAATTTAATGAAAACTGTAGAGCTCTTTAAGAATAGCATACTCATATCAATTTTTTTTGAAATGGAGAATATCTAATAAAGCTATATTATTATTATACTAAAAGAGGGGTAAAAATTTTATTGAATACCAAAGAGAACAGAACAATAGAAGAAACAAAAAGTATGAAAGAACTTTATCCTGCTCCACAAGTAGATGATAGGAATCCTAGTTCTCTTATAGCTCTCGGAACAATATGCCCCACTATAACTCCCAATGAACAATATATATACATAGACACAGTCTTTGAAGAAGATTACTGAATATTTTGGGAATTTCACAAGCTTTCTAAATACCCTCTATATCTGTTTCATTATGACAAAGCCCAATAAAAACTTGCAAGAACTGAGACAACTTTTGTAAAATCCAAGGTTTTTACAGAGCCCATATGGGCTGATAATATATCAAATTGGGCAACTAGTGATGATCTCATGTGAGAAACTCACACCGACTTATCGCTGTATTGATTTAAAAACCCAACATTTCAACAATAAAGATAATGTATATCTTTCACGTAGAAACAGACATGCATGCATGAAAACCACCAAAATTAGTTAATACATCTTGGGATATTTATCTTTTTATCAGATACTACCGTAGCTTATAAAGTAAGTATATACTCTTGACACGATCTCTGGTATAATGTGTCCTTGATTTCATAAATATTCTTCTATGCTTCCAAAGGCCTGCACGGATTTCTTGCTTGTTTGTCAGAGAAAAGAAAGATAGCAATGGAACACATGCAGACATGTAGCATCAGGGTGACACCTACGAAGACAAATGGAACCAAATGAAGACGAAAGCAATTAAAAGCCTATTGTGTCATCTGCCCTGCGACTTAGAATCATAAGACAATGTCACCGTCTCAACTGTTAATGGTAAATCAACACATGGAATGATGAAATAGATGTAGGAGCAACCCAAAGCTAAGATTTTAAAAGTTCTCTATAGCCACATTCATCTCACGTTCTTCTTGTCACTCTGTCTCCCTTCCCAAACACTCGCTCCTTTAACAATAACAATATCAGAATCCATAACAAAGTACGATAACTTATCATTCTTGACAATTTTGTATATATTATTCATAATATATTTTGTTGTAATTTAAATTTGAATTCTAATTACTATTCAATTTATTGATTTTCACATTCTTATATTTAAAATAAATTTAATATTTGTTTATTTTTATATTTTAATTATATATGATTTGTATAACTAAATCAATTTTTTAAAATTAAATGTCCAGCTTTTGAAGGTTTTCTGTCTAGGTGGCCCACTGCCAGTAGTTCTCCTCTTACTGTTTCAAGTTGGCCTAGTTTACGTAGAGATATTGGTTAGTCCTCCTCCTCTAAGTAGTTTCTTGGATTATCCCTAGCTATTTCTATGCACAAGGAGGAGGAGATCGAAGAAGAAAATAGCAAATGGGTGGACTCTTCCAGACTTTGAGCCAGATCCTAGAATTTGTTGGGGAAACAAGGACAATCTAGACCTCCTCTTTCAGTTGGTGTTGTCTCAACTCCTTAGGGGTTTTGTATTTTTAGTCAATGCCCAAATATTTTTATAGTTTATATTATCCGGGCAAGGTCCATCTAATACTCTAAGGGAGTGATTTTTATATCTTCCCAAACTTTATTTTTTAATTTAAATTTACTTATGTTTTTAATTTAATATATATGGTTAGACATTTTCATCAAAAAAATTAAATGTCAATAGTTTATAGGAAGTTCAACTTTAATCAACAAACTTCACAACCATTATTTCAAAAGTATGGACAATAAAAAACTAACATTAACATTAAAGAATCTTGGGGGATTATTGAACTCAGTTGATAGTTTTAAGGGATTTAATTGGAGAGTAGCATAGAGAAATTTACGTGTGATGATGTATAGTAGGCTTCATTAGAATGCACAAACAAGCTAGGAAGCTTAGGCTTATCTTCATTGCTATATTGGAGGGAAAATGATTTGCTAGGATCAAGAAGGCTCAAGCACTAGGTGCATGCAATTGTCCTTCATTATATTGAGACTATGAATGTGCAATTATAATTGAGAAATGCTGATTTTCTATATGTGAGAGATAGAGAACTAATAGACTGTTTTGGGGACAAGACCAGATGACCAAGGACAACAACTATAATGTAAAACAATTTTTGGGCCAATGTGGTAGGACAAGAGTGACTTGGTTTCTTTAGTCTCGAAGTAGGGTAACTCACTCACCTTAGTCCAAGCACTTTTTCATGAAATCAGTTGTAAAATGTAGCTCTTTTCTACATGTATTTGTATCTCCTCCTGCACATCTATTGCCTATTTTTGAGCATAGAAAAATAGGTAAAAGGTTATGTTGATATGTAACAGAGGTTGTATTTGAGAAATAATGTCCCATACCTTGATGATGTAATGCTCTTTTAATTTGATCACAAGTATTGATGTAAAAATGTAGTTGAGAGATCTTAGATTAAAATTCATTACCTTGAAGTGAACTGGACACTTACCAAAATGATGGAGGAACCCTTGTTTATATACCTCTCTTAGCCATTTTTGGATGCAAAACTCAAATGACATTGAATAGGCCTATAGTCCCTACTGAAACCAAATAAATATTACTCAATTTAGATTTGATACCAAACATTGAGGATAGGGGAAAATTCTATGGAAAGAGCAACCCTAAGATGCCCTTGTCCTCCCCAATCGTCCTTCTCTTCCCAAGATCGATCCAAATTCGGAACAAATATCCTACTTGGAGATCAATATTAGGAATATGTGTGGAATTGAGATAAGATAAGCAAAAATGAATGTGGGAGGCCACATTGTTTTAGTGAGACCTAGATAAGAAAGAAATTATATGGGGATACAATTTACAATGTTTCATTTAGCTTTTGCTTGAGTAAAAGTATGATCCTATATACAATCTCATGCTAAAGTAGAGAGAGGGCGGGGGGGGGGGGAGGTTTGGGGGTAGTGGGGGTGAAACACCTAAAAATTAAGGATATTAACTTGTAAGACCACATACAAAGGCACACAAAACTAAACTAAAATAGATAAAGGAAAAGGCAAACAAAGACACACACAAATGGTTTAGTACTAAAAATTAAGGCTCTGAATGAAATAGTTAAAGAGATCTTAATGAAAATATTGTCTCAACCACTACTATCATGCTTGGAATTTTATTTCAAGAGCATAAATGGTTGTGTGAAGAGAAAGAGAATACATCAAATATGAGAAAAGACTTCATGGTCTAAACAGATAGAAAATTATGTTATGCTATAGTATCATGGAGGGGAGAGAGAGAGAGAGAGAGAGAGAACCATGAATTACACATGCTAGCAATTTTTTTATGCTAGGTTACCATGAAAGAATATAAATTCCACAAGAAAACAAGTTGTGTTATGTTGTGTGATCTATGAGAAAAGAGATCACAAACAATACAAAATAGTCTCACAAGTTGTGTACTTTTCTAATTCCACTAATCCCAAAAGGTTTTTTTGGTGCAAGGATGGAGTTAATAATCTAGCAAGTTGGGTTATGCTAGTCAACCATCCAACAATACCCAAACAAGCATTGTATGCAAGGGAATTTTTTATAGATTTATGCAAAAGGATAACCAATGAAAGTATTGTGACCAAGAAATCTACTAAAAATAGGCATGAAAGATAACCAAAGAAAGCATCGTCTCCAAGAAGTTATATTAAAGATGGTACACAAGGATAAGTAAGTAGATCATTGTCTTTAAGGAAACCCTCTAAATTTGTGCAATAGGAAAACCAAGGAAAGAAATTATCTCCAAAGAATTCTACTTCAAAAAAGTGTAGATGGGTAACCAAGGAAATCCACTAGATATAGTACAAAAGGATAACCAAGGAAAGAATTGTCTCCAAAGAAATCCAATATATAATAAACAAGGAGACCACCTATATTCCCCTCTCTTAGATGGAAATATGGTGCTATGATGACATATTAAGGAAACAAAGAACGAGATACCCACTTTCAACTTCAAGGAAGTAATTCTTAGGAAACAGTGCGCATATAGCCCTAGCCAAATAGGCATAACTATTTTTCAGCCAAGGGAGAAATAACCACGGAAAAGATACCTTGTAACAAGTGTAAGTTGATTCTTTTGAGGGATAGGAGGAAGAGATATTTTCTCTAACACACCTACCTCTATGAGTAGATCTTGAACTAAAATAACATCATTCACCAAAAGTGTAGAAGGTGAATAAGAATTCACCTTTATCCTTTTTTGCTAGGTAAAAATATATTCTTGAGGAAGGATTGAGCACTTTAGGCTCCTAAGTAAGGGATATTTTATGATTGATATGCATTTGAAAACAAGGAAGAGGCTGTGAACTAGGATATACAACTCTTTCATAAGAGTGAATATATATCCAAAATAAGAAATCTTGTGTGGGAAAGTACTTCACATCATAAACATACATCACTCTTCCAATGAAAGTGGATAGTTAAGAAGGATAAGAAATTGGGAAATGAAACCCTTTCCCCCAAAGCATGAAGGAAAACAAAAGAAGCTATTATAACATATTTATAGAATTTAAATCAATATGTTGTTTAAGGAGGAGAATCAAGAATAAATACTTTCCCCACTAGCAACTAAGGTGATACTTGACAAAGAAAAACACATTACAAACCTTAACTCAGGGATAATCTATAATAGATATGCACTTTCAAACAAGTAGGAGGTTGTAAACAAGAATGTAGATCTCTTGGAAAAATAGAAAATTCTCGTGTGGAATTTCATGCAAGAAATGTCATATTGTTATGAAAAGTACAAGTCAACAAAGGGAAAATTGATCCTTCAGATAGAAAAGAAATTAAAGAGAGATCCCTTTCTTTCAAGAATAAAGAGAAGGAAATGGATGATGAACCTTTGCTATTTTTTATTGATTCAATGGTGGTTCATGTTAACCATTCATCATTAATTATTCTTTTGCATGGGGTAAGTGCACCAAGTTGTGGTGCCAAAAAGGTGACACCTTTTTTATTTTTTTGAATTTTCAATAGCGCGCACATGCTATGGCTTGGGTAACCCGAGCCATAGCACATACGTGCTATAGTGCATATTTGCTATAGTGCGTACATGCGCTTTATAAAATTCCAAATTATTATGAATGGGCTGCATACCCGCAACCCATTCAATTTCTCCTTTATTTTCCAATTTTCCCTCCTCACAGTGCGTACGCGAATTGAGAGAAGACAAGATTTTTGCCACCAGCCTTGCCAATATGCCTCCTCGCTATCAAAGTTCAAGATCACGAGCATGCCATATGTTATCTAACTTTCTTTTTGCATTGTTTTATATGTTTTTTATATTGTTTTCAATTTTTCTTTGAATTTGTTTATTTATTTAGATTTCAATTGATTTCTTATCAAGAAATGTAAATAATAAACTGAAAAATCCCAAAGAAGATCAAAACCAAAACCCTCAACAAGATCGAAACCAAAACCCTCCACAACAAGAACAACAAATTTCGCAACCTGAACCAATTGCAAGACCTCTTAGCACACAAGAAAACATAATAAATGAAATATAAAGAGGTAAAAATGAATTAGAAGCACTCATTGGTAGGTTGAAAGCTTCTGGACAAACCAATCCAATGAGAGCTTAATTGGCATCCTCCCTCGAGTCCATTAAGACCCACGTAGGTTCTGTTAGTGGTTAGTTGGAAATTTGATGGATTAAGAGGGATGAACAAAAAAGATATTATGCAAATAAATTATCATATCAAGATGTTAAAAAAAAAGATATACCAAAAGGGAGGATTTGTGCATTATTTAGAAAGCCTGGTGAACGAGATACTGTTAGAGAGAGTGCTAGATGGTTCCCCATCCATTGGTGCATACACGATGGTATTAGAAATAATTTTTGGGATAGATGGTGGATGGTTTTTGATGCCCCTCCTTGCAACAATCACGAGGTCCCAATGTATTTCTTAAGGAAATTGTATTATGAGTTTGTCCTTGGGGAGATCCCCAATTATTTTGATATATTAGACTCTCAGGGTAGAGGTGGGGGGTCATCATTTGAGAGGCTGGGGGCATGTCATAACCCTAATGTAGTTAGGGAACCTGTGGTCAAGTCACAAGGTGAGCATGTGACTATTCCTTTAGTTGTGAAGGAATATGTAGAGGCCAGTGCTCTAGGAACTATTAATGCTTTGACGCAGACCCTCATTCATTGCATGAGTCCATTAGTTTAGGAGGAGCCTTCTGTGTGTCCCAATCACATGTGCACATCATGCGGATCATTATGTACATTTGGTAGTCATGCTAGAGATAGTGCGGATGATGGGCTCATCACTGATCAGTTCTTGAATGAGACATTTGGCATTGACACAGAGGTAAATTAAAATTACAATAAACTAGTTTGATCACTTTTCATATGTATAGTGAATGACTAATTAATTAGCATCTATTGACATTGTTCAAAATTCAGGGTCAGAGTGTTGGCAGCCCTTGTAGCGATCCCCTAGCCCCATTTTTTGTCCTGTCAATGAGTCCAGAGGTATGTATCAATTTAATCATTTAAATTAATACATATATTTATTAAGTAATCATATTAAGGATTGACAAAAAAAATTATGCATGTGCATCAGTTCTCTAAAGGACCGTCGACATTCATTACAAAGTCTAAGCCTAGACGTGATACAAGCTTCGTAGAGGTACATTCGTTTCTTGTTAATTTAATTCATTTGATTATATTTGTTTCATGTTTCATGTTTCATGTTACATGTAACTTGTATTGCATGACATGCAGCTCTTGACATCTAAAACTCCTCCTCATCTTTTGTAGTCCGTCAATCGTGGAGTGGCTGCAACTATGGCTAATTCACATCCATTGACTGAGGTATGAAAAAAATTTCTTGGTTTGAGTTGTTCTTTATAATAGTTAGTTGTAAGGAAACTCAGGTGCGAAAACAGCTTCCTACACTAATCTCATAAGAAAAGTATGATGCAGAGCAACTATTTGATTGTGGTAAGAAAATAATTAATTGTGTGTGTACATATATTTGATTTCAATGTACAATAATTATTGATTCATATCTACTTTGTTTGTATCAGCTTGAGTTAGAGAAGAGCCTCAACATGAGGACGAGCGAGCGTGTGAGGAAGACCCCATCATCGCCACCATCTCCCTCCACATGACGACCAAAGACCTCTAGAGATTTGTTTCCTTCCCCTCGTGGGAAGGAGAAGATATAGTTGATAGACATACATGTATAGGCATCAGCGGACATATATGTTGGATTTTATGTCAGTGGACATATTCGATATACATTTGATGTATGACATTTATTTCATGCATGACATTATTAGACTTATGACATTATTGGTTAATATATGATATGTTTGTTCATGTACGACATTATTGGTTATCATAATATATTATGTGTTTGTTAATGTATGACATTATTGGTTATCATTTTATATTATATGTTTGTTCATGTATGACATTAAATTGGTTATCATAATATATTATATGTTCCTTCATGTATGACATTATTGGTTAGCATAATATATTATATGTTCATTCATGTATGAAATTATTGGTTATCATAATATATTATATGTTTGTTCATGCATGACATTATTGGTTATCATAATATATTATGAGGTTGCATGGGTACTTGTACCCACACCCCTAGTACTCGTACCCACGTACCCAAGTACCGGGTACTCGATGGAGAGCATCATAACTAAGGACCTTGATTGAGATTTTGGATTTTTTTTTCTATTTTTTGTTTGTGTATCAGCTTGTTGCTTATCAAGCTTAATTCAATACCTAATAAGTTCAAAACTTTGATAGAATATTGATTAACAATAAACTTTATCACTATTTAAGCATAAGTTTATTGTTTCCAATATGTCATCATCATATGATTTATGATCTTGTTCATGTTTAAAGTCTTCCTTCTCTATTATTTGTTTATCAAGCTTAATTCAATACCTAATCAATTTGAATTTTTGATACAATATTGATCAGCAATAAACTTTATTAGTGTTAAAGCCAAAAATTTATCATTTGCAATATGTCATTTTCATATGATTTATGATCTTCTTGTTCATGTTTAAAGCCTACCTTCTATGTTATGCATCTAAACATTTATCATAAATTATTATTACAAACATATAACAAATCTGAAACTGAAAACAATACATTACATTTGCAAACTTTATCACTATTCTTGATTTGAAAAATCATCAAGTCATGACTCATAAATTTAGGTTTTCTATAAATATAAAAGTATAATTAAAAATAAAGTTTGACATACCCAAGTACCCCCATCCCCTATTATAAAAAATAGTTGTACCCGTACTTGTACCTATACTCATACCCTAAGTACCCTAAGTACCCCAAGTACCCTTGTCCCCATGCAACCTTGTATATTATATGTTGATCTTGGTGTTTTTTGTACACCTATGTGGTCTATAGTATCTCTTGCTACTTAGAACATCCCTTGACCTTGCACAACCTCCTCACTAGGTTAATTGATCCAAACTTGCAACATCACTCCCTTACTCTTCTAGGAACAATATCCCTCCAAAGGTTTTATAGGTCTACTAGGGTACCATAACACTCCCTAGTCTATCCAAGGTTTCCATGATGTCCTAAGGTGTTATTGGAAAACTTGTACTATGCTTGAATGGATAACAACAATGGGTTTGTACCTGATTTCAAGATTTCTTCAGAAAAGGGCTACAAGGAGAGCCCCTAATTAGGCCTCCACCCAAATTTCTAAGGCCAATAGCTCCTTTTTCTTAGAGTTTCAACATCTCTAGCCTTAATAAAAATGGATACATAGGACCCATGCTCAAGAATTTTTAGAGTCTCAGGGTGCGTACAGGTCGTACAACAAAAATAGCAAAATTGAGGGTTTGGTAGGGCTTTCTTGGCTGCCTGTTGTCCCCACTTTTAAGACACCTTTCACACTTCATAAAGACTCCTCTTACACAAGTTAGAACCTCTTCATATCTCTCTTCAATCCCTTAGAAGGGAAAATCTTCATTCTTCAAGCTTTGCTCTCGAGAGCTCTTTCTTTGCTGATAATCCCTAGCCAAGCATTGCCTAGCTCGCCTAGGGCTTGGACAAAGAATTCTTTGCACTCATTTTCAACGCCCTTGCTTGCATAATATAATATATCTTTTGGAATCCCTTTTCTCATTTAGGCTATGAATTTTGGAGTGCTTATTATCATCTTCTTTAACACTACTATTGCCATAATGCTATAACTGTCACATTCTCCAAACAGAAAACCTCACTATTTCAATGTCTTATCCTTAATGCTATGAAAATTGTACATCTTTGGACCTCTAGATTTTTTAGGTTCTTAATCATTAGATCACCATTTATCATTACAATATAATAATATATTCATATAGTGTAGCCTCAAAATCGCCATATATCACTAGTGCACTGACATGTATACAAAAATATTTGAAAGCCTTTGTTGAATTCTCAATTCATGCTAGGTGAAACTTGTAAATTTATTCTAATAGAGTTCAACATTGAAAAAATAGGAGTAGATTTAATAAGTTTCCTCAAACTACCAACCTACCACCACCTAAATGGCATTTGGAGCTCCTCTTCATAGCTTTAGAACTGTGATTGTTCCTTCGTGGTTATCCCTTTATGAACTAACTCACAACTTTACAACGCATTGTAGTATTTGATTGTGAGTCATCTTGCACATACAAAACTAGGCGTTTTGTTAAAAGATCCTTGAAACATTTTAATTTATTACTCCTACTATAAATAGTACTAAATGTTTTCTATTCTATTACACATGATTACTAGATTTATTAAGATTGTTGTCTCACTATGTTTTATTTTTTGTTAAATTTGCTATCATATGATCCATTAAATTAGTTCTTATATACCTCTACCATAAAGGTTCTCCATGCTTTTTACCATATGACTATAAACTATGTGATATAGTAGTAAACTAGCTTTTAAGAGGTTTTTCATTATACTTTAATCAATCATTAATCTCAATTGGACACCTCTATTCCATTTTCACATAACTACTACATTGACATCTCACATGCACTTTTTTTCTTTTTTGGACCAAGCACTATTGTTGTGCTTGGTTGAAAGAAAAGTCAAAATGATTTTAAAGATTGTCATGATCATACTTTTCCACTTGACATTCTTTTACTTATTCCATCTACATAGGAAATGATTCCACTTTCTTTAACCCTACCACAAAGCCCTAGAAATGAACATGAATATTAATTTTAATACCATGTCATTGTTTTGATGGAAATTAGCATTTTGATAAAGATTTAAGAGTTTTTCTAGAGATTTTGATAGTTACACTACTACAAAGGTTTAAAAATTTGTTCATCACACTCACTATTGTTGCCTTGAATATTTTCCTTTGATCTCATTCATTCGTAATGCCTTTACCTTATGCATTGATTATCATTAACATTTTTTTGATAATTATAGTAGCCTTTTATCTGAAACCCTTCATTAATATCATCTCCCTTAGTCTATGACGTACACCCAACTAATCATTACTTGGAATGTAACACAAAAACATAATCATTCCCTATCATATTCAAAAAATGTTCTCTACTTTGATATTTATATATCATTATCTACTCTTTATTTGCATATATTGTATGAGTTTCTTGGCTCTCTCTTTGGAAAACTATCCTCAATGCATTGTGTAGAGTCTATTCACTTATTATCATTCTAAAATGTACTTTCATACTTTATATATCTATTTACTTTGACTTCTTTTTTTATTGCCTCTCATGAAACTATCATACATTGGTGACGGTCACATGTACCCACAACTATCAAAAGCACACTTCTTTAAAGGATCCAAACCATTATTCAATATAAGACAATGAACTAAAAAACATCACAGTTTACAAATCTATCATTTAGGAGCATGTTAATGTGATTGGTATTTTTGAATGATAATGCAAGAGGTAGTGAATGTATTCTTTGCCATTCACAAATATGACATTACATAAGATTTAAGATCCTTGAGAAACCCTCATAATGATGCAAAATAGTGATCTCTATCATTGCTCTGATAGTTTTGACACAATCTTATAAACCTATGGCACATTATAATATGTGCCATATTAAGCCTACCTCTAATAAACCCTTAAGATCGTGAGTTATGACGAGGAGGAAAAGTTATGAGCCCTTTATAATCTTCTCCTTCTACACATCACACCATGTTTTCTTCATGATATTTTCAATGTGGGGGAGATAAATAGAAACTTATGAACTCTTGTAAGCCCTTTAATGTGTCATTGTCTTTCTTAGGGATGTTTCAGTTCGGCATGCCCGAGAACATTCGAACACTCAACGGGATGGGAAGAGGTTAGGGCTAGTGTTCGCATAGCCACCCAAAGCTAATGAAACAAACAGTTTGATCCTAGGATGAAAGGTGAGAGAGATTTGGCAGTTGGCAACTTTGTACTAGCCAACACTACAAGTTTCAGCATCACCCGAGATGACATCAAAAAATCAAACCAGAGTAAGATCTCCAAAAATTGAGAGAGGTCTCTACAACATGGTCCTATAGGAACTAGAATCACATCCATACCTCACACGAGCTCTGAGATATGCCCTATCAAAGATCATTGCCCTATGGCATTTAGTGACCCTTAGGGACATTTTAGTTTAGCGTGCTCGAGAACGTTCAAGCACTCAACAGGATGGGAGAAGGTTGGGGATAGGGTTTACCTAGCCACTCAGAGCTAACAAAATAGACAATTTGATCCCAAGACGAAAGGTGAGAGAGATTTGGCAGTTGGTAACTTTGTACTGGCCAACACTACAAGTTTCAGCATCACTCAAGATGGCATCACAAAATCAAAATGGAGTAAGATCTCCAAAAAGAGAGAGAGTTTATTGTAGGTCTTTGTAACGTGGTCCTATAGGAACTGGAATTGCATCCATACCTCGCACAAGCTCTGAGATATGCCTTGTCAAAGATCATTGTCCTATGGCATTTAGTGACCCTTAGGGACGTTTCGGTTCGGTGTGCCTGAGAACATTCAAGTTCTCAATGGAATGGGACAAGGTTGGAGATAAGGTTTACCTAGCCACCCAGACCTAACAGAATAAACAGTTCGATCCCATGATGAAAAGTGAGAGAGATTTGGCAGTTGGCAACTTTGTACTTGCCAACACTACAAGTTTCAGCATCACTTGAGATGGCATCACAAAATCAAAATGGAGTATGATCTCCAAAAAGAGAGAGAGAGAGGTTATTTTAGGTCTCTGCAACATGGTCCTATAGGAACTAAAATTGCATCCATACCTAGCACGAGCTCTGAGATATGCCTCGTCAAAGATCGTTGCTCTATGGCATTTAGTGACCCTTAGGGACGTTTTGGTTCGATGTGCTTGAGAACATTTGAATGCTCAATGGGATGGGACAAGGTTGGGGATAGGGTTTACCCAGCCACTCGAACCTAATGAGTCCCATGATAAAAGGTGAGAGAGATTTGGCAGTTGGCAACTTTGTACTTGCCAACACTACAAGTTTTAGCATCACCCGAGATGGCATCACAAAATCAAAATGGAGTATGATCTCCAAAAAAAGAGAGAGGTTATTGTAGGTCTCTACAACATGATCCTATAAGAATTGGAATCACATCCATACCTCACACAAGCTCCAAGATATGCCCCGTCAAAGATCATTTCCCTATGGCATTTAGTGACCCTTAGGGATGTTTCGATTCAACATGCCCGAGATCATTCGAGTGCTCAACAGGGTAGGATGAGGTTGGGGATAGGGTTTAACTAGCCACATGGACCTAATAGGATAGACAATTTGATCCCATGACCCTTTTTCCACTAAGTTGCAAATTTGAGCAACTTTTACAACTTTCAACAATGTAACTTTGCACAAAAAGTGCAATTTTTACATTTTTCACTTGATTCTAGTTCTACAACTTGGAAAAAGTTTGAAAACGCTGAAATAACTTAATTCCAAATGCTTAGCCCTTCACCAATTTCAAAACTCCTGCAAATTTGTCAGCATTTTTGCAATTTTGCTTTGACAACTTTTGCATTTTTTTGCAAATTTTGACATCTTAACTCCTAGATGCCTAAAACTTAACCTAATGACCCTAAGGACCTTTATAACCTTCTAAGAAACATAAAAATATTTTTTTCTTTGAAAAATCACCTATATTACTCATTTTTATGCCTAAAAGTGGCCCATAGTGTAACAGCAAAGACTTGGTCCAAAACAATCATACCTCATCTTTTGATATGTTATAGAGGAGTGAAATGGGTATCCTAATCTTCAATTTATTTTCTTGATGTTATGAAAAATGTGGAGAAAAATGCAAGAGGACAACATTTTATGCAAGAGGACAACATTTATGCATTTTTTTCTCTTTTTACATCATGACTTTGGAAAAATGGAAATATTACTAACCTAGTTTTAAAATCAAGTCTATTCTAGTTATCCTATTGAATTATTTTATCTTCTTTCATGCCAGTTACAACTAGATATAAGAAAAAGATAAATGCTTCATGCACTTATTCTCTCAAGGAGTAAAATTTCCACACAACCTCAATGTTGACAACTTGATTCAAAAGGAGGAACCTTCACCTTTAAAAGTTGTTATGAGACAAATTGAAGAAATGAGGAAGGAGCCTAACGTGATCAACTTGACCAATGATATGAATTAGTGGCGAAATAGTTGCTTTGATATGAATTAGATATGATGTTGACTAGTTTGTGAAGATTGTGTTTATATTGGAATTGTCATTGTTCCCTTAGCTAGTGTTTTTCATGAGTTAGAGTATAATAATCTATCTTTTGTTATGATTGAGTTCAATATTGTAGTGTTCTTATTGATTAGTGTTGAAAATAATTTGGGATTTGAGTTAGTGATGATATGAGGCTTTAAATGGTATTCATGCTTCTTGATAGTGTTCTTAGATCATGTTAATGGTTCACATTGATTGAGGGGACCAAAGTTTTATTTATTTGATGGTTTTTTCGTATTTCTTTATTTAGGGTCTAAATGATTTGACGAAGCAATAAGTTGTGATTCTTGGTACTACTTTGGTGATACCATTGCATGCTTTTAGTTATTCATTTGGGTCATATCCAAGTCTTGAATGACTTGATTTGGATAACATTACTAATTAAACTTAATATGTATATTTTTTATTGTAATAGGCATTAACCAACCTTTTTTATGTACCATGTATAAATGAGATAACATTTCTATAATTGAGATTATGTTAAGTATGCAAAGGGTGTGCAAAGGAAATATATTGTATGCATTTTATGAATAAGTAGAAGTTGTGCTTCATTGGATTTGTCTTGGTATTTGAGATGTTTATCTTCTTGGTTGTAGTGGACATTATGTCCACTCTCTTGTAATCAAGATTATATCAGTGAACCCAACTAAAAGCAAAATCTAAGATTTATTGTAAAAAATGTGCTCTACATAGTGTGTCCATAAATTGGGTCATATGCCTCTAGATGTAAGTGGATTGATTTTTTTCTCTATTTTTTTTTTAAAATTAGGAGTACTTTTTCATAGTACAAATATATTGTGATTTTGGCTCTGACCAGGTTTTCCCTAATAGGTTTCCTCAAGAACATATATGATGTAGAGCCCTCCACTATCACCTTAAATAGACTAACTCAACTTGAGGATTCAACAATATAACTTGGAATCAACTCAAGGAATTAGTCATACTCAAAGATCAAATGGAGTTCTCTAACTTGGTAGATTACTTCCTCAACCATGCTCATGAGTTCATCATCTCATTGTCTCAATCCAATCAATTCAAACTCCAATACTCTCCTAGGTCACCTAGTGCACCTAGTGTACCTAGTGCCTCCAACATACCAAATATCCAATCAAGCTTCCCACACTGACCCTAACACCTTGGATAACCTTTTCAAGGCCTATCTACCATAATCCAACTCTTCACCAACTCCAACCAACTCATCTTTCACCATTTCACACTTTAGCGCTCCTAGGCCTACCTAGTAGCCTTGTCAGATAGAAATTTGCAAATTCCATGAAATATTTCCAAACAACTTGGTAAGTAATTAACTTTCCAAATACCCTTTTAGGAGTTATAAAACTCCTATCAATCTCAAACCTTCATCTCTTAACTGGTGAACCTTTCTACTGCTGATTACACATGCATTTAGACCTAATTAGCCTTCCCCAACAAAAGAACCCTATCATCCACTAATATCCAAGGCTCCCCAACCTAAAATAGTCTTTCTAGACCTCTTAAGACACAATATTATCAAACTACCAAGGTATCACCACTCATCAAACTCCCAAATCAACAAACCCTCACTATTTGAACAAGAAACCAAGGGTTTTGTAGAAAATACCCCTTCTAATTCACTCATAGCTCTAAAAAAGGTTCAAACACCTTACAATCCATCTAAAAAGACCTTTCCAAACTTTGGTTATCCTATCCATCCCTAGGATCTAGTGCGGGAGCACCTAGGTAGGCTAAAGGGTATACCTAGGGCTTCTTTGGTGTTTTTGGCTTGTAGTGATGCTAGTCACATCGCTAAAGTAATAATAGGATCAACATGTTCCTAATGTGAGGTTAGATAGGTTAGAAGAGCCCCACAATGCAATATTGCTCCTAATTGCTCAAAATTGCTCATTTGGCTCAATATAGCATTTTTGGGTTTTGAGGGCCAAATAAGGTAATCAATTGTTTTAGGGTCATTATTAGGTCTCTTGGATTCATCTTAGGCCTTTTGGAAATTTTGCTAGCAAGTAGATCAAGTTTGGGTAAAAAATTTGCAAAATTGCAAAAATTGCTCATTTCTTGCAAAGTTGTCATTGGCAACTTTTGCAACTTTTATGCAGAAAGAGAACTTTTTTGTGGGAGCCCTTCAACCACTTAAAGTAGTTGTAAATGTAAATTCTAATCCTATATAAGGCTTAAATAAACCTTTTCAAGGGGTTGGAAGAAGGAAAAATGACAATGTACGGATTGTAATCAACATTTTGTTTATTACAGCAGTCACTTGCTTTGAGTTTTTTTTGATGCTTTATAAAGATCAGACTTAGGGTTTTTTGAGTTGGAAGTTTTTGCGTTTTTTTTCTTTCATTTATTTTTTTATTTTTTGTGTTTTTATAGAGAGTTTGGTGTGTTCAAATAAAATATTTTGAAAGTTAGCAGGTTGTTGTTCTGAATTGGGCAGCCAGCAAAAAATAGAGTCTCAGGGCCACTTCCCATCATATAAAATGTATAGACTCTTGGGATTTGAAACTATACTCCTTTTACATTATGCACAGAAAAGGAGAGCCCATGGGAAGCATAGCAAGCATTTTTAGCGTGATGCCCTAGGCAAGCAAACCATGTTTGGTTAGGGATCACAAATTTGAAAAAGAGCATTTGGAGTGGATTGAAAGGTTTGATTCTTCAATCCAAGAATGTGGTGAGTAAGTATATGGTGAGGGCTAACTCCAACCTAGAGGAGGAGTCTTGGTAAGGAGTTTAAGGAGGTTTAAACCCCAAATAGCACCAAAATCCTTGAAACCCTCAAATTAAGCCTAAAATTGTGCTTGGGTTGTATGAACAAGTTGGGGGCTTATGAGTTACAAAATCTTCAAGTATTCTGAAAAGGGTATCCATAAATGTGATTTTTTTTGGCCATTGTTAAGGGATTTTTCAGAATATCTCAGTTTTAGTGCATTTGGAGGGCTAATTCTTGTAGCCTTTTTCCAAGAAACTAAGTACAATTTGACCTATGGATTTCAATTTGCATAGGGTTTTGCACTTGTTTTGGGTGTAGTATGTTGAAAAATCAACATTTCTATACTAATCTAAAGACTCTTTAACTTATTTACACTATAAAACTCTAAACATATCCATTAGTCCTTTCTCTTAGCCATTTTTGGCATTCTTGATAACATTTTGTCAATTTTGCAATTTACATCTATTTATGCATATCTTGTATCTTAACCTTGAATGACCTATGACCCCCCCCATACTATGACTTTGATGAACCAAATACATTACATTTGACTATGACATTAACATTAAATGACTTTTAACTCCTTAAACCTCACGTGTGCCATTTTGGCCTAAGTTTGCCCATTCTTGGCAATGTATTACAAATTTGACAATTTCATGTTTCCCTTACATTTTGATGGCCTCAATAGCCATGGTTCATCATCAAATGACATTACATATCTTCATTAGGCATTGATTGTGGTGCAAGGGCACTAAGGATAAACAAGCAATTCATGAAGCCAGTCAGGTTACACAAGAAGACTATGAAGACTTGGGAGTCGTCTAATGAAGATCAATGTTCCAAGAAAGACTATTGGGTTTTAAATTATGTAAATCCAATAAATTATAATGTGTTGGCTTCCATAATGGTTTGATGCCATGAAGTGGCATTTGAATTTAGGAATGAATCTATATCCTTAAAAGGATTAAATAAATGTAATTTGGACCATTAGTGTCCAATAGATGTTTTAGGATAGGTTCAAGTTATAAGAGTGATTCTATTAAGTCGCCTAGGTTAGGGAAACCTTTGGAGTTCTTAAAATCCAATTTAACAAGGTTTTAAGCATTTTTAAAAGTTTAAAAGTTTAAATATTCAAAGTTAACGGTTAGTAGCTAGTTTAGGGGAGGGAAGTAGTATTTTAATGTTTAAAAAATTCAACTAATCCCTATAATCGGTTGGAAGAGGTTAAGGAGCTTTATTTTTTATTTTTTATATTGTAGACAACTCCTTTTGTATGTATATAATGCCTGGAAGTGTACGGCAGGAAGAGGGAATCAATAAAACAGTAGTTTAAATCTGCAAATCCATTATTCTTATGCATTGTCGAAGGGTTTCAATACTTTTATTTTGGTTCTAATTTCATGTTGGAATATTGAGAAATCTACAAGCAATCTTTCACTAGTTGAATGCATTGTGATTCAATTTAACTCACAATTCTTTACATTTTGACTAGTGTAATCCAGACTGTGACAGCAAATTACATTGATTTTCTTGAAGTTTCTTTACATTTTCCATGTAAATTATTTTGTTTGAAGTTTTTAGAGGATTCAATAAGACATTGGAAGAATACATCACATGTTTGGAATGATTTGAGAGTCATCTTACATGATTGTTCCTACACCTACAACAAATTGACTGATTTTACTAAGTCTTCTACTTTGTTTTGAAGATTTACTTGTAATTAACACCCTTTCCATGAACCCAAAGGCCTAGGACTCATGGAAGGATGAATAATAACTATGTATCATAGTTACTAATGAACTTTTCTATGGGCATATTGAAGAAGTGGAGTGATCACTGGTTGGAGCAAAGTCTTCCCTAAGGGAAATGATAGCTAGGGAGCAGCAGTGAGAGATTGGCCTTAAGGGAAAAGAGTTTTAATGATTTGGTTGAAAATATATTGTCAAACTCATAGTGAATCAACCACCAAATAGGTCTGGAAGTGTTTGGAGAAGGGAGATTGGAGAAACCCTCAAATCAAGGGTTTAAGAGAGATATTTTGGGGTTGTTGGTGTTACAAGTGTGATGGGTTGATTTCCTCTTGGATTTAGAGGTTTTGAACCATTTAATGACACTTTCCAAGGTTTGGAAACTTGGGGATATTTCTGTGATATAGTTGCTTTGTAAAATCACCCATTTTTTATGCTTTTTAGGGTCACATAGTGAGGATAGTCATATACTTTTCAAAACAACCTACCCTTTACTTTTGGTATGTTAAGGTACTCCATAAAGGGTACTCAAATATATGATTTATTTTCCTATTGTTTTGGGAAAATTTGAAGAAAAAACTTTTTGAGTGCTGTTGTAGGGCTACAAGGTAGGCTATTAGGCCTAGTTGGTGAGTTTTGGAGATTTGAGTATGAAACCTTGGACAAAAGTTTGTAAACCTTTATAAAATTTTGAATTAAATGTGTTGAGACAATTGGACCACACTTTGAGTCTTATTTGATTGTTCTTTGATATTTCACCTATTGAAACTATCTTAGGATCATTAAGATTAGGCATCAAAGAAGCTTGTTGACTTGATCTCATTTTTTTATTTGGGCCTTGGATCCACCATATCCTCTACATTATATCACCCTTGGTACCTTCATGGTCTCCTTCATAGGTCATGTTGTACCTTGTAGTTTCGTGTGTCCACTTGGTGCCCTTGCACCAATATATGATGTTATGTGTTATGTATTATGTATTATGTGTTACAAATCTTGTATTATTATTTATCTTTTAGAAATTTGATTTATTTAAGTGGTTGGAATTATTATATTTGGAATACAACTAAATCACCCCCTCCCTAAGATGTGCTTGTCTCTTCCTAGGCCTAAAAATTGGTATTATAGCCAAGTCCTTTTAAAGATGTTTGATCACTTAACATGATATTTGACATGGA
This sequence comes from Cupressus sempervirens, assembly GCA_028749045.1. Taxonomy (NCBI): domain Eukaryota; kingdom Viridiplantae; phylum Streptophyta; class Pinopsida; order Cupressales; family Cupressaceae; genus Cupressus; species Cupressus sempervirens. The sequence continues at coordinate 84,467,219 of CM053785.1, forward strand.
AAGTTTACAAAATGATGGTCCTAAGTTTGATGGAACCAAAAACCTAGTTTGGAAGAATGGTATGACTACTTATATGATATGTATGGGAGATGAATATTGGGATATTAGTGAGAAGCCTTAAGATATACCAAATAATCTATCAAATGCTACTACAAATCAAATGAAGCAACTCAACAAAAAACATGATAAGAAGTTAATATTTGATTAGTGCCTTGTCTGATATAGATTATTTTCACATCTATGGATCAATGATAACCCATGAGGCATGGAAAAAGATAGAAACTATTTGTAAAGGTGACGGGTATGTTAAGCAATCTGAGTTGTAGGGTCTTTAAGGGAAGTATGAAGATATAAGGGTGAGTGAAAGTGAACTATTTCACCATTTATGTAGAGAGTGAATGATATAGTTTGTTCAATTATAAGTAGAGATGGCACCTTAAGTGATGCAGAGGTCATTGGTCAACCAATGATTTGATGTAGAAACAACTAAATATCCCTTTGCTTTGAAATAATGCCCTTATATCTTCCTCAAGTGTAACTAAAACAATGACCCAACCCACTCAATCTTTTATCAGAGGATAATCATTCAAAAGGCTTAACCCACTAAACTCCACATCTTTGGATCCACAAGACTAACTCCACTTCCAAACTTCTTCAAGCAAGCAAGTTATCCAAGTTTCCAAAAACACCTACAAACCCCATACGACTCAAAATAACTCCAAATATGCAAAGGCCTTAACCAAGGGTTAAATAAGAATTTTATGAGTTATATAATGTGTATTCAATTAGATTTAACCATCCACTCGGCTAGACCCAACTCCCATTTCCTAATTATTTCAAGGTGTCTTAAGAGACCTAATTGACAAATTAGTAGCCCTCCAACAGCACAAAAGTCTAAATAACTTAAAATTTACCCAAAGAACTTGATAGGATAATTTCATTTTTGGACACTGTTTTCAAAGTACTAAAACATATCAAATTCTTTCATATGGTCATTTTGAACCAACACCCCTGTTTCTGACCAATGCCCTATTTTTTAGCATGAAAATGGCTAATTTAACAAAGAAACTCCCAGTATAATAGACTCCCAGACCTTATAACTTTTAACAGTCATCATTCATGGCATAAAACCCCCAATTCCATAAGAAATCTTTCCTAGACCTACTGGAACCCCAAAATCCCAAAATACCTTCTTTCAAACCCTCAAATCTAGGGTATCACCAATACATTGGTTGATCATACACCTTTACATTGGTCATATAAGATGATCCAAATCACAAAAATACTCCTTTCACGTGGCTAGAACTCCCACTATTGTACCTAACCACCATTTCCATGCTGATTTCTTCACTATTTCAAACTATGATCACATTCCCATCCATTTCTCTACCTATAAAATGTTAGATTTATATAATAAAAGGTTAATCATTTCCATTTCATTGTCTCATGGCCCTTGATCCCATGAAATGGATCCTCTACATTAAAGAGATCAGTATAATTGTTAGGTAAAAGTATTGAAAACTGTGACTATTATGTGGATGTGCAAAACAGTGACTTTGATTAAATTTTAAAACATTCAAAAGGAATTGGAAATTGCTGCTAGGTCTTACTCAATCCATTTGAAATGCTTCTCAACTTAGAAGATTCGAAAAGAGCCCCCAAGAAGTAATCAAAATGATGAAAATTTGAATTTTAATATTTGAATTTTAATCAAAAAAGTAATCATAGCCGTTTGTTTTTTAATATTTGAATTTTTTAAATTAAAAAATGGATTTAATTTGATATTCAACCCGTATTCTAATACATAGACCTATCCCCAACCCATTCTAAACTTCTTGTAAACATAACTTAGGTTTTGGACAACATTAGTCCAATATAAACAAACTCTTTGTCCTTTAAGGACATTACAATTATGACTTTTGGTCCTTTGAGGACATCACAAAATAAACACATTTGATTACATTTTTTGGTCATGAAAATCATTATAAATTTTTTTTTTGTCCATTTGAATTGTCTGGATATCTCCTTGTCCTACTTGCTCCTTTGACCTTCATGGTGTGTTTGTGTATCTTCATAGAATGACCTTGGTGCCCCTGCACCATTAAGTGATGATGATGAACATGAGTAAAATTATGAGATCTTTTCCTACATGTTACAATGAAAAATTCATATCTATTTAGAAATTAAGAACTATAAAAACAAGTTTCAAGAGAAGCTTAGGCTGGAAGACTTTTTTTTCTATGAGATGACTACTCTTGGTAATGAGCTACCAAATATTGAAACTACACTCAAATCCAATATTTATAAGGATAAGGAAGAACTTTTGAAAGATATTAGTTATGCTAAGTGTAAGAATTTTCTCAAGGAAAAAAATTAAAATGACAAGATCTAGTAGCTCAATCGATAACACAAATGTTCCAATTGTTGGCCAACACACACACTTGTTGTATAGTCATGGATATTGTGATCATTCATGAACTTGAACAACTGACACCATGTTAGAAATAGTGTTGTGCAAAATGACTGCAAAATAGAGAGAAATGGCCATCAAATATGCATGATTTAAATAGCTACATTAAATAGCCCTTTACTTCATAAATCACTTCAACTCAATCATTACATTGCACAAACAACCTCATCATATGTCACTTGAAAAAACCTATCATGTACAACATGAGGGAAAAATCCACAAAATTAAATCTTAAAATGTTACAATAACAACAATTGCGACATCCTTCCATACATGGATCATTGTTGTTGACTAATGAATAGTACACTATCAAACCTCCAATATCCAGAATTATGAAAAAAACAAAAAACTCCTGCATTTCAAATTGAGCTACATTTTAAACATTTGAGTGAGCAATAACTACTCATAGGGTGGCTAAAAACTTAGTGGGTTACCATGAGAAGAAATTATTTATTTCAAAAAATTAATGTATCTACTCATTCAAGAATCAATAGATCTTCTAGTATTGTTCTTTAAGTTGTACTATGATGAACATAGCAATGCCATAGGAAATGCATTGATTCTAAATGTTATCTCAAGGGATAATGAAAACAAGTTGATATGTCTCTGTTTGTTTCCACTAATGAAGAATTTTCATGTTCTTTCATTACATTTTGATCTAAACAAAAAATTCTAAACTTTCACTTATTCAAATGACTAATCTAAAAATGGATCCTATTAAAGAATCTAATATAAATTCAAATAATGTATCTAGATTCTAAACAAATCAAAACATAAAATCAATGATTTAAACTTATCTCATCACTTATGTACATAAAACAATACCCACCTTTTCATGTGGATAGTCTTGGGGGAGAGGTCGCAACATTGTATTTGCATCCAATTGATCACTCTTTCTCTCTCTCCCTCTTTCCCTATTCAATCTAATGAGCCAACTAGATCTGCTCTACATTTTTATGTCTCAAGTATTGCCTCATGGTTTAACTCACAAACTTTTCAAATAATCTGATTATGTGGTTTTCCACCATATTTTATCAAGTGGACATTTGATGTGACAACAAAGTTTGAATAATGAAGAATCTTCCTCTCTATTTGCCAATCCTTGAATAACCACAAGTTAGGGTTCTTCATAGAATATCGTCTAAGCCATGTGTTGTTATAAACACCACACTAACATGTTACTCTAAAGATTCACCATCTATAACTGAGTGATGCAAAAAAAAATTGGCTTGGACACAATGACACAAATAATAATTTGTCCCTTCTTCATTGTCTTTAGGTGCAATAACAGCACAAACATGGCTTGCAGTGACAAATGTACAAAATGCAATCATTAATTCAGAAAATACTTAGGTAAAAGTTATAAAGTTACATATTGAAATTACAAAGATATATAAATATATATATTACCAAGTTGCACTAGATCAGACAAGTGGTCAAAGTCAATATATGAATCCATCTCTACCATTTCTAGTGCTTGTGGGGGATGATAGGTGTCAATTGGGTCCAAAACTCGTATATCCCATTTGTCCACCCATTCAGTCGACTCACACTCATCCCAATTTTCCTCTGCACATGATGGAAAATAGCATGCCATTTTTTGTGTGTGGATACTCCATGAACCTACATCAGAGCTTCTAAAAAAGTGCAACTCACTGGATTCTATTAGTGTGCAACAATCCTCATATGGTGCAATGTTAGTATTATCTATCAACCAAAAAAATCTATGAACCATAGACTCACCTTCCTTACCTGGACCCATTGTAGCATTACACCACTAGATGATATATTTTGCATATATCAATATTTTTCCATCGTTGTACTTTAGTTCTTCATGATCAAAGGACCTTTTGATGCATGTGCTTGCACCATCGTGCTCTCCCTTTCCATGACCAGCCTTTGTGAAATTTCACATATATTAAATTCTACACAACTTGTGCATCCTACTCAACCAATAGAACATCCATGCATTCTTGAATTGAGATGCACAATTGTCTGACCAAATAATGTGCTGACAATATCTTATGCCCCTATTAGTCAAATCTCCATAAAATAGTTGAAAACAACCCTATAAAAACTTCATAGAATGTGATCAATCATTACTGATGTAAAAATCTTCATCCTCTATACTTATAGGTGAATGCATGAATGTTATGTGAACAAATATGGAAACTTGTTGAGAAGTATAATACTTTGCTTGCACCTCATTTTGTGGTTGTAATGTGTAGTTCTCTACGAAGTCTACAACCGAAACAATGGTATCCAGTGGAAACGTATCCTTGCACAACTTGAATTGCAAATCCAGCCATCGAGCTCTATGTGTATGCCTTGCATACTCATAAATAATCTTTTCACGAAAAATCTTCATGAACTCATACACTGGAATATTTTCAATGACTAAATCACATCTTTTACCCTGTTTCCAATCTTTTAGAGCATATGTCATTGTCTTCAATTTTTTGTAATCTACTATTTCATTTCCAATTGCATGTGTACTATCCATATGTTCACAAGTTGATAAAAGTTGCAAAGAACCACAAAATAAGCATGTACCATCCAAGCATGATGTCTTGTAAAATTGTTGGCCATCCCCTATTTCACATAAAATGTTGGATATGAATTCCCTTGAAGATCGTGGTGGCTCAATTATGTCACAATCCTGCAAAACAAACTCAGAATTCAAAAACACACATATATGCCTAAAAACATCAAAATGGTTAGAAAATTCAATATGTATCCTACAACAACAAGTTGTGTGTGTGTGATTTATCTTGACATAAGAAGGTTTACCCATCTTAAAAACTCTTTGAATTATTCAAATTTGAGGATACACACCAATAAATTTTGCAAAAAATTATGTCTGAGTTGATTCCAAAAAATGTTTTACATGTGGGTCACAATTTTGGCTACCAATCCTCCGTACAACATCTCTTTGATTAGGGGAAACACGTGTGTTATTTTTCCAAAAATCTTTAATCAATGATTTCAAAGCTTCACTAATTTCTTTATCCTTTCACGGTAGTCTATTGCTAAATGTTCATAACTCATTTTTTGTTGGATCTTCCAATCTCTCATGCCTTAGCATGGCTCTCCATAGAGTACCTCTACCAGTTTTCAATGTTTTGCTTGTCTTTCTCATGAGTCAAGCTTTCTTCATTTGGGTACTTACTATTGTTGATGTAAGTACTCGTCTTGTGATATTACTATCTTTGGTGTGTGATTTAGAACCCACTTTTTCATAAGCACTCATTAGATTCTTTACAATATTTTTTCATTTGAATCGTCCATCATTCTTAGCCCAAGAATCTTCATGATAGGCCTAAATTTCAAATTTCTCATCATTTCAACAAATAATTGAGATTTACCTATAATATTTAATTCTTCAAAAAATAATCTCCACATACAATTAACTTTTCTTTGACAAGTACGCTTGTTAATCTTGTTAGGCATTGATTTCAAAATGTTAATATCAATATCAATCAAATATTTTGGTCTTCTAAAACAAATTGTAAAAGGTGTTATAATCTCTTCCATTCCCTCAACATTTTGAACATCAACATAAGTTTGAGTGTATTGCGTACCTTGAACCGAAGATGATGTGCCTTGGCAATAAAATGCAAAAGATGGAATATCACCTACTTGATATGTTGATGTTGTGCCTTCAACATGACATGATGGAGTGTGTAAATCGTCAGATCTACAAATTAGTGTCTCTTCAACATGAGAGGATGATATGACTCCAACATTGGAAGATGGTTTAGCTTTACAATTCAATTGTCTTCTTGAGCGTAACAATCTCATTCATTCTATTTGTCTTTCCAATTCTTCCTCTTTGTTTCTTTGTATCAATGGTTCTTGATCCTCTTCAAAAGTCAATTCTTCATTATTGCTTTGCAATTTTTTTTGTTCACGTAGTAGTTTCATTTTATCTCTTTTAATTTCCAAATCTCTCTCCCTATCTTCATTTGTTTGAGTTTTTGGTTTCTTCCTTGGCATGATGATGATTTCTACATGTCAAATTATTCAAACATCTGAATTTCTTACAATGTGTAAATTACAAATCATTCAAATACATATAAAAATTATAATTATTTCAATGAATGCACAATATATATCAAAGCACTTGTCAAATTTCTAACCATTTTGAAATAACATTTCATTCAAACATACAAATTTCAATGAATTCACTATATATTAAACAACATGTCAAATTACAATCAAATTAGTATCTATATATCAACAAAAATATTTAAAAAGGATTGAACTAACCTTTTCTATACAAAGAATATTCAAAAAGCTTTCAAATAGTGTATCCAATGATTGAATTTGGTGTTTGATAGCTTCAAAAAGTCTTCAAATAGTGTTTGCTAACTTCCAATAGCTTGAAATCTGTGTTTTCTGTTGGAACAATAGAATGCACAATAGACAAAAAGTAGAGAATGGATGAAATGGGACCCAAACATGCTTTGTGACCATTTTTGGGTGATTTGACATAGTGCATACACACTATAGCACGTACAAACTATGTCAAAACACATCTCTCCCTATCCCACCATTCCCCCATCCCCTACTCTCTCTCTATCTCTCTCTCTCCCTACTCTCTCTCTCCTCTCCCATCCCCTACTCTCTCTCACTCTCCCTCTCCTACTCCCTCTCCCATTGCCTACTCTCTCTCACACTCTCCCTCTCCTACTTCCTATCCCATCGCCTACTCTCTCCCCCATCCCCTACTCTCTCTCCTCTCCCATCCCCCTATCTCTCTATCTCCCATCCTCTACTCTCTCTTTCTCTCTCTCTCTATATATCCCTACTCTCTCTCCCCTCTCCCGTCCCCTACTATCTCTCTCTCTCTCTCGCTCTCCCTCTCCCACCACCTACTCTCTCTCACCCTCTCTCCTCTCCCATACCCTACTCTCTAGATCTCTCACACACACTCACATCCTCTCTCTCTCTCTCTCTCTCTCTCTCTCTCTCTCTCTCTCCCTTGATCCCCCTACTCTCTCACACACTCTCTCCCATCCCCTACTCTCACTCTCTCTCTCTCTCCCGTCTCATTCTCTCTCTCTCTGCCACCACCTACTCTCTCTCTCACACACTCTCTCCCATCCCCTACTCTCTCTCTTACACACACTCCCATCCCCCCTCCCTCTCCCTCTCCCACTGCCTAGTCTTTCTCTCCCATCCACTACTCTCTCTCTCTCTCTCTCTCTCTCTCTCTCTCTCTCTCTCGGGCTACTCTCTCCCCTCTCCCATCCCCTAAACTCTCTCTTTTATAGATACACACTCCCATCCCCCCTCTCTCTCCTTTCCCATCCCCTACTCTCTAGATCTCTTACACACACTCCCATCCCCCTCTCTCTCCACCTCTCCCACTGCCTACTACCTCTCTCTCTCTCTCTCTCTCTCTCTCTCTCTCTCTCTCTCTCTCTCTCTCTCTCTCTCTTTCTCTCTCTCTCTCTCATCCCCTACTCTTACTCTCTCTCCCATTCCCAACTCTCTCACACTCTCTTCCATCCCCTACTCTCTCACACACACTCTCCCATCCTTTCACTCTATCTCTTCCATCCTATACTCTCTCTCTTTCACAGACACACACACACACACACACTCCCATCCCCCCTCTCTGTCCTCCCTACTCTCTCTCACACTCTCTCTCATCCCCTACTCTCTCTCACACTCTCTCTCATTCTTTACTCTTGATCTCTCCCTCTCCCATCTCCTACTCTCCATCCCCCATCCCCTACTCTCTCTCCCCTCTCCCATCCCCTACTCTCTCTCTTTCACAGACACACACACACACTTGTATCCCCCCTCTCTCTCTTCTCTCCCATCCCCTACTCTCTAGATCTGTCACACACACTCTCATCCCCCCACCTCTCTCCCTCTCTCACTCCCTCTCTCATCGCCTACTATCTATCTCTCAAGTTCTCTCTCTCCCTCTCTACTCTCTCTCTCTCCCATCCCTTTCACTCTCTCTTTCCCATCCCCTACTCTCTCTCTCACTCTCTCACATCTCCTACTCTCACTCTCTCTCTCCCATCCCATACAAACTCTCTCTGCCACCACCTACTCTCTCTCACACTCTCACACTCTCTCCCATCCCCTACTCTCTCTCTCTCTTACACACATTCCCATTTTCCCTCTCTCTCTCCCTCTCCCACTCCCTCTCCCACTACCTTCTCTCTCTCCCCCATCCCCTACTCTCTCTCTCCCATCCCCTACTCTCTCTCTTTCATAGACATACACACTCACATCCCCCCTCTCTCTCTCTCCTCTCCCATCCCCTACTCTCTAGATTCTTCACACACACTCCCATACCCCCTCTCTCTCTCTCCCTCTCCCACTCCCTCTTGCAGCACCTATTATCTCTCTCTCCCTCTCTACTTTCTCTCTCATGTCCCCTACTCTCTCTCTCTCTCTTTCTCTCTCTCTCTCTCTCTCTCTCTCTCTCTCTCTCTCTCACACACACACACACACACACACACATTTCCATCCCCCCTCTCTCTCCCTCCCCCACTCCCTCTCCCACCACCTACTCTCTCTCCCATCCCCTACTCTCTCTTGAGATACTCTCTCTCCCCCCTCTCCCATTCCCTACTCTCTCTCTTTCACACACATGCACTCCCATCCTCCTCTCTCTCACTCTTCCTCTCCCACTCTGTCTCCCATCACCTACTCTCTCTCTCCCCCCCATCCCCTACTCTCTAGATCTCACACACACTCCCATCCCCCCCTCTCTCTCCGTCTCCCACTACCTACTGTCTCTCTCTCTCTCTCTCACTCTCTCCCTCTCTACTCTCTCTCCCCCATCCCCTACTCTCTCTCTCTCTCCCATTTCCCATCCCCTACTTTCTCTCTTTTCCACCCCTACTCTCTCTCACACTCTCACACTCTCTCATATGCCCTACTCTCTCTCACACACACTCCTATCCTCCTCTCTTTCTCCCTCTCTCACTCCCTCTCCCACTACCTACTCTCACTGCCATCCTGTACTCTCTCTGCCACCCCTACTCAATCTCTCACACTTCCTCTCTCTCCCATACCCTACTCTTAATCTATCTACCCCATCTTGTACTCTCTCTTTTCCACCCACTCTCTCTCCCATCGTGTACTCTCTCTGCCACCCCTACTCTCTCTCACTTCCTCTCTCTCTCATCCCCTACTCTTTCTCTCCCCTCTCCCATCTCCTACTTTCTCTCTATCTCTCTCTCTCACACACACATAGCCATCCTCCCCCCTCCTCTTTCTTTCTCTTACTTTGTGTCTCTTCTTCCTTCTTTATGCACTATTTAGGTCTCAATAGTGTGTGTGCACTATAGCACGCACGTGCTATTGAAACCCTAATTCAAAAAGCTTTAACTAGTGCGTGTGCACTATAGCGCACACGTGCTATAGGGAATACGTGCTATTCAAAGCTTTGCATTAAACCAAGCCTAAGGCTTGGTTTTTTCTTGGAGATCCAACCCAAAAGTTTGGAGTCTATAAACAGGCCTAAGACATGTTTTGCTGCAAACATACAAAAAATAATTGATTTTTCTTGTGTGCTCTCCTTCAAGATTCCTCGTCGTTTGGCATCGATAAGATCAGGTTACATGACATTATAGGTCTTTGTGTTAGCTATATAACCATATAATTTATTTTTAGTTTGAACTATTTCAAGCCTTTCATTTATAATTTCTTTTGAATGTATGCCCATTTTTGTCAAAAACCACCATGTACTAATTGGGCTGTAGATTTTAGCTCATTCATCGAATTTTGTAACAACTTAGTTTTTTAGAAACTAGACTCCATCTAAACACTTTGAAAAAAAGAAGTTTTGATTTTAGATTAGTTTTCAATCATTTCTAGGGGGAGCACACAGATATTTCATGTTTTTTTGATGTGTCTAGTTAAAAAATTCATAAAAAATAAAATACACATTATAAAATTACCCAAAAAATCTAGGATAAACTATATAGTGTTGAGTAAGTTTTGACTAGAGTGATTAAATAATTTCAAAAAAAAGTTAAAATTTTAGGGGGGCCACACTTTGTACTATGTTATGTTTTTTTGGAATAAACAGTACCACTTTCTATGGCCCCCTTTTTTGAGGACCTAAAACTAAACCATTTTGAAAAAAAAATTAGTAGTTTAGAAACTAGATTCAAAGGACTACTACTTTTGTTTTTGTCATATCTTAAAATTTTGAGCGTAATTATCTTCAAATTCTTGTTGAAGTTCAAAAATTATTGATTTTTGAAAAAAAAGGTGTCCACTTATACCCCCCTTTTGGCACCACAACTTGGTGCACTTACCCCATGTATTTATACAAGTTGACCTTCATATTTTAATTTCATGTCATTTTTTCAAGAATGACCTCCTACCATCTAAGAAACAAGAACTCTATTTTTTATTAGTCAATGATCTAGAAATCTCCAAAGGAGATGTTTGTGTAGGGAGAAATGGAATCAACCACCCTAACCAAAAATAATGGGGGAATACCAAGATCGGTCTCCTATTGTAGGCACAATTAACACAATAGAGAGTGTCAATTCATAACCTAATACGAAAGGGTGAATTACTTGGACTTACTTCTCCCTCACCTCCACTTTGAGAGGGTTTTATAAGGATACATATGTAATATAAGGCTGAAATGAAAATGTGTAATGAAATGAAGAAGGAAAGGGAATTAAACTTGTAAAATATAAATCTAAAAATATATTGTCAAATGATCTTTGAAACTATTGAGTCCTACTATTTATACTAAAAATTATGAGATCTACAAACCCAAAAATCATTTGGCTTTCTAGAAGAGTTGACTTGTGTCAATAGGGTTAACTTTTAGGAGCAAGATCAAGGTTTCATGGATGAAGTGTATCCCTTCTCAACAATATACAAATGTAAAATAGATTTTGAGTCTCCAAAGTACAATGAAAAGGCTATCCAAGTCTGTAACCTATTTGTCTTTATAAAATTTGAAACCTACAAGAAAAAAGGTTTTTGTTTTTTTGATGGGGGATTTGCCTTGGTCAAACACCAATTTAGAAATCAATCTTGAAATCAAGATAGAGAATAGAGAATGCTAACAAGTAGTAGAAATATATCTAACATGAAGAGATGTAAATCTATGAATATGCTTTTGAATTTAGAATGTAACCAAGTATGTGAATGCAATAGCCTTGACTCAACTTCAAAAATCGTTGGAAAGGAAATCAAAGTAAATCAAAACCTTCATGAGTGAATGTGCTTTAAATTCACCTTAGGAATGAATGTATATTTTGGAGAGATGAATGTAGAAGATGCAAAAAAAGGACTCCAAATGTATGAAGGGAGACCTTGAATATTGAAAATTCTAGATATTGCATAAACTCCTTCAATTTCTTGAACTCTTTAATCCTTGATCTTCAATGGATAACTTGTTTGAATGCCTTGAATGCTTGAAGAATTCTTGAGTACTTGAGAACTTGAGAGCTTTAGCATGTGAATGATGGATACACTTGGATACTTGGGATGCAAAACAAGGAAAATGATGGCTTTATAAAGGGATCAAAATAAACGCTCTCTCAGAGGTCAGATGTATATAAAATTTTCACCTCAAATTAACCCAGACTCAAAACCTGAGAATTGGACCCAAAATAGGTCCCTAGTAGGGATGCATTGCATCCACGATTGGGCCACCATAGATGCACTACATCCCAAATTAAGTAGGGACACACAACATCCCTACTAACCAAGGCCCATAATCTCTAGGAATTCCTCGGTGTCCCATAATAGATCCTAGTTTTAGAAAATTAGGTGAATTTTTTGAGAAAAGTCTATTTAAGTACAAAAAATAGATTTTGAGTGATTGGAGGAAGACAAGGGAGAATCCAAGTGGATAGATCCTAGCTCAATATTTTCACCATGAAATAGGAATAGTAAGGAGGATCTATTAGGTACTACCCTAATTTCATCTAAGAGAAATAAAGAGAGATGATAAGAAAGGGGAGAGATGCAAATTAATGATGGAATTACAATAAATGAGTACCAAACAATCATTAAATTAGTGTGCTTAAATTTTAAGATGGTACATTTAGCCCTCGCTTTAGTGAGAATGTGGGTTAACCCACACTCATGGTAAAGTAGAGAAGAGAAGAATCCAACAAATCGTAATGAGATAGAATATCACTTAGTCAAAGGGTCATGAAGCCCCAAGATTGATGGTTCTAACCCTACATCCATGCACAAGGATGAAAAATAAAATAAAAAGAAAACAAATCCAAAAATACAAAGACATAAAAAATGGGTTAGTACTCAACAAATAAAAATCAACTAGTAAAAGAGACCTCAGCTGAAGAAATGTCTCACCCGCTAATATCATATTTGGAAGGCTATTACAAGAGCATAAGTGATGACATAAGAAATGAAAGAGAAATGTCATTACCAACATAGCTTCATGATATATTTACACTATCATGAAAGAAAAATTGATAGAGGAGAAAAGTGATTACCTTTCCTAGTAGGGTGGCCACCCTACTGTGAACCATACGAACAGCTACTTGCAAAAGATGGCATTGAATAGTCTAATCGTGCGGTAATCCACTAGTCAATCCATAAAAGTTCCACTCATAGATCAAAGTCCTTATATCACCAAGGTATGATCTTGTAAAATTGTGTTACTTGTGTATGGGATTTAGCATGGTGTGTTTGAATGTGTTACCTATATATGAGATTTAGCAAATTCATAAGCATTGACCATATATAAGATTTAGCATATGTGTTTGAATTTGTTACTCATATATGGAATTATCATATATGAATGTGTTACCAATATATGTGATTTAGCAAATTTACATGTTACCCATTTATGACATTTAGAATATGGTTTTAAAAGTGTTACCCATATATGAGATTTAGCAAATTCGTATGTGTTACCCATATAAGATATTTATCATATATGTTGTGCGTGAAAAAGACATAAAGAAAAAATGCATAGGTTTGAGGACTAAAAAGGAATCATACCAAGCCCCCAAGGATAAAGTAGTCTGATCCAATGAATATGTATTTGCTACTCTATGATTACAAGAAACAAATGTGTACAAGGAGGGCTTGTGTATGCCCCCCTCCTTATCATATCTATATAATAGACATGAGAAGCAAGAGAAATAGGATACCTACTTCAAACAACAAGGAGATATCCTTAAGGAAAAAATGAGGACTATGTTCATAGAGAATAGCCTTAAGCCTCACAATGTAAGAACATTGTAAATCGTGAGAAGGATATATCACTTATGAAAAGAGGATCCTCAAAAGGAAGAAATCTTGATGACAAGACATCTACCTAATTGAAGAAATTGATAAAGGTAACGTCTCCAAGAGAAAGAAGAGGGGGAAAAAAACAAGAATGCCCCCTGTGTATTAGTGGAATAGGGATCCATGGATGATGAAGGATGACAAACTTTAACCTAAAGAAAGAAAAAATGTTTAAAATGGAAATAGCTTTTCTTGATAAAGAAGGGGTGATGGCACAAGACTTAAACCTCTTCAAAAAAGAGAGAATGTATTGTAAAGGCACAATTATTCATAAAGAAAGAATGTCACATAATAAACAAGTTCCACTTAAGCCCAAGGAAAGTAGATCCTTAGAAAGATAGATAAAGAATATACAAAGCATCTTGCCCCCCAAGCGAGAGGCAAGAAAGAATAGATATGGTGAATTATATATATATATATATATATATGATGAGCTATAGGAAGAAACCTATATTCATGCACAAAATAGAAAAACCCCATATCCAACAAGTATCATAGAATAATACAATACCATAGAGAATATTTAAAGCAAGAAACATCATAGGATAATTGATTCCAAACAACATGTGATGCTATAAAAGATATCACATATGAAGTAAAATATAAATTAAAATTAAGGCATGAAAGAACACTTTATAGGTAGAGATATACGATCTTGCATGTAAGAAAGCATGGCATACCATAGATGAGAATGTATCATAGAAAAATGCCAATCTATAAAGAAATAAAATAAGTAGATGAAAGGATGTCATTATATCATCTAAATATCATATAAGAAACATACTAAAAATGAATCAGCATCTACATACTAAAGTGGGAAATATTAGATGACAAGGAACCCACTATCTTGGCTAATGGTTTCTATGAACACAATTACCAAGGGAGAAAGTAAACTCATAAAAGGAAAGATGGAAACTAAGGGACAACAAACTCTCCTTCCTACACAATGTTTCCAAAAGAAATGCCTACATACATGAAGAAGAGTATACCCCTACAATAAAAGAAAGAAAGAATCTTTTCCCTCCAATTAGGGCACAAGAAAGAGAAACATGTTAGGTGATTCCAAATGCTTATTATGTGATGTAATGGGAAACCCACCCAATAGGTGAGAAGGAAAGACTAAGTGAGATTATGAAGAGCTTGTAACACCTCACGTGAATAAGGGATAGTTCCTAAAGAGGTTTTCTACTTTACATACGAACAAAATATAATACAATTAGAAAGCAAATGGGAATTGTCATAGTGAAATGGACATGAAAAATCAGAAATAGCATCCTCAATAGAAACATGAAAAAGAATTTTCTATAACAATAGCTAATTGAATGTACACGTTCATGGCTGCATATTGATGAGCATCTCAATAATCAAGATCAGAAGTAGGTAATATAGGATGGAGATGAGGTCAAATAGGATAACCCCTTACTACTTCTGAATGAGAAAAGGATATACTAGGTTTATTCTCCTTAGGATGAATGTGAATGGGATATTTAATACCATGTTAATTAATACCAATTCCTAAGCCTTTGTAGCCTTGTTTAGAAACCATGTGACATCTCATAGTATACATATATTTCAAATCTTCAATTAGTATAAGGTAGAACAATAGGAGAAGTAAATGTGGCCTTTTTCTTCCTCTTAACATCATCATAAATAGGAGGAGGAAGAGAAGGTACATCAAAGAACTCTTTAACATCCTCATCATGAATTATGTTTTGAGCTTGAAAATATGTTTAAGAAATGCTAGGGGATAAAGAAGGAGAATGAGGAAGAGGGTTGGGAGGATTAGGAAAAGGATTAGGAGGGTTAGGAGGATGATTAGGAGGATCATCAACTAAGGTTTTCACATAATCCAAAGAAGAATTAAGCCAACCACATAAAGGCCAAACCATAGATTTTAAAGAAGGAAAAGATGTTTTTTATTAATTTCAGAATAGCATAAGCAGGTAAAGCATGAAGATCCATCAACACAATAAAATGCAAGATACTCTCATATACTTCATATGTGTTATAAAGAGATGCAAGGAAAAGAATATTAAGAAAGATGACCACACACCAAAATATCTTCATAACACAAGATGTAAGCTAACCAATATCACATAATAGAATTCACAATCTAACTCCAATATCAAAAATCAGATTCACCAAGATGTGTAGGGGGAAAATGGATTCACCCACCCTAACCATAAATGAAGGGGTAATATCAAGATTCACCCCCTATTTTAGGCCTAATTAACACAAGAGAGAGTGTCAATTCATAACATAATACACAATGGTAGATTGATTAGACTTACCTCTCTCTCACCTCCACCTTAATAGGTTTTTATAAAGATAGATATGTAATGTAAGGCTGAAATGAAAATGTGTCTTGAAATGAAGAAGGAAAGGAGACTCGCCTTACAAAATACAAACCTAAAAATAGGTTGTCAAATGATCTCTAAAACTATTGAATTTTGCATTGTAGATTGAAAACTATAGGATCTACAAAACCTAGAAATCATTTGACTTTCTAACAAAATTGACTTCTTTCAGTAGGATCAAAATTTAGGAGCAGGGATGAAGTGTGCCCCTTCTCAATAGAATCTAAATGCAAAACAAATTTTGAGTCTCTAAAGTACCTCAAAAAGGGTATCCAAATATGCAACTTGTTTTTCCTTCCCAAATCTAAAACCTATAAGAAAAAGGGTTTTTATTTTATTTATGGGGTTTTTCCTTGGTCAAACCCCATATTAGTGACATAGGAGCATCCTTGGGTTGTTGGCATTCTTGCATCCCCTCAAAAAAATATTTTCTTGTTTTCAGTTTTCTAGTTATCTGTCTGACAATTTGATTTGGCAAACACTTGTTTGTCCTTTCCAAATTCTATGTGCTTGGCTTCATATTGTGGACCTATCATGGATCATTATCCCAAGTGCACATAATTTAATGTTACAACTAGTGTAAGTTATTCATCTTTTCAAGTGTTAATTTCCTTTGTTGATATTCATACAATGTCTAGTATTTATTCTATATTTAAGAGTTATCTTGTCTGCTCTTGGATCTAGATTGGTGGTTAATGTGTGGACATATATCTTAGGCCACATAATTTTTTAAAATGTATTATTTATTTGGTCATTAATTCATTGAGGGTTAGTCCTATATTGTTTAACATGTTTCCTAGTATTGGAGATTGTGAACTCAAAGCTGACCTATATGTTTTGATGGCTATATATGTAATGTCATTGAGTCTTGTAATGTATCATCAAGAAGCATTTAGTAGCTTTCTCCTTGGAGAAAGAAGATAACTCAAGAGTAGCGAGTTTTGTTCTATAATCTAGAATAAATTGGTTGTAAATGGGAAGGTCTTACATCCCATCATGTTGTTTACGAGTTGTCTTATCAATCAACATTCAATTGTGTAAATGAAGATCTTTTGTTAATCAAGTGACTTGTTTTAAATTGTATCTTGTTATACTCTGATTGAGTTGTTATTGGTGGAGCCTTGGTCATCTTCTTTGGGGATACACCCTATTTGGAACTACATTAGATGGTATTAGAGTGTGGTTTGATCTAGTTGGACATATCAAAGTGAAGATTGATCTGATTGTGGTTGATCTAGTCATGGTTGATCTTGGTAGACATTTTAATACTGGCTCCTTGATTATGAGGTGGGAGATCATGGTTTTGGCTCACAGCTACAAAGGACTTGTTCAAGTTGTGTTGATATCATATTATAGACCTGTTGATTCTTGTTGGTGGCTAGAGCATCAAAGTTTAAGATATTTGCACCTTGTTTGATTCAGTATGCCACCTAGAAGGATGAAGCCTAGGAGGTTGGGACATATGTTTGAATAATTCAAGGCCAAGATGAGGAATGAGATCCAAAATAACTTGAATGGCTTGAGAAGTATCCTAAGATAGAAGATGAATATGTTGAAGTTTTTGAAGATCTTGAATTACCTGAAGTAGAGATCTTTACAGAAGAAGAAATATTGTTGAGATCTATAGAACAAGTTGGTAAGAGTCATAGAATGAAGGCATAAAATGATCCTAGTTCTTTAGATCCTACAGAATTGATAGAATGGATTAATGAACTTGAAGATTACTTTGAGCTTGAAATTATTATAGATTCATAGAGAGCTAGGTTAGCATAAACTAAATTGAAAGATTGTGTTTCCTTGTGGTGGAAAGAATTTCAGAAGGATAGAGAAGATAATTATGAGCCTAAGATTAGTAGATGAAAACACATGGTTTCTATATTGAAGGCTAAATTCATTCCTAGGGATTATGAACATGAAATGTTTAGGAAGTTGTAGAACTTGAAGCAAAAAGATATGTCTATGAAAAACTATACTAACTAATTTTACAAGATACAAACCAAAACTAGACATCATGTATATTCTGAAGAAAAGGTTGCAAGGTATGTTAATGGTTTGAAATTCTATATTTAAGATGAATTGAGTATGTTGAAGCTTAGTTCAGTTAAAGACTCTCATTAGTATGCGTTGAAGGTAGAAGAAAAGTTAGGAGAGGAGCAAGGTAAATAATTGAAAAAGGTAGGTAAGGGTAAGAAAGTTGTTTATGATAAGAAATATATATTCATATATACTTGTTTTAAATGTGGTAAAGATGAACATCGAGATTTTGAATGTCCTGGTGTGAATATTGACAAATAGAACTTGGTAGTACAAGTTGATCAGAAAGTGGAAACTTCTGATGTTGATTTGGCTTCACCTAAAGTTGAAGAATCTATTTTGATGAGAAGAATCATGTGCAAAAAAGAGACTTATTCCAAACTATTTTTAAGTCTAGAGATAAATGTAAAATTACTATGAAGGGAGGTAAACTATAATCTTTTTTTTGAAGAAATGGTTAGGAAACTTGGTTTGTAAAGATTGAAACATCCTACTACTTATGGTGTCAGTTGGTTTCAAGGTGATCATTAGATGAAAGTTAGAGAATAATTCTTGGTTAATTATAGTATTGTACCTTTTAAGGATGACGTATTATGTGATGTATTAGGCATGAATTCTTGTCATGTTTTACTTGGAAGACCTTGGTGGTTTGATAGAGAATCTAAATATGATTGCAGAAAGAATATTGTTGCAGTAGAGAAAGATAGAAATAAGTTTGTTTTGATTCCTTAAAGTATGAGCAAGGAGGAAAAGAAAAGAGCCTAGGTTTTTTGAAGACTTTCAATCTGAAGACAACAAAGCATGTGGTTGAGGTTACAGATAATAAAAGATAATCTGACTTAAAGAAGTTGCCTAAGTGTGTGAGTAAGAATAGAGGTAAAGGAAAGAAATATTCTAATCACGTGGAGGCATGCAATAGGTATGGTTCATTTGATCCTATAAGTAGTAGTAGTAGTAGAAAATCTAAGATATATGATGGAATAGTTGGTTGCAATAGTAAGTTTTGGAAGTCTTCTATATTGATTGATGAAGAGGAATTATGGATTAAGAATGAGCATGAGATTTATGTTCTGAATTATCTTAGACATTCATAAGTCCTTATGGAACATCTTTTGTCACCTTGGGTGTCTGATGCAAGAGCATCCTTGGGTTGTTGGAAATCTTTCATCCCCCAAAAAGATATTTATAAAACTAAAGATTAGTATTCACAAAAAGTCAGTTTCAATGCACAAAACAGATTCTGAGTGATTGGAGGAAGGTAAGGGAGGACCCAAGTGGATTGATCATGCTTTGAGCTTTGTGTCATGAAATAGAAATACTAAGGAGGATCTATTAGGTCATACCCTAATTCCATCTAGGAGAAATAAAGAGAGATGATAAAAAAGGGTAGAGATATAAATGTGGGATCAAATCAAATGGGTGCTAAACAAGATGAAGTGCTTCCAATTTAAGAATGGAAAATGTTCAACCTTGTAGATAGAGACTACATAGTGGAAATGACAAATAAACACCAACAAATAAATAATAACAATCTCCAATTTATAATCACCTAAAAATGGGCTAGTCTAACTAAGAGACCTATTTCATCAAATTTAATCAAAATTTCTCTAATTGTTTCAATATCTCAATTATGTTAGCAATTCCATAAATTTGTGGCATATTTCATCAAAAATTAATCAATCAAATAATCAAACATCAAATCTCAATCAATGTGATCAAATCAATTAACTAATACTCAATGCCTAATTAATTAAAGCAATCCCATTAAATTACATGACTAGAGTAATTATCAAATCCTCTAAAATCCATAAGACATGGAGGACTTAATTTTCACCAATCAAGGGATGTTCCCATAGATCAATCACATGGATCAACTCAATATGAGTCTCAACCACTCTTCATGGATGAGTCTAAACCATCCATTGAATTATAAAATTGGTAAAATAAGTCCATTCTAAGTTCAAATCATCTATTTAATTATATTTGTGTCCTAATGTTGTCATTTTGAATCTATCTAATTGTACTCATATCATATCTTTTATCTCACATAGTTAATTTGGTCAGTCTAGCTTAATTGTAATGAGTTTCATATTGAATTATTAATATAGATCATCTTAATCAATCATAATAGTTTCATAAGTCATTTGAATATCTCATTCTAGGGTAGTTAAGTCACTAGTTTTAGTATTAAAACTTAGAGAAAACATTCTTTGAGAGAGCAATAAGACGATTTCTATTAGTTTTATGCTTTCAATTGCTTTTAATTATATGTTTTATGATGAACTAATGGAGTAATGATTTTTTGAAGAGTGTGATTTTAAATATCACAAGTGACACATTTAAGATAGAAAAAATTATCATCAAGTTGGCCTACAAATGCATTTCATAGATATTCAACAAATATGCCTCATTACCAAGGACTCAAGGCTTATTCTGGGTCTTCACTATCAAATTTCTTAGATATTCTCACTACCACCAAGATACTGCTAAATAAGAGCTATACCTTATTTATATACAATATTTATAACCACAAGTTGACATATCCAATCAAAAATCTCCAAGATAAAGAGTGTATTACAAACATATAGTTTAGGACCCAAATCCATAAGAGAGCTCCTAGTTAGATACATCTGTAGACACTAAAAAATTGTTCGCATCTACAGTTTCATTAAAATGAAGCTCCATTTGACATAGACCACTCTTTTTGAAATAAAAAGTCTTCACCTCATTCTAATTGGTCCTTATCTCATCTCTTTGGTCTTCTTTCATTCATATCTTCATTCACCACCATGATCATGTGTTCCGATACACCAAATCATCTTCATCTTGCATTCCTACATTCCTACATCATCCTACACTATCTATCAACCTTTTGGGGCTTTCCACCTAGTCCGACAATAATCTATCCTTTGTTTGACCAATTTTGACCAAATTTGACCATGTTTGACTAATTTTACCCATGTTATGACCTCTTTCTATCATTTTGGACATGCAAGGAAAGTTTCAGGTCATTTCAAGGCCAGTTGGGTTGTTTTTGACCCCCAAAGCATTTTGGGGTGCAATCTACACTTTTAGAGCACACATGGGGTTCCCAAGTGCACCATGGGCACACTTGGTACTGTCATAGTGCACTTGGGCTTACCAAGTGTGCACTGGACACACTTGGGGTAGTAGGATGCCCAGAACTACTCCTGTAACCCCTATGTTGTACTCCAAAGGCCATAACTTTTGTGTTTCAATTCCAATTTACAAATCGTCAGTTTCATTGGATTCATATCTTCGTTCTAAACAAATTGAGCATTAATTTTCATTATTTGGTAACTATATTTAGTGGTAACCCTTGAAAATACTCTCAGGCCCTTGAATCAACATCACTTTTCATACTAATTCATCCTGTTTTCTCATTCCGTGCTAACTCTAATCTTTTGGCGAACTTGATCATATCTCAATAGTATCTATCATCATTTATATCCTCTTTTACATAAATTTCATATCAACTCAAAATCATATCAAATCAACTTAGAATTACCTGAAATTAATCATAACCAACTTGAAACATGTTAGATACCTTAAATCAATCATCATCTGTCCAATCCTAGGCATTGTTGTGGCTTTCAATGCCTTGGAAACCTATCAATCTATCAAATCTTATCAATCTAACCTTAGTATTGTCATGGCTCTTAGTGCTAGGTCAAATTATCATTCACATCATCCTATCTTTGACATTGTCAAGTCTCTCAGTATCGGATCATAGCATTATCAACAATTTAATAACATTGATAGTGTCTGTCGATGTTATTATGATCAACCCTATCAACCAATCTCGATCCAGTAGCATTTTACAATGTCAGTTAAATGTTACGTATCTTTAATTAATGTCATGTGTCCTTGGCATGTTATCATTTTCATCAATTGATCAATTTGACCATGGCTTTGGTCTATCCATCATCATCCTAGTCAATCTCCATTATCATCACATTTCATCAAAGGATACTGTCACACTCATTTAATCAAATTGGCCAATCATCTACTAATTTTCTCTATAGGATTAAACAACCCATAATTTAATCCTATGTCAGTTCACTAATTATTCTTCTTAAATAACCTCCTCAATTAATTGATTGTTTATTAATTAATTGGTTCATCATTCACAAACCATGGGAATTCTTAATTCCCTAAGTCATATTTTCCTCCATTAATTCCATTTTCACTAATTTCTATTTGTATGGAATAATGGATTTTTAATTCAAATATTCTACATAATATTGACATCATCGTGACACATGGGCATGACACCTCGTGGATTCTCCATTGATACTTGGCTAAGATATGTCATATTCCATATATTCTTATTCCCTTACACACATCCATATTTGGCTTCCATTGTCATAGATTCTTGGCTTTAAGTGGGTTTGAGGTGTCATATGAAGCATCATAGATCCTCTTCCATTTATAGCCACATTTGACTTCCAAGCATAATATAATCCTACACTTGGCATTTTGTGTCATATGTGTCATGGATTCTCAAAGGAATCTCTTGCCATGTCACATACCCAAGGTGAAAATTCCAATTCTCTCATCCTCTATGTTGATTATAAAATGAACATTCTTCCTCTCATTTTTGGTCCCTAATTCTTAATTCTTTCTCGAGTCCCTAGTTTTGGATTTTTCACTCTTGCTCTCACACTAAAATCACATCTTCTAGTATTCTCATAGCATTATCATCATCTTAGGCTTTTGCTTCAACATTGTGTGCACTATAAGCAATATTGGAGTTACATCATATGGAGAAGAAAGAAGGACATGGGAGCTACAAATGAAAGAGGGGGTTTCTAACCTTGTGTTTCTTCCTTTCTATTAATTTGGCTTTCATGGTAGACTAGATGGTGTCAATATATGTTTAGTGAGTTTGTGATTTGCTCATAGTATGTTGGACATTAGCCTGTTTTCTGGTCCTACAACATCATGATGTGAAAACATACAAGAAGGTTGACCATGTGTCTAACAATGTAGAACAATGTTCCATTAAGCTTCACATAACATGAATTGAGATCTCAAGGAAAATCTTTCCAACTTGAATGGTATAATAGGAAACCTAATAAAGGAAAACACCAATCATAAGATAACTTCATCTAGAAACATCATATCAAGATGAAAAGATAGACATAGGATCACCATGATGTCTACATCACACCATAAGTATCACATAAGATAATGAGCCAACTTGACTTATCACTACCCAGAACACAAAACATTGTCCAATTGGGATAGAATACAAACAACAGAAAGGAAATTATTTTTTGGTGATTCAAGATTATCAGTGTCCCAAGGATGATCTTGCATCAAAAACCTAAGGTGAATAGAATATTTTACATAAGAGGAACTTATGAAAATTTAATAGGACTCAAGATATATTTCATGCTCAATCTTTATCCACTTGTCATCCTCATCTCTAAGGTATATTTTTTGTAAATGGTTGTCTCGAGTTTCCAAATCCACAAGCCCATAATATACCATCTATCATTATTACTATTTTGTTACTACTTCTAAAATATCTAATCTATTTATCCAACTCACACTAATTGATTCTTGCTTCATTTTTCCTACAAACAACAATCATTCTTTCCTTATTTTGTTGCTTAACTCCATCTCTACAGTACTTAATATCATCTTTTCCTTTGGTCTTCTCACAAGGTCCTAATTCTCATGTGGTATGACTTTGGTAACCTACTATTGAAACATCATTTAGTTAGAATAAACCTTCAACCTGCTAGCTTAGATCTATTCATTAGATCCTTCAACAAGTGTACAACCTCATAAACCTTCTCATCCACCTATATCAAATCCATCATCTTTTGGTCTAAAGCAATTTGATCTCCTAAGGTGTAGTTCCTCATTACAATTAGCTTCTTATCTTTTCTTCCTTCTTTCTTCAAAGATATTAAATTGAACACCCTACCATCCTTGACTATAGATACAACATTCCTTTGGAAATCAATAAAATCTCCCACATCATACTAGCCAAGGTCTTCCTAACAAAGTTGGCTAGTGCTCATGTCAACTACATCATATGATTCCTCATCCTAGTATAGTCCCAAGTTGAACTTAACCCAAAATTGTTCTTTCATTGTTACCATATAGTAATTCTGACCAACTTATTCCATAAGGATAAGGGTGTATCAAAGGAGATGGTAAATATAGCAAGGTGATAATGGATACTAGTATTACTAATAACCTTGTATAGAGGAGATGGCATCAAAGCTTGGGTCAACCTAAAATGGGTGCCCATTTTTAACCCATTTTTTAAAAGAAGATGGATCTTCATTATTATCATCTACTATGTGAAATCTCTATATTGACCAACATACACTATGGGAAATAAGACGGAACCGCTTTATTATAATCTACTATAAGAAATCTCTATATCAACCAATATCTACTATGGGAAGTAAGATGGGCCCACTTTATGATGGATCTTCATTATTATCATTTTTATTATCATCTACTATGGTAAATTATCTATACTAACCAACATTTACTATGGAAAATAAGATGGATCCACTTTATTATTATCTACTATGGGAAATGAAGATGGATTTGCATTTTCTATAAATTCATCTTTGTTTTATCAAAATCCTTAATTCTTTTCTTGATGATCTTCTTGGTCTTGGTCCTCGTCATTAGTATCGTCAATCTAACCTACTAAATCCATTTCTTTAGTCATTATCTCTCTAATGTTTTTTGTGTTTGTCAAGTTATCTTAAGGTATATCCTTCTCTTTATCTTATTCCTCTAAATGTAGCATCTAATGTTACTAGAATGTCATTGACAAAGAAGTCAAGTTGTTGTATTGTGCTAAAAATTTGATTAGCATCATATGCCTCATTAGTTTCTTTCCCTATAGGTTCTCTGATAGAAATACCCATTGATCTTCTCATAGGTTGGGTGGCATGTGACTTCTTAGAACTTGGTTCATTTAGCACTTCTATAAGTGTATTTTCTATTTCTTTCTCCTATCTCTTCATACATACCATTTTTAATCTTTACTAACCTCATCTTGGTCCTCATGTTTGGTCTTGGTCTCTCCAAGACATTATGCATCTCATCATATGTTATGAGAGTGAAAATCTTGCACAGTTTGTTCTCTCTGATTTTATTATCTTCTTTGAATGCTCTTAACCTTCTCTCATCCAACTTATCAAAAACATGACCAGGGACGCTACCCTTGATGTCTACTAAGTTTCTCTTAAAATTTGATAAATACTTCTTGGCAGAGTTCTCAATTACACCTTGAACATCATCATTGTATCTCCAATAGTATGTTTGAATCTGATCTAATTCCCATCATTTTTTCTTCTAGTTGTGGTGTATTTTAAATCAAGATTACATTTATTTCTTTCTACATTTATATCAATATGTGTTTCCTCAAGTTCAATAAGCACTTCTTTAGTTTCTTCAATTTTTTTTGTTTTCTTACATTTTTTTGCCTTTTTCTTTTCTATGACCTTAGGTTTCTTTGAGCTACGGCCTTGGGCCTTTTCTTTTTTCCTTGTGGTATTCTTAGGCTCACTCTTCACTAGTTGTTTTTTCTTCGCTAAAGGAGGATTCCTTGTAGATCTCATACGTGGACTTTGAGGTTAAGGTTTAACCTCAATTATTGTGATCTCAACATCTACAACATCTTGTGTATCAACTACCTTTGAACAGTCTCTTTTTCATGCTTATTACTTGTCCCTTCCATCTTAGTCCTTGATGGGACTTCTCTAGCCCATTATTTCTTTCTTATCCCTTCTTGTAAAGTAATCTTCTCAACCAAATTTTCCACTTTTCTCTTTTGTGTACCCTTGTACAACTTTTCTCTTGTCCAAATTTCTCTTGGTAAGTGCCCCATCTTTCACCTCTAGATGATTTATGTCACATTTGGATATCCTTTAGGTACCTCTTTTCCAACCTCATATCCCATAGGACGGATGAATATCTCTCTAGGTTTGATTTCCTCTATGCAAGTTACATATGTTTCTGCCATAAACAATAATGTGTTTACATGTTTTTCTATAACAGATCTAGGTATTATATACCCTTTCTTCATTTCCTTTTGGAATCCCTTAAACATTCCAAATAAACATGTAGTAATGTCACCTATGTATTGCATATTGTAATGTTCAGTGATCAAATTCATAATGTATTTTTCATTAGTCCAAACATGTTAGAGCATGTTTGGAAAAATTTTCTATCATAATTGCATGCACATCATGCACATCAAAATGTTCTCTCTCAATAATTATCTTGTAAGTTTTATGAATAGGTACTCCTACTAAAATAGAGTTATGTCTTGTACTATAGTTCATATCATAACCTAAGATCTTGGCTATGATCCTAACATCATTTCTCCTTATGTCAGAGAGTGTCATCTCTCCTATCCCACTGAGTACCAATATTGGTTGCTACCTCTTTCTTGACCATCTTGGTGGCTACAAGTACAATGTTGGCATTATCTAGACTAGTTATTAAATGAATGAACTCTTTAGTGATCATAGTTGGCTTGTCTCCCAACTAAAACATCTAGTCATGTATCCTACTCAACACAATTATAATCCACTCAGGTTTCTCAAACTCCTTATAATCCAAAAATTGCAAAATCTTCAAGTTTTTAAGATGTACTTTGGTTTTAGAGTTTTGTCTAAATTGTAGATCTTTTCTAGGTCAACCCTAATATCCTTATTTCCAATTGTCTCTAGCTTGGAATGTATATAGGCTCTAATGTCCTCACCATGTAAGATACCTTATGGGATTTGTGAAAATAATCCAGTAGGGTCTTCCTCCATATAAATAAAAGGACTCCTACTGAAATAGAGTTATGTCTTGTACTATATTTCATATCATAACCTAGGATCTTGGCTATGATCCTAACATCATTTATCCTTATGTCAGAGAGTGTCATCTCTCCTATCCCACTGAGTACCAATATTGGCTACTACCTCTTTCTTGACCATCTTGGCAGTTACAAGTACAATGTTGGCATTATCTAGACCAGTTATTAAATGAATGAACTCTTTAGTGATCATAGTTGGCTTCTCTCCCAACTAAAACATCTGGTAATGTATCCTACTCAACACAATTCTAATCCACTCAAGTTCCTCAAACTCCTTATAATCCAAAAATTGCAAAATCTTCAAGTTTTTAAAATGTACTTTAGTTTTAGAGTTTTGTCTAAATTGTAGATCTTTTCTAGGTCAACCCTAATATCCTTATTTCCAATTGTCTCTAGCTTGGAATGTATATAGGCTATAATGTCCTCGGCATGTAAGATACCTTATGGGATTTGTGAAAATGATCTAGTAGGGTCTTCCTCCATATAAGTAAAAGGTGTGTATGCAAGAAAACCTAACTTGTCGAGAGCACACATAAACAACCAGACATTAGTTGCACTGTATATCACATATCCAAAAGAAAGCAAAATACAACGAACACTATGCTTGATTTTTACAACTCAATACAACCGAAAAGGAATGTCCTCATGCAACCTCAAAGCAACTCAACAAGGGCTCCCATAAGAGGCCTTGTTGGTGTGCTTTATATTGGAGGGATGTGAATGTGCTCTCCCAAACACAACTATTGAATCCCAATATATTTGAAAATGAAATGCAAAGTGTGTGAACTAGCTAGATATGAAGAGAGTGTTTCAAACAATGGCTATGGATACAACCGCATTCAAAACACTCAAGGAAGGTGAATGCGGATGCAAGAAATAAACTAAGTTAACAATGCAAATGCAAATAAAGACTAGAATGTAAACAACTACCAAAGGTTAGCTCTACACATAAAAACCTCTAAAATCTCTAAAGCTAAACTAGTGTGATAAAAATGCAAATGAGGGAGATCAAAAATGCTTGAGACAAGGGCTCTATTTATAGGTTTGAGAGAGGCCTTGGGGAGGTGGCATCTATGTGGAATCCACATAGGTGCCACAAGAGAGAACATGGGCTAAGGAGACAAGCCATGCAAAAGTCAACATAAACCTTTTTAGTGAAAGTGATGGCTCAAGGTTTGTGTGAGAAACCTTGGAGAAAGGAAAGGGGGACAGATGTGTAAGAGGTGTAAGAAGTGTGAATAAAATAATGAAGTTGAAGCTTTATTAGATCTTGAGTTGCTCACATTTGTGAGAAAACAATTAGAAGCTAAAAGGTGTTTAGAAAGGTGTTTAGGATAATTAACTGGGATTAACTAATGGGTAGGCTTAGAAGGATGAGAGTGATGGGTGTAGACTAAGTTTTTAGTATGGGATTAGGATTAAATTAAATACGATTTAACTTAATCACAAGATTAGAAAATTTAATAAAGTGGAGGGAATTAAATAAATTAGAATTTATTCAAAAGGGGATTTATGGAGCATTATGCATTAAATAAATTTAATACATTAGAGGAGATGTATTTAAATTAAATTTAAATACATTAGAAAAATCAACCTATTTAATTAAATAGGTAGAAGGATATGAAAAATATAATTAATTATAATGTCAAAGGAAATATTAAATGAATTAATATAGCATTCAGGATGATTTTAAGTGTCTACATTTTGCCCCTCTTTGATGTGATGTCGAGACAACATTATATCAATGAAAAGAAAATATAGGTTGCCCCAAAGAGGATAGAAGTCCTAGGAGTTTTGTCATAGTGACAATAAGGTAGGAGGGTGCCCCCTCAAGGAAATGGGGTGAAAAAGGAATATATTTTGCCCCATTTTCTTGAAAATAGACACGGGAAGGAAAAGGGAAAGAGAAGGGCTTAAAAGTAGGTCTTACATGACTTGTTGGTAAGATTGGAATGAAGTGAGGTGAATTGGATAATGATTAATCTAAATGCATCTTAACTACATGAATGCATGGGATTCAATTGTGTTCATATGGGAGAGCACACCCTAGTTTGATGTTGCAAGAGGATTTATGCATCAAATGTTATAGTAGCATAGGTGACAAGATTCCTTTGCATGGACTAGAATCTCAACAAAATAGAGACTTTAGGACAATATATGTAGTTTTCATAGTTATGATGGAACAAATGACATATATGCACTAGAGAGGTCTGGGCACACCCACATTCTTGTTAGGCATCTTGGTGGAAAGTGTGCTAACCTATTGCCCCCAATGAGAAATGCATAACCATAACTTGAAACCCATAGATGTGCTAAAGAATCATGAGAACAAATCATATTGAAAAATGACATGTGTAATCAGGTTAAGTCATTCAAATGATGCCAATATATTGAAGATTGAGGAACACTTGGGAAGACTATCGCTAATACACAAAGATAAACTCAACAAAAAGACCTTATGACCAAGTAGTCATTCAGTCCACAATTCTTGCCATGAACTGATTCTGATAGTAAATTTTGTTAAGCCTATGTAGGAAGGATGCATCCTGTAAGGAAAAAATTGATTGTTTGATTGAATTGTATTGAAATGTTTGCAATTGTTTGCTGGCAATTGTGTGAAAGGAACAAGGTTCTCAAATCATTTAATCTTAGTGTGAATCTATGTAAGTTTTATTTGCAGTCACTATTTGATAAGCTCAAGTTGATGGATTGAAGCTCAGTGTCATGAGATTAAATGATGACTAAAAGAATCTGGATAAGATGGTGGATGAAGGAAGAACATGATTGAATGAGATGAATGATGTTGATAAGCTTGGGTTAGAATAAAAAGATAGTTAGATAGTATGGAATTGATGTGTAGGAAATGATTGGAAGAAGGGAATGTGATAAGATTAGAGGATAAATGAATTGATTGAATGGATTGGAAGTCTTGTATGGAACTTGATATGAAAGGATGTAGATATAATGGATTGAGACCAATGACAAGGGAGAACCAAGGCATGGTAAATGGATGAGAAGTGATGATATTCAATGGATGAAAGATAAATGGGTGGAAGGAATGGTGAAAGGAATATGGGGGACCAAAGGATATGGTATCGGACAATGGGGAGCCAAGGACCACATTTCAAAGGAGTTCAAATGCCCCATACCAAGGATAGGAAAATGGAATGAAATGTGGTGGGAAAGGATGTATGAAATGGATAGATGGTGTGAATGCTATTGTATGGAGGAAGGGAAGGCATGTGTTCTTCCAAAGCATGTATGAACATTTGGTTGTTGTGCCTCTAGTATTGATCACGAGCATAGGCTTGAAAGTGGAATGAATAAGGGATGTGGGAAAATAGGGATAATGATATGAAGAGTATGGATGAAATGTGGGACATGAAATGGATGGGATAACCAAGACCAAGGATATATGAAAGAAGGATGGAAGTGTGTAGAAATATGGATGGAGGATGGAGGAAATGAATTTAATAAGGATGAGGGATACAAGATATGGATAGGATGTCAAGATCAAATATGTGAATGGATGGTGGGAGTATGTAGGATAGTGTGTGGATAATGTGCAAGGGATATGTCTCATGAGAATGGATGGATGAAAGGAAAATGAAAGTCAAGATCAAAGATGGAAAAGGATGATGGACAATATGTGGAAATATGGAAGAGATGTAAGGCAATGTGGTATGGATGAAGCTTGCCCCTAGTGTAGAGTGCAAGTGGAAGAGGAAAAGTGAATGGATGCATAAGTGGAAGTGGAAGACACTGGATACAAAGGGAGGACTCAAGCATCTAGATACGTGGATGGTATCCCTTGATATTTATTTCTCTTTATTTGTTATTTGCAAGGAATTTTTATTATTTTCTCATAGATGTTGGTAGGATAGGAAAAAGAAGTATGAAGTGGATTGGTAAATGAAGGTCAAGGACTTATGAAACAGTTTGGATTAACGGGGTGGAGTGGTTTGGAGGAAGACATGGTTGATGGATGCTAGGTTGAAAGACTTGTGAATGAGTAGATGAAGGAGGTGGAAAGATCATCATTGACACACACCTTGAAGGGTGATGGAAAGGAGGAAATTTCAGAGGATATATAGGAGAAAGTTTGAATTTTGGGATATAGGGACCCAAAATGGATGAAGGAGATGATGGATGCAGGATGGTAGATTTGGGTATATAAGGACCCAAAATGGATTTTGAAAATGGAAGCTTTGAGGATTTATGAATGAAGGAAGCTTTTGGATTAGTGAAATTGGATGCCACTTTGAATCTTTCTTTGAGATTCATTGCTTCATTAAGTAGCTTTGGAATCCACATATTTTTTGCATTTTTTATTTTCAGCCTTTGTGGCTTTTGGATTTTGTTTTGGATCATATTTTTCTTTTCTTGAACATGTCTTTTAGAGGGGACATGTTGATCCTTGGATTTTTGCACATTTTTGGCTTGATTTATTTTATCTTTGGCATCCAATTTGCTTCCATTGGCCATGGTATGAGTGCACAAAGATAAATGGTATGGAGAGCTTATGGATGGTGAACATTGGAAGAAATTCAAGGATGTGTGCCTTTGTTGATCCTTATTAGGAGCATGAGGGAATGAAGTGGAATAATTGGATATGATAAATGGATGCATGTAAGGACCCAAAATAGATGGAAGGGACGAAGGGATTGTCTTTGGAACATAAGGACCCAAAATGGATGGAAATAAGGAAGGAATGGGAATATGGATATAAGGGCCTAAAATGGACTTGGAATATGGATGATGGGAACATTTAGGTTTGGATGGAGGAATTTTGGATTTGGAAGGAGTGGAAGGTGTACCAACATCTTGAGACATTATTTCTTCAATGGGATACATATCATTTTCAATGCAAGATGTGAGTCCATGTATATGGGGTTCATGAGTGGATTGGATAGGTGTGGCAAGGTCTTGTGGAGGATTAGGATCATGAGGGAGATTATGAGGGATAATAGGATCTTGAGATGGATTGGGATCATAAAATGCAATTGAAGGGGTACTTTGATCTTGACTTAAAAGAGGATCATGTAGTGGGATGGAAGGAATTATTGGATCATCTAGTTGGATGGAAGGAATTATTGGATCATCTAGTGGGATAGGATCATATAATGGAGTGGATGAAATAGAATTATGAGATGGAACATTTTAATCTTGAAATGGAGGAGTATTAATGGATGAAGTGGAAGGAAAATCTTCATGAAGTGGAAGATCAATGGATGCTAACTCATGAGATGGAGGGGAATCAATAATGTGCATGGTGCATGGAATGTCTTGATCTTGATTAGGAAGGGATCATGAGATGGATTAAGAGGGATAAATGGATTTTAAGGGATAAGGGAATTATGGGAGGGGGAAATGCTCAAATCTAGAGGAGAGCAAGAATCCATAATGGCATGCTTTGGAGGAAGGTCTTGAGATGGCATTGGGTGTATGACTTTGGGTAATTGGATCACTTTATTTTAATTTTTTTATACTTAGACAAGGTTTTCAGTGAGATAAACCTATTACAAGGTGGGGATGCTGTTGACTTTGGAGGATTAGAATTGTGTGGAGGTTGAGGCATGGGTAGGGGATTGGGATGATGTTTTTGGACATTAAGCTCAAAGTATGGGGAATTATATGGAGGATTCAAGTTGGATGGGACATGAGGATTATGGTCTTCAAAACATGGGGGAAGAGGACATATGTCTTGGAAGGTAGATTTTTGCTTTTGATTTGCTAGGCTCAAGATAGAATTCTTGAGTTCCTCAATTTCTTTGGCAATGAAAATTTTGTTTGAAGAATTGTGTGGGCTATGAACGGAATTGTATGTGGTTGAAGGACAATGAGGTGGACTTCCCTTGTCAAAGGTAGAAGAATAATGAGCATGAGATGGATTAGAATTAGATATGATGTTTTGAGGATTGATTTGATGTGTAGGTTGAATGGAAGGTATAACTCCAAATTGCCTTTGAAGATCTTCAACCGTTTGGTTAATCCCATCCTTATCCATGGAACTTAGATAAGGGGTGATGAAAGATTTGATGATGGGTGAAATATGAACTTAGGACTAGGAGCAATTTTGGACTTTGTTTTAATTTGATTTGGATTGAATTTTATTTGATTTCATATTGGATGAAGGTTTGAGATAACCTTGATAAGATTTGGGTCATTCAAGATAACTAGGATTATAGTCCAAGGATTATGATGGTGCTCCTAAGTCCAACATGCAAGATTTATGAAAACCTAACCTGTCGGGAGCAAGCGTAAACAAGAAAATGTTAGTTGCACATGTATATCAAATATCCAAAAGAAAGCAAAATACAACTAACACTATGCTTGAGTTTTACAACTCAATACAACTGAAAAGAAACATCCTCATGCAATCTCAAAGCAACTCAACAAGGGCACCCATAAGAGGCCTTGTTGGTGTCCTTTAGATTGGAGGGATGTGAATGTGCTCTCCCAAACACAACTATTGAATCCCCAATATGTTTGAAAATGAAATGCAAAGTGTGTGAACTAACTAGATATGAAGAGAGTGTTTCAAACAATGGCTATAGATACAACCGAGTTCAAAACCCTCAAGGAAGGTGAATGTGGATGCAAGAAATAAACTAAGTTAACAATGCAAATGAAAATAAAGACTAGAATGTAAACAACTACCAAAGGTTGGATCTACACATAAAAATCTCTAAAATCTCTAAAGCTAAACTAGCATGATAACAATGCAAATGAGGGAGATCAAAAATGTTTGAGACAAGGGCTCTATTTATAAGTTTAAGAGAGGCCTTGGGGAGGTGGCATCTATGTGGCATCCACATAGGTACCACAAGGGAGACACATGGGCTAAAGAGACAAGCCATGCAAAAGTCAACATAAACCTTTTTAGTGGAAGTGATGGCTCGAGGTTTTCTCACACGTGTGAGAAACCTTGGAGAAAGGAAAGGGGGACAAATGTGTAAGAGGTGTAAGAGGTGTGAATAAAATAATAAAGTGGAAGCTTTATTGGATCTCGAGTTGCTCACACGTGTGAGAAAACACTTAGGAGCTAAAAGGTCTTTAGAAAGGTGTTTAGGATAATTAAGTGGGATTAACTAATGGGTAGGCTTAGAAGGATGAGAGTGATGGGTGTAGACTAGGTTTTTAGGATGGGATTAGGATTTAACTTAATCACAAGATTAAAGATTTTCATAAAGTGGAGGGAATTAAATAAATTAGAATTTATTAAAAAGGGGATTTATGGAGCATTATGCATTAAATAAATTTAATACATTAGAGGGGAGGTATTTAAATTAAATTTAAATACATTGAGAAAAATTAATTAAATGGGTAGAAGAATATGACAAATATAATTAATTAATAATAAATAATTATAATGTCAAAGAAAATATTAAATGAATTAATATAGTGTTTGGGATGATTTTAAGTGTCTATAGGGTACTTTTTAAATTGTTACCTAGGCCTTTTCTTAACACTGTACAATTGAGGTTTGTCCATGATTATTTAGCTTCAAAGATAACTACAAATAAGAACTTAAAATAAGTTTTTTGTATGGTAAATACCTTGTTTTGATTTTGCTAGGGCATCCACCAAATCCTTCACAAACATTCTCAAACCACTTTGTGCTTTCACTCAATGGATTTTGAAGTCTCAAACTTCTCAAATGGTGATGAATGACTCAAGTGTTCCCTTTATCAAAACTCTTTGTCATAAATGTCTTCAATGATAGTGCATGAAGATGATACAATTGCAAAATATGCTAAATCTTGCAACGATATTTCATACATTCGAATAAACATCTGTTAATTGAGATACAAGATTCATGATGCCTTACATACCTTTAATTAACTTTGCATACCTTAACTCACTGATTTTGGAGTCTGGTGGTTTTTTGGTGAAGCACTTCCTTTATAGCTATAATAGCTAATTAGGTTGAAGTAGAAGGTTCAGTGTTGGACATTGCATCCACTTTGTTCTTTGTGCATACTTGTTATTTTTCTTTCCATACTTTTGTGTTTGCAATACTTCCTTCTCTCACAAATGCCTTAACAATGTTCTCATACTTTTTCCAGATAACATTAGTGTTCCTTCTTCCACCATAATTATTACTTCTGACATTAGGTGTTCTCATTATGTTTATAAATCCATTGAATCCACATAATCTAGTTGTATGTCCCAAATTATTGCAAATATGACTTGTAATATTGGTCCAAATTGACTTACTTGCAATCTGCAGTCTAGCTATGTGTCCAAAAAAATTGTATTGGTAGCATGTGACACCATTGTTGATAACATTATTTACTCCCAACATTCTTCTTGTTGTCACATTAGATCTTCCATTTGTGCTCACACTAGATCTCTAATTAGGCTTCTTACATTCATCTGATTTATGTTTGTACAAAAAGAAATTGAAACAATATCCAGTAAAGGCTTTTGCATCCATGCTACCTTTGCAATCCATCTTTATGTGTCCATATTTGTTGAATACATAACATCTTCCTTTGATTGGTTTCCTTTGTTCTCTGCATTGTTCAATTTGATCTAATGCCTGATTAGGTTCCTGAATAGTTTCTTGCTCAAACAGTATCTTAGATTCTTAACAACATTCACTTTCAATACATCCAATACTAGTCATGTCTCCTTTAGCCTTTTGTGTCATCAGTTGCTCATCAAGTTTATCAATACTTGAGTATAACTTATCAAGATGTAGCTTGGTTTGAACGAGTTCACCTTTCAAAATGCTTTTTTATTTTTCAAGTTCCTTGTATTTAAGCCTTGAATCATCAAGTTTTGATTTTACCTTGGCAAGCTAAGAGTTTAATTTGGTAATCTATAAAGTGAGGGCAAACAATATCTAGGATGTCATCTCTACATTACTAAGTTCTTGAATTGTAAAGACAATTCAATATCTTAGTCTAATTATTCGTTCTTTACCATATATCTTGGTTTTGCAATAATAAATTATCTTCATATTATTCACCCAAAACTCATTCCAACTAATATATTAACATTAGTGAACATAAACATATCATGTATAATCATTGTTATACCATATACCAAAATTGTTGCCATATGTCTACTTCTAGTGAAGCTCGTTGACTAAAACTATGAGACTACTGACAGTTTTGCCCTTTTATACTTGTACAATTTCTGTCATAATATACCAAACCTTTATCCTCAACATAAGCCACCTTATCTGATAACAATGTTACCATAAATGACAACACCTATCTATTCATATTAGTCAAAATTCCAATATATATGTCATTTCAAAATCTATGTACTTTTGTCTTTCATAGAAATAGTGAAAAACTTTATGCACAAAGTAGCCAATGTATTCTTGAATCAATGGAAAACTTTAAGAACAACAAAGAGTTCTACTATGACAATTGATGTCTTTGAAATCGTAGAATGCATACATCTTTTGCATTCTCCTGGTACTCTTTATTCCAGAGACATGGTAGGTACTCTCTTGGATTGCAATCTTGGTACCATACTTGTCGATTATTGTCATGTAATGTTGCTATATTAAAATAGATTGTTTCCCCCTCAATACTCAAGATATGTTCCTTAGTATGAATGAGTCACTGTTTTAAATCCCTTCTCACTTTGCATCTATTATTTGTTTGATCGTGTTTCTCTCAAGCAAACTGCAAGGTTTCAAATCATTTCTATCAAAGTAATCTATCTCTTGAACATTCCATGTATCTCATTGTTTGAACCGATCCCTTTATTGTCATTGTTGGTTCTTTACTTGATAATGAATAATGAAAGAAAAAGGTTTCACATATTAGATATATGTTTCTTTAATACTTCATTTTACTTTTTATTTGTATCTTTTCACCCTCACGTTTATTGCATCTGTGATTGACTATCTTTACTCATCCAAACTCTTAGAGGTATGTTGGGCTCAAACCCTTATGGGAGCTCGTTTACATCCACATGTCAATAATAGGTAGGGTGAGCCTCCACATGAAACAAACGCATTGGAATAACAATTGGTTCTTTATGACACGCATATGATAGCTTAGGACCTCTATTCTCTTTATGCAAGCTTTGACTTGATAGTAGCACATAGATGTATGACTAAGTGGTTAAGTGCAATTAGTCATTGCTTAGATCCATTGGATCTAACTCGTTATTTTTTCACAAATGCAAGATTCATGAGCTATATGGAGGGTTAGGCATGACCTATGATGGAGACATGAGAACAAAAATCCATATAGCATAGGAAAAGATTATCCTCATGACTTGTGTGAGAGTCATTTGATGTTCATTGGATTACTATATTGTTTTTCAGATGAATGGTTCATAAGGCACAACACTTGGTGAAGTTTTAGCAAATGGGGTTGCAAGCTTTAGGTTTAACCATGGAGGAAACTCCGTAGTTAAGCGCGCTCAGGCTGGAGTAGTACTGGGATGGGTGACCTCCCGGGAAGTCCCGGTGCTTCATCCCTATGAGCATCACCTAGATCCAATGAGTGTTAAGTGTTCTATTTATTCTCATGAGAGATGGATTCATGTTGAATCACTACTCATGAAATATGGGTCAATGAGTTTGACTCAAAAATCACACAGTTAAATCCTGATAGCAATATCACAATTTGACTCGCTATGGAAATTATCTCCTACTTATCAATTGATGAACTTGAGGGGCTTTCTAATGAATGGTTCATAAGGCACAACACTTGGTGAAGGTTTTGCTAATGGGGTTGCAAGCTTTGGGTTTAACCATGGAGGAAACTCCATAGTTAAGCGCGCTCAGGCTGGAGTAGTGCTGGGATGGGTGACCTCCCAGGAAGTCCTGGTGCTTCACCCCTATGAGCATCACCTAGATCCAATGAGTGTTAAGTGTTCCATTTATTCTCATGAGAGATGGATTCATGTTGAATCACTACTCATGAAATATGGGTCAATGAGTTTGACTCAAAAATCACACAGTTAAATCCTGATAGCAATATCACTATTTGACTCGCTGTGGAAATTATCTCCTACTTATCAATTGATGAGCTTAAGAGGCTTTCTAATGAATGGTTCATAAGGCACAACACTTGGTGAAGGTTCTGCAAATGGGGTTGCAAGCTTTGGGTTTAACCATGGAGGAAACTCCGTAGTTAAGCGCGCTCAGGCTGGAGTAGTACTGGGATGGGTGACCTCCCGAGAAGTCTCGATGCTTCACCCCTGTGAGCATCACCTAGATCCAATGAGTGTTAAGTGTTCCATTTATTCTCATGAGAGATGGATTCATGTTGAATCACTACTCATGAAATATGGGTCAATGAGTTTGACTCGAAAATCACACAGTTAAATCCTGATAGCAATATCACAATTTGACTCGCTGTGGAAATTATCTCCTACTTATTTTTAATAGTCATTAATATTTTCAGAAAGTGATATTTATTCAATATAGCATAACGTTATTTATAAAAAGTATAAAATTATCATTGAAACAAATCTTAGTATCAACAATATTTAAGGCACAAATATTTTTCATAACTTTTTGTTGCCTTATTATTATTTTTAACTTGACTACATATAAACATAGATTCGTTTGATATTGCATAGTATATTTTATTTGTATATGAACTATTATTTTGTGGAAATAAAAGCATATAGACTTAGGCTACAAATTAATATTTGAATCCATTTCTATATTTTTCTATTTTTATGTATGTATAAATAAATAGCTTAATGTTCATTGAAAACCCTACATTAAGAAATAAAATGAATAATAAATGTAATAATCATTGTGATATTGATATAAAGATTCAAATATGTAGTCTTCCAGACCCATGTTTAATAAGTAGTAGTTCACTAGAACCATATCGTCATTAGAATGAATGGAACACTTCATTTTCATGAAACATGGGTCCATGAGTTTGACTTGGAAACTACACAATTAAACCCTAATAGCCATATCACAATTTGAATTGGTGATTTTCATTAAAAGCTTCAAAGATTGAGAAATTTGAAATAATGCAATTGAATGTTGTTGAACACAAGTGCATAGCATAGTAGAGCACAAATATTCGTTGACTCTATGTAAGAAAAATGTACGAGGACTGTACTAAATTTGGTATTAGAATTTTTAAAATATTTTAGCCACAAATCTGCAACTGTAAGGTTCATTCCATTATGGAAGGACAACTTATCAAGTTCTAAAAGACTTAAGATTATTGACTAAAAAAAACTTGTGATCAAAACAATCAACAGCTACGAAGTGACCATATAAAGATATAAATAAATGTCTAAGATAAATGTTATAAATGAGAAATACATGAAGATTTAGACCCATATATATATATATATGTGTGTAATAACAACACAATAAAATCTAACTTCACGCAAAATTGAGCCATTTACAATTCTTCAAATTAAAAAAAGCTAAATAAAATAATACATATTTCACCATTACAAATAGACAGATATAAACGTAAAAGTAAAATCAAAGTTCCTTCGTACTACAAGTAGCGCAGGAGAAAACAGAGAGACCATTTTCTCCCTTAAAAAAATCGTCATGTTTATATATCTGCAATATTCAAATTAATGATATGACTAGCAATAATCCAATTTTCTGTTGGGTTGTGGTCTAAGTCCGTCTATTTCTGTTGGGTTGTGGTCTAAGTCCGTCTAACACTAACTGTGACACACTGCTGCGAAGACCCAAACTCAAAACCCATAATGGTCTAACGGTCGGATTTGGACTCTCATTGCAGAGTCCCAAATTCAAAACCCAACAAGAATACCACTTCTTGACAATGCAAAATTGTGTGAAATGCTCAAATTAACTTTTATTGCGGGAGGATTCCCTGCTCGCCAATATTTGGACGACAGATTACCTGAACAAAAGAAAACAAGAAATGGAACAATTAATCAAAACATATCCACATATATCCTGTATCGGTATGCTTCCATTGG
This sequence comes from Cupressus sempervirens, assembly GCA_028749045.1. Lineage (NCBI taxonomy): Eukaryota > Viridiplantae > Streptophyta > Pinopsida > Cupressales > Cupressaceae > Cupressus > Cupressus sempervirens. The sequence continues at coordinate 84,507,138 of CM053785.1, forward strand.
TGCATGACATTAAAAGATCAATGAAAGCAAGGAGAGAATGTACTCGTCTTCCAATGCAATATATCATTCCATGCAATCTCCAAACAGTGAAATTAAGAATAGAATGGTAATATTGAGAGGCCTTGAATTCGGCACGCCATTGGAGACTAAAAATAAGTAATATCAATTTATCAGCAATCATCTAATAATGCATGCCAAAATCTTAGAGAAGCCATACCAGTTATATTGAGATTTATCACCTAAGGGGAATAACACAAGTAAGCATAGCAGTCCATCATCCCTATGGCATATGAGATATTGTTGGTTTCAACAATAAAATGGTTTGAACTAACACTCATTACATTGTTTCTATGGTCATCAAGCGTATTAATGAAGCACAACATTAAAAAATATTGTCCATCTCTAACCACAGTAGCTAAGAAATTATACAAAGACAACGGCGCTAAGGTAAGTACAGTTATGCTAATGGAGTAAAACATATGATATAATCCAATCTTCAAAGAATGTAAATGAATTTGCAATCTAGACATATTCAATTTTCAAAGGCACATGGCCAGCCAAAGTCTAGTTGCAAGGTAAGACTTGCTGCCCTGTTAATTGAGGCTGGCATTAAGCAGGACGTCAACAGATGACTGAAAGTCTCGTGATTTTGCGTCATGCTAACTTCATAGCATATTGTTCTAAGTTCCTAACAATAAAAGAAAGCTTGAGACAGAATCCAACATAGATGCTCTGATGCGCCTGCCAACATCCCAGTCATTCATGTAAATGGTGTCACCTGCAAGGCTGCAAGCCACCTACCCAAATCTGATACCCAGAGCACTCTCCACCTATGTTTAATTTTTTTGTGACTAAATGTCACTGTTCTTTGAAGGCAATTTTTTTATGCCAGATATGTTGCTTCTGCTGCTGCTTCTGGGCTTGATGTGAAATAATTTTCACCTAGAAGTTGGAGGTGGTAAGGAAACTAAAGAAGCTACTTCAATGCTTTTGAATTAACTCTACTTATAGATAGCTGGGTGGTTGGCGCATGCACTGCTCATTCCATCACTTGTGTGCTGTGTAAAGCTTCTAATGGTCAAATTTAGAGGACAGGGCCACAATGCAAACGAGTACAGGACCAACCAAGTCCATGCAGATGAAAAATCATCTTTATCAAAGAATGATATTATGGGTTAGATTGTTTCTGGAATTTGAGATTTAGACAAGAACGTTGGTCAGTATATGTCCATTGTACTCACTTTCATTCTTTTAGTTACACCTGTTTTGGCTCTTTAGCTGTTTTGGGAAAAATTCAAAAAAGGTAGCAACAGAACCAATCTGAGAAGTATTATTTGATGGAACTCTTTGTAAGAGCAACAAAATTATTGATTCTTTATTTTGACATCTTGAAAGAAATGTTGGTAGAATCGTGGGCAAAAAAAACATTGTTGTTTGCTTACATTGAAAACATCCCATTGTTATCCGTTCTGTTTATACTATAAAAACAAGCAGAAGAAAGGATTGAATCGCAGCATGAATTCATCCTTAATCAGAAATGCATCACTATACCTCTGTTGAGCTATCAAATCCCTTGCTTGGTTAGTAAAAGTTAGTTTCTGTGACTTCCTTAAAAGTTCTTACTTTTACTTATTCACTGTGCATCAATATATCAACCACGTTACGAAGTCAACATTTCTGTAATTTGATTTGAGAAACTGAAGAAGCAAAATTGAACTTGCCTTGATTCGTGCATGTTGTATGACTTAACTTTTGTGAAATCTTCTCTCCAGTCCTGATAGAAATTCTACCCTGGAAGTCAACCAAAACAAAAATAATATTAAAAAGTTTCAAAAATAAATAAAATGAACATATTAATATAACCAAACTTTATATCTTGTGGGGTTCATGAAATATGTATATGGAATGAATGGTATTTCATTTATATGCAAATAAGCTTTTAGAGATTAAGGAATTTCTGATTGTAGAATTGTCGGTAACTTAGTATGAATCTTTATCCATTAAATACAAAATGAACTCTGAAATGTTGAAATGTAAACTTGCATCCAGAAAATAACTCAGATGTTCCCAATCAAATCAGACATTAAAATCATTATGGAACCATACAGTGATGCATGTACAGATGGAGTGACTGCATATCCATTTGCATCATAAATATAGAACTAGTGTTCCATTAGCAAACCACTTACTCTGTCATTCTGAGAAATCAAGACGGATGGACCGGAATCTCTTTCATTCTGCAATCCTCTTGATTGGTTCTGCAAGGTCACTCTCTGATTTGTAAATAGTACCCCATGTCCTTGCAAAGGAATATGTGGAAACTCGTCAAAATATTCCATTGATATAGGATTGATTCGCCCTTCAGCAATAGCAATTACCACTAAAGGAGACAATTCTCTGAATGCCTATCATGGAAAAATTTTAATTTTTGCAATTTTGATAAACCTTTGCAAGTAGTTTACAACTCACAGTAGTTCATTTTTTTGTTTACAATTGCTGAAGCTGGGAAAAAAGAAAACAAATCAACCTGGGTTAAGGATACGGCCCGAGGAAGTCAAGATTACCCTCAAACGCTTCTAAAAACCCTTCTTGTACTGGCCTCAGAAATGAGAGACGTCTCAGATTAGGGTCATATCTGTCAAAAGAAAAGCGTTGCTTTAATATTGTCCTTGCAGCTCTTTTATTTGAAATCAATATCAAAAATCTTTTGCAGTATAAGCAGAAAGCTTTATTAATAAGAACAGCTAGAAGAATTACACTCTTGCATGCCGGAAAACAGCAAGTGCCTCTTTGAAAGAATTGATGTAACCTTCAGGTATCTGACCCTTTTTCTTAAGTAGCAATGCAGAAAGAACCTGTGTGGAAAAAAAAAACTATCAAAAACTTAGTTTCTCTCAACAATGACCTTCTTGCATTACACTCGAGCAACAAAGGGACAAGGATTCCTAGGAATTTACTCTGAAACTTCATATAAACAAACCTATTCAGAGTACTAAATAGTAAATAATGGATCGAGCAAGGATGCCAAACAGATAAACTCAGAAATAGTGTATAAAATCAGAAAAGTATATCAACATTTGGTCCTTGAAAACAAATATATAGAAGTCCAAAATATAACTTTTCTCCGCAAAATAACTGTTTTCAGTATTTCACATAAATTTTAAGACATACCTGATCTAAATTTTTGTACTGGGCTACCAAGGAATGTGATCGCTTGATTCCAATGCCAGTGATCGATGAAAGGTAATCACAGCCTGCAAGGGCACACATACCTAGAAGACACAAAATATCACAAACATTACCTAAGACATATTTGTAGTTGTGATAATTGCTTCCTTTGCTCTCCATCATCCAGATATGAAACAAGATGGTACTAATAAAAGCACGGTAACTGGCAAAGCAGCATTACCCTAGTATATCATATTGAAAATTGATCTTTTAACTTTGGCAGGTTTGTAGCCCCATTATGCCCTTTGAATATGCATCTCTATCCAAATTAACAGTGCCCAGTAAACATGCTTCAAAGATAATTTTCAACAACAGAAATCAACACCATACATCAAGACCATCCTCATATGCTTATCAAGAAGTTATCAACACTACTATTGTGAACAATTCATCTCAATTTTATTGAATATGAAAGAATTTCTTAAACTGAATTAAGTGCCGTTCCACCCTAAATTGAATGACTATCTGATTTCTTCTTGTTATTTACACAATTTAAAATTAAATGTATTTGTATGTTGTTCAGTAGATATATGCAAAATTGCAAATGTCATAAATATGTCGCACTATTCTTTCCCCAATCTTTACAGTTTTTAGATAGGGAAAATTCTTTTATCAGGTACAAAGGTAACAAAATTGGAACTTTATTTTCACTGGAAAGGAAGGTAATTTTTAATTGGTGCATCCCCTTCTCGTTTACTGTTAGAGAATTTCCTAGGTCAGGGGAACAGATGCAACTGTTGTGGTAGGACACAATAGGGGTACATTTTGCCATGTGAGATCAAGGAGCTCCCTTAGTGGCCATGGTTTGAAATTAGAATTATGAGCCTTGAGTCACCAACTCAAAATCAATTAACACCATTCAAACATGTGCCACACGTCCTTGATAATTGATATCATTGGATTTCCCTTGTATAATTTTCTCACTTATGTTAGCATAACAATCAGTTAGTTATATGGCTTAAATTATTTTCCAGATAAAGCAAGTTCATTTTCTTTTAAATGGATGTTAATGACAGTCCTATACATGAATCCTATTTCTCTTTGCAATTATTATCATATAGTAATATACCAACAGGTCCACTATATAATTTTCATATCATGTTGTTCTGGAAACATGGTAGAGAGGTGCTAATTAATAAATAGGTGATAAAAAATCCCATGCTGATGACTAGATTGCTTTGATTTATTTATCCTATTTTGAAACAACAAATAAATTGCTTATGTAATACAACAGTAGGTGAAGCATGCTTTAACACAAGGAAATTTCTGCAAGTTCACAAATTACCATTTTGAAAACCAATGCCCTTGACATTATAGGTATCTAATCACCTTAAATACAACAGTTCATTCAACGTCTAGGTTGCCTAGCCATTCCAATAGACTTAGCTACAATTTCACAAGCCTAAATAGCTGTTAGAATAAGAAGTCCCAGTAATCCTCATATGGAAAAGTTGTACCTAGAATAAGGGGCTAATTTCTCTCCTATGAGACCTATTAATTTAAGCGGCCTTTTCCTTCTTACTAACTCATTCATTTAAGTGAGATTCTTCAATTCTATTGTCTTTAGAGTCTTAGACAGCCAGTATTACTATTTTTTCATTGCTTTCTTTTTGTTTTCTCGGTAATAGGATTTTTGTTTTATTAATATAATAATGAGCTTTTACTATATAGTTCCAGTGCTGAAATAAATAAAAAACCAAGACCAGCCACCAAACCACCTTTTACAACTGCACATTTCCCACACAGAATTTTCAGATAAACCCTAACCCAATACCCACATTTGTCAAAATTAGAAGAGGTTGCAGTCTGTTCTTCAGAAAAAAATTGCAGTGTGTATGCCCAAAACCCACAGACCGCCCACATTACATTTTCATTACATAATAACAGTAAGAGATTTGACAAAATTTCTCAACACAAAAACTGGCATGCTGGCTCCAAATCTGCATCAAATTCTTCGAACAGCTTCCTGATAATGCCAAGCCACCAGCCGTGCCTTCCCCAAAACAATTAATTGACCAAACCAAATTCCAGGTCAGTAGCCACCCACCATTGAAAGGAACGAAAAGAACCACCATTTGGGGACCATTCACGGTCCAGTGCACGAGTAATAGCCAAAGTATAATTTCAAAATTCACATCACTAGAAATTTGGCATTCTCCATGCCTGCTCAGAAGTACAAGGTGATCATTCCCAACCTAGACTAAAGAGCAAGAATAAGAAACATGTACACAGAAGCTCCAAACCGAACATGTGAAAAAAACCCAGATTAGAAGAAGAAAGAGAAGCAAGGTGCCATTGGAGATTGTCGACCATCCATTAGTGTTGACCCTGTGCCACATCATCACCAATTCATTCATCCAACAGAGCATTGATTCTTGCTTCTGGAAAATCCTCGTAGCCATTACCCACCTCCTTCCTTCGTTTAAGTTTCTCCTGGAGTTTGGCTTCATCCTCTTCAGTCCACCTGGCATTGCATTTCATTATTTCAATGTCTTCAAGAAAATAGATCATGATCACCAATTTCATAGCAAACCAACCTTTCCTAGCCTCTCTAAACCTTTTGTTTTTAAACCTCTCACCAAAACACCACACAAAGGGTGAGTGCTTCATGCCCTCAGTTTTTAGAAGGCCACTATGTTTGTCTCCCAAATTAATTCCAAGTCCTGGAATAGATTTTGCTAAAATCTCCTTAAAACCTCCTTGCGCCTCCCGGGGAACAATTGTTTCCATAATCAGCTTCCTGATTGCTTTATCTTTGCCAAGCTGCATTGCCCAAGCCATAATCATGGACTAGATGTCAGTGTTGGTCTTGCGACAGTTCTCAACTTGGAACATTTCCACTAGTAGAATTGAGATGCTCTATGTGAGCCTGTTATCCATGAAATTAAACATTTTGTCCAACCTTAATTTCCTGCTATGCCCATAAAATAGGTTTTGCTGCTTGGTGCAAATGAGAGTAAAGGAGGTTTCCATCTCTTCCACTTGCAGAGGACTTCAGAGGTGAGAGTAAAATGACCAAAAAGGAACTCTCACCAAATTTGTTCTCCAAGGCACACAAACCTAACATTCCCCATCATAATCAATCTGGTTGTCAGTGGTTACTTGGCAATCACAGCAAAGATCACATTGTACTCCCATCACATTTCTGTCATCAGCTGCATGCCATATTAATTGGTTGCATTTGTTTGTGGCCAAAAAGGAGTTTTAGTTATTACGGAGGATTTCTCACATCCATCCTTAAGTCTTGAAAATCCTCAAGTACAAAAACATGCATGTTGAGAGTTAAGGCCCAATTAGACAGTGTGCCAACTTCTTTATTTCCCTGTCTCCTTACATGTTAATTTGAAATCCTCCAAAGAGGTTAATTCTGCAATAATTTGGTTGATGTAATTCTGCAGGTGCCATGCATCCATGTCACCTTTGATAATTGTATTAACAATGATTTGTGAATCACCTTCCACGTGTAGTTTCCTCACACAGAGCTCCTTTGTTGCTTGTACTACTAGTAAAGTCGCTTATGCTTCAGCAACATTTTTAGATCCATCCAATAAACGTTTCCTGCTGCAAGCAATAAGATCACCATTTGAATCTCGAATAATAAATCCTGCTCCTGAAGGTCCAGAGTTACCTTTCAAAGCACCATAGAAATTGCATTTTCACCACCCTTAAATAGGTTTTTCCCAAACAACATCAACAAGCAAACCAACAAATGGATTAACCCGTCCCTGCCCATTCCGGGCTTCTTCAATGCTTTCTTGCTTTGATTAATTACTTGTGTATTTAATAGAAAATATTTTGTGAATCTACTATGGTATTAGAACCAAGGGCTTGACCTTGTTTCAAAAGCCACTACACATTGCAAACGCTGTTGTAAATTCAGAGTGAAGATTACACGACAAAGGAGCAACATGTGATATTGAAGTGGCGATGCCAAATTGTTGTAAAAATTTCAAAACAAGGGAAACCCTTAAGAAGTGTCATTCAAAGCTAGGATTGTCGGTTCATGAGGAGAGGAACTTAACAATGCAAGAACAACCTAGACACTAAATTTTGAAGATCTAACAAGGGTGGTCATCTCACAAAATTGTGGATAACTGGAAATCAATAAGTTGAGGTTAACACATGGCAACATCTGATTAGTGGAATTAATTTTCAAATTCAAACATTTGAATTCTTGTTTATTAGAATTGGTCTAGTGGTGGAGAACTTTACTCTTGAAAGAAAGGTCACAAGTTGCAATCCCATTGTTGGGCATAGGGTATGCACACCTCATTTGTAGCATAGTTGGGTGGCTCTTGCAAGGAGTACGGGTAGTCCCTAATGTCATCACCATATGTAGACCCAAAAACACCTGACTGGTATCATGGACTATAAAAGCACCTTTCCTTTTCTTTTTTTTGGAGTAAAATTGTGAATTTTCCAGAGGCCATACTCATAAAGGCTGCTATCTTTCCCTGTCATCACTATCGTACACAACAATGAACTTGACCATCAAATGGCAGGGACCTCTATCAAACTATCCTCTTCTTAAACTTTCTTTGTTATACACTTGGCTTTGCAATGCTTTTCTAAACCTGTCAGTCTTTTGTCTTCCAAACTGGTTTAGTTGCATTACCTATTTTTTGTCCCTCAGGCTGGTAGGAGCGGTGCTTTAGTGCCAATTGTAGTGCCCCTTTCTAGGATTGCCCTAGATTTTGCCTAAGCACCTTGTAAATATCAAGTCTTCTGACATTGTCTTTGGATGCTGATCACCACTCTCTTGGATGAGTGTTATTGTTCAATGGTTCAACCTTCCTTCATTGATGCCTTGAGCCATGGGAGAGTGATGATTGATAAGACCCTTTCAATGGCTTTCATAAGGATTGACTCGCTACTTTGCATTGTTGCCTTGAGAACAATATAGTATTCCCCAAATTGATTTCTATTGGATGTCCTCAAATGAAATCTTGTCCCCTTTATATTCTCCAATATGAGGGAGAGTCGCATCTCTTCCTAATGGTCACTACCATTCACAATTACCACCCTTAAAAAGGGTCACAACCATTCATAATTGCTGCCCCTTTAAAAGAGTTGTTTTGTTAACAAAAGATTTGCTTGATATCAATATGAACATAACGTGTGCATCAAGACTGAGTGAAATCATTACTTGAATTATGTATATATTGATGACCATATTCTCACAAGATCTTCATCAAGAATGATTTATGACATGGAAAAGGAACATAAAGGAGCCTTTGAAATGATAGATCTTGGACTACTACATCATTTCCTTGGAATTCAAGTGAGTCAAGAAAAGGATGAGATCTTTATATCCCAGGAATGCTCTGGACTTATTCACCAAGTTCAGTATGTTGGATTGCAAACTATTTTTTTGAGTCCTTATCAGTCGTATATGAAGCTTTCTGCCAAATGTACTTCACTCCTTGCTAATGCAAAGCGTCACAGACAGTTAGGAGTCTTATCTATTTCACCAGACCTGATATATTAGTTGCACTTAATGTGGTTTCCAGGTCTGTGCAAGAACTCAGTAACAATCATTGCGAGGTAGCAAAGAGGATCTCAATATATCAAAGAACAATTCATGTGAGTTGAATATTTGAGGATCTGTGATAAAAGTTCTGAGATATACAAATTTTGACTGGACAGGAGATAATGATACTTGTAGATCCACATCAGGAAATAGTTTTCATTTGGGATCTGGAACACTTCCATTTTCTTGCTTTAGAAAGTCATAAGTGGTTGTTCTTTCAACTCTAGAGGCAGAAATTTAAGAAGTTGGTAATGCTGCTTAGGAGATTGCTTGGATTCTCCAGCTTCTACGAGAGAATGGTCTAGCTCAGTCCAACCCTACTTTTCTAAGTGATAATCAAGGAGCTATTCAAGGTGCTCATAAACCAATGGCCCACCAAGACCAAACATAATAATACGCATCAGCACTTTATCAAAAAAAGTATCCAGGAAGGCATGATTGATCTCCACTATTGTTAGTCAGAGGATGAGATGATACAAACATGTTCACCAAGCCTCTCACCCAGGCTAAGTTTGTCCAATAGCAAAAGATACTCAAAGTTCAGGAGGTTGCCATCAAGGAGAGATGTTAGGTGATGATATGTTCAATAAGTTATGTGCTCCATCCAAATCGGGTATAGGAGGATGTTAGAATATGAAGTCCCACTTGTCAAGCCCAATTTGAGTCATAGATCATAGCTGGCTCACTGAGATAAGTACTGTATAGCTTTAAATTTCAACCTCGTGAACAAGTTGGCCATCAGAGAAGTGGATATGTGTTTTTTTACCTCCTAAGAAGCCTATTTTGCATTCTTACTATTGCATTCCCTCAAGTGAGATCCTCCAATTCCAGTGTTCTTTGGGGTTTTTTGATACTAAATTGTTTCTGCTTGTAGATCTCATGGAAAATATTTGGTGATTAATAACAGAAGAGTTTATTGAGACAATGCAGCACACGAGACCTATCCCTTTCAATCAGATGGCACAAGTAGTCGTTCACATTTTTAGGTGAAAAAAGAAAAGGTTGATTAAAACATCCAAATGCTTACACAAAGTGTTACCTCTCACACAAATAAACATAGATGCACAAAACAATTCTTTAAAACAACAAGAAGAAATCCAGGGAAGCAAAAGCCTAAAGGTGCTCCAGAGTATTATGGTTTTATATGTGAAATTTTGGGGCAAAATGCTTACCAGCCTAATAGATAACAACTTAAAATTGGACCTTTTAAAACGTTATATGTATTATGCTTAAAACTAGTTCAAATCCCCTACCCCCATCATTAATGATATCTCATTTTTTAAGCAATAATGAATTATAATTGAGCTCATGAGCAATAAGTTAGAAATAACCTGTGAATAATTCTTGGGTGAAACATTTAAATGTAAATTTCCCGGCAGAAACATTTGTGCTGTCAAAAGCTCTGTCCAATATAACTTCTTCACCAACTCCAAACTTACCCATTTTGTAAATAACCTGTTTATAACACCTTCAAAAGGCATGATTGTTAATTCCATCAGAGAAGGAATCACACTTTAATAGTGAAGAAAATTCCTGAATGAGGTATTGCTCCAATGAAATATGTGATCAGCAATTTGTTCTACTCTAAGCAGAAAAGCATGAAAACTCTAATATGGGACTTTGGGGACTCTACTAACCACATTGCAGCCATATGCCAATAGATCACTATCCTCACTTATGACAGCTGCTAATCCACCTTCCTCTGGGTCCAACATAGACAAGTAAGCCAATTGAGAATCTGCTTCATAAGGTGCTACCAGATACTCAACGCCTTCTTTTTTAAGGATCTGAAATCAAAGATATTCATGAAAAAACCATTTGTTGTCAAGCTGCAATACATCATACTCATAGTATTCAGTAAGAACTGAAACAGAAAAGACACAAAACTATTTCATGAATAGGACTGTTACCTGGATAAGCTCATGTGCCATGAATGGCGTAATCTTTATTGCTCCCTGTGAAAGATAGAGCAGCAAAGATTTGTTTAGAGTTAAAAGTTTACTGTGATAGATAGGTGAGCTACATCTAAAATTTTAACAGATGATAAACTTACATGGAAGCTAGAAAGTTCAAAAACAATTGAAATCTACAAATGTAAATTGGCGAAGTAAAAATGAAAAATATCGGGAAATATTCAAAAGGACAATAAAAAAGGTAAAGCTCCTAAACAAGAATTCTATATTTGGTAAATGGTGAAATCCCATGAGAAAAAGAGGTCTCAAAAGTGACTCAAATCAGAAAGTACAATTTTTTTTTGAAGTACTTAAAAAGAAATACCTGGAAAAATTCAATAGCACCAGTAAAATCTCCCTGGGATAACTTGGTTCGAGCTTGTTCCAGGTTGGCATCTCTCTTCCTGCAATATAGAACTGTTGAGAATCCAAATTCAAGAAAAAAAATGATTAAACGGTCCTCTATTTTACAAAGTGTATCCAGAGGCTTCATTTCACGTGCCTTTCAGGTAAGTTTATTTTCTGTACACTAGAATTCTCAGCATTACCAGAACGTTTTGTAAATAATCTAAAAGCTGTTAATGGCATGGAACAAATAAGGAATCTCTTTCTTCGCAAATGTAGCTTCCAAAAAACATTGGGATACATTAATAGTATAGATTTAGTGTTAAATTCTAGGATCGCTGCAAATGTAATAACAATTGTCATTGTATTGATTGTGTTCCAAATGCAAATGAAGGCTTATAAATATGAGAGGAGGAGACATGTCTCATGAAGAGACATGTCTCTACAGTTAAACATCACTAGTTAACATATTGATATAATAGTATAAATAACCATACAACTCATCTTAAGCATATATGTAATATTAATATGTTAACCATATATGTAATATATTATTATATAATAATATATAGTATATATTATTATATTATTATATAATAATATATAATATATATTATATATATAAGATATTCTTCTTAAAGATGATTTACCATCAACAAGGTATCTCATGTTAAAATCAATCCAACAGAAGCTACAACCTTAACACTCCCTCTTAGCTAGGGAGGATTTATAGAACACATTATGCTCTCAAGAATATGAAGAGCTATCATCTCAGTGTGATATTCAATTCACTATGAGGTTAAATTTCTCACTTTTCATAACACACAATTGAAACAATTTCCATAGCTTTAAAACACCACCTTAAGTGTAGTCTATAGTAGTAACTATGTCATGGTGTCTGGTAAGATCTGGCCCAAGGAACCATAACAAGTTGGTTATCATGGTGTCCGGCAAAATCCGGCCCAAAGAACCATGATAAGAGGTCTAACATTTATAAGATCACCACCTTACAATGGTTACCTTTTGTTTGTTCGTTATCATGATTTCCAGCACTCTGGGGCAACAATTTTATGAAGTCTGTAATGATAACAAGTCTACCATTTATAAGATCGTCATTTTATAATGGTTACCTCTTGTTTATATATGTCAATGAAAAATCGTCAACTTTCATTACATATCATAACAGCATTATGTAGTAACTTACATGATATCCACCATGAACCACCATAGCTGCTACTAGAGTGTGGAACAAGGATTTTCACCTTAGACTTCTCTCTCATAGAGGAGAAAACACTACACGGAATTTCACTTAAAACTTCTCCTCATAGAGAAGATATCATCACAAAGGATTGCATCTCAAAATTTCTCCTTCTGAAAAATGACCCTGGGAAGCCGGGTCTTACTTCGTCAAAAACTCTCTTCACCCAAGGATGCCTATCAAACTCAATCTTTTGATTTTCTAATGATAAGTCAATACTTCCTCATGATGCACTCAAGACTAGGCCCATCAAAATCATGCAGTCACACACATGTATTTCTAGACTCCCTCTGAGTATTAATCTTCTAAGCTCCTGCGTTGCCCTCAAAGAAGTGTCATACTCCCTCTTAATGTAGAAGGATACTCATAATCTCAATCATTTAAGGCATTCACTTTAAGATCCTCACTTTATCCTGATCATCAAATGACTAATGAATTCTTGCTTGCACAGTATTTGGTAGCATGTGTAAAGTACCAAGCTTCTTTTCCTGCAAGAATTTCCTCAACCATAAAAGAAAAGATCAAGGCAAATGAATTTTTACAATACATATAGAAATTAAATTTAAGAGAGAATACAATGAGTAGATAAATGTAATACTCAAAGATAACAAATATTTATCTCCATGCGAATGGAACATCTTTCCTTTATAGATGGTTCAAGTGAGAAGAGAACATTGTTTATCATTTCCCCCCCACAATGTGAAGTTCCCACTTTTATACTGTTGAACAATTTTGTATCAATTATGAAAACTTATTTCTAAGTTCCAAGTTGCTCTTTTCGTCCATTGAAGGTCGAAACATTCATTTAGCTTAACAATAGAAGCAAACATGTCCTTCCATTTTCTCAAACTAGTCTAGAATACGCCAATATCTTGAGTGATTATGGTTGTGCCACATGAATAAGTATTTTGCAATTTGTGTATTCCGAATTTTTGATCGAGATCGCCGAAGGTTGACTAGATCATATCCTTTATCTTCTCCCTCTCTTTGAAGGTTGTTGTTAGCCATTTTTGCTCCCCACCCCGCCAAAAATTGAATTTTAGGGTGGCAGACATGTCCAACAGTCAAATTTGACTTATTCAAATTTAAATTGCCATGCATGCATAATAGGGATACGTAACAAACTTATTCTTTTTCCTCATATCCCTAAGTCTTAACCATTCTCTTCATATTGCATGGTATGATCTTATGTTCCAAGTCACAACCGTGCGACTACCCTTCATCACCTGGTCGAAGGTAGTTAGGGTTTAACCATCAAGGAGGCCGCGACAGTACAACGCAGTCAAATTCATACCCAGTCGCATCATCACAGTTACCCTCAGGTTCAGGTAGTTTCAGGCTACAACCATGCAAAGTTTAACTCCAGCAGTCAGAAGTCATTTGGATCGCAAGGTTGCAAGTGGTTAGGCTTAACTCAAGGTCAGGACTGCGACGCGAAATAGCGAAGGTAGCAAATCGCATGATTGTCGAGGTTAATGTGTAATCACAGGTTAAGGTTGTGGAGATGCGACAAGACACCATGTAGATGAACTGATGATGTGGCAATTCAATGTCAGAGAGTTGAAAGGTTGGCAGTTCCTGATTGGCCAAGATACTAAACTATGCAAGGTGGACTCAACTTTATTGTGATCATTGGATTTGGAGAGATCAACAGCTGTCGTATTTTTGCTTTCTCAAGCTATATGATGTTTAGTCAATGTGAGAATACAACGAGCTACCGCGTGTCAAGGTGGGCCAGGTTCAAAAGAGTCTCCTTTTCGCATCATCGCAGGAGTCAAAAGTCATTCATCGGATGAAGCGGATATATTGAATCGATGTACTCCTTTGAAAAGCTTCAAGGGTCCAAGTTGCGATAATGCGAAAATCAAGGGCAATTTCAGTTTTAATCTCTACCGTCAGATTGAAGACAGATCGAAGGTTGTCGTTATGTCGCTAGCCAAAGTTGCAAGGTTATTAATCATAGCGATATAACGACAAGCTACAACTTGTCCAAGTGGGCCCGATCTTTCAATTCCTGTTGTCGTGGCATCGCAAGAGCCAGTTTCTAAGGGGTAATTCATTGAATGAAGGTTGACTCATTCAACTAACATGCATTCCACAAAAAAGGCAAACAAAGCAGTGTTCTGATCTCATGATAAGCTATGTTCATAAGATTGCAAGGGTAAAGGGCTATAACCAACGATGTTACGACCAGGTCACTGGACTACGATCTTATGATGTGTTGTAAGATTGCGAAGGCAATTTTGAGGTCTCCCGATATTACGATACTCAATTGTCGTAACATCATAGAGACGTATGGTCGCATGGAGATTATAAGAGGTCTCTGATCTTATGATGTGTTGTTGTTCATGGGATAGTAGAGGCAAATGTTGAGGGCTGCAACTATATGAGGTAGGGTGTTATCGAGACATCGTGGTGTCATAGTGTCGAGCAATCGTAGGATCATAAGAACATAAATGCTGAGATTTTGAAGGGTTCCAATGGTACGATAAACAGCAGATTGTAAGATCTCAAGGGTGATTTTTTGGGCTCTTGAAGCTACGAATAAGGTTGATTGTGCCATCGTATGATCGTGAGATCATAGGGGGCATGAAAAGGTAAAGGGCAGTTTTCGGAGCAGTCATCCATCGAATGAAGGGGTAAAAGTTGAATCGAGGTTTTCATTGTGAGATCGTGGAGCAAGGAATGCAATGTTCCGATCTTACAAAAAGGTTGTTGTTTGTGAGATCACAAGGTTAAAAATGAGACCGCCGAAGACACAAGGGTTAGTTGATCGCGATCATAGGATCATGAGGATTATAGTTGTTGCTACCGATGTTATGATAGACTACAATCATGAGATCATAAGGTCGTAAGATCGTGAAGGATGAAGGAGGGCCCGATATCACGATAAGTTGCGATCGTAAGATCATAGAGATTATAAAAGGCACCTTCGATCATGAGATAACTGACGATCGTAAGATCATAAAGACTAAGATTCCAGGCTGAAGATGATACGAGTGGTTGACTTCGTTGACAATCATAAGATCATAGGTCCCCGGATTGATCAAATGGGTGCTCTTCTTTTTCGAGTTGGAAAATATAAAAGGTCTTTGACTAATAAAATATCAAGAAAGGTACCAGGTGGAGGTTGAATATAGTTGACTCGCTGATATATTTGATTTGGCGTGTCGAGAACAAAGCAAGCAACTCTTTAATGGTGAAATAGATCTTTTTAATTGTCTACAACCACTTCTAAGCATTCTCCATGCCTAGTAGATGAAAAGGGACACTCCACCGCCGCCTGGTTTATCCATCTACCCAGTCAGAATGATAATGTTTGTCGTTTCTATCTTCTCAGGGCCCTGTTCAATGAAAGATATGATTTTCCTACATTTGGATGTGTACCCCGATTAGATCTTCCCCATATTTGTAGTGATTGTTCTCTACAACTTTAATGGTAGTAGTTGAGCTAAGCCTTAGGGCAGAAGCTATCTCAATTATGCTTGAACTATAAAAGCAAGTTTTGTGACTCTTCCAAGGGTCGATTGATTTTTTTTCTGACTCTATAGCAGAAGTATTCTATACTATGTTACTGTAATTTCCTTTTGTCTATGAATGAATGAAATTCTCTGTTGTACCTCATTCTCCCATCAAGTTTAGTGCAAAATCTTCTTGCCTCTATTGATGTTTTGTTTTCATTCTTCAATCTGCATGACAATATCTACTTTTGCTTCTTAGATGTTATAGAGTGAAGTTCCTTCCTTGTAACATCTCATTTGGTTCCTGATCTATATGTGATTGTTGAGTTAATGCAAAGGTTGAATCAGTGTATCTTGAGATCATATTGATGAGTAGTGCATTGTTAGGCAAATATAAGGCCGAACAAACTATTTAGGTGCATCACCCCCTTTAGATTAGATTAGGTAGTTTGATTTCATGCATCTCCTTCTCCCTTTTCCTCTCAAGAACTAGTTAGGTGCACCCTAATAGTAAGAAAGCTGGCCTTCTCTGGAGATTCGACCTTAAAGCACAAGTCCCACACTTGGAGGTCATTTCCATGTTACATGAGGTCGCCTGAGAAGTAGTACCTCAGGCAAGGGTGCAGACTTTTGTGTCAACATTTTTTGCCACACCCGGTGGGACACTCATATTGAAGCATTCTTAGGTCTACTGGTTCACTGGTGTCAAAGAAGATAACTTCAAATTCATGCTGAGAAGATAGTGCTGCTCTCAGTATTCCGGGGCTTCAAGAGGCTCATTTTCAAGTACTTAGCGACTCTATTCTACCTATACATTCTAGTTTCCAGACCAAAGTTGCTATGATTCATGCCCAAAGCTGACACAAGAGCATATTCTAGAGGTAACTTTCAATATACTAAGCTCTCATTTTCAAATCCTAGAAGAAAAAAAGAATAGACTCTCTATCACCAGTTAGGAGTATAGAAGTAATACATACCCCTCCAAGATCTCTCTCTACTCCTCTTGATAGATCACAGCCTAGGATACAATCTGCCCATTTGAACAGATCACTATTTCATATGGCCCTCCCTAGAGCCCATGCTTTTGCTACCTACAATGGTGGGAGTCCTCTCCTTCTAGCTCAAAGACATGATATACTCGTAGCTGCACTTAAAAGCCCACCTAATTTTACTGGTGAAACTTGCATTTCTCCCTTAGAACATATTCAAGAAGTTTCAAATGTCTATAATACACATGGTATTACAGAAGATGATATTGCTGTTAGATTACTAGCCTCATCACTAAAAGAAAAGGCCTTACAATGGTATAGGGGTTTACCACAAAACTCTATTACTGATTGGGACGGGTTAGGAGCAAGACTTTGTAAACATTTTGAAGATAAGAGTGATCATCTATCACTTTTAGAACAGCTAACAACTATTAAAAGAGCACCCCATGAATATATGACAGATTTCAAAAGACATGGGATAGAATACTTGTTGCAGTAAAGCCTTCCCCTGGTAATACTTTCTTGTATTACCTCAAAGCCTTTAATAGTGATATTGCTACCACTTTACAATCCATGGGAGGAGACACTTTACCAGCTGCCTATGAAATTGCTATAATGGCAAAAAATATCTTGATACAAGGTGGGAAGTTAGCTCCAAAGCCTCCAATGCCTTTCTTTCCTGACATGCCTAATCATCAGCCTACTATAGCCCCTATTCCTACCACATCTACATGCCAACCTCTGGCCATAACCCCAATAGCCTCTACATCCTCAAATGAGACAGATAAGATTGAGGCCATGATGCAGATGTTGATGCAAAATATAGACAAAAGGCTTCAAGATCATAGCTTTGACATGGGTAGGAAATTCCAAGATCAAAGCTTAGAAACACAAATTACTAAACGGGCTATTGGTCAGCAAAAATTGTTAATCCAAACCCTTGGAAATGAGGTGACAACTCTCAAAGGACAACAATCCCAAATTGTTAGGTTGGCTCAGCCTTACAATCAGAATTTGCAGTCAAATAAGCCAACACATCAAGGGTAGGTTCCATGGCCCCAAAATAAATCTTTGAATGGTGTGCCCTATGCAGCCTCAGATCAGTCACAAGCAGTTGTTCATCAGAATAACCTCGCTCAGGAACAAGAAGGATACACGTATGGTTATCATTCCAATGATCAAGGTGCAGTTTCTTAGACCTTGCCTATACAAGAGGAACCAACAACTTCAGGACAGCAATATGATATGAATCAAACACAAGGAGGTGCTTCTTATGCCATCTTTGGTAAGGAGGATTTTGGTGGTAGATGTCAGAAGAACAATAGCACTACAGCCATACGTGCCATGGACCCAGGGATAGCAAATGGGGCAGCTACATCAGTTCAAAATCAAATTAAAAGAGAGAACTGCAGGAAGAAAGAAGAATCTAGGGCTGCTCCTATATCAGCAGGGAGTGAACCTTCAATTTCAGCCACCCATGCACAACCCTACAAGGAAGAAAGTCAAAGTAAGGAAATGAAACCACCTCCCTTTTATATCTCTTTAGTCATAGGAGATAAAATAGTTCATAATTGCATGATAGACTCTGGTGCTAGAACCTCAATCATGCCTAAGAGGATTACTGATCAGCTAGGCATAAAATATGAGCCTATGACTAATGGGATTACTCAGTTGGATGGCAGTTCTTGTAGAACTGTAGGGGTATTCAAAGATTTAGAAGTGACCCTATATGCATGTCCTAGCTACACTATGTTGCGGGATATAACTGTTATAGATCTCCCTACACACTTTGTCATTTGCTTATCAAGAGATTTCACTACTAAGATTAGTGGTGGGTGTATTGCTGCTGATTGCTTCCAAATGTTCTTCAAAACTGGGAATGGCACAAAGACCTTCATCATGGCAGAAGCATTCAATATCCATCATATTGAGCCTTACACGATTGACCCTACAGACATGAATTGTACTCTCTTTGATAGGGAGGAAGGCCACTTGAATCCATTTAGGCACACCGATGAAGCTGAACCAAGGGTCTATGTTATTCATGAACAGGATGATGTCATTCCAAATCTGATCCAAGCTAAAAATGAGGAGATCCCACACAAGTCAACATTAATTGAGTTCCTTGAGCAACAAGAACAGAGAGAGCAATTGGAGGAAATATGGTTCTCCCAAGAGATTGATGATGATAATTTTGTCTTCCAGGATATAAAGGATGATTTGTTTCATCAAAGTGAGAGATATGAATACAAGGGTGAACCACCTTGTGTGTAAGATTCTGGTGGAGTGTGGTATTACAATCAGCCACATGATGACAAAGGAATGATGCTTGAACTTGTCAAGCATTCCAAAGTAAGAAAGAAGGGAAGCTACTTCAACAAGCCAGTCAATGGGTTTGTTTTGCTTGCATCTCGGTAAATTTCTATATATAGTAGGATAGTTGTTTTTCAATTTTCCAAGAAGTGCACGAGCACAAGTTGTTTCCCTACGAGATAGTAAAGTTTTTTTGTTTTTTTGTAGTTGCAGAGATTGCAATTTTTTTTGGTTATTTGCAGAATGGGTTTCCCTTCTTTGTGACTCTATAGCCCAATGGATGCTTAAGGCCACCAATCTCATGCTTAGCAAGTTAGCATCCCCCTTGAGTCGCCAAAATTGTTAGTCATTTTAGCCCCCACCCCCCCCCCAACCCCCCCCGAAAAAATTTGAATTTTAGGGTGGCAAACATGTCCAACAGTCAAATTTGACTTATTCAAATTTAAATTGCCATGCATGCATAATAGGGATACGTAATAACCTTATCCTTTTTCCTCATATCCCTTAGTCTTAACCATTCTCTTCATATTGCATGTTATGATCTTATCTTCCAAGTCGCGACTGTGCGACTACCCTTCATCGCCTGGTCGCAGGCAGTTAAGGTTTAACCATTAAGGAGGCCGCAACAGTGCTACGCAGTCAAATTCATACCCAGTCACACCATCGCAATTACCTTTAGGTTCAGGCAGTCTTAGATTGCGACCATGCGAAGTTTAACTCCAGCAGTCAGAATTCATGTAGATCGCAAGGTCACGGGTGGTTAGGCTTAACTCAAGGAAAGGATTGCGACGCAGTGATTCCCTTTATCGCTCATTCGCAGGGTTTAACACCCAGGTTAGCAATTCAAGTGGTGATGCTGCGAATGGTTATGGACTACATAGTCACAGAGAGTTAACATTAAACCAAGGTTAGATCGGCAACGTTGCGATTCTCTTCCTGTTCGCACAGTCACAATGAGTTAAGGCTAACCTAGGATTCATGTTGTGAAATGGTGAACGTAGCAAATTGCATGATCGTTGGGGTTAATGTGTAATCACAGGTTAAGGTTGCGGAGACACAACAAGACACCATGTGGATGAACCTGATATTGTGGTAGTTCAGTGTCAGAGAGTTGACAGGTTGGCAGTTCCTGATTGGCTAGGGTACTAAACTATGCAAGGGGGCCTAAGTTTTATTGTGATCATTGGATCTAGAGAGATCAACAACTGTCGTATTTTTGCTTTCTCAAGCTGCATGATGTTTAGTGAATGCAAGAATACAATGAGCTACCGCATGTCAAGGTGGACCAGGATCATAAGGGTCTCCTTTTCGCATCATCGCAAGAGTCAAAAGTCATTCATCGGATGAAGCGGACATATTGAATCGATGTAGTCCTTCGAAAAGCTTCAAGGGTCCAAGTTGCGATAATGCGAAAATCAAGGGCAATTTCAGTTTTAATCTCTACTGTCAAATTGAAGACAGATCAAAGGTTGTCGTTATGTCGCTAACCAGAGTTGTAAGGTTATTAATCATAGCAATATAACGACAAGCTGCCACGTGTCCAGGTGGGCTCAATCTTTTAGTTCCTACAATCGTGGCATCACAGGAGCCAATTTCTAAGGGGTAATTCATTGAATGAAGGTTGACTCATTCAACCGACATGCATTCCACCGAAAAGGCAAACAAAGCAGTGTTCCGATCTCACGATAAACTATGTGAGATCACGAGGGTAAAGGGTTATAACCAACGATGTTACGACCAAGTCTCTGGGCTACGATCGTACAATGTGTCATAAGATCGTGAAGGCAATTTTGGAGTCTCCCGATATTACGATAGTCAGTTGTCATAACATCGTAGAGACGTATGGTCCCATGGAGATTACAAGAGGTCTCTGATCTTCCGATGTGTTGTTGTTCGTGGGATTGTAGAAGCAGATGCTAAGGGTTGCGACCATACGAGGCAGGGTGTTATCAGGACATCGCGATGTCGTAACGTCAAGCAATCGTAGGATCATAAGAACACAAATGCTGAGATTTTGAAGGGTTTCGATGCTACGATAAACAGTAGATCGTAAGATCTGAGGGGTGATTTTCTGGGCTCCCGAAACTACAAGAAAGGTTGATGGTGCCATCGTATGATCGTGAGATCATAGGTGGCATGAAAAGGTAAAGGGTCATTTTCCAAGCATTCATCCATCGAAAGAAGAGGTAAAAGTTGAATCGAGGTTTTCATTGTGAGATTGTGGAGCAAGGAATGCAATGTTCCGATCTTACAACAAGGTTGTTGTTCGTGAGATCGCAAGGGTAAAATATGAGACTGCTGAAGACACGACAAGGGTTCGCTGACCGCGATCATAGGATCGTGAGGATTATAGTTGTTGCTGCCGATGTTACAATAGACTGCAATCATGAGATCATAAGGTCGTAAGATCATGAAGGATGAAGGATGAAGGAGGGCCCGATGTCATGATAAGTTGCAATCGTAAGATCATAGAAATTATAAAAGGCACCTTCAACCATGAGATAACTGACGATCGTAAGATCGTAATGTTGACAATTGGCTAATGAAGATATGTAATTGTTGTCATTTATGGCAACACATGATGTAGAAAACCTTGAAAATAAAGATACTTAGCTTTTAGTACCTAGAAAATTGTCTAAGTATGAAATTGGTTTACAACAGTTTATTGTTTTGTATGTAACTTGTTACTAATGTCATATTATGACTAATGAGGTTACATGGAGAAAGCAAGAAGTATGTTGGACATGTGGTTAACGTCGTGTGCAAGAATACCTCTAACACTTATTCAAGTTTTAGTGAAAGCAGTTATGTGATTATTAGTCAAGAACAGAGAGCAGTATTTAACATATAACTTGTTTATATGATGTTATTTCTGGAAGAAATGTAGATGGTATACATATTGATGATGGTGTGTACAACCTCGGACATCAGTATGGACTATATGGATAAAAGATATTCAAGATTTGCCGAACATCTAAATTGGAGGTAAAAGAATTATTTTGTTTACAAAATAATTACTTGACCAATTAGGGCCAACATCCTAGATGTTTACTCTAAGCTGGAAAAGTGTATTTTGGTCTTAGCCGACCCAACTGCAATTTGTGAAAAGGCATGGTATTTATGCAAAGGACATCTTGCAATAAGAAGTGTGCATTTGTATTGTGATAAGTGATATGTGAACTTTTTGTGAAGCAATATATGTAAAGTTTTGAGAACCTGATTTTGTGATCCGAGATCGAGTTGAGGTCAGAGATCAGTCAAGAAAGAAGTTACAGCACCTATTTACCAAAAGAATAATTACTTGTTTGGGCAGTGAGCTCTTCTTGGAATTGGAAGTGCATGTTTGGGCAATGAGCTCTTCTTGCATCTACTTTACTACAACTCTTAACAGGGTTGGAATCTCCTAACAGGGAATCTCTATACTAAATTTGCTCATTGACTCCTAACAGGGTCCATCCTCTAACAAGGAACATATATATCAATATACTATCTAGTGGGTATCATCCCCACCAGGGTTTTCCCTTGGCTAGGGTTTCCCTAGTTAACAAATTATGGTGCTATGAGTTATCTTTGTGCATGGTTACTATTACTATTCTGCATTACGTGTTTACTTTCTTACATATGGTTTAAAGTAATAAATAATATCCAATTGGCGACTAAAGCTTGTACATTACTGATTCTCCCCCCCCCCCCCCCCCCCTTCTCAATAATTTCTATTTCTAACAATTGGTATTAGAGCACAGTTACTCAGAAGAGGTTTGACAGCTTGAGTATGATCTCTATGGATATGGAACAATTGATGAACCTTGAAGAGGCACTTGAACAAATTGATCTCCTTACTAGAAAAAGAGATAAGCTCAAGGATAGATATGAAGACTCCGAAGTATATATTGGACAAT
Organism: Cupressus sempervirens; assembly: GCA_028749045.1. Taxonomy (NCBI): domain Eukaryota; kingdom Viridiplantae; phylum Streptophyta; class Pinopsida; order Cupressales; family Cupressaceae; genus Cupressus; species Cupressus sempervirens. Next base: position 84,530,113 of record CM053785.1, read on the forward strand.
TGAAGGACAAGATTAAACATCTCAAATCCAAGCCTGAATCTACTAAATCTGAAACTAGTGATGATGATTATTCAAAACTGAAGACAGAGTACAAGATCTTGAAGCATGAATTGAAGATTACCAATCTAAAGTTGAGTTTGAAGAGTGATCCTAGCAAAGTTGAATCTGATTTGAAGACTGAAAATTCAAATCTTAGAGCAAGTCTAGCAAAGAAGAAATCTGAGTTTGAAACATTGAAAGAAGATCATGAAGAACTTCATAAGTACAACACTACTGTGAAAGGTGAACTAACTCAATGCGAACAACAACTTGAAAAGCTTTATGCTAGCAGAGAAGAGCTTGATGATTCAATGTCAATACAGAGACCTACCTATGATAAGACTGGTCTTGATTATTTATTTAACATGTCTGCAAAGAAACCTAAAAATAGATCAGATCTGAAAGGAAAAGATAAATCTAATGATAAGATTGAATCTAGTCAATCTTCTAATAAACCTAAAGAAGTTGGTCAAGATGAGGAAGCTGAGATTTTGGATGAACCAAAGCAAGTTGAATCTCCTAAGGAAACCAGGTATGAATTTAGAGGTAAGTGGTTTTCATGTAATGAAATAGGTCATATGAAAATAAATTGTACAAATAAGTCATTTAATCATGTTATGGATTTTTACCAGCATAATTGTCGTGGTATGGGTCATAAAGCAATTGATTGTAGGAAACCTAAATATGATAATCATAGAAGAAATCGTAGAATGAGTAGAATGTCTAGGAACACTAATCCTGCAGATAGAAGAAGATCTAATGAGAGGGCATCGAGAGAAGGAAGACTTTATGAAGATATAAGGCAGATCGTGTGTTATAAGTGTAACAACTTTGGACACATAACCCGGAATTGTCATGCACCTATTGATCAGCAAAATCCTAGAAGCAAAACCCCAATATGTTAGTTATGCAACAACTTTGGACATACAACAAAGTATTGCAGAATGGATAGAAACTTCAAAGATAGAAGAAACAATGGAAGAAACTTCAAAAATAGAAGGAACGATGGAAGAAACATTGGAAATGATAGAAGGAACCATGAAAGGAACTCAAGAACTAGCAAAGATAATGAAGATCAAAGAAACATAGTCAGTGAACTTCGAGAAGAACTTAATGAGGCATTTTTGAAGGGATTTAATATTTCTAAGGAAAAGTTAGATGATGCAGAGACAAGAAAATCGAAGTTAGTAATCGAGTTTGATTCAGTCAAGTTGAATTAAGCTTGTTCACAACACTAGAATTTGAAACTTCATGTAGAGATCAAACTACAGGTAGCGAAGTTGGGAAAAGGTGTATCAAGATAAGTTTAGACTGTAGCTAAGCTCGCTTGTAATTTGGAGCTTATCGGAACTTGTTACGAAGGAATTAAGAGTTACTGTTATGATAGAGAAAGTTAAGTCTATAGCAAAAGATGTAAACTATGCTTTTACAGCGAATTTCGTGGAGCGAAGTTACTTGGAGCATTGTCATGATGGAAGGAAGCTATGGTAAACTTCGGGTAGCATTTGAAGATTGAACAAAGATTTTGAGCAGATATTTGATTTCGGAATGAAATTGACAGCTTTTTCATGTTTGCAAGTTTGCAATTAATGCAAGTTTAAATTGAATGAATAAAATGGAGTACAGACTTGATTAACACTTCATTGCAATCACATCAAAGCATAGAGCACTCAAAAGCGAATTGACAAGGCGATTTCGAACTAAACCCTATTTCGGAAAGAGGTATTTTGTCATTTCTCCGCAGAATTTCTTCAATAAATTTTATATTTGATAGAATCATGGATATGTCAGTTGTTCATAATGGTGAGAATGAAGAGAGACCGAAATTGAAGGTCGTTTTTGTGAAACCCGTAGAAGGAAACCCTAATTCAACATTATCTATTAGTCTGAAGAACGTAGTGTATTTCGAAGACGTAGGAAGTTATCTTAATAGCAAGTTTGAAACTACTAGGATCGAGTATATGAACAAAGGTATAGAAGTTGTCTTTAACCATGATATGTCAGTAAAGCCCGGATTTGAACATTTGAAAGATTTAGACTTAGTCAAATATCATTTCTACTGTGAACTTGATACTAAGGAATGGACACAAATTGTACTAAGTAGAATTCATAATGGAAAATTGTGGATGAAAGACAATATAGTTGACATTTCAGCTGACCTTATTCATGAGGTAACTAGTCTTAGCAAACAAGGCAGTGTACCTATAGGTGAGAAACTAGTTAAGAAGAAGATTGAGAGCTACACAAAGGCAGTTTATAATGGAAAGGCCATGGTGATCAGCACCATTAAACAAGATGATGTAAGATTCCTAAGCAGAATCATTGCCTACTCTATATGTGCAAGTTCTAAGATGGATGTATTATCAGCAGGATTCATCTATGCAACCTATAAGATTTGTCATGAAACCCGTAGAAGGAAACCCTAATTCAGCATTATCTATTACTCTGAAGAACATAGTGTATTTGGAAGACGTAGGAAGTTATCTTAATAGCAAGTTTGAAACTATTAGGATCGAGTATATGAACAAAGGTATAGAAGTTGTCTTTAACCATGATATGTCAGTAAAGCCCGGATTTGAACATTTGAAAGATTTAGACTTAGTCAAATATCATTTCTACTGTGAACTTGATACTAAGGAATGGACACAAATTGTACTAAGTAGAATTCATAATGGAAAATTGTGGATGAAAGACAATATAGTTGACATTTCAGCTGACCTTATTCATGAGGTAACTGGTCTTAGCAAACAAGGCAGTGTACCTATAGGTGAGAAACTAGTTAAGAAGAAGATTGAGAGCTACACAAAGGCAGTTTATAATGGAAAGGCCATGGTGATCAGCACCATTAAACAAGATGATGTAAGATTCCTAAGCAGAATCATTGCCTACTCTATATGTGCAAGTTCTAAGATGGATGTATTATCAGCAGGATTCATCTATGCAACCTATAAGATTTGTCATGAAACCCGTAGAAGGAAACCCTAATTCAGCATTATCTATTACTCTGAAGAACATAGTGTATTTGGAAGACGTAGGAAGTTATCTTAATAGCAAGTTTGAAACTATTAGGATCGAGTATATGAACAAAGGTATAGAAGTTGTCTTTAACCATGATATGTCAGTAAAGCCCGGATTTGAACATTTGAAAGATTTAGACTTAGTCAAATATCATTTCTACTGTGAACTTGATACTAAGGAATGGACACAAATTGTACTAAGTAGAATTCATAATGGAAAATTGTGGATGAAAGACAATATAGTTGACATTTCAGCTGACCTTATTCATGAGGTAACTGGTCTTAGCAAACAAGGCAGTGTACCTATAGGTGAGAAACTAGTTAAGAAGAAGATTGAGAGCTACACAAAGGCAGTTTATAATGGAAAGGCCATGGTGATCAGCACCATTAAACAAGATGATGTAAGATTCCTAAGCAGAATCATTGCCTACTCTATATGTGCAAGTTCTAAGATGGATGTATTATCAGCAGAATTCATCTATGCAACCTATAAGATTTGTGTTGAGAAAGAACAAATTAACCTAAGTGAAATTCTGAGAGTGCAACTCCTTGAAAACTTAGAGAAGATCAAGAGGACAAAGAATGGTGTGTTTAGATTCCAATCATTGATCATTCATATATTCTTTCATGTACTTAAGAGATTTTCATACTTATCAGTCACAGAGATTACGAGTAGTGAGAGATGTACTATGGAAAAGATTACAAATGTATGTAAAAGACATCCAGCAGACAAAATCTTGGACAGCGGAAATTTGATCATGAAGATATTTCAGAATGGGATGAAACAAAGATTCAGAATTACACCTGCAATTGTAGAAAGATTCAAAGATGATAAATGTGTTATGGTTGATACAAATTTAACTCATATTCAAGTAGTAGAACCTTGGGAAACATTCCTTGATCCCTTAGGTTATGAATTAAGTGATGATGTAGCAATTAGATATATTGATCTATTATTGAAATCCGAAAAGGACCAAGCTGAGTACAGATTTGGGACATATGAAGAGATTACCCAATCTGCTTATCAAACATCCTTAGAAAAAGCATCTCACAAAAAGATTGAGACAATAATGAAAAAAGCTCTAACTGAGGCCGATATGACAGAAAGTGAGTCATAGGCAGTTAGGCGGCCAATGAAACAAGGAATAATGTATGTGCAACCATTATCAGTTGGGCAACCATTTGTTGTGTTTATTGCAGAGATACCTTTAGAACAGAGCATTCCATATGTTGCAGTATCAGCTGAACAACCAAGTGAGCCGAAGAGAAAATCTGAATGATTAGTGGAAGCTGAGACTACTAGAACTAAAAGAGTCAAGCAACAAGCCACTGGACCAAGTAAAAGATAAAAGTCATTGTTGACAATTGTGGAATCCAGCGAAGAAAAAGAACAAAGAGTTAAACAGGTAGAGAAAGTCATTGTTTCTAAATAGTCAATAGGTAAAGCAAGGCAACCTTGGAAGCCGAAGATTGAGAAGATCAATTCAGCAGTTGCAAATGAAGGGAACTTTGTTCAGATGAACAAATTCTATGATCTATATAATGATATTGAGAAAGATCAAATTGATATCTCTACTGTAAGATATATAAATGCTAACAATCTGAAACTTAAGGATATTGAAGGCACAATAAATCAGAAAGTCTATGACAGACTCATAGAGAAGAAAGCACAAACTTGGGAAGAGGATATAGAACTTTGGAAGTCCATGATAAGGACTATATGAAAAACAGATAATGAGGAAGAAGTCAAGAAATTGTTGAACAATCTAGCACCTTACTTGAGGAACAAGGTAAGACCATTTCCATTTATGGTGGGTGAGAAGGATAAAATAAGGAGTGAAACAGCAGCAGCTATCAGTCAGATGATGACAGAGTCAAAGGCAGCACCTACTCCAGCACCTAAAACTTCGGAAGTGTCAGTAAGTGGTGACACTATGTAGATTGACCAGACCAATGTTACTATTAACATTGATGACACTAACCCTTTTGAGAGTTTCGAACAATCTAAATCTCAGGTCAAGGTTATTCAGGATCAATTGAAACTAATTGAAGAGGAAAAGAGGCAGTTAGAGGCTGGAAAAGAGAAAGATTGAAGAAGCCAAGTAGAGATTGCTTGAAGAAGAAAAGAAAAGAAGAGTTGAGGAAGAAAAGAAAAAGAAGGAAAAAAAAGAAAAGGAGGAAAAAAAGAAAGAAGAGAAAAGAGCTAAGGAGGTAGCAGAGAAGAAACAAAGGGAAGATGAAACTAAACCATCTAGTTCATCTACTCCACTTTCACTTGCTAGCCTAACAAGTGATGATGATGATCAAACTGACTTGATCTCATCTCTGACAAAACTCATTGAGAAGAACAGAAAAGTAAAGAGCTTACAAGGAACCTTGATGGAGGTAACTGACAGATTACACAATACTCTGGTAGTTCAGCATATAGAAGCAGATCTCGAACAGAGGGCACAAGTAGTGTTAAAGTCCTTTGATGAGGAATTTACAAATTTGTTAAATGTTGCATAATCCAAGGCCCAGATTTCTCATGATGCTAATCTATTTAGCACCATTTGTTAGAATATCAAGAATGATTTGTTAAGTCTTGATACTTGTATCAAGGAACTTCAGAGATGTCAACAAGATGGAAAGGTATTGTACATTAAGTGTACCTTATCTCATAAGTTGACCAAGGATTTTGACAATAAGATTAAAGGAAAGCTAAGTGAGCTAGAAGTTCTAACAAGCCAGTTACAGCAACCTTCCAACAAAGTTGATGACTTTGAAGGACAAGTAGCCGGTGTTCACGGTGATATCAGAAAATTGGAACTTAAGAAAGAACAAATTTTGAAGAGATTATCAGAATTCAGAGAATCTATTGCTCTGAAAATATCATCTATTAAGAGATAGTTGGAGTGTGTCAAAGCCAAGGACACCTATTCTAATTTCTTATACTCTGATCTCAATGCAATGGAAATTGCATCATATGCCCTATGTGCAATTCTAACTTCTGCTGAAACAGCCAAGGATGCATGGGTAAAAGGTTTGAATAGTCTCAAGGCAAGTTTTGATGATTGCATGAAGATGTTATCAGCTTAAGGCAGATGAATAGAGTTTTTGACATTCTGACTTTTGTCATTGATGTCAAAGGGGGGGAAGATGCATAAGCAAATTGTAAGTAAGGTAAGGTATGAAATCATATCAAAAGGGGGAGCATGTGTATGTTGTAATCAGTTGTAAAAGATGATTAACGTATTGATACTATAATGTTTTGGACAAGTTTTTGATACTTAGACAATTTTCCCTATTTTGTTGCCATCAATGCCAAAGGGGGAGATTGTCGACAATTGGTTAATGAAGACATGTAATTGTTGTCATTTATGGCAACACATGATGTACATGTTGTAGAAAACCTCGGAAATAAAGATACTTAGCTTTTGGTAACCAGAAAATTATCGAAGTATGAAATTGGTTTAAAGCAATTTATTGTTTTGTATGTAACTTGTTATTGACGTCATATTATGACTAGCAAGGTTACATGGAGGAAGCAGAAAGTATGTTGGACATGTGGTTAACGTCATGTGCAGGAATACTAACTCTAACACTTGTTATTCAAGTTTTAGTGAAAGCAGTTCTGTGATTATCAGTCAGGAACAGAGAGCAATATTTAACATATAACTTGTTTATGTGATGTTATTTATGGAAGAGAAGTTAAATGTAGATGGTAAACATATTGATGATGATGTGTACAACCTTGAACATCAGTACAGACTATACGGATAAAAGATATTCAAGATTTACCGAACATCTAAATTGGAGGTAAAGGAATTATTTTGTTTACAAAATAATTACTTGACCAATTAGGGCCAACATCCTAGATGTTTGCTCTAAGTTGGAAAACTGTATTTTGGTCTTAGCCGACTCAGTAGGAATTTGTGAAAAGGCATGGTATTTATGCAAAGGACATTTTGCGATAAGAAGTGTGCATTTGTATTGTGATAAGTGATATGTGAACTTTTTGTGAAGCAATATATACAAAGTTTTGAGAACCTGATTTTGTGATCTGAGATCGAGCTAAGGTCTGAGATCAGTCAAGAAAGAAGTTACAACACCTATATACCAGAAGACTAATTACTTGTTTGGGCAGTGAGCTCTTCTTGTAATTGGAGGTGTATGTTTGGGCAGTGAGCTCTTCTTGCATCTACTGTACTACAACTCCTAACAGGGTTGGAATCTCCTAACAAGGATTCAAAGTCTCCTAACAGGGACTCTATACTAAATTTGCTCATTGACTACTAACAAGGTCCATCCTCTAACAAAGAACATATATATCACTATATTATCTAGTGGGTATCATCCCCACCAGGGTTTTCCCTTGGCCAGGGTTTCCCTAGTTAACAAATTATGGTGTTATGAGTTATCTTTGTGCATGGTTATTGTTACTATTCTGCATTACTTGTTTACTTTCTTATGTATGGTTCAAAGTAATAAATAATATCCATTTGGCAAGAAAAGTTTGTAGATTACTGATTCACCCCCCCCTCAGTAATTCCTATTTCTAACACATAAAGACTAAGATTCCAAGCTAAAGATGATACAAGGGGTTGACTTCGTTGACGATTGTAAGATCGTAGGTCCCTGGGTTGATCAAATGGGTGTTCTTTTTCAAGCTAGAAAATATAAAAGGTCTTCAGCCAATGAAATATCAAGAAAGGTATAGGGTGGAGGTTGAATATAGTTGACTTGTTGATATATCTAATTTAGCGTGTCGTGAATGAAGCAAGCAACTCTTTAATGGTGAAATAGATCTTTTTAATTGTCTACAACCACTTCTGAGTGTTCTCCATGCCTGGTAGATGGAAAGGGACACTCCATCGCCACCTGGTTTATCCATCTACCTAGTCAGAATGATAATGGCCATTGTTTCTGTCTTCTCAAGGCTCTGTTCGGTGAAAGATATGATTTTCCTGCATCTGGATGTGTACCCCGATCAGAGCTTCCCCAGATTTGCAGTGATTGTTTGTAACATACCAATTTTTCCTAACCAATTTTAATCAGTATTTTAACTAGCAACTAATCCCATTCACAAGACAATGATCTCAACTAGCTAACTATAACTAGAAAGAAGTAATGGCTATCTAATTTATTTGCATCTTAACATCAACGAAATTTAAAGGAATTAAATAAATGATTACTTTGTTATCATAAAATCATTCTAACATGTTCAATTGATTATAAAGTAACAACTACCAATTTTAAACATGCATATATTTCTACACTATCAAATTATGCTTTCATTATTCTAAAAGTAAATGTGCAAAGAACATATAGATATGATGAAGAATTCTCTTTGTCTTGTTGTTGAAGCCTCGGCATTGGTGAGAGGAGAAGCATTGACATAGGCTTAACCTCCCAAACGCGGACCATACTTATCCCCACACATCCTAACTTAATAGAACGGCCCTCCCTACCTCGGGATTGGGCTTGGAATGTTCTTAAGTCCAACCATCTGAGTAATCAGGTGGTTTGAGTGTCCCATCAGTTATTCCCCAAAATAACTAAAGCATCTAGACAAACAAAAAAAAATCTCATGATCGGCACATCTACCTGTTTCTACCCTGGCCAAGGATTTCGAAGTTGGGTTCGTAAATCCTTTGTTGCTAGGATTTCCACCACTCGACTTGACAACTGTTTTCATCATTAGGACATGCATGAGCTATTATATATGTTTGTTTCATAGTTATCTGATTTAAATTTTGATTCTTGCAGGCAATTCTTCACCTCTTCACCATTTATGGCTTCCTGTCAGTGAGTCCTAGGTGCATAAGAGATTATATCCACTTTATCTCGATTTCACCTCTTCACCATCGATGGCATCCCTGCCGGTGAATTCCTCGATGTTTGGACATCATGATATTATTCACACTTTTGCATAAGATATAAAAAGAAAAATAAATAAATTTGAATGGGAACATTGTCTTATGGTTATCATTATAGTTTCCACCTTTCATATCTAAGACTGTGACAAACTTATGGATTATATTACTATTGGAGACATGATATCAGACCTTGTGATTATCCGACTAAGAAACTATACTTATGCACACATTTTCCATTCAACATTATATTTATTGGACGACAGTATTAACATTATGACAGAACGCTGACTTGGGTAAAGCAGTGAAGGAAAGAAGGGCAAACAGACTATATATGCAAAGAAATGGGTCTGATATAACTCACGTGACCTGTTGCTATGAACTCCCTCCTTTCACGGCCGGAAATGATGTTCTCCCACATTATTTCTTGCTCTAAACTTGTTGAAGAATAAGAACGTGAATGAGAAAAAAGACAGAATGCAGGCTATGCGATTGATAAAGTTCAAAATCACTCGGTTTGCTTTAACACGAATTCAAGTGATTGGAATGGTAGCGGAAATTGTAGTGAGAAGAATGAAATGAATATGATCCAAGGTGCTCTTTAAAATGGCCGGTTTGACTCTTCGACTGCCTTCGATTATCAAGAAGGCTGTTCGAATGTCTCATAAATTTGAAATAAAAAGGAAAAGAAATAAGAGGGAAAGGAATAAAGAGGTAAAGAGTTTTTTTTTTTTTTTTTTTTAAATTATTATTGTGCACTCATTTATACGTTTATGTGTACATATTGATGAAATGACATCTTTAGATTATAAAATTATAACTTATTGATGTCATTTTATTTTTATATACATGTGTTCGTAATTATGGGTTTATAATAATAATTAAATAAGAAATTCCAACAATAAATCTTCAAAGATATGAATTTTATATTCTTAATTTAGATTATTTAAGTCTTTATTATATTGTTTTTCTAATAGCTCACGCGGTCCCATAATGTAACATGTTGTCAAGTTTTCGTATTCTTTCCAAGGTAGTCTTAAGTTAAACCTGTCAATCTTGATGATTAGACCAATCGATCATCCCCTTCCGATGATCCCGTTTAGCAATGCTTCCCCTCTCTTCAATCTTCTTCCTGCAATCACCCAAGCAAAGCATTCTCACCAAGACATCAATTCAAAGATATATTAATCGTTAATTCCAATCAAACAATTGTCGATCATCTAATGACAGTTATAGATTTCATCAACGTCTATAATAACTAACTCATTTTACATGATCACGAATGAAATAACTCGTTATCAGTTGGTACAACGTTTATAATTAACTAACTCACTTCACATGATCAGGAAAGTAATAAATTGATACAACGTCTATAATTAACTAACTTGTTTCACATGATCGGGAAAGAAATAAATTGATACAACGTCTATAATTAACTAACTTGTTTCACATGATCATGAAAGAAATAATTCGTTAAACCAATGGCTATGACCAATTTAAAACTTAGGGCAAAATTTGGGATGTAACATTGTTCTCTGCAACTTTAATGGTAGTAGTTGAGCTAAGCCTTAAAGCAGAAGCTATCTCAGTTATGCTTGAACTATAAAAGCAAGTTTTGTGACTCTTCCAAGGGTCGGTCGATTTTTTCTCTAATTCTATAGCAAAAGTATTCTATGCTCTATTACTGTAATTTTTTGTCTATGAATAAATGAAATTCTCTGTTGTACCTCATTCTCCCATCAAGTTTAGTACAAAATCTTCTTGCCTATGTTGATGTTTTGTTTTCATTCTTCAATCTACATGACAGTATCTACTTTTGCTTCTTAGATGTTATAGAGTGAAGTTCCTTCCTTGTAGCATCTCACTTGGTTCCTGATTTGCATATGATTGTTGAGTTAATGCAAAGGTTGAATCAGTGTATCTTGAGATTATATTGATGAGTAGTGCATTGTCAGGCAGAGATAAGACCGAACAAATTATTTAGGTGCATAACCCCCTTTAGATTAGATTAGGTAGTTTGATTTCATGCATCTCCTTCTCCCTTCTCCTCTCAAGTAGTTAGGTGCACTCTGATAGTAAGGAAGCCGGCCTTCTGCAGAGATTCAACCTCAGAGCGCAAGTCCCACACTTGGAGGTCGTTTCCATGTTACATGAGGTCGCCTAAGAAGTAGTACCTCAGGCAAGTGTGCAGACTTCTGTGTCAACAGTTGCCTCTAATGAAATGTCAGGCTCCCTCTGAATCTCAATCTCCTACTTCCTGCAATAACATTCTCAAAGGAAAAGATCAAGTCACATAGATCTTATAGTACGTAATGAGAGACATACTACTATAAGTAAAATAATAATAGTACTTCAAAGTTTTTTTTTTTAATTATCTCATTGTCATGTAGTCTTCTTCTTCAACAAGTTATCACAGTTGCCCACACTGCAGTTCTTTCTAGACAACGCAACTCCTTCACTAAAATCATCCCGATATTATTTATGCTTTTCAAATTCATAAAAAGTTAAGCAATTGAATATGACTCTTTGTTGTTGACACTTGTAATTATATACCGATCATTGTATAATCCTTATAATCTCTCTAATGTGATAATGTCTGATACCCATGCTATTCAAATGCCTTTTAGTTTTTTTTTAAACCGGAGGTACTCTTGTACGCACACCACCTATGGATCACACACATGTATCTAATGTATGACTAGAATCCTCCAATAGTGCATGTAGTAAACAATGAACTGATTTGAATCTGTTCCCCTCATTAACCATGCCCCACACTATTTTCTAGCTATATAATTCATACCACACTATGATGTGGACCTGGTAAACACTCATGTTGAAAACAGTTGAATAACCCAAATTTTTCATTGCCTAGATATGAAACACCCAATCTTCTCCTCACCATTCTGTTTAGGTCATTTCTAAACAGTTTTCTATTAAACTTTTATGACCACATTCTCTTACTACTAGATATCGCCTATTGTTTCATTAGTTGTCTAACTTGTTGACATGACTTAGTGCACACTGTTTATATATGCCAATCTTTCTTTCTTATGCTTTATCATTGGCTACCAATTTTGGAATGTTCAGGTGGAATATCACAATACTGAGTCAGAATTTTGGTGTCGTTGATGCTCTTTCTTTTCTATCTAAATGTTTGAAAGATAAAATCTTTCTTTCTTTCTATCATCTCCATTTTGTTTTCAATATATACTTTTCTCTTTTCCTGAGACATAATTCTCCTCTATGAAGATAGTCGGATCATATTGTCAAGTGGAGTGATGATGGTTATTTCATATTGTTGAACGGAACTTTCTATTTTCTTTTATGGTCATCTTTTTATTATCAGGGAAAAGAGAATTTTACTACTTCCATTGAGTATTCTGAGTCCTGCAGATATAGTGTTTGACATTTCTTGATTTTAGTGACTATTCTGGGGGCATAATATTGGTGCTCAATATAGTATCTATGGACTATTTTGTATTCGCATATGAAGAGCAGAATGTCATTTATACTTTCAATCTTTTAATATATGACTCTGTCATAATTGTGATAAAGTCAGAAACTCTGCATTGATCAGTTGTGATTTAATATTCTCAATCTAAAGTTGTTGCATGCCCCTTGGTAGTTGTCACTTATACCATTCAGAATAAAGTCATGGTACACCTCTTCAGTTTTTTTTTCATTTTTTTTGGTCTACTCCTGTGAGACATCTCTACTATGTCTACTCCTGTTTATGATACTATTTTCTGGTGCTTCTCACATATTTCATGTCTTGTGGCTTTCTCCATTCCTGCCTGTGTTGTTGTTCGTATGGCTTCGTGTTCAGTGAGTTCCGTCTTATGCGACTCCTTTGTGGCCTATTTCGTAATGCCATGTTATTGCCTATGTCTACGTGGATTATTTCTGATGTCTTATTGGAAATTGGCATTGTGTGTTTCATATCAGCACTACCGGCAGATCATTGTCCTCTCTTAAAAGCATTGATTTCCTTTATTTAAAGATTTTGGCATTGTGTGTTTCATATCAGTACTACCGGCAGATCATTGTCCTCTCTTAAAAGCATTGATTTCCTTTCTTTAAAGATTCGACGCTCCTTTTACTTGTCAGTTTTTATCCTGTGACAGTGTCCTATCAGCGTTGTCTCCTTCCAACCTATAGGTAGTCTCTAGTATTGCTTTTCTCTATTTCGCATGTAATATTCATTCTTTGCTTGTTTTTCATACATCTACAATAAGCTCTGATACCATGTTAAATTCTACGATCGCTGCAAATGTAATAACAATTGCCATTGTATTGATTGTGTTCCAAATGCAAATGAAGGCTTATAAATATGAGAGGAGGAGACATGTCTCATGAAGAGACATGTCTCTACAGTTAAACATCACTAGTTAACATATTAATATAATAGTATAAATAACCATATATGTAACTCATCTTAAGCATATATGTAATATTAATACGTTTTTGATTAGATAAACAGGTTTTACAGGGAACCTGAAACCCAATAGTTAATACAAAAAAGGCTGATAATAAGCGTGAAAGCCCAGCCAAAAAAGTTTAAGTTCATAGGCTGATAATAAGCATTAAGCCCAGCCAAAAAAAAGAGTTCTGAGAAAAGACCAGGAAAAAAGACAAGCAAAGCCATAGTTTAAAGCCAGAACAAAAAGCCAAAAGACAACGAGAAACAAAAGAACAGGCGAGAGTTATTCCTCATTCTTTCGCTCCAGTTCTTGCATAACCTGAGCAGCCTCAAAGGCCAGTTGATTCTCCTCCACTTCCATCTGTTGCGCCCTTTGGTTCCCTTGGTCCTGATCAAGAATGGAGTTGTCCTTTGCAGAGTCATCCTCCGTTCTGGCTTCATCCCTGTCTTTTCCTTCCTCATCTTCGTGCATTTCTCTATCTTTGATCCAGCCCATAAGAGAGATGATGTTGTTGTTAATGGAGCTAAACAAGGAGAACATCCGATTTGCAAGGTTGTAATTGTAGTTCTCCAGGTTATGTATCCTTTTTCCTGCCAGACTGAGCCTGTCAACCGAATCCGTCCTCCTATTAGCATCCATCCCTTTCCTTGTTGCCTCAATATGTTTCACCTAATCTTTGACCTCCTCCAGCTCGTGGAAAAGCCATTTGATTGATCTAAAATTATCAATCATACTGTTACGAGCATTATTCAAGAGGTTCATCCTTGTCTCCCTGGCTCTGTCCGAAATAGCCACAATCGCCGAATCAATGAGTTCTTCCAGCCGCTGTTCTTCTTGATTTTCCACGAGGTAATATTAATATGTTAACCATATATGCAATATATTATTATTTTATTATATTATAATATATAATGTATAATATATATTATATTACATATATTATATATATAAGATATTTATCTTAAAGATAATTTACCCACAACAAGGTATCTCATGTTAAAATCAATCTAACAGAAGCTACAACCTTAACATTTAGAGCTTTTATTCTTGTTTGAATGTTCCAACATGGAAAATTAATAAGAGATAATATTAGGCATATTGCAATAGATGGTTCAGCTTCACTATATAAAATATTTAGAACTTATATTTTGGTCCCAACTAAGCATTCAGTTATGTGAAAAGATCATCACTTCTTCTGCATGACAACTAATCTGTGTTGTAAAAGCTGACTTCTAATATTTTATTTTTTTCAGTTCTTTGCTTTTTTGATTAGTTCATAGGCATTAGGAATCTTCTAGGTTGCAATCTGTCAACCAATGGGATACAAACTTTGAAGAAAGTGCACACATGTAATGTCGCCTTTCTGAAGTAGGATTTAATAATAAAGAATAATAATTAAATTAAATTATGAAAACAAATAAATTGATAAATAATAATAACATGTAATGTAATACAAATACAAGTTAATTAAGTTAATGAAAGGAGAAGGGATACATAATGAAAGTTGGGACTCCCTAGACATAAGATATCAAAGGGAGGAGAGTACATTTGAAAGGGGTCAAGAAGTAAAGAAGAAAGAAAGGATCATGGAAAGTTAAGGAAAGAATAGTGGGAGAAGATATGAATGGGAAGAATTGATGAAGGGTTGTGACTCTTTGAAACAATAGTAATTAAGAAAGGTTGTGACTGTAACAAACGAATTTTCTAAACTAAAAGAATAGATCTGATATCTGATTTCAAGTAGAAATGAAAGTAATACTTCAACTAACTTCCGAAACATAACATCTTAAAATCCATTCCATGAGATATTAACTGAAATAATGATCAATTGAAATAACGATCAACTGAAATAATATTCAACTGAAATAACATTCAACTGAAATAGTATTCAACTGAAATAACTACTAACTGGAATAACCATTTCCTATCATAAAAGTAAATTAAATTATTACCATTCATACTATGATACAAGAGGAAGTAAATGCATAGCAAGGATAGAGAAAGAACATACCAAAGTACCGGAGATTCTTTAACTAATTGTGCAAGCCTCGGCTTTCGGGTAAGAGGAGAAGCATTAGCTTAGGCTTAACCTCCCAACCGCAAACCATATCAATCCCCACATGCTCTTTTGAAAAGAAAGGCCCTCCCTACCCTGGGGTTAGGCTTGGGGCACTACTAGTCCAGCCATCTCAGCAATACCAATGTTTAGAATGTCCACTCAGTTAAAGACGGATATGTCTGAATA
Source organism: Cupressus sempervirens (assembly GCA_028749045.1). Lineage (NCBI taxonomy): Eukaryota > Viridiplantae > Streptophyta > Pinopsida > Cupressales > Cupressaceae > Cupressus > Cupressus sempervirens. The sequence continues at coordinate 84,545,690 of CM053785.1, forward strand.
ACTGGCACTACCGACATCATGTGATCTTTAGAAGGCAAGCATGCCTACAACAACCTTGGTCAAGGTTTTTGGATGGGTTTCTAATACCCGATCACCACCACTCGACTTGACAATAGGATAAATTAAATGGACATGCATGAGCTATTTTATGATTATTTTTAAAATTATAAAGTTATTGTATCACATCCAATTCTATTTTCATGTTCTTGCAGATCTTTCTCTCACCTCTTCACCCTCTTTCTTGGCCATCCGGCCGAGTGAGTCCTAGGTGTCAAATCTCAGATTAATCCAACTCTTCTACTGAACCTCAGCTAGTGTGAAGAATAATATAAATTCAGTACTGTCATAATACAGTTCTTATGACTCGAGAAATTCTCTTTAAGGACTTACAAAGAAATAGTTTGATTCTGGAATCCAACTATAACAAGAGACGTTTGAGCATAACATATACAACTGATTCCGACTTAACATGGAAAAGATGGACTCATCAAATGTTCTATTCGATATTGCAATTCAACAATGATACATAGAATTCATTGACACAATTTTTACTTCTGTATTTTCAAATACAAATATATAACAAATATGAATTGAGATGGCTGACCACATAACCTAATCATGAAAGACGTGGAGCTTGGGCTTGACTCTATACAGCCGGCTCTTCTTGAAGTGAGTATTCCAAAGTGTAGAGCTCAGCTTAGATAAAGCAATGACTACGATTTATCCTCAATCATTCATAGTAAATAAAGATGAGAGAAAAAATAAGAGAGCAGAGGTATAAATGCAAAACTCGGGTTTTGGTTCTCCCAACTTGTATCCGAAAGAAAACATTCAAGGAAAATATAAAGGCTTTGAAGAAGTCATGGCTCTTGGAGCAGTTATAAAAAGAATAAAAACTGTCTTCTTGAACCACTGATAAATATAAGATGTCAAGTGTACATTCTCGTCTTTTGTAAAAACAAATAATTACGAGGAAGAGTTCGAAGGTTACTTAGTCAAAAGGATAAATTATAATTTATATTTATATATACATATTTGCCCATATATATTATTTAGAGAGGTAGCATCATATTATTATTTGTCCAAGGTTGTACCTACTAAGGTATGCATATCTAAATACATGTATCACTTTGGAAGATTATTTTATCTCCACAACTTCTCAAGGCATACATATTTTAATAGATATGATCTTGTATAAATTAATACTAAGGTGGTACCCTACTTTTTATACCTATGTGTGTGTGTGTGTGTGTATTATTTGAAGTGATGAGAAAGTCAACATAAACCATTAAAGGTATGTACTTTGATTAAATTAAAATGTTTAATATTTTAATGATTGTCCAATAGCTCATGCGTGTCCAATGATTGTACACTGTTATGCAAGTCACTAGGTTCTTACCAAGATAGTTAGAGGTCATACCTGTCAACCAAACAAATGGACTAAGGTAGTGCCACATTCTGTAGATCCTGTTAAGCAATGTTTCTCCCCTTCGTCTACTCCTGCAATCACCCATGCAACATTTCCACAATAATAACAAGTTCCCATGATAAATCCATATCAACATATAACATAGATGATAGTAAAGAAATTGGTTGATAACCAAAACTCTGAAATCAAGCAACTACTAACTACCATCATATGACAAGTAACGGTTAACAAACACCATCATTAGACAGTTATACATAGTAATTGATAACAACCAATTTCATATGAAACAACAGTTACATATAATTAAATTTTTTTCATATGAACAGGAAGAAAATCCAATCAACTCAATGACTATAATAATTTTAATTAGGTCAATATTTTGGAATATAACAATGACTCTGTCAAAGGAGATGAATGATGAAGGATCATGAGACTCTCCAAAGGTGGCGATCATGAAAGGTTGCGATCATTGCAAACGAGTAGGTAGGGTGAAGAGGTGTGACTCTCCCTCTCATTAGAAGATGTAAAAGGGAGAAGGATTCATTTGAGGAGATACAAGGGAGATAATTTTGGAGTATTATTTATTATTCTCAGAGCAACAATGAAAGGTGGTGAACCTTTGATGCATGGCAAGGTAGGAGAATCCCCAAAGGAGATGTCCTAGCCCCCAGCAAATAAACACACAATGGAAACACAAGAACAATGCAAGGTATGATACCAAATCACAACTCCTTATTCATAAAATAATTGATTACATGCAATGTGTCGAGCTGTAAGGCCTTCCCAATTACGGCCAAATACAAAGCAAGTAATAGTTTTGCAAGAGCCCTCAAGATCCAACCCAAACCCTAGTTAGTCCAGATCAACACTCTAGTAGAAACCTCAAAGGAAGATCTCAACTTGTGCTCGCAAGTCCACCAAGCAATCTCCTACTTTCCTAAGCCTCCGCTACTAGCTCTTCTCAAAATTCACTCCTCTACCACATCCTCTTATCCAAGATGGATGAATAATGACTAAAGACTTCATAATACCCCCTACTTATACCCAACTAAGCCACAAGTCGGCCCAATAAGCTACAAATTAAATATCCTTTACATTAAATACTTGAAGAGCCACAAGTCGGCCTCCAATAGAAATTAAATACCAAATGCCTTTAAAAGCTTACAAGACTTATTAAATACATTAAAAACAATTACCCAAGACCCAAATAGGTCCACTCAACTCCACCAAATCCCTCCAACATGCAAGATGACCCACTACCCTAGGATACTCCTATGTCAACCTTTCACCAAGAAAGTATAAAGAAGAACTCATTCCAAGCATTAAAGGATCACCTATCAATCAATACTCGTGAATCCATCAAGACAAATCCTTCATTCATCCAATAATCATTAATTCCTCATGATACCAATCAAGCAACAAGATCGAGCAAACAATCATCAAATTCATATCAATCATCACTTCAGCTTGGGATCACCGAAGCAAACAATTCAGAAATCAACCATCAATCTATTAAATCAACAATCACCTAATTACCCCTCACAAATACCTCAAATCATCAAATCAAAGGCATTCATTCAATCAAACAATCATAAAATTGGAATATGATATTAACATATAATCTCTCATAGATTAAATGTCACGGCCCGACCACATTTTGAGAAGAAATTGTCTCACAATAGTGATAATTCACAATCTCTACCAAAATAAAAAATGCCTTCACATCCATGCCAGCAATCTGAAATCGATTGAAGTAATAGCTTATACAATCCCTTTAGCTTATCAATTAGTAAGGCACAAAACTTGCTGAAGGTTTTGCAAATGGGGTAACAAGCTAAGTGGGCTTAACCTTAGTGGAAACTCCATGGTTAACCATGCTTGAGTTGGAGCTGTATTGGGATGGGTGACCTCCCAAGAAGGCTTGATGCCCCATTCCTTTAAGCATCGCCTAGATGCAATGAGTGCTAAGTATTCCATTCTTTCTGCAAGAGATGGGTTCTAGTGAACCACTACTCATTAAACATGGGTCAACAAATTTGACTTAAAAGCTACATAGTTGAATCCTAATAGCAATATCACAATTTGACTCGTTGTGTAAACTCCTATCTATTAATTGATGAGCTAAAGGGGCTCAATAATAAGTGGTTTGTAAGGCACACCACTTGCTAAACATTTTGCAAATGGGGTAGCAAGCTAAGTTGACTTAACCTTGAAGGAAACTCCATGGTTAAGTGCGTTCGAGTTGGAGTAGTACTGAGATGGATGACCTCCTAGGATGGCCTAATGCTTCGCCCCTATGAGCATCACCTAGATGCAATGAGTGTTGATTCTTCCATTCATTCTCATGAGAGATGGGTTCTTGTGAACCACTATTCATGAGACATGGATCAATAAATTTGACCTATACACTACACAGTTGAATCCTAATAGCAATATCACAACATTTAACCAAATAAGTCAAGAGAATTTAGGTATAAGTCAAAAAAGCTTGAAAGTCCTTTCATCTTTGAAGCCTGAATCCAAGAGACATTAATTATAAATAAGACATGAAATGAACAAATTATCTGCCCTTTCCTATTTCTCAACTCTTCCTCTTTTATCACAAATGTTGAAAAGGATTTCAATTATTTTTAGTTTGTATTTTATCAAAGCCAGTAATAACATCAGATTATCATTTATTTGCACTCATATTCTAGTTTGACAAAGCAAAACCAAAGAGATGTTGTCAGTGCAAATTAAATAAATTTTTCAGGATTTAGGGTTCTATTCAAATTAAGAATTGAAAGCCCGAATTAGTCAACACAAACATTTTCTACTCTTTTGAAAGATTAAGGATAACAGCTCAGAAGCCACTCTTCTTTAGTTTCCCCCCTTCCATTTCAAATTGTGAAAATGTTTCCAAATGCTTGCCCAGCACCTAGCCTTTAAAGATTTGTGTTGTAATACAAATTAATCACATTCTACAACAAAAGAGAAAACAATTAACATATGGATGCAAGTTCCAAATGAGGGCACTCTACCATAAAAGAATAACAACATGAAGAGAAAGAAAATAGAGAGTGTATAAGAAGGTTTTAACAAAGACCAAAAAGAGAGGATCAAGTGACATGTGCATGTATACAAGGGTATTTTTCTTTCACGTGCTTTAGAAGAATATACGAAAACTGCATTGTCCAATCAAAGAAAAGCAACTCAAGGTAGACTTGGAGTACCAAATTTCAGAATTGGGCAGAGTCTGATTGTAAAAACTTCTAAAAACACCGACAAAAAGAATTAAGAGGGGACACATTCTAAAATATTGACATTTTTCCCATATCAAGCACAATTGGCATTGCCTTAACGTGTGGCAACTAACTATGTACACATTGATGACTTTCTGTATTAAAAAATTTACATTGCTATGTTGAGTAAATATAGAAGCCATAATGCATCTTGATGATTTGGAGAATGTTTTGCGTGTTTAATTTTCTTAAATAGCCCATTCTCCTTCAATGTGAAAGTGAGCTGAAAATTTCAGAAACCTTGACCCTGTAATTATCCCTTTTAGTTTTGGTGGCGCAATACAATAAAAGCACGCTGCAGAACAGAGGAAATAATATCCAGTTCTATATCGAATCAAATTGAAGTTGGCCACCCAATGCATTGTTGTGTAAAGGTGAAGTGGTGAATTCATGAAGAGAGTACCTCCACTTGAAATCTCAGCTTCACATTAACGCAACCGACAATTCAGCAGCTATGTTGTCAATCACCAAAAACAACACAGAATTTGGCAAATGCCATAGAAGAATAATGTCAACAGAAAGAGGCAAATCGGATGTTCTTGTTAAAAAAGGAAGTTGTAGCTATGAAAAGCAAATGGTGTTACCTGACGACATGGAAAAAAATGAATACATAAAGAGGTATTTCTAGTTGTGGGCATCCACTGCTACAGCCAATGAAAATATGGGTCAGATTGGTAAAACTTAAAAGGAGCCCAAGGGAATATGGTAAATTTGTATGACAGGGGAAAGACAATTCAATGCAATATCAAATTCCAAAGTTCGGCGGATACTCCACAGTGAAAGCATCATCAACAAAGTAAAAGGCAAAAGGGACAGTATTGACAAATAAAAAGTTTCAGTCCGGGCAAGCACAGAGGATCACTCAATTATATGGTAAGTAACACATACTCCAAAGTGTCTATGTGTAGTTTTACACTAGTATATGACATTAAAATTGAAATCAGAGTCAAACATGTTTTACCAGTCCCATGGAAAGGGCTTGGGATCCTATTTTTGCTCTGAGGATAAACCCTCCAAATTGAAAACATGCAGCTACGCGACTAAAATGAATCTAACTTGTCAAATAGAAGCATCGCATATATTGCTACAAAAATTAAGCTGGTATTGAGGAGAGCTGCTGAATGTTTCCTCGACCAGATTAGGAACTTCACATTTCTGCTTAAATAATTTCTAATAATATTTCTATATAGTTGCTATTATTTTTCGTCTTAAAATTGTCACTTCCACTTAAAATTTCTTAGTAGAAACTAAGAATTTTTAGCCAGACACCCTTCATGGGATCATATTAAAGAAACCACTGTAACACAATTAATGCAAAAGATAGACACCCGACATTTGGCATAATAATTTTAATTTCCCAAAATGGTTATACCTCTGGCGTCCTTCTTCTGTGACAGCTTTAGATGGAAGCCTCCCACCATCAAAAACAACAAATGGAATGACATTGTAGTACCGAAGCATACTTATTCTTTCCATGAAATACTTCATGTAGGGAAGATCAGAACTTTTTGTATTGGGATCTCGCTGGCAAATCTCCATACTGCATGAATAGGCTGATAAAGGATAAACCATAATAAGCCCCCCCGGAATGGCTTAACGCATAGCTTGCGTACCTTGAAAACAAAAGAAAGGAAATGAAATACCTCCTTTATGAAGCCAGGAGTAAGCATCAATACCCACCTGTTAAAGAAGGATGAAAATGTTTTTGTATGTAAGTAAAAATGTTCAACTATTAAACACTAAGCAATAATAACAGATTTTTTAGTCCGCTTTGATTAAGAAGGCATACTAGGGGAATAGCTTTGCGTGTGAGAGAAAAACCGACCTCAGCAAAAAAATGAAAAAGCATGCTAGCCTCACTGTGAAAAAGATGGTAATACTTACTCGTTTCCCTGCATATTTTTTGACATGAACTATTTCAATGTAAGGCTTCATGATCTTGAAAAGATCCTTTATTCCCATAAAGGTCAATGGAGGTTGTTAACCAGATATTTGAACTTGCAAACGTGCAGAAGCACTGGACTGTTTGAACTCAAACAAAAGAAATGGCCAGCAATGAATAAAAGAACCCTCCTAAATCCTAGAGTTCATTTTGTCTGTCCGCAGAACATCCCTTTATATCTGGTCTGCTACATATTACGGTCACATTGGGGTGGACGACTGGCATTGTCCAGGAATGTAAATTGTTCTCGGCGGCTTGCCTATCTTCTATCCAATTATGAATACCACATTTATTAAAGATTTAAGCTTAAATAAGGTGTTTAATCCTTCCTAAGCAAAGAATTTCCACTTGTATGTTGGTATAACTTTGAAGGATGAGTAAATAATTTATTTTATTTTATTATTTTTGTAGGAAAATTTGTTAAAAGCTATAGTACCTAAATAACTATTATTAATTGTACTAATAAAAACAAAAAATTTAAGATTATGAGTAAAATAAATAAATAAAGTATATTTTCTAAAAAATTATTAGAAGTCTTGTTCAAGAGTAAGTCCATTTTAGATGCTTAATTTTAAGAAACCTTCATCACATTTCAATAGATTTAAGATGATTTAGAAATTAGACATTTTGGATGTGAAAAAGATAATAATACAAAATCTATATTAATGTAAGAATTTTTTCAAAGTTTGTTTTTAATAAATCTTTATGTGATGGATAAAAATGTGGAATCATTTCAAAGAAAGCCCAAATTAAAGTGAATTTTGATGGGGCATCTAAAGGCTACATGATCTTATGGGGTAGATTGTGTAATATGAGATTATGGGCAATGAATGAATTGGCCTTAGTGCTCATAAGTTTATAAATAGTATTAAAAAAAAACAAAAAAGCAAAGGTGGTTTTTCTCCTTGTAAATTTTATTGGGAAAATAAATGGTGTACGCCTTGTACACTAATGTTTACAAATGTAAAATTTTAGTTATTATATAAGTTTCACATATGAGCACCTAGATAAATGTATAACATGTAGAGATTTATTTGGAATATTTTTGGGGGCACTTAATATTGTATTATAACATCATAATATTATAATTTTAATAATTAATTAATATTGTTGAAAGTAAATTAATAAAGTACCCAAAATTACATGTGGGGTCAAGGGGTTAGTTAACACAATTGTTGACTAATCTTCATGCAAATTATTTGTGTTATGCACATGTATTAGTATATAAGTTGACTAACAAAAAGGTACAAAACATATGAAGCATTGTCTGATGCCAATATTGGGTGGTACAACCCATGTTGGCAAATGGATGTGGTTGGACAACTAATCGTGCTAGAATGATTAACTAGCATCATTAACTAACATGATTATAAATCAATGACTAACCGGGTAGCATGTGATTAATCACTAAATAGACATATTTGATGATTGTAGCATCGTGTGGTAACCACAGATGACTCGTAATCGCTCAATGTCACAAAAAAATGCACCATTGAGTGTCATTTTAAAATTTTGTCATTGGGATAAGTAAAGGTTATCAATCGTCAAAGAGTTGCAGAGGTGTGAATGCAGTAAGAATCAATCATCAACATGTGTGGAAGACAAAAGAGTTTGACTCTAGACACAATAATAAGTAGAAGATTAGGATTTGTGTTTGCACATAATTGGTAAGATGGTCAAATTTTACTGTGTTTTCAGCTCAATAAGCATCCATGATATGCATTTTGGTGCTTATCTTTGGGAGCTCTAGGTGAAAAATGGGTTTATGGCAACAAAGGGGAATAGTGAGTTGAGAACATAAACCTTAGACTTGATACAAGAGAGGTATGTAAAGTTCTAGGTACCAATATTTGCAGGATGTTGTTAAGTTGAATATTTTTTATTGTGATTTATGTCAAAGAGTCATCAAACTAAATATTAATGGTTGTGTCAAGTGTGAATAATAGGTCTGGGTATCAATGAAAAATAGCAGGCTACTATAGAGGAGCAAATATAAAAAAACCCTTGAATTGCAACCTTAGGTATGTACTATTGACTAAACTCTACCTTATTGCCATTTTGTGGAAATTGTGAAAAGAGATGTAAAGGGATTTTTTTTTATTTCAGGCCAAAAATCCTTAGCTTAGTTTGTTGATTTTAATGAGTTTATAGAAATATAAAATTGTAGGTGTGCATATTAAATATGTTTCACAGGCATTTACCAAGTATGTTATAGTAGGGGAATAATGTGTTAGCATGAATTTTGATAATTTTCCTATAGGGGAGTATCCTAGCATTGTTGGAGCATTGGAGAGATTGACAACATGACTGTGTGTTGCATTCATGATTATGTTTATCATTGATGTCAACATACTAAGAAGATTAGTAGAGTAGTAGATAGAGTTTGAGTTAGCACAGACAAAGGATTGCAGATGAGGTTATGCGAAGTTGAGGACATGATCTACAAAGTGTCCTAATGTTATGGTTAAGAGTGTGTATGGAAAGTCAAAGACTAGTGACAGATATTCAAGATTTATAGAAGATAGTGTATAAATAGAGTTCCTGAGAAGTGGTTTCTAATGTTTGGACTATATCTCTTAACAGTGATAGAATCTGGATGAGCGAAGTCAAACAGAGGAAGAAGACATCATCATCATGATGTCAATGAGTGCACAAATTCAAAGGTTGTCCATGTGAAAATTTTGTAAAGACTGTGAGCCAACAGTGTTATGTAATTATGAAAAGATGTAATGTATCATATTATCTTAATGAGGTCCTATTATAATTATAATTGGGAAAGCTTCAAGGTTGACTCGATAAATTATTTTGAGGACATGGTATAGAGGAAAGTTATTTTCCTTATGATTGTTGGAATTACAATAGGAAAGGAAAACTTCTAAGAGGGGGAGGGGGTTAGGTGGGTGAATCAATAGTTTAAACTTTGACCCATAAAACATTCACCACACATCCATCTCATACATTCAATAAGTAAACTGAAATACCATGTAAAGCATGTACATCTAAATCATGTAAACAAGTAAGCATTCACACATATATATGACACCAGATATGATTACCTAGAAACCCTCTAATGAGAAGGTAAAACTTGGGTGGTAATGACACCCACAAATCTTCACTACTGCAGTAATAAAGTGTATCCAATGAAGGTTACAATGTTTGATCATGAAACATGATCTACCTTGTGAAAGGTTTGCCCTATTAAAGGCTTACAAAGATTATTAGGTCTTACCCTATTAAAGGATTTCAACACCCTGTTAGAAGTGTGCCTTGTTAAAGGACTTTAACTCACACTTAAGTAAGAACCTTGCTAGAGGATTTCAATATAGCCTGTTAGGACTACTCGGTTAAGAGTTTTAACTGAGTCACCTGCTAGAATGACTCAGCATCGATCGTATGGTTAGCACTTGGTTGCTTGATGACAGATCACCTCTAAATTGATGTATTATTGATCCTTCTTGATCAGATGTCTCGATATTGTATGTTATTCCCTTCCTTTGTTCTCCTTTAACTAATTCTATAATGCAATTTCACTTCACAATTCCTTAGCCACAATGAATGCTCTGTTTGCACATGCAAACTTCTCTCTTCGCTTCTTCCACACACATATGAAGTTTAGGGTTTGTCCTCCTTAAGAAGATCTAGGTGACTTAGGGTTAGGTATGAATCAACGGTTGTGATTCATCCATTTTGCCACTTAAACCTTTCCTTTATATGATTGGATGCATGTAATGCATAGAGATTCCAACTTGAGATTCATCCTTATCTCCAAAATATTGTAATTCAATCTTTAAGTTGACTCAAAAATGATTTACATAGTTGTTTGTCCCATTACAAACAACTATGACAAAATTGTGTTACTCGGCATCTAAAGTCTTTGATGCTTGGCATATACTGATTTCTATATTGTGACTCGACATTTAAATGACTCAGCATCTTAATGACGTGGCATGTATTGCTTGCTCAGCTCCTGTATTACTCGGCATACACTGTCTGCTCAACACTTGAGTGACTTGGCACATGAGTGGCTTGGCACTCACTGTGAACTCAATATGTTCTATCTTATACATGTTGTGCTTAGCATACACTACTTGTCCGGCATGAACTAAGTAAATGACTTAAGTGTATAGACACTCACTTGTCAAAACCAATCTGAGATCAATAATCTCCCCCGTTGACATGAGTGTCAAAAACACTTGGTCATGCATTGATATCCTTATTCTTACAAGCATGACATATCTCTTATTCGGCTACTGTACAAAATTTCAAAATATCAAAATTTTGCAATAACTTATAACTCAAAATTTGATAACTCCCCCTGAGTTGATAGGTTTGTTTTGTATTGAAAGTTTTGTACTCCTGCTGAGTAGATATGCTTCAACTGATACTCTTTCATTTCATGATGTTTGTGTTGTTCTTTGCTTGCTCTTACTCTATTTTTACTTTCTCTCCCTTTGATTAGCTCCTTTTATTGCTCTTTCTCCCCCTTTCTTTTACTTTCTCTTAAGCTCACTTTTCTCTTTTTATCTCCCATTTCTTGACACTTATGTCAATGGGCTATACACTGATAGTGTTTTTGTCCAAGAAAGATTTATGGAGTTCTAGTATAATCTTAAGAGCTACATCCTAATTTTCACATGCTACATCCAAAAACTTAATTTGGATAGCTAGCTCAACAACAAGATGGACTAGGTCGTCTAATGTAGAAAGATTGGGGTCATTCTTCATAAGAGTTTTTGCATAGCCTAATTCCTCGTGCAAAATATCTATGTGAGGAGTCAAAGTGGTTTGGATGCTAATCAGTTTGAACCTTATGTCGGCTTCTTCTACAGATAATTCTACTAACTAACTCTGGGTTTGCAATAAAGTTTTAAAATGTTTCCCACTTTGAGCTAGAGTCATAGGCAATTTTACACCTAATGTAATAATTTGACTTTCCAAACTCAAAATGTGACTCCTTGTTTCTTGTGTGAAGAGTGTGGGGTTGCACAGTTTGGTGTATAGTGAGAAAATGCTCTCAAGTACCTTCTTCACACTGTCTACCTTATTTTCCAATGCAACTTGTGTAAGTGCTAGGTCACTTGATATTTTCTCATTCACTTTGCTTTGAAATTTTTTTTCAGACCATTCTAATAATTTTGCATTTGTATCAAGGTCTGCATCACTTACCTTTTCCGCTATATTTGTCAATTGTTCAATTAGTGGCATGGTTTAATTTGGAGTAGGCAGACTGAATGCATCTAAGAAGATGTCTTTAATATCTAGTAAAGCTTGCTTCTTCCTATGCCCCCTTTTGAGTAGTTCTTGATGCTTCTTTCTAGCCAGGGCTTCTTGTAGTATGTCCAGCTGCTCTATTGTCATTGTGGCATAATCAAATTTTGGTAAAATAATTTATTCATCAAGGCTTACATCTCCATGTGTAATTACCTCTTCTACCTTTGATGAGGTTGGACTCGGCACTGAGATTTGCAATGGTGTTGCATCTATGCTCGGCTTCTAAAGAGTGTGACTAGAAGGGGTACCAAATTCTGGTAAAGTTACCAATGCTTGAATGGTTGCTTGCTCCTTCATCTTTGGTGTCAAATCGGTCTCTTTAGGCTTGTCCTTATTTTTCACAATGCCTTGGGATGCACCTTGTTCTTGTGTTGGAGGTGCAGATAAATCTATCTGACCTATTTCACTCTGTACTTCAGAGGTGCCTTGAGTTTTCATTATGTCCTTTCCAAATGTGTCAACCTTTTTTGATGTAATTTCTGGTGTTTTATCCAAAGGTTGTACATTAGTGACTTGAGGGGTGATGGTAGGTTGTTCTTGTGATTTTACCTCTTCCCTTGTAGTGCCAGTCATAGATTTCTAGATTTCATCTATATCCACTAATACAAGATTATCACACAATTTTTCCTGTAGTGTAGATTGATCAAGTATCTTTTTCAAATCTTCCTCTATTAGGGGGTTGATGTTCTAAGCAGTGAGATCAAAAACATCCTTTACTATTATTGTTTCAATGTTTGCACTTATTATTTGTTGAAGGCTGACAATTGGCAATAGTTATCTTGTACACTTTGTTCTTCTTGCTACTCTACCTCAGTTATTTCCTTGTCATATGTATTCATTTTTGTACCTCCCTCAATTGTGTCTTCATTATTGTCATCTTCTTCATCATCTTTAACCTCTATAGTCTTTTGTTCACTTGCCTTTACTGTAGCTAATCCATATGTGACCTTCCACATCTATGTGGATTTCTTCACAACATCTTCAATGTTGTTTTGCAATATGTTGAGGGCTCTAAAATTTGGAACAAATATAATTGCATATTTCTTCATAGCCTTAGCAATTTGTGCCTTACTGAGTTCTGACATAACTTGATCAAGTGATGAATCCCTTATTTGTCTTTCTAAATTCAAACAATAATGCCATTTTTGCTCTACTCTTTCATATAAACTTTTAGGCATAGAGTTTGCAATTTCTAGAGGGGGTTTCTTAAAATTTTCCATCATGGCATATATTACCTCCTCCACTTGATTCTTTTCAACTTTATCAAGATTACCAAAATTAATATGAGAAAATTCTGTTAAATCTGCACTATTTTTAACATTTTCACATAGGTTTTCTAGATATGATAATGGATTGTGACTCACCACTTGGAATTGGCTATTGTCATCTAATTATGTTCTCTCCTCATTAGATTTAGCTTGAGCAATGTATTTTCTCCTTGGCCTTTTCTTTGCTCCTCCTTCCTACTCTATAGGTTGAATCTTTTCTTTTTCCTTTTGTGCAGTGACACATGCACTAGCCCTTGTGGTAGGTATATTAGGTTTGGGTTGGCTTTGTTTGGTAGTCTTCTTGGTTCTTGTCACTAGTTGAGCCTTAGCTTTTCTCTTCTTTTGATCAATAGGAGTAGGTACTTCCTCAACTTCTTCTCCCTCACCACCTTCTACAATTTATGTCTCTTCCTCTTGCTGATCTTCTCTCATTCCTTGTGTTAGTGCAAGTGGTGCTTGGGTTTGAGTGTCTTATTACTCTTCATCCCCTTTTTCTTGTAGACGCTCAAAAATGGTTCACATCTAGGATTTCATCACTTCTTCATATTAATTTGTCCCATTTTCTCATTCTACTAACTTTGATCTTTTGGCCAGATTGACCATATTTTGTCATTTGTATCCTCTTTCACATCAATGTCATGTCGACTCAGAATCATATCAAATCAACTCAAAATCACCCCAAATCAACTCAGAATCACTCGAAATCAATCCTAATCAACCCAAAACATATCAAACATCCCAAATCAATCATTATTTATCTTATCCTAGGTATTTTTGTGGCTTTCAGTGCCTTGGAACCTATCAACCTATCAATCTTATCAATCTGACCTTAGTACTGTCGTGGCTCTCAGTGCTAGGTCAAACTATCATTCATGTCATTCAATCTTTGACATTGTTGAGGCTTTCAATGTCAAATCATGGCATCATCAACCATTTTAATAACATTGACAATGTGTGCATATGTTATTATGATCAAACCTTATCAATCAATTTCAATCTTGTAGTATTTATAATGTCGATTAAATGTTACATATCAACCAATTCATGTCATGTGTCCTTGGCATGTTATCAACTTCAATCAATCAATCTGATCATGGCTTTGATCTACTAGTCATCATCTTATTCCATATCCATCATCATCACATTTTCATCAAAGGATACTGTCACATTCATTTAATCAATTTGGCCAATCATTTACTAATTTTCTCTATAGGATTAAATAACCCATAATTTAATCCTATTCTTTCTAATTATTCTTCCTAATTACCATCCTCAATTAATTAATTTTATTAGTTAATTGATTCATTATCTGCAAACCATGGAAATTCTTAATTTCCTAAGTTCCATTCTCCATCATTAATTCCATTTTCTACTAATTCTTATTTTGTGGAATAAGAGGATTTTTAATTCAAATATTCCATAAAATATTGCATCCTCATGACACTTGGATATGACACCCCGTGGATTCTCCTTTGACACTTGGCTAAGATTTGTCATAATCAAATATTCTTATCTCTTACGCATATCCCTATTTGGCTTATTCGTCATAGATTCTTGGTTTTAAGTGGGTTGAGGTGTCTTATGACACATCATAGATTCTCTTCCACATTTAGCCAAGTTTGACTCTCATGTGTCATAGAATCTTACAATTGGCATATTTTTTCATATGCGTCATGGATTCTCAAAGGAATCTCTGGACACATCACATATCTATGGGTGAAAAATCCAATGCTCTCATCCTCCATGTCAATTATAAATTGGACACTCTTTCTCTCATTTTTGGTCCTTGAATCTGAATGCTGAAGTCTTGAGTCCTTGAATCCTTGAGTCTTTGAGTCACTACTCCTTTGCATTTTGCATTCTTGCTCTCACATTAAATCACAACTTCAAGTATTCTCATGGCTTTATCCCTATCATAGGCTTTTGCTTCAATTTTGTGTGCACTATAGGCAACTTTGGAGCTACAATCATTTGGAGAAGAAAGAAGGACATGGGAGCTACAAATGAAAAAGGGGGTTTCTATTGCTTTCTTTATTAGTTTGGCTTTCATGGTAGACTAGTGAGTGCTAACGTATGTTGATTGAGTTTTGTGATTTGCTCATAGTATGTTATGCATTTTACCCCATTTTCTGGTCCTACACTTCTTCATGCTCTTCCTACTCAACACCTTCACCAAATTTAGCTTTCAATTTCTTCATCAACTTCTCCTTCTTCTTTATAACAGAGGCAGTCTTTAGTTCCATAGTGATCTTAGATTTGGCCATCTCATAGTTACCAAATGCTTTGGCATCTTTATCTATATCTTCAACAAGTACTGTAGTTATTGTTGCAGAGGCCTCATCTACATTAATTTTGTATTCTAATGGTCTTAGCCATCTTACCCTTAGAGTTTCTGCTTGAACAAATATATAGTGAGCATCAAATAGAAAACAAACATCAGCATAATGTTTGTCCACTAATGATACTGGTATCCTCAATCTTTTCTTCATAGATTTCATAAAGTCCTCAAAGTAACTAGTCATTACAGATTCAAAATTTTCACCTAGTTGTTCAATGAACTCACCAATTTGAACTGCCACAAACCTATTTGTCTTCCCTACCACAGTGCCAAATGTAGGAAATGTGTTTTGAACATAAAAGAAAATACATATCATAATAGAACCAAATTTGCTTTGAGCACTCTTTGTTTTCCTTATTGCTCCTAGGTTTTCAATCAATTCTTGTAGTTGTAGCTCAGCAAGATCATATATGTGATCCTTTTTCACAATCTTATAACCAACATCTATTGCAATACAAGGCACACTATTTAATCTACTTGATTGGTAAAACTTGTGTGCAATTACCCTTACTACAAAGTCTATCAAAGGATCTGTGATGGTGTCAATAGTCATTCCTCTCTTATTCCACATAGCCCTTGTGTTCTTCTCAATAACCTCTTTTGATTCACTCCTTAAAGTCTTAGGCCAATCTAGGGTTGGATACCCTGTTACCTATGGATTATTTTTTTGGTTATTTTAATTGGCCCATTGTCTAACCAAAGTGAACTATCATGAATTCTACTCAATACAATCCTAATCCATTCAGTTTTGAAACCATTTAGGAAATCTAGGGCACAAGTTAATTCTTTCTTCTCTACAATTTTGAATTCTTCCCTTAACACCCCATTTTCACAAAGTCTATCATATGCTTGTCTGATCTCCATGTCTCCAATACTCCCAATCTTACAATTTTAACATTTCCTGACATCTTGAACCATTAAAACTTTTGGTGGTATCATGGATAATGTATCGGAGGGATCTTGTTTATATGCAATATTAGGTATGGCCTTGAAAATTAGTTGTTTCACTTCATTACTAACTAGTTGAACATTCAAAACCTCTTTACCCTCTACTTCTTTAGCCCTCAAAGAATTGGACACCATTATGTGAAACTAGGGTTTATGAAAATAGAAATAGCGTAGCTCGACACATGTTAAATACCTTGCTAAATTTGATGAAATGGTGTTGAATCACTATTCAAATCTTTTGCAATCGCTTCTGATGAATTTCCTAATCACCTCTTGCTCTCCTTGCTCTTTCTCAATTTTGAAATGATGTAAAATGAGCTAAAAATTAATCAAATACCCTTTTGAAATCTTGCAATTAATGTTGAGTGCTTACATAGTTGTAAGCTCGACATCAACTAATTTCAGGCTCACTCAGCATCTACTAGCATTTCACTTAATAGTCATAGAAAACTTTTCATGCTTGGTAATAACATGAAAAACCTAAAGATTTTCTTTGATTCCTAATAACATCTTGCATCTTTTTTCATGCTTATGTAATCTTTTTAGAACTAAATTCTTTTGGAACTAATGTATGATATAACTTATGAATATCAGTCCCACATACCTCTTGATTTCTCAGTTTGATGAGGTGTGATCACTTGACCCATTAGGTGAAGTGATCCCTTCTCCACTTGATGTGTTGCAATCCTCTTTTTTCTTCCATGTCTTGCTCATTTCATTTCTTACATTTTCAACATCTGCCTTGCCTTTGCCTTTATCAAACTCACAACTTGGTGCCTTTGACTTTGTTGGACAATATTGATTGATGTGACCAATCTTCAAACAACTAAAACATGTGGTTTAACTCAACCACCTTTTGTAGTTAATTCTGAAGTGTGTCCTTATACAATTTTTAGGAACATGTCCATACTCTTGACAATAATGACAACTATATCTTGTATTATAATCCCAATTGTAAGAGTTGCCATTGTTCTTTACCTTTGTTTACCTGTATGATGACCACATGGGTTTGGATTTGCACTCAAAGGCTCTATGTCCATACTTCTAACATTTACAAAAATATCCTTCAAATCTTTGTGTGTGCATGGTCATAGTTCTGCATTCATGTGCCTGATGACTTTGTTTGTTGCACTTATGGCAGTGAACCATGCTCTTATGTTTGACATTCTGATTTACAGTCTTGCTCCTGCACACATTAGCAATATGTCCTTTCATACCACAATTATGACAAGTAGGTTTGAAGTTCTTACCTTTTTTACTTCTTTCTTTAGCACTTTTGGATGATTCTCCTTCTTCAGTACTTGTGTATCGCAGTCCAGATGTATCATTGTTGGATCTAGGGGATCTCAATAATTGCTCAAAGTATTTGATGGCTTCACTTGGTTTATTAAAACTTTTAGCAAATTCCTTTTCCATTTTTAGGTCATTTTTCAATTACTCATTATGCAACTTCAATGTTGTTATCTCAATGTCCTTGACATTCAATTCATAGTTGGAATTCATCATTTGACTCAGAGTATCCAGTTGCATGTTGGAAATCTTGGTTAGCTTTGATGATTTCTCTTCTAGTCTGTTGGTCAAAATTCTTTTGTCTTCTTCAATCATGGCTTTGTCTTCCATAGCTTTCTTTTCTTGTTCAGTCACCTTACATAGTAGTATGGCTTGTAATTCTTGCTCTAACTTGAGATTTCTTATTTCCTCAGCTTGGGCTCTATTCTTTTCCATTAGATATGCAACTGTTGCATCAAATTCATTAGAGTCTCCATCAGCAAATATCTTAGTAGTGTTTATCTCTCTTTATTGTGTGTCATTCTCCTCAATGACAATTTCATTCCCTCTCTTCAAAGATTTATTTAGGTCTTCTCTTGCTTCATTCAGTTGATGTAGAATGAATTGTATTTCGATTCTGTAATTCTCAATGATCTTTCTCAACTTGTAGACTTCCATTTCAAGATCTTTCCTCAAAGTTGCAAAGCTTCTCTTTTAGAGAACTAGGTTCTGATACCAATTATTAGAATTACAATAGGAAATGTAAACTTCTGAGGGGCGGGGGGAGGGGGGTGAATCAATAGTTTAAACTTTGACCCATAAAACATTCACCACACATCTATCTCATACATTTAATTAGTAAACTGAAATACCATGTAAAGCATGTACATCTAAATCATGTAAACAAGTAAGTATTCACACATATATATGACACCAAATATGATTACCCAGAAACCCTCCAATGAGAAGATAAAACTAGGGTGGGAATGATACCCACAAATCTTCACTACTGCAGTAATAAAGTGTATCCAATAAAGGTTACAATGTTTGATCATGAAACATGATCTACCTTATGAAAGGTCTACCATGTGAAAGTCTTACAAACACTGTTAGGTCTCACCCTATTAAAGGATTTCAACACCTTGTTAGAAGTGTGCCTTGTTAAAGGACTTTAACTCACAATTAAGTAAGCACCTTGTTAGAGGATTTAAATACAACCTATTAGGACTACTCTGTTAAGAGTTTTAACTGATTCACTTGCTGGAATGACTCAACATTGATCTTGTGATTAGCAGTTGGTTGCTTGATGGCAGATCACCTCTAAAAATAAAACCTATTAGGACTACTCTGTTAAGAGTTTTAACTGATTCACTTGCTGGAATGACTCAACATTGATCTTTTGATTAGCAGTTGGTTGCTTGATGGCAAATCACCTCTAAACTAATGTATTCTTGATCCTTCTTGATCAGATGTCTCTCTATTGTATGCTATTCCCTTCCCCTATTCTCCTTTAATTAATTATGAAATGCAATCTCACTTCATAATTCCTTAGCCACCATGAATGCTCTGTTTGCACATGCAAACTTCTCTCTTCACTTCTTCCACACGCATATGAAGTTTAGGGTTTGTCCTCCTTAAGAAGATCTAGGTGACTTAGGGTTAGGTATGAATCAATGGCTATGATTCATCTTTTTTTTGCTTAAACCTTCCCTTTATCTGATTGGATGCATGTAATGCATAGGGATCCCAACTTGAGATTCATCCTTATCTCTAAAAAATCGTAATTCAGTCTTTAAGTTAGCTCAAAAATGATTTACATAGTTTTTTGTGCCATTACAAACAACTATGACAAAAATGTGTTACTCAGCACTAAAGTCTCTTATGTTTAGCATATATTGATTTCTATATTGTGACTCAGCATCTGAATGACTTGGCATGCGTTGCTTGCTCAGCTCCTGTATCACTCGAAATACACTGCCTGCTCGACACTTGAGTGACTTGGCACATGAGTGGCTCGACACTCACTATGAACTCGGCATGGTCTATCTTATACATATTGTGCTTGACATATACTACTTATTTGGCATGAACTAAATAAATGACTTAAGTGCATAGACACTCACTTGTCAAAACCAATCTGAGATCAACAATGATGATAAGTGAGAAAGTGATTGTGATTGCAATAAGTGAAGAAGATTGGTAAATATGGGTAAGAAATCAAAGGGATCATTGTGATATGAATTTGCAGATCTGGTAATGAGATCTGAGAAGTGTTTTGGTGCGATATTGATATGATAAGAGGATAGAGAAAGAATTTGAGTTGCTTAGATTAGTTGCATTTCTATTATTTTGAAAGAAATAATATAGAGGCTAGTTGGATAGTGAGTTCAATGGTCTTGCCCCTAAAGTTGTTTGGACAGTGAGTCCATCTGCCTTCTGGAACTCCTAATAGGGTTGGAATCTCCTCACAGGGATTCAAAGTCTCCTAATAGGCATTGAGATGTACTAAATGTATTTCATTGGCTCCTAACAAAGTCAATCCTCTTACAAGGAACTAATTTATTCGTACATCATTTTGTGGGTACCATCCCCACTGGGGTTTTCCCTCTGATCAAGGATTTCCCTAGTTAACATATCTGGTTTTATTATGTATGTGTATCTTCTTATGGTTAATGTTGATATTGATCACACATTTACGATTTAATAAAGTTGATAAAAGTTGTATTGATTTGATAACTAATTCACCCCTCCACCCACTCTCGGTTATCTTGGTGGACTTTACTTTTTAACAATTGGTATCAGAGTGTCAGGTCCTTGAGGGAAGAGCTTAATAGCTTAAGGAGGTCAATGACGGGTCATTTCATAAAATAAAGTCCTAAGTTTGATGGAGTTAACTATGATGGAGGGAAAGAGAAAGTGAAGATACATCTACTATGCATGGGTCTAGGATATTGGTTGACCACAAAAAATTCAAAGACCATAGTTGAAGAAAACAAGCTTGAGGAATGTTCAAAAGTTGAAAGGGATTTGTTCATGTGCAATATTATTGCTAGGGAAGTACTTTTTTCCTCTCTTCCTAAAAATGAGTACAATCAGGTAAAATCTTTGGCATTATCTAGTGAGATTTGGAAAGTATTGTAATCTACTTTTGAAGGTGATAAGCATGCTAAGAGAATCATATTGCAAAATTGAATTTTTATATTTCAAGAAGCTAAAATGATGGAAGATGAATTTGTAAGAAGTTATATTGGGAGAATATCAAAAATTATTGTAGGAATTTAGGATTGTGAAGGAACTAAGGATGAAGATGAGATCATATGGAAAATCTTGAAAACCTTGACACCACCATTCAAGCAGACAACACAGATGATTAAAATGGTAATTCCCTGTACAGAGAATCTTTTTAGAGAGGCTCTTATTGGAAGATTAGAAGTAACATAAGTAAGTTTGAAATAGTCTGGAGATTTTCCTAGAGTGGAATCTATCTTTAGTGCACTAAGTGTTCATCCTACTTTGTCAAGGAGTGCAAGCACTAGTGGAAATTACGCTAGCACCAATAGATCAAGATCTAAAGAAGACAAAAAGATTGAAGAAGGGATTCCCTTGCTTGTGAGAAGACAACCAGATGGTAAAAAATATTTTAATTTTGGACTTTTAATGAATTTGGTCATTATGCTTCTAAATGTCCTAAAAGAGGAAGAAGTACAAAAAGAATTTCAAGTCTAGAAGGCCTAGAGAATGTTTGTATTCCAATGGTGATGGTGAATTGAATGAAATGTTGATATCTAAGACCAAGTTTCCTATTAGTGTCTAACACTTAGTCATTTCCAAGGTAGCATTGGATGGTCATCATTGTGACCAAGCCATCTAGAGAAGGCCGAGCTATAAAGGACTTGTTTATATTTTATCATATGTCGAGCAAGTCAAAGGTTGTCAAGCACTCCAGTAGAGATAGAGTCAACATACATTCTGAGTAACACAACAAAGACCAAGAATTTGGAAAGTTAGTTAATGTTGAGTGAATCAATATATGTCGAGCGTATCGAAATCGAGTGACAACATGAATGTTAGTTATGACCGAGTGTGACAACATTCAAGTGCTAAGTAATCCAATTTTGACATATGAGTTTGTAATGGAACAAATACTTATATAAATCATTTTAGCTGACTTCTACATGACATTTAAATATTGTACAAATAGTTAAGGAGAAGATTATGCATTTTTTCAGAAAGCATTAATCCCAAGAAGAGCAGATTAACCAATAGGAAAATTAGAAGGATAAAATGACAAAAGGATGGAATATGGATCATTGATCCTAATCTAGAACCTTCTACAATTGTCTATTTAAAAAAGGATTTAAACCTTAAATAAAAATGTATGATGTATGGTGAAGAGGAGTGAACAAGCTTAGAACAGAGAAAAAGAGGCTAAGTCAGATAGAAGATCAGATAGAGCAACCAGAGTCCTTACTTTATTGTAGGTCTTAAAAGCTTTTAATAGAGTCGACCCCTCATAGGGTAGAGCATCATATATGATAAAATTGTAGCCCTAACAGATGAACTTTATTTTTGCAGCAATAAAGATTTGTGTGTTTCATCCCCACCCCAATTTTACCTTCAACTCGAAGTGTTTTGGGGTTACCAAAATCATTGTCTTATGAGTTCATATTTTTATGAATGTTATGCTTAGATAGATTTCATTTCAGCATTACAAGTTTATGATTATATGGAATGAGATCTAAGATATGAGATGGATTAGGCATGAAAACAACTAATTGTTTTAACAGTGAATTTTTTTATAGATCCTGGTTCACCCCCTCTCCCCCCACCCCCCTCTCAGTATCTTGTTTCCAATTAAGATTTCTAACAATTGGTATTAGAGCCCAAATTGAGAGTATAGATCTTGAAATGGAAGAATACAAAATGGGTAAAGATCATTGAGAACCAAATGATTGCAATCCATATCATACTACAACAACTTGAAGGAGCAAAAAATGAGTTAAGGAAATCCTTAAAGAAAAGGAAAGATATGACAATTCATTAGAATGACGCACTTGTTAGAAATATAAGAGGAGTAATTGAGAGGGGAGGGTTGAATTAGTCACCACTAAAATAAATCCTAGATTCCTTAGATGTCAATACAAAACAAAAACTCTACTAAAACTAAATTCTATTGTAACTAGATTAACACAGAGGCACTCAGTTAACACTACCAATTTATTGTCAATCAGCAAGAACTGTAATATCAATTATAACTTGGAAAATACTAAACATTAAAATCTTATGATATTAACTGTGATTAACCTTAATTAACTTAGTTGCATACACATAAAAGAAAGAGCATGAACACAAGTGACATCAAAATTTAACGTGGAAACCCAATTTGGGAAAAACCACTTGTTGGTATTTTTCAACTACTAAACAAAAAAGCTCAATACCAAGATAATAAAACTCACAAATCTAAGGACTAGCTACTTCCCATTAACAATTATGTGTGCATATTATTTGGATCTAACTTCAACAAAACCAAGACTGGCTTTCTACTCTTTAGGCTTTACAAAACCAAGGTGGGTATACTTAGCGATGATTCAAATGAAGGCTAGTGGATGAACATTTTTTAGTTTCATGCTGATTCTCATTCATTATCTTTGATATATACATATTTTATTCACTCCATTGTATTTTAAGGAAATATGCATCCCCTATAAGCATATTTGGTCATAATTCTTCTCAAATTTGCAAATACTTCTAGCAACAGTGGCTAACTAAGGCTTAGAAATCAAATGCAAATAAGTGCTGACCAGCTTTGACACTCTTCAAACAGTAAAATAAAGTTGATTTTGATTTTAAACTTGATGCTTATTCATGACATCTCTATCTATAGACTGAATTAACTTGATCAATGCCCCATCCATTAGGATTCAGATTCCATTTCAATTCTTAGATATAATTGATTGCATTACAACCAATACTATCAACAATTCTTACTGGATTTCATTCTTACAAACATCCTTCCTATTACCATGGAAAACCTATCAAATCCATTAAAGCACTTACTTAATTCATTGAATTAATAGCAATAACGATTTGACATACAACCTAAAATGAATTGCATTCAATTGGACAAGCCTTGCTTATACAACATCAGAATAACCAGGTAATAACAATGGAGACAAAATTCAACAAGAACAGATATCGGGATAGCTTATCTTTGTATTAATTTCCTTTGAAAATTGTATACAACTGAAACAAAACTCAAAATGACTCAAGAAAATACATAATAATCATGCAACTTCAATGTATTCTCAGAAAATTTGCAAAGAAAATACATCACAATGTTTGCATCAATAACTAGACCGACATATATTCAATATGGACTAACATTGCATTAGAAATTAGACCCTTCTCTAGCCTTGGAATCTCACTTACATAATGTGAGATGCAACAAGCTTTAGGCTTAGAGAACTAACAACTGTCAACTAGACAAAAGATATTTACATTTAGCTATCATAAAAGACAAAAAAATGTGTAACAAAAAATTCATGCATCCAATTATTCTCCTGGTGGGCCCATTTTCTGTTTACACATTTTTTGGAATACTACAAACTCTACGATAGGTTTCGTTATCAATCTAATTCATCAGAGTATGTAGACATCAGGCTTGTCAATGATGTGTGTGACTTTAATGTCCACAAATTTACTTCAATTCAAGGCTCCTCACTGTCTCCATCATGAATTGTTAAAATAACAGTTACCTATGAGTCCTCTACTGTCAAAATAATAGTTACCCGTGAGTATAGATCTTGAAATGGAGGAATACAAAATGGGAAAAGATCATTGAGAACCAAATGATTACAATCCATATCATACTACAACAACTTGAAGGAGCAAAAAATGAGGTAAGGAAATCCTTAAAGAAAAGGAAAGATATGACAATTCATCAAAATGATGCACTTGTTGGAAATATAAGAGGAGTAATTGTGAGGGGAGGGGTGAATTAGTCACCACTAAAATAAATCCCAGATCCCTTAGAAGTCAATACAAAACATAAACTCTGCTAAAACTAAATTCTGTTGTAACTTGGTTAACACAGAGGCACTCAGTTAACACTAGCAATTTATTGTCACTCGGTAAGAACTGTAATATCAACTATAACTTGGCAAATACTGAACATTTAGATCTTATGATATTAAGTGTGATTAACCTTAATTAACTTAGTTGCATACACAAAAGAAATAGCATGAACACAAGTGACATCAAGATTTAACGTGGAAACCCAATTTAGGAAAAACCACTTGTTGGTGTTTTTCAACTAATGAACAAAAAAGCTCAATACCAAGATAATAAAACTCACAAATCTAAGGACTAGCTACTTCCCATTAACAATTACATGTGCATATTATTTGGATCCAACTTCAATAAAACCAAGCCTAGCTTTCTACTCTTTAGGCTCTGCAGAACCAAGGTGGCTATACCTAGGGGATGATTCAAATGAAGGCTAGTGGATGAGCATTTTTTAGTTTCATGCTGATTCTCATTCACTATCTATGATATATACATATTTTTTTCACTCCATTGTATTTTAAGGCAATATACATCCCCTATAAGCATATTTGGTCACAATTCTTCTCAAATTTGCAAATACTTCTAGCAATAGTAGCTAACTAAGGCTTAGAAATCAAATGCAAACAAGTGCTGACCAGCTTTGATGCTCTTCAAACAGTAAAATAAAGTTGATTTTGATTTTAAACTTGATGCTTATTCATGACATCTCTATCTGCAGACTGAATTAACTTGATCAGTGCCTCATCCATTAGGATTTAGAGTCCATTTCAGTTCTTAGATCTAATTGATTGCATTACAACCAATACTATTAGCGATTCTTACTGAATTTCATTCTTACAAACATCCTTCCTATTACCATGGAAACCCTATCAACTCCATTAAATCACTTACTTAATTCATTGAATTGATAGCAATAACGAATTGACATACAACCTAAAATGAATTGCATTCAATTGGACAAGCCTTGCTTATACAACATCAGAATAACCAGGTAATAATAATGGAGACAAAATTTGGCAAGAATAGATATGGGGACAACTTATCTTTGTATTAATTTCCTTTGAAAATTGTATACAACTGAAACAAAACTCAAAATGACTCAAGAAAAGACATAAGAATCATGCAACTTCAATATATTCTTAGAAAATTTGCTGAGAAAATACGTCATAATGTTTGCATCAATAACTGGACTGACCAATATTCAATATGGACTAACATTGCATTAGAAATCAGACCCTTCTCTAGCCTTGGAATCTCACTTATATAATGTGAGATGCAACAAGCTTTAGGCTTAGAGAACTGACAACTATCAACTAGACAAAAGATATTTACATTTAGTTGTCATAAAAGACAAAAAACTATGTAACAAAAAATTCACGCATCTGATTATTCTCTTGGTGGGCTGATTTTCTGTTTACACCTTTTTTGGAATACTACAAACTCTATGCTAGGTTTCTTTATCAATCTGATTCATCAGAGTATGTAGACATCAGGCTTGTCAATGATGTATGTGGCTTTAATGTCTACAAATTTACTTCAATTTGAGGCTCCTCACTGTCTCCATCATGAATTGTTAAAATAATAGTTACCTATGCTCTCTACTGCCACATCATCAACTAAAACTGTGGTAATTTCTGTTTGAACCAATTGCTCTTCTCTATCTTGCTTTGCATGTGTTGATGTGTCAATTTCTTGGCTACCAACAACTACAACTGGTTTTCTATTTCCATCATTGAAGAAGATTGTTCTTCTTTGCTTTCTTCTACTGTCAGATCAATTATTTGATCTCCTTCTTGGCTCACATCCTCTTCTTCTATTGCCACCTATTCAGAAGACAAGAGTTCTTCCTTCCATTTACCAAAAAAAGTATCATAAGGCCAATCAAAATTTAGGATCTCTCGTTGTTTCTTTATTACAAAGCCTTCCAACTGCTTTATTTCAGAAAAATCCTTTCTAATAGCATTATAAAATAATTGTACTTTGACAAGTTCTTCTATAGTCATTGCCCATAGTACATGCCCTTTCTCATTTATGACATTATTCATTCTATTACACAATAAATCATCTACTTCTCTTTTCCACTCTTCCTTTTCTTTTATTGTGTCATTCCTTTTGAGTGCACTGGGAAAGAGATCAATTTTTTTAGCTATTTATTTAGAAAGGAAAATCATAATTCTCTTCTATACATAAACTCTCTTTTCATCAAACTCTTTCAAATCACTAGTTATACCAAAAAAATTCTCTATTTGATCACAAGAGAGATTGATGACTGAGATGCACATCTCTGTGATATCATTGTCCCTTTCCTTCCATTTCTGTACAATGGGCTTCAATGTATCTTCATGTCTTTTTATTTCTTCCCATATCTCTATAACTCCTGCCAACTGATCATGGAAGGCTGGCCAGTCAATCTTGGACCTACTAAATACAAAATTGTCTTCCTAAGCTTTTTTTCATATTGATTGTTTAGTTCTATCTGCATTTCATACAATTTATTCTTTTCCTCATCAAATTCCTCTATAATATAGAACTCTAGCCTCTGTGGGGTGTCAGACAATTCAACAACGAGAGTAGATTTAAATGGCTCACATGGGGGGCGAGGATGGTAAGCAATTCTTGGTCTGCTGGATTCTCCCATCTTTCTCTTCCCAAGTTGCTTATCCATTTGAAACACCTGATTTTCTAGTAATTGTATCTATTTGCCTCTATCCTCATATGCCTTTAGTACTTCTTCAAATTTAGCATTAAGTTCTAAAAACTTATCTTGTTCTTTCCCAGACACTACATCCCCAAACTTGAGCATTTCTTTAGCCATTCTAGTGATTTGTTGACTGCTCACTTCTGTTGGTGTAAATAGGTATTTACTATTTACACTTTACTTAAGTTAACTTAGGTTAGTGCATTATTTTATTATTTCTCTTTATGAGACACTTAGGAGTTTGTGCATCTTCTACAGTTGTCATGTAGACAACGTAGAAGTACGCCACTCTATTTATGCACATGTTGTCTACACCACAGGAGTTTGCATCATTCCCTGAGTTGTCATGTTGACAACACAGTTTTTCGCACTCCTAATTTAGCACATGTTGTCTACAACACTGATGTGCGTGTTTTCACCTTTGTAAGTTTATCCTCACTTTATCACACTTACTTCAGTGCATAATGGAGGATAACCCATATCTGGTGGACATGTGCCTAGTTGTTGGACTTATCATGGTGCTGATTCCTAAGCACTCTAGGTGCATCTCAGAGGCCTTTATATTGAGGCACTCCTAGTGTATTTTGTAGTGAATTGAATAATATACAGTTATTCTGATCATACTCTGGTCTATTCTGTGCTTGTGTATCTGAGTTCCTTGGTCTTGGGGAAATTCTGCTCTAATGCAGATTCTTACATGGTATCAGAACCGAGGGAGATACTCGTCACATAGCCTTTGGAGACCTCATTGCCTCATCTCTTCAAGAGACCCGATTTAGATCCGGAGCATCAGCTGCAATTGGGAGTGTCTAGAGCCAAAGCGGACCTCGCCATTGCGTCTGGAGTAAAAATTCGATGAAAATTGACTATAAACTTGCCTATTTTAGGCCATAGTCAACTGGGAGGCAAATTTTTTTTTGCAAATCGGAACCCAAAGGCCCGATCTGCAAATTTGGTATGATAATCTTACGATCTAATTAATTTATTTTTTGGATCTATTTAATTCTACCAATTTTGGCATTTTTTCTCTGTATTTTCGGATTTTTTTTCGAAATTATTGTTGTCCGGAAGGAAAAAAAATAAAAATTTTGCGGCACTGCATTTTCAACCCCAGCCCACAGAATATTCAATTTATTGTAGAATATTTCATTGTTCTACGCTCCCTTAATTTCATTGGGCGCGGACAATTTCTGACGTCGAGCTATTAATCCGGCAACAACCACTGGCCGCGCAGTCAAATCAAGCGGCTTGCTCGCCAATCCGGCGGCCCCTTCCAAACAGAGCGTAGGTTTACAACGGTGTCTACGACAGTTTTCTTATCCACTGCCAACTGCTCCCACACCCCGACGATGTGGGATTAAAATCCCACATCCCGGCGGCAACCTGCACAAAATTCGGCGCCGACAGTGCGCCAATCCGGCATCGCAATCCTGCAAATCGGTGACTACTTCAACTCTCCCGCCCACAGACACGTGGCAGCCATGCAGGCCCTGCAGTCAGCCCCATCAGAGCCGTGCTTCCATCAACGATCTCGCTCAGGGAACGACGTGGTATCCAGTCAGCATCCACGCTGTCACTTTCGTACAACACATCATCCGCTGCCGTTATCTCTGTCCGCTGACGTCAATCTTCAAAAGTCCTAAATTTGACGGTCGTCTGACCATCATACAAGGGCTATTTTGAGCTACCGAGACAACCATTTAGACATCAAATTTAAGCCCCTAATTTTCTCTGTTCACCCCTCTTCATTTGCAGTTTTGATTTTGGAGCTTGACTTCAAACAGCCATAACTTGGTCAATCGGACTCCAAATCAGGTGCGATTTTTTTTGGTTTTGGGTAAAATTTTCTGAATTTTTCAGCGGTGCAGTTTGTTTCTATTTTTTGGTGCTCGGATTGGTCAGAAATTGCAGTTTTTCATGACTGTACCTGTCTAATCCTGAGATTTGCAACTTCAAAAGCATCGTACGGGCTCATCTGGACTCCTTTTCAGGTTCTATTTTTTTTGAAAGTGGATATTTTTTTGTCTAATTTTCAGATCTACAATCTGATTGTAGTCTTATTTGGCTAGAAGTATCACTTTCAGAAATAGGTCTTGTTTTGCATTGTAATGCTTAACAATTGATGTAATTTTCAGCCTTATTGTAATAGTCTAGATTTGTACTCTATATAGAGGTTGTAATCAGCAAAATCA
Organism: Cupressus sempervirens; assembly: GCA_028749045.1. Lineage (NCBI taxonomy): Eukaryota > Viridiplantae > Streptophyta > Pinopsida > Cupressales > Cupressaceae > Cupressus > Cupressus sempervirens. Next base: position 84,575,391 of record CM053785.1, read on the forward strand.
GAAAGTCCACTTTGTCTATTTTGGCAAGTGGCCCATTGTAAACGCACTATATATAAAGTGCCAAAATCATTTATTTTGGGGGGATTTTTTGTTTGAGTAAAAAAGGGGGGTGTGTACTGTGTACTGTGTCTCCTTTATCTTGAAATCTTGCATCATGGGTTCTTTTTCAAAGTTAACTCCACATAACTATTCTACTTGGAAAGAAAACATTAAAGAGTCATTGGTCGAAAAAGGTTTATGGCGTTATGTTACTGGTGCAGCTAGGAAACCTCCTGCTGATGCTGATGAAGCTCGTAAAGAAGATTGGGAATCCAAACAAGAGATGGCCTTAGGTAACTTGTTGAAAAATATCTCTGATCCTGTTAAATTATACATTAGGAAGCTTACAGATCCAATAGAGGTTTGGGCTAAATTAGAAGCTTTGTATGGGACAGTAGATGAAGACATGGCTTACACAATAGAGGATAAACTTCTCAAGTTGGATCCTAGCAATTTTGATACAATTAAAGACTATCTTACCCAAGTAGAGATGTATAGGGCTCAACTAAATGATTGTGGAGAACCTATTAAAGATGGAAAGATGATCAAACACATCATGACTCATCTTCCATCTGAATATGCTCCTTTTGTTTCTAGCTTTAATACACACAAATTAACAATGGGTAGTGCCTATGTTAAGCCTTCATTTGAGAAATTCTCAGAAATGTTGATCCTTGAACATGACAATCTTGTGGGTATGGGAATTCTCAAGTCTTCCAAAACTAAAGCCTTGGTAGCAAATGAAGGTAGTTCAAGTGGTAAAAACTCAAACCAGAAGCAGAAGCAATGGAAGACCAAGCAGCAAGACGAGACACAACAGTCCTCCTCAAAACAACAATCTTCCACAAATCAATCTCCTTCTACTCAAAATTCTTCTTCACAACACGGAAAATCTTCTTCAAAGAGCAATAAAAAAGGGAATAATTCCAACAAGAAGGAGAAGAAAACATTTTCCTATTGTAAGAGGAATGGACATGAAGAACATGACTGCAAAGATAAGCAGATTGATGAATTGGTAAACATTATGAGGAAACACAAAATTGATGTTCCTAATACATACAAAGACAAAGGTTCTTCATCCACTTCAAAGGGCAAGGGCCAAGCTTTAGTTGCAAGTACAAACAATCCAGAGGAATGGATTCTAGATTCTGGAGCATCTCATCATATGGGGGCTTCAAGCAAGCACTTTTCCTCTTTAAACACTTCACCTGTACCCTACATCTATGTGGGCAATGATACTCAAATCAAAGTAGAAGGTAAAGGGAATGTTGAGATAGAGAATGACATCTTCAAGGATGTACTTCATGTTCCTAGCCTTAGCACCAACCTTCTCTCCATCTATCAAATCACTCACTATGGATGTGGCAACAAAGTAGAGTTCCTCCCCGACATCGTAGTGGTAAAGAATCTCAAAGATGATTCAATGGTGGCGATTGGAAAGGCAAACCATGAGACAAGACTTTATTCTTTCTCCAATTTTGTGCCTAAATCCACGTCTCTTGCCTTGTTGACTCATTCAAACACTCAAAGTAAACTATGGCATGAAAGATTTGGACACCTTAATTATCGCTACCTTCAGCAATTAAGCAGCAAGGAAATGGTCATTGGTCTACCTCACGTCCAGTTTTCAGAGGGAGTATGTCCAGGCTGTGAAGCAGGTAAACATCCCATAGAGAAATATGACAAGGGGAAGTCTTGGAAAGCAACTGCTGTTCTAGAATTGGTACATAGTGATGTAGCTGGCCCCTTTCCAGTACCTTCTTTTGGCAAGGCCCGCTATGTTCTTACATTTATTGATGATTTTTCACGGTACACTTGGGTATTTTTTCTTGGTCATAAGAGTGAAGTCTTTGACAACTTTATCGCATTCAAAGCTCAAGTTGAAAAGAAATCTGGGAAAGCCATCAAGATACTACAGACAGATAATGGCAGAGAATATGTCAATTCCAGACTTATAGACTATTGCACACATGAAGGGATAGATCTTCAACATTCAGTTGCATACACGCCACAGCAGAATGGTGTAGCTGAACGAACGAATAGAACCCTTAAAGAAATGACTACTTGCATGCTTCAACACAAATCTCTTGATCAAGTGTTTTGGGCTGAAGCCATGTGCTGTGCCAACTACATTCAAAACCGAAGTCCGCATAAAGCCTTAGATGGTATGACACCTTTTGAGGCATGGTGTGGAAGGAAACCAAGTGTTAAGCACTTCAGAGTTTTTGGTTCTCCAGCATGGGCTAGGATACCTCCACAAAAGCATAAGGCATTAGAACCACAAAGCAAACCATGCATATTTGTTGGATATCCTGATCATCTCAAGGCATATAAATTAATGGATCCAGAGACTCACGAAATATTCTATGAGAGGAGTGTTCATTTTGAAGAAACATGTCCAAGTTTGGCTTCTTCAACTCCTCCTTCTTCCTCCCATGTGGATAGTGATCATAGTGATGAAAGCAACTTGGAAGATGAAATTCCTCTAACCTTGACTCGCAAGACACCACCTTTGCAGGGTCAACAAATAGTTGAGGATATTCCTTCATCTTCTTCCACTAAACCTCGTTGGGCACAACAAACTCTTGATGCTGTAGGTTCAATGGTGGGAAATCCTTCAGATACTCGGAGGACTAGGTCACAACACAAGTCATTTCCACATGCATACATTGCCATTGCTTCAGATCCATAGTCTTTTAAGGAAGCATCAGGGATTCCAGAATGGGATACCGCAATGAAGGAAGAATACAATTCCTTGATGAAAAACAACACATGGGACTTAGTCCCCCTTCCAAAGGGACGAAAAGTGGTTCGATGCAAGTGGATCTATCGAACCAAATTTGTAGCGGATGGTAGTATTGATAAACACAAAGCTTGACTAGTTGCCAAAGGTTTCTCACAAGTTCCAGGTATTGACTATACAGAGACTTTTGCACCAGTCGCCAAAATGAACTCCATTCGCCTAACACTAGCAATTGCTGCAGCTCAAGGATGGGTTGTACACCAGATGGATGTTAAGAGCGCTTTTTTGAATGGTGACCTTCATGAGGAAATCTATATGGAGCAGCCATAGGGGTTCATCCAGGATTCTACTATGGTTTGCAGATTAAAGAAGTCTATTTATGGTTTAAAGCAGGCTCCTCGGGCATGGTATGCCAAAATGGACTCCTTTCTCCTCTCAGTTGGTTTCAGAAGATGTCATTCTGATTCAAATGTTTACATTCTTCAGAAAGATGACTCTCACTTGATCTTAGTGCTTTATGTCGATGACTTGATCATTACAGGGAGCACTGCATCCATCATAGCCAGTGTCAAGACCTCTCTTCAGGACAGATTTGCCATGACAGACTTGGGTTTGCTACACTATTTCCTTGGCATTGAAATCATACAGTCTTCAGCCGGGATTTCACTTTCACAGCCCAAGTATGCTCTTGATTTGCTTTCACGATTTCACATGAGTGACTGTAAGCCTGCTCCTACTCCCTTCTTATCAGGTGTTAAGCTAGAGGCTCAGTGCGCAACACCACTTGTTGATGCAACATTATACAGACAATTAGTTGGGAGCCTTATCTACTTGACACACACACGTCCTGATATTGCCTTTGCAGTTGGTATGGTGTCACGCTTTATGCAAGAACCTCGTGAGCTTCATTGGAAGGCTGCCAAGCGCATTTTACACTTTATCAAGGGTACATATTCACATGGGATTCATTATGCAGCAGGTACAGGGCTTCAGTTGATTGGATACACAAATTCAAACTATGCAGGCGATTTAGATTCTCGGAAGTCTACTTCAGGGTACACATTTCACCTTGGTTTCGGCCCTATCTGTTGGCAAAGTAAGAAGCAGAACAATGTTGCTCTTTCTTCCACAGAGGCTGAGTATCGAGGCTCTGTCAATGCAGCTACAGAGGCTCTTTGGTTACAACATATCTTGGAGGAATTTGGATTTCATCTACCTAAGCCAACAGTTCTTCATTGTGACAATCAAAGTGCCATTGAAATCTCTAAGCATCCAGTTCAGCATCAGCGGACAAAGCACATTGAGGTTCATATGCACTATATCAGAGAGCTTATACATGAGCAGATCATAGCCCTTCAGTACTATCCTACAACAGAGTAGGTTGCAGATATTTTTACCAAACCCTTTACAGAGGTTAAGTATTCTCATTTACGAGATCTCTTGGGGGTGCGGGATGTTGCCGATAGGGAAGTCCCTTGACTTCTCTTCTTCTTCTTCTTCTGGGAGGGATTTCTTCCTCTTATGAGGTCTTTTTCTCTCTCTATTGTACTTATCTCTCTTTTTGGAGGAGGGTTTTTCCCATGAGGTTTTCCCTCTTTCTCCGCTTTATGAGAGATTGCATTGCATTATTTTAGCATTGCTTTTGTACATGGGTACCTAACATGGCTAGTAGCCGGGACCCATTATGCATTACTGCGCTTAAGTACATTTCCCTAAGTTGCACTTAAGGGGGGGTGTTGGTGTAAATAGGTATTTACTATTTACACTTTACTTAAGTTAACTTAGGTTAGTGCATTATTTTATTATTTTTCATTATTTTATTATTTCTCTTTATGAGACACTTAGGAGTTTGCGCATCTTCTACAGTTGTCATGTAGACAACATAGAAGTACTCCACTCTATTTATGCACATGTTGTCTACACCACAGGAGTTTGCATCATTCCCTGAGTTGTCATGTTGACAACACAGTTTTTCGCACTCCTAATTTAGCACATGTCTACAACATTGATGTGTGTTTTTTCACCTTTGTAGGTTTATCCTCACTTTATCACACTTACTTCAGTGCATAATGGAGGATAACCCATATCTGGTGGACATGTGCCTAGTTGTTGGACTTATCATGGTGCTGATTCCTAGGCACTCTAGGTGCATCTCAGAGGCCTTTATATTGAGGCACTCCTAGTGTATTTTGTAGTGAATTGAATAATATACAGTTATTCTGATCATACTCTGGTCTATTCCGTGCTTGTGTATCTGAGTTCCTTGGTCTTGGGGAAATTCTGCTCTAATGCAGATTCTTACAACTTCATCAACCCTATATACTGTGAGAGTACCGATATGTTCTACACTAGAAATCCCCTGTATTATGGTCTTGACTCTTTTCTCTACTGACCACATAACCAGGGCTTGATGATCATTACTAAATTTGACTCCCCTATGTGCTTTTAGTATTTCTTCCTCAATTTTATACTACACATTTTTATCCTTTCTAATTGAATAAAAAATCATAGCATTAGTTATGTCCCACTCAGGAAAAACTAGAACTCCCGACTCCCTAATAAGTTTCCTCCTGGCCTCAGGTGTCAACTGAGAAAAATCACTCAAAAAATTAGATTTTACTTCATCCTTAATTTTAGAGTCCAATCTATTTGGTTGCTCTATTCTCAATGCTCTACATTTTTCCTCAAAATTTCCTATGTTCTTTCTCCACAAAAACTGTGTAAAAGCCCTAGATTTAACAAAATTCTCATCATCAATGAATTTTTGTGAAGCATGAGCAATAATAGGGTCTATCTCCTTACCTTGATAATCAGAAATTGTGAGGTCTAAGGAGTGCATAGGAAGCTCTTGAGGCACTCCTCTCTCCATGTCTATAGAAGTAACAATTACATCCCCTTCATCACCCATCTACCTTAAATTTTCTCTCAAAGATGCTTCATCTTCTATATGGAGTGGGGACTGAGTTGGTGAATACTCTTCCACATGAGAAGAGGATCCCTATTCCATTTTTTGTCTTTTGGGAGCACTGGCAATAGGTGGACTTTCTGGCCTTGGTCTTCTATGAGGGGGAACTTGTTGTATATTTTGAACTACAATGTACCTTGCCCTCTTTTGCAAAGTGTACAGACCTAGAGCAATAATCATTCTACTATTAATTCTTCTCCCCACATTTGTCACTTTATTAGGATATGCTTTCACATATGTAGCCTTCTTCTCATTCATGGTTTGCATCATTTCAGCAAAATTATTCATTAACACATGCATTTTGGCCCCCCAATGTTTCTTATCCTTTAAAGGATTGTAATCAAGGTCAAAAGCATTAATAAATTCCAAAGATTTACTGAATACTATCCATTTCTCTTTCCTTACCTCTTGCTCCTATAAGGAGAAGATATTTCTAATAATATCTTTAGGAAAGTATACTTGCTGTGTAATACTTTTGGCTTTTGTCCTTTCTCTCAAAAGATTAAAAAATCCCCCTGGATCAATATATCTTGCATGGGACTCTACCATATTGTATCTATCCAAAAACAATTTGAGGTGCCTCCATCCTTTCTTTACAAAGACAAAATCATGTGTTATAGTGACAATGAGAAACAATGGGAAAGAATGTGCCTTTACCTTTACCAATCATGTCTCTTTCTTCAATTGTCTCGATCTGCCATAACAATTCTGCTATCCCTATTTTCAATGGCACATGGAAAGGCAATACATGGGGTCTTCCCAAGAAACCATAGACTCTAATCACTGTAGAAACATTATATGGGATTATATCCCCCAATTGTGACTAACCAAGAGTCCCTTTGCATGCTCTTTAGGTCTAATTAGCTGTAGTAAAGATTGTGGAATTCTAGGGCTATCACCTCTTAAAAGCAATCTAAGCCTAGATGCAAAATATCTGTCAAATCTCACACAATTAGCATTCCTAGCTTCCCAAGTCATGTCAACACTCCATAATCGAACTGGCAACTTCTCACCATCTCTTGTTAACTCCAGTTCCATACCCTTAGAGAAAAGGGTAACTCCCTTATAAAGATATATGTGCATAAGTAGGGAATACTAGTAGAATGGTCTATTTACTTTTCCTTCTGATATCCTCACCAAACCATTATGAATTTCTTGTCCAATGAAAGTGGCAAAATCAAGAATACTGCTCCTTCTAAACTATAATGTTTGAGCCATGATAAGAATGATAGAACCCTAGATGCTTTCCTCCTCATCCATCCCAAAAATTCTACAAAGGGTGAAATACAAAGCTTGAGCCCTAGGATTAAAATATTTCTTCATCAATGGCTCTGGGGTAGTGGATGTAACCAAGGGTAATGTACCAATTCTGGCAAAATGTTGTTGCAAAGCCCTGCTCTTAGATATAATCTCTATGCATCATATCTTGCATGGAGGTCATCCAGGTCAATAAGCTCATGAACAACATGGTTAGGGTTGAGGTTAAAAACCTTACTAATCAATTCAGGAGAAACCATAAAGAGATTGTCTCCAGCATAATTCTTCACAACCCTAGTGATATGATCATACTTTTTAGCTATGTCAACCAATAAATCACTATCAAAGAAAACTCTAGGGACTACTAATTTTCCAATATCAAATTCCTAGACATTGCTCATAGGGGTATCTAGGTTTCTCTTAGCAAGCCACTTCTTAAATAATTCTAATCATCCCATAGAAACTTGAGCATCCCTTATCCAATTAGCCCTATCATAGAAACCCTCTGCTACAACCAACCTAGGGTTCTTCGGGATAAGTTCTCTTCCCTTAGTTATTTTGTTTACAGAAAGTGGAAATTGTTCAATAAAATCATTGTACATAGACCTCTTAAGATAATCAGTATGGCCAGAGAATTCCTTTAGTGGAGGCATGTTTTGAGAATTTCAACTTCAAACAATGTCGATTTCTTGAATTTTTTATGGTTACAGATTACTTACCCGCTGAAATTTTCCCTTCTTTTTCTGTAACTTTCTCTGTGAATTGCTGAAACCCTTGCAAAATTTCATGCCCTAGCTCTGGAGATCTTTATGCTCTGAGAAATCTGTAATTGTGTGGCTCATCAATGGCAAATTTTTAGTTTATACTATTGCATTAAGATCGCACGAAGGAGTTCTGAAATATATTAATTTCTTTTAGCTGTTAATTTTGTGTCATGCTATCAAGTTTGAATTTTACTCGGTGATCTCACAACATCAGACGACTTAATTTGAAAAAGAAAATCACTTTAATTTTTTTTAGAGCCCCTAACTTCATGTTAAATAGGCGCTTCCTTGCATTATTTAAAGTTTGAGCATCTTCTTAATGCAGGTAAGCACTCCCTGTCGATCTTACCTAGATCGACAATGTATCAAAATCTTTGTCTTTTATGGTCCAATCAGCTAATATGACCAATAGAATATCACCTTTTAACCAACATGTTCTGACAAGCCTGACCACAACATTAACTCTTAGAATTTCTGTGCCCATGACATCATCACTTCCAACTTGGCATACATCTCACATTCCACCAATTAATGCACTTTAATTCATCCAACTTTTACAACTTGGCGTGACTCAACATTCTTTTCAAGGCTTGGTCCCACTTCACCACGCGGTGCAAAGGCGCTTGCCTACATTATTTAAATATCATGCAACTTTATAAGGCGGGTAAGCGCTAACCCTAGATCTTACATAGATCAACGATCATGAAATCTTGCATCCTTATAACATCTAGCCAACTGGACTGACCAATGAGATACTTCCTTTATAATCCAACTCACTTGACAACTGCCATAGAAGATATGTCATTACTATCCTCTAAAGAAGTCGGGTCCATGATGTCACATTGTGCCACACATCACATTGGCACTTCCCCACTTTGTATAATTCTCGTGCATTTTCATAAAGCAGGTAAGCACTGGCCTTTGATCTTATCCAGATCGACAGTGCACCAAAATTTAAAATAAAGTAATACCTTCATTAAAGAACCAACCAATGACATCACAAGAATTTTAGAACATGCATTGAAGAATACTGACAACTCTGCAAAAAGGTCTGACAGATTCTAACAAACCATAAACTTTGCAGCACACTGAAGTTCCATCATCAGCATGGGCTATGTGGTGCAAAGGCACTTGCCCAGTTTAGCTAAAGACCTTGCATTTTATTATTGCAGGGATACACCATCTGTTGATCTCACTAAGATTGATGGTTGATCAAAAGGTGTTGCAGTTAATACCTTTTAGTAAAATATTAGAATTAACTGTGATTAAAAGCAAGGCTAGTAAAGGTTTATCAAAAGATTAATGAAGTCATCCTTACGCAAGTAAAACCTTAGGGAACTAGTCCTACCTAAATTATATTTGAAAAATCAGTTTCAACAATTTTCAAGGGTTAGGGCAAAACATAATAAAGGCTTTAGAGTTTTTTCATGAATTTCTAACCAAAGTCTTGACCTAAATCCAAATTTTTTAAAACACACACTTAGGGTTTTTCATTGCTGAATGTAACAAAACAAGGATGGTGAAAAACTAGGCCAACACCACTAATTGCAACTAGTTACTATTTTTCACTCTTCTAAAGTGATCTCAGTTTAGGAGCCAACCCTATTAAAGGTTGCAAAACACACTATTAGGTGTGACCTTGTTAAAGGATTTAATCACCTTGTTAGGAGTGGCCTTGTTAGAGGTTCTTAGACACTTCAATCTAGAAATGTCACCTTGTTAGAGGATTTACAAATAGTTGTTAGGCTAACTCTATTAAGAGATTTGTTTCACTATTACAATGGTTAGAGAGTAACAATGACTTGACTTGATTGCTGATGCAACTATCTTTGTTGATTAAGATCTCAATTTTGGCTTGAATACTCAATTCTTCTTGATTAGATAAATCTTTTTATCCCAACAAGGACATTCTTCTTATCCTTCCAATTCACTTCCTCTAAGAATCTTCTTATCTTCACACATTCTCATACTTTCAATCCTTAACTTGATCTTATACTTATATCATTTACATTGTCAAGTCAGCTTCAATACAACTTAAAACAATTAATATTCATCTCCTCAGTCAGCTAGAACCAACAAACAAATCCATTAATCTCAATATGCCAAAACAAAAAAATCTTTTGTTAATCAACCTTGCTTGGTAGACACAAACCCAAAATAGATTTTATTGTGTTAACCAAGTGAGCTCGATTAACACTGCATCCATGCCAACTTTTCTTTCTCTCCAGAGTGAACTCAATAGACACTATCTTTTGCAAATTCTTTTTGGTAACCGAGCAAGCTCGATTAACACTTGTTACTTGCCATCTTTCCTTTGTCTCCCAAGTGAACTCAATAGACATTGTCTTCTGAACTTGGCAAACACTAGAATGCTCGACAAACACAAGAAACTATCTTCATCACTCGAGTGAGATCGAAAGACACTGACTAGTGAATATATGACATTTTGTGTAACATTAATGATAATATACAATTGATCAATTGTTTTCAACAATCTCCCTCTTTGGCATTGATATCAACATAGCATGTCATAATACAATGAAATTTTAGAGAAAAATAAAAGTAAGGATAATATCCTTAGTTTGATTTTGATTCTCCTCCATGAGAACTCCCTCTAATAGTGTGAGCTCCATCTTATATCAATCTCTCCCTCTAGAATGATTCTCTAATTTTAGTTTCTCCCCCTGTTAGCAAACTCTCCAAATTTACACTTCATCAAACTCTTCTACTCAAGTTCACCCTCTTTGACATCTTCATAGAAAACTCATAGAAAATACAAAAATGCATCCTTAGGTAATGGCTTGGTAAATATGTCTGCAATTTGTTCTTTAGTATTCACATATTCGAATCTCACCTCTTTGTCTTGCACCAATTCTCTTAGAAAGTGATAATTTATTGAAATATGCTTGGTCTTGGTATGCATCACAAGATTCCTTGATATATTAATTGCACTGGTGTTATCACAAAAGATAACCACTATATCCTTGATTTCTACCTTCATACCTACCAATAATTGCTTGAACCAAACAATATTGGAACAATTGACTGCTACTACAACATATTTTGCCTCTGCTATTGATTGAGAGATGTAATTCTACTTTTTACTTATGCAAGACACTAGTCTCATACCAAGAAAGAATACCCCACCAATGGTGCTCTTCTTGTCATTAATGCTTCTTGCCCAATCTGCATTAGTGAAGGCTTTCAAATCGAAGTTGCTTCCTTTCTTGTACCATAAGCCATAATCTTTAGTACCATTTAGATACCTTGTGATTCTCTTTATTGCCATCACATGATTTTCTTTTGGATTAGCTTAAAATTTTGTGACCATACCAATTGCAAGAGCAATATCATGCCTAGTATGTACTACATACTACAATTTTCTAATCATGGATCTATATGTGGTCTGATCTACCTCCTTGGAACCATCATTATTGGAAAGCTTATGTCTTGTAGACATAGGTGTTCCAACTGGTCTTGAGTCCTCCATTCCAAACTTTTTTAGTATCTCTTTGATGTACTTTGATTGAGTAATGTAGATACCATCTTTCTTATGTTGAATCTGTAAGCCAACAAGGACTCTGATTTCTCTAAACATTGACATCTCAAATTCCTTACTTATTTCTTTAGAAAAATATTTACATAAGTCATCATAACCAATAAATAGTATATCATCTACAAAGATTTTTGCTAGCAATATCTCCTTCTCTAGTCCTTCTTTGATGTATAGACTGTTGTTATCATTTGTCCTTTGAAAACCAATCTTCATCAAATATCTGTGAAGTCTTTCATACCAAGCTTTGGGAGCTTGTTTGAGACCATGTAATGCTTTGTGTAGTTTATAGACCATATCCTTTTTTAGAGGATCTACAAAACCTTCAAGTTTCTCTATGTAGACTTTTTCTTATAGAATTCCATTCAAGAATGCATATTTCACATCCATCTAATACACTTTAAATCCTTTATGTGCATCATAAGCAAGTAGAGTCCTAACACCTTCTAATCTTGCAACAAAAGAAAAAGTTTCACCATAATCAATGCCTTCCTCTTGAGAATAACCTTGCTTTGTTTCTAGAAACTTCTCCATCTTCATTCAACTTGTTTCTGAATACCCACTTTGTGCTAATTACATTCTTATCCTTTGGTCTAGGAACAAGAGTCCAAGTCTTATTTTTTTCTATTTGTTCTATCTCTTCATTCATTGTTTCAATCCAACTTTCATTATCCAAAGCATCTTTAACAATTCTAGGTTCAAATTTAGTAAGCAAACATGTACCTTTCAATTTGTTCCTTTTCATTGTATTTTCTGACTTGTCTCCAATGATTTTCTTAGGTGCATGGTGCCTTCTAACATATCTTGCAAGTATAGGTACTTTGGATTTAGTTCCACTTGCCTCACCATGATCTTCTGCATCATGCTTGGGTCCTCCTATCTGTGACTTGGGTCCTTCAAACTCTAACTCAGGTTGTACTGGGTGCAAATCAATTTCTTCTAACTATGACCTAGGTCCTTTAGACTCTGACTCCGGTTGCATTGGCTATAACTCAGGTACTTCTGGAGATTTTGGGGACTTAGGAGGTGAAGTTTGCTAACTTGTAATTGGATTGGGTAATGTATTAGGTTCAAAGTAAACAAACTTTCTATAGTCTTCAAGTTCTTTGCTACTCTCTTCTTCACTCTTTTCTGCAAACTCATCAATCTTTACATGTGCACTTTCTATGATTTTATGAGTAATTAGATTCAAATATTTATATGTTTTACTTCCACTGGAGTATCTTAGGAATATGCCTTCATCACTTTCAACATCAAATTTACCTTTTCTAGACTCCTTCAGGATATAACATTTGCCACGAATTACTTTAAAGTAACTTACATTGGGTTTATAGCCATACCATAGTTCATAAGGTGTTTGATTTGAGTCTTTCTTTAGTTGTACTCTATTTAAGGTATGAACTATGGTACTGATTTCTTCCTTCCAATATTTGATTGCAACATTCTTTTCTATCATTAGGGTTCTTGCACAATCCATAATATATATGTTCCTTCTTTCTGCTATACCATTTTGCTAAGGTGTACCAGGGGTTGATACTTCTCTTTTGATTCCTTTCTCAGTGTAAAACTCATTGAATTCATTTGAGATGAATTCACCTCCTATATCTGACCTTAGACACTTTAGTTACTTTTCTGTCTCTTTCTCAACTCTAGCCAGATACCACTTGAACTTTTGAAAAGCTTCAGACTTATCTTTCAAATATATTACTATCATCATTCTAGAATAATCATCAACAAATAAAATGAAATACTTATCTCCACTATAGCTCTCTATTCCAATAGGTCCACAAAGGTCTTTGTGAACTAGCTCCAAGACTTCTTCAGAATGATAGTTGTTTCTTTTGAAACTTGTCTTTCCCATCTTTCCAATTTGACAATTTTTGCACATGCTCATATCAAGTTTCCTCAAACTGGGAATGCCTTTCACTCTTTTTTTTCTTTTCTTATCTTGATCAGGTTATCAAAGTTCACATGATAGAACCTTTTATGCCATAACTAGCTTTCTTCTACTTGAGCAATGAAACATGAACTTTCACTTAGATCTAGGTAAAATAGGTTACCTTTTTTTTTATTACCAAATCCAACTAGATTTCCTTTTCCATCTAGCAACTTGGCCTTCCCATTTATGGATTCTACCTTGAATCCAATGTTATTTAATTATGCTAAACTCAGTAGATTATGTTTTAGACCTTTAACCCAGTAGGCATTATCACATCTAAGTTCATTGGTTAGTGAAATACAACCTTTTTCATTTATACAACAAGGTTCATTGTTACCAAATCCAACACTCCCACCATCATAGTGTTCCATATGTTCAAATGTTTTTTTATCATCAGCCATATGGTGAGAACAATCACTATCAATAATCTATATATAATTTTTAATAACATGAGAAATACGTGTCATCTTATTATCTTCATCATCATATTCATCTTTTACAATAATGCAAACCATTTCATCATTATCACTACTATTAGAATCTTTAGATAGAAAATAGGACTTCGTAACTTTATCCTTCTAGTCCTTGTAGTTTTTGAAATCCTTCTTGCCTTTGTACTCATTACTTTTCTTTTGCAACAACATGACCAACTTCTTCACAAGAAAATAGATGAGAGGAATTTTACCTTTGTACTTTTCTCTATCTTTGGGATATTTTCTTGCAAGCAGGGATTCAATGACTTCTAGATCATTGTCAGAATTATCTTCTTCTTCACTTTTAGATTGTTTGCCTTTTGATTTTCCACCTTTCTTTTTGAGTGAAAGCTTAGCTTCAAATGTAGACACAATGTTTTCTAGAGTTAGGAACATAGTTGTCATAGTTATCTAATTCAAAAGTTGCCAACCTTCCCACTAGTGCATCCAAAGTTATGTCATTCTTGGGATCACATTTCATTTCCTGAATAGATGATACTCTAATTAAATATATAGGAAGAAGAGTTTTCAGTACCTTTCTTACTATTGTGACATCATCAATTTTCCCTCCAGAGGCTTTGATTGCACAGACACTAGCTTTGTTTCTTTCACTGTATTTTGCAATGTTTTCATCCTATCTCATCTTCATCTACTTAAACTAATCTCTCAAGCTTTTTGCCTTGGCTCTCCTTACATTGTCATCACCTCCATAGATAGCTTTCAGCTTGATCCAAATTTCATGAGTAGTTTCACAATTTTTGACCTCATCAAATTCAACATAATTGAGAGTAGATGTAATATCAATCATCATAATTTTATGATTCTTTTTTTTAGCAATCTCTTCCACAGTCAAAGTTCTAATAGGAGCTTTATACTTGGCATTCAGATATTTCAGACCCAAGTCACTGATGGTTGCTAGATGTATCTTCATAAGTTCCTTCCATGCCTCGAAGTTACCTTTGTTCAACTTGGGAATCTCTCTTCTGCAAGACATCTTGATCTTTAACTTAGGTCCTCGAAACCTTCTTTGCAAGCACCAAAAGCTCTGATACAAATTTTTGGAAATATAAGAGGAGCAATTGAGAGGGGAGGGGTGAATCAATTGCCACTAAAATAAATCCCATATCCCTTAGATGTCAATACAAAACATAAACTTTGTTAAAGCTAAATTCTGCTATAACTTGATTAACACAAAGGCACTTGGTTAACACTAGCAATTTGCTGTCACTGGTCAAACACTGTAATATCAATTGTAACTCAAAAAATACTAAACATTCAGATCTTATGATATTAAGTTTGATTAATCTTAAGTAACTTAGTTCAATATACATTAAATAAATAGCATGAACATAGGTGATAACAAGATTTAACATGGAAACCCAATTTGAGAAAAACCACCGATTGTGACTAGTTACTATATTTCACTCTTATGTAGTGGCCCTATTTAGGAGCCAACACTGTTAAAGGTTACAAAACACACTTTTAGGTGTGACCCTGTTAAAGGATTTAATCCCCTTGTTAGGAGTGGCCTTGTTAATGTTCTTTAAACACTCCAATCTAGAAATGTCACCTTATGATATTAAGTGTGATTAACCTTAATTAACTTAGCTGAATACACATAAAAGAAATAGCATGAATAGAAGTGACACCAAGATTTAACGTGGAAACCCAATTTGGGAAAAACCACTAGTTGCAACTAGTTACTATTTTTCACTCTTCTAAAGTGAGCCCTGTTTAGGAGCCAACCTTGTAAAAGATTACAAAACACATTGTTAGGTGTGACCTTGTTAAAGGATTTAATCACTCTATTAGGAGTGGCCTTGTTAGAGTTCTTTAGACACCTCAATCTAGAAATGTCACCTTGTTAGAGGATTTACAAATAGTTGTTAGGATAAATTTGTTAAGAGATATGTTTTACTGTTACAATGGTTAGAGAGTAACAATGACTTGAACTGATTGTTGATGCATCTATGTTTGCTGATTTAGATCTTGATTGTGGCTTGAATACTTGATCCTTCTTGATCAGATAAATCTTTTCAACCCAACAAGGATATTATGCTTATCCTTCCAATTTGCTTCCTCTAAGAATCTTCTTATCTTCACACATTCTCATACTTTCAGTCCTCAACTTGACCTTATATTTATATCATATAATTATCAAGTCAGCTTGAATACAACATAAAAAAATTAATATTAATCTCCTTAGTCAGTTAGAACCAACAAACAAATCCATTAATCGTAATATGCCAAAAGAAGAAAATCTTTTGTTAGCCAACCCTGCTCGATAGACACTAACCTAAAATAGATTTTTTTGTGTTAACCTAGTAAGTGTTGGAGTTCATTCTGGTCAGGAGCATATCAAGTGAATTTAAACTAGATACTAGGAAACAAAGATAGGGACAATCCTAAGGATGGGCTAAATCCTATATTCAGCAGGGCAAAATCTTAGTTCTGGGCCAACATTAACAGAGTCATTAGGACTCACTTCACTTTAGGCTTTGCTAAGCCAAGATGGGCAAACCTAAGGGATTTATACTATTAACTTGATATTCTTCTTTGCAAGATTATTCCCTCTAGCAGAAATCGTCAATATTCTTCTATAACTTGCCAATAAACTTCTCGACTACAATAGCCAATTACAACTGAAGAAAGTAACAAAAAATAAGCAGTGCCCAACACTTTTATCTATTCAACACATAAAAAGGTAAATTGATTTGTTGTTGTGAATGCCCTATAGTTAAGTGAATGATCAATGTAACCTTGAACTTTGGAATGGACCAATGCCTTATCCAATGGGATATAGAGTCAAAGATTAGCAAACTTGGACCTTTGTAACCAACTTGTGATTAAGAGTGTCAACATTAAACTCTAAGTTTCATTTTGATTCTCATCCTTTTCACAAACCCTAAA
The DNA here is from genome assembly GCA_028749045.1 of Cupressus sempervirens. Taxonomy (NCBI): domain Eukaryota; kingdom Viridiplantae; phylum Streptophyta; class Pinopsida; order Cupressales; family Cupressaceae; genus Cupressus; species Cupressus sempervirens. Next base: position 84,592,034 of record CM053785.1, read on the forward strand.
ACTTATCAATTATAGAAAGCAATTACTCGATTCCTCAAATTAGCATCAATCAATAAGAGATATACAACCTTTTGAATTGCATTAAACTAAAGGAAAACTTGTTCATTCAATCCCAAGGCTATAGATAGATGAAAAGCAGAGAAAACCTCAAAGATAATGACAATAAAAGATAAATCCTTCACATTTAAATCTTAATACTGCTAATAAAACTCATAATATGACACAAAGACAAAGCCTTTAGTCCCAAATGCCAATAGTGACATGTTGTGATGGTTAAGTTGTTGTGTTGTTATCCTTGCCATCAAGGTTCAAATCTCATGGGGATGAGGTCCCCCATTTATGGCCTCACTGGTTCATAGCTCCAAGTCAAAGCGTTTACCCCTCTTTAAAAAAAAAAAAAAAAAAGCCTTTAGTCCTAAATGTTCACTTTTTGTATTCAAGTATGCATACAAATGAACTAATTCAAATGACTACAAAACAAATGGACGAACTGCAAAATAATACATAACATATGTGAAAAATTGTACAAACAACCGACTTCTACTTCTCATCTTGGAAATCCATAAATAGGATTGCAACAAGCTACAGAAGAGAGGAGGACACATGTCAAAATTTTAATGGATAAACAAAAACTTCTAGAAGACGAGAATAATAAATGTACAGAACATTCTTCCAAAATATTGATAAAAAAAGATAAGTAGTTGAGATGGCACAAAAACATTTATATTGGGCCTTTGATCTTTTCTTCTCCTTGTACTTTACTATCTTGTATGTAAAATATCTCATCTACTTCCTCCTGAAAAAGCCTTTATTTCTCCTATAGCTTCCCAAACGTAAATGTCCCTTTTAGTGGGCCACTCTATACTCTTCACCTCTTGTAAATCTTGAGTGGCTTTAGTCCACCTGATATTCATGATTGATTTTGATTCAACAATGAACTTATTCAAATTTATTTCTGCCTTAAAAAGGGAATCAATTAAAGTATTGTATGGGGTATCAAACATATCTTCAAACACTGATACTATAGCCTCTTGAGTCAAAATATTATCAAAAGAAGCTGACCACTCTTGCCAATTTTTTACTATGCTGGAAACATCCGTAATTGATGGTATACAGGGCTCCACTCCCATAGATAAAACATTTAACTTTCCTTGTATAACGTGTAATTTACTAGTGAAGAAGCCACTTAATTCTTTAACCATCTCTAGGCTTTCCTTCACTTTAAATATTTTATCTAGCAAATCTGGCTTTTTAGCCATTAGTACAATTAGCCTATCCAAAAATTGAATATATGGCCCCCACAGATTGAAAGTGGGTGATAGCCATGAAAGTGCTTCATTGTAATATTGCTTAGCACTTTGTAAAGTAATATACAAACTATGAGCCTGTTGTAATATGTTTTTAAAAACTTCAACCCTATTGCTCATCATATTTCTAAGTACCCTTGTCCTTATATCTCCTCCCTGCTAACTTGATTGAGCATCAATACTCATCCTTCTTGGTTCTGATGCCTCTTCTTCCTCCAAATCCTCTATTTGTAATAGGGCCTCATGTTAGAATTATTTAGAATAACTGAGAGGGGGGGTGAATCAGTTATCCAAGGTCCAATGATGTCCAATAAAACTTTTTCTTCTAATCCTTAATGACACATAACTGAGATTATCATGCATGCAATTAAACAATCATGAAAAGTAAACATGCATCACACCATAACACTAAGGATTTTGATGGCCTAGAAACCCTCCAAGAATAAGAAGGTAAAACTGGGGTAGGGATGATACCCACAAAATAACTGCGCATTTGATTTCAACCACTTCTGATGGTCTACCCTGTTAAAAGTCTGCCCTATTAAAGGCTTTACACATTGTAAGATGTGACCTTGTTAAAGGATTTAAGAACATTCAACTTAGAATGTCACCCTGTTAAAGGATTTACATAGAGCTATTAGGCTCACCCAAGTCCATGGGATTTTCAGTCACCTTCTCAAAAGAATCTTTCATCCCTCTCTAAGGATTTCCCATCCTCCTCTCCAAGAATCTCTTATCCTTCTCCTAAGGATCTCTTTATCCTTCTCCTAAGGATCTCTTTATCCTTCTCTTGGGGATCTCTTTATCCTTTTCCTGAGGCTTATCCACCTAGCTATTAAGCTAACCTAGCAATGTAGGATTTCAATGTCTAATACAATGGTAAGAAAGTATTAGAAGGGTTTTGACCTGATACAGATTGCAACTCTAACTGTGCAGATTTCAAATCACTCTTCAATTCTTTTTCTTTGCTTGGCTTTCCTCCCTTGTAGTGCTGACAACTTGTTCACCCTTCAAGATTTGTCTCCTTGAGTTCTTCCACTCATTATGTCAAAGCACTCTATGGTCACTTGATCAACTCAGAGTCATGATGCTCTGTTCTTACTCCTTTTGGCTTCTTTGCATGATCACACTTATGACTAATTCCCTCTCATGCATGCACATTTAATCTTTGACCTGTAACTCCTTATATAGAAGTTATGTTCTTCATTTCCCACTCAAATCTTAAGATGTTAAAGGCTTTACACGTTGTAAGATGTGACCCTGTTAAAGGATTTAAGAACATTCAACTTAGAATGTCACCCCATTAAAGGATTTACATAGAGCTATTAGGCTCACCCAAGTCCATGGGATTTTCTGTCACCTTCTCAAAAGAATCTTTTATCCCTCTCTAAGGATTTCCCATCCTCCTCTCCAAGGATCTCTTATCCTTCTCCTGAGGATCTCTTTATCCTTCTCTTGATGATCTCTTTATCCTTCTCTTAGGGATCTCTTTATCCTTTTCCTGAGGCTTATCCACCTAGCTATTAAGCTAACCTAGCAATGTAGGATTTCAATGTCTAATACAATGGTAAGAAAGTATTAGAAGGGTTTTGACCTGATACAGATTGCAACTCTAACTGTGCAAATTTCAGATCACTCTTTAGTTCTTTTTCTTTGCTTGGCTTTCCTCCCTTGCAATGCTGACAACTTGTTCACCCTTCAAGATCTGTCTCCTTGAGTTCTTCCACTTGTTTGCCAAATCACTTTATGTCCACTTGATCAACTCAAAGTCATGATGCTATGTTCTTACTCCTTTTGGATTCTTCGCATGATCACACTTATGACTGATTCCCTCTCATGCATGCACATTTGATCTTTGACCTGTAACTCCTTATATAGAAGTTATGTTCTTCATTTCCCACTCAAATCTTCATTTTCTCTTGAGAAAACAGTATTTTTTTCCCTCCAAATTGTTTCTTCTAGAAACTTCATGATATTCGCCTTGAAAATGGTTTGCATGGATTATATAGAATTCTGTGACATTTACTCATCATCCCTATCATCCAACTAATTCACAAAATTTGATGTAACAACCTTATCACTGATGATCTGGAAATCTTTGAATTTAACAAATAATGCAACAACTCAGCATCATTAGTTTACTGATGTTTGGATCCTTCTGTGTTACTCAACTTCTATTATTATTTTACTAGCACTTGACACTTGAAGAAATTCTGTGTAACTCGGCACTTGATCTTCACTCAGCACTTGAAGGCTGCTTGGTACCTGAAGATCACTTAGCACCTGAAGGCTGCTTGACACTTGAAGATCACTCAGCACCTGAAGGCTGCTCGGCACCCACTAAGTTGAACTAGCTTGGCTTCAACTGAGAATTTGTTTGGCACTAACTAGCTAGCTTGGTTCTCTCCAATGAACTTAGTTAATCCTTACATCTTTGATGTGTCTTAGTGTGTCCATCCTTTGTATCTTAGAGTAAGTCATCAATACACTATTTCATCAATGGCTTAGTTAATCCTTATATTTTATTACAACATCATAACTTCAACCTTTCTCTAGGTACTCTAGTTACATCTTATTGATTGCCACCTCCTTGTGAATCAACCAATTGATAGTATTTGGATCACTTAAGTAATTGTCATTCCTGCAAGTAGCAATTTTGATATCAATGACAAAACAATTATTGAAACATTCTTTACCAGTTCCATTATTCTTCATTCATGATCTTTTCAATCATTTCCAACAATCTCTCTCTTTGGCATTGATGGAAAACCAAACTGATCAAATGATTAAGTTGATCAACTTAGTTACACCAAAATTACATATGTTTTCTTTTGTTGATACAAACTGCATCCTTTGTTCTGCTTCTCCCTCTAGACTCCTGCATCCTTACCCTTCTGAATCTCTCTTTTTCATATACATCTCTCATATATATATATCTCTTTTTTACTTTGTATTGATCAGTTTCTCATATATCTCCCTCTTTGACATAAATGCCAAAGATGTAGCATCTTCAACATGCTAAATATAAGATTTACATATTATGTTTTCTCCCTCTGTCACCATGCTTGTGACTGATCTAGGGTTTCTGCTCCTGTTGTAATCCTCTGCATCATTCTTCTGATATTTCAATGATCTACTCTTGTTGATGTAGGGTAGTTTCTTTATTGTTTTAGATGGCTTAAATTAGGGGCATTACCCCCAACTTTCCTCTAAGATATTCATAAGCATCCTTGGGCAATGGTTTGGTGAAGATATATGTAGTTTGTTCCTTTGTGTGAATGTACTCCATCTTCACTTGTTTGTCTTCCACCAATTCTCTAACATAGTGATCCTTGATTGTAATATACTTGGTTTTTGCGTGCATTACTGGATTCTTGGATATGTTTATAGCACTTGTATTGTCACAATACAATATCACAGGTTTGGTTACCTCTTCTTTCATTCCTTTCAATAAATGTTCAAGCCACACAATGTTTGTGCAATTGACTGCTGCTGCCACATATTCTGCTTTTGTAGTGGACCGAGATGTGCATGTTTATTTCTTGCTAGTCCAAGTAACTAGCCTTTTACCTAAAAATAGTGCTCCTCCACTTGTGCTTTTCTTGTCCTCAATGTTGCCTCCCCAATCTGCATCTGTGTATGCATTGAGCTCAAACTTCTCATTCTTTCTGTAATATAGGCCAAAATCATCAGTTCCTTTGAGATACCTCATTATCCTTTTTACTATCATGAGATGATTTTCTCTGGGATTAGTAGAGAATCTAGCTACTATTCCAACTGCTAGTGCTATGTTTGGTCTGCTCTGTACAACATATTGTAGTTTTCCAATCATGGATGTGTACATTGTTTATTCACTTCAGCTGATTCATCATTTTTAGATAGCTTATGTCCTATTGCCATTGGTGTGCTGATTGGTTTGGAATCTTCTAATCCAAACTTTTTGAGTATCTCCTTGATGTATTTTGATTGTGTCACAAATATAGCATGTTTTAGTTGATATACTTGCAATCCTACAAAGAACTTGATTTCTCCAAACATTGACATCTCAAACTCATGTTTCATTTTGTCAGCAAAACTTTTGCAAAGTATTTCCTTTCCTCCAAAAACTATATCATCGACAAATATTTCAGATACAAGAATATCCTTACCTTCCTCTAATTTGATGTACATGTTGCTTTTATCATCAGTCCTTTCAAATCCTATTTGCACTAGATACTTGTGAAGTCTCTCATACCAAGCTCTAGGGGCTTGCTTTAATCCATATAGAGCCTTATGTAATTTGCATACCTTATTTTTGTTCTTTTCATCAACAAAACCTTCTAGTTGCTCTATGCAGACTTCCTCTTCAAGTATACCATTCAAAAATGCGGACTTAACATCCATTTGATAGACTTTAAATCCTTTGAAGGCTATATATGCTAGTAAGGTCCTTACTCCTTCCATTCTGACAACTGGAGCAAAAGTTTCTCCATAGTCTAGTCCTTCTTCTTGTGTATACCCTTTACAGACTAGTCTTGCCTTGTTCCTTGTGATTTCACCATTCTCATCTAACTTGTTTCTAAACACCCACTTGGTTTCAATTATATTCTTGTCAGCTGGTCTTGAGACTAAGGTCCATGTCTTGTTCTTCTCAATTTGTTCTATTTCTTCTTTCATGGCATTGTTATAGTCATCATCTTTTATGGCTTCACTCACTATTTTTGGTTCTATTTTGCTAAGAAAACATGTTTCACTTCTAAGTCTATTCCTTGTCATTGGTCTTGCCTCTTTGTTTCCAATAATTTGATCTACAGGATGATGTCTTTTCACATACTTTGCTAGTACTGATTCTTTCATGGTTTGCATGTTGTCTCTTTTAGAATCTGATCTCTCATGCATATTTTCATCAGGTATTTGTTCATTTTCTTCTTGTTAGCTATTCTTAGAATCTAAATGAACATTTTCTGCATTCCACTGCTCAGCTTCTAAATGTGTTTGTTGTTCGATATTCATTGTCTGTGACTCGGCAGATGCTGGATTTTGTTGTTGATTGTCATTCTGAGTTGCAACTTCACCATTGTTAGGTATACCTTAATAAAAGTAGACAAAGGTTTTGTATTCTTCTACTTTCTTGATGTTTTCAACTCTTTGAAATTCTGCAAGCTCATCAAACTTCACATTTGTGCTTTCTACTACTTTGTTAGTGTTAACATTCAAACACTTATAAGCTTTACTTCTAGTAGAATAACCAATAAATGTGTCTTTCTCACTTTTTGCATCAAACTTTCCATTTCTATATTCTTTATATATATAGAATTTGCATCCAAATATTTTGAAATGTTTTACATTAGGAGAATGCCCATACCATAATTCAAAAGGTGTTGCATTTGTACCTTTCTTAACTTGAACTTTGTTGAGTGTGTAGACTGCAGTACTTTTAGCTTCTCTCCAGTACCTGAGTGCAACATTTTTCTCCATCATTAAAGTCCTGGCACAGTCAATAACTGATATATTCCTTCTCTCTGCTATACCATTCTAAGGTGGAGTCCTAGGTGCTGATGTTTGCCTTTTGATTCCTCTTTCATTGCAGAACTCTTCAAATTCTCTTGATGTGAATTCTCCTCCTCTATTAGATCTGAGAAATTTTAGGCTCTTTCCAGTCTCTTTCTCTACTCTGGCCAAGTACCATTTGAACATTTGAAATGCATCTGATTTTAGTTTTCGGAACATGACTGTCATCATCCTTGAATAGTCATCTACAAATAGCATTATGTATCTGTCACCTTTGTAACTTTGTACTTGAATAGGACCACACAAGTCAGTATGAACTAGCTCTAATACTTCATTAGAAGTATAAGCCTTTCTTTTGAAAGTTGACTTGGTCATTTTCCCTAGTTGGCATTTTTTGCACATGGTGTTATTAGGTTTCTTCAACTTTGGTAGACCTCTGACTTTCTTCATTTTGCTGATGCTTATCAGATTGTCAAAATTTACATGACATAGCCTCTTGTGCCATAACCATACATCATCAGTTTGAACAATGAGACAAGAAGCATCTTCCATGTCCAGATAAAACAAATTACTCCTAGTCTGATCACCTTTTCCTATTAGACTTCTTTGAGAATTATAGATTTTGGCAATTCCATTTCCAAATTCAACCTTATATCATAAGTTGCTTAACTTTGAGACACTTAACAAGTTGTAATTCAAGCCCTCAACATAGTATGCATTATCACATGATATCTTTTTAGTAAGCTTGATACTACCTTTCCCTTTGATTTGACATGGTGCATTGTTACCAAATCTAACACTATTTCCTTGATATTGAGTAAAGATAATGAACTTACTTTTGTCTCCAATCATGTGATGAGAGCATCCACTGTCTTTGATCCATCTATCATTCTTATTCATGTAGGTTACCAATGTAGTTGCTTCATCTTCATCTAATTCATCTTTCAAAGCCACATAGACTACTTCATCATCATTCTCATCAGAGTCTTCTTCAACAATGTAGCATCTTTTGCCTTTACCTCTATAGTCCTTGTTGTCCTCTTTCTCGTTCTTGATGTTGTCTCCATCCTTGTAATTTTTCTTTTGTGTGCATCTAGCTACAATGTGACCAACTTCATTACAATTAAAACAAATGATTGGTAGCTTACCTTTGAATTTGCCTCTTCCTCTGTGAAATCTTCTTGCTAGTAATGCCTCCAATTGGTCTACATCATCTTCATCAGTGCTGCTGTCATTGGATACATACTTTCCTTTTCCATTCTTTTTATTTGTTTGCACCTCATCATTGTATTTTATCGTCATCTTGGCTTTGAATGTAGATTCAAAGTTTTCTAGCTTGTAGTTGTCAAAGTTGGATAGCTCAAAAGTAGTGAGTCCTCCAATTATTCCTTCAAATGTCACTATGTTTCCTGGTACATAACTTAGTTCTTGGATGGCTGATACTCTTATAGCATAGATGGGAAGCACTCTATGCTCACTTGATACTCTCCTTGAGTTCTTCCACTCGTTATGCCAGAGCACTCTATGGTCACTTGATCAACTCAGAGTCATGATGCTCTGTTCTTACTCCTTTTGGCTTCTTCACATGATCACACTTATGATTGATTCCCTCTCATGCATTCACATTTGATCTCTGACCTGTAACTCCTTATATAGAAGTTTTGTTCTTCGTTTCCTGCTCAAATCTTAATTTTCTCTTGAGAAAATGGTATTATTTTCCCTCCAAATTGTTTCTTCTAGAAACTTCATGATATTCGTCTTGAAAATGGTTTGCATGGATTACATAAAATTTTGTGACATTTACTCGTCATCCCTATCATCCAACTAATTCACAAAATTTGATGTAACAACCTTATTGCTGCTGATCTGGCGAATCTTTGACTTTAACAAATAATGCAACAACTCGGCATCATTGGTTTACTGATGCTTGACTCCTTCTATGTTACTCAACTTCTATTGTTATTTACTAGCGCTTGACACTTGAAGAAATTTTGTATAACTTGGCACCTGATCTTCACTCGACACCTGAAGGTTGCTCGGTACCTGAAGATCACTCGGCACCTGAAGGCTACTCGACACCTAAAGATCACTCGGCACCTAAAGGCTGCCCGACACCCACTAAGTTAAACTAGCTTGGCTTCAACTGAGAATCTATTCGGCACTAACTAGCTAGCTCGGTTCTCTCCAATGAATTTAGTTAATCCTTACATCTTTGATGTGTCTCAGTGTGTCCATCCTTTGTATCTTAGAGTAAGTCATCAATACACTATTTCATCAATGGCTTAGTTGATCCTTATATTTCATTACAACATCATAACTTCAACCTTTCTCTAGGTACTCTAGTTACATCTTATTGATTTCCACCTCTTTGTCAATCAACAAATTGATAGTATTTGGATCACTTAAGCAATTGTTATTCTTGCAAGTAGCAATTTTGACATCAATGACAAAACAATGATTGAAACATTCTTTATCAGTTCCATTATTCTTCATTCGTGATCTTTTCAATCATTTCCAACACCTCAACTATGCTTTTTGCTACTTGTTGTTGGTCTTCATACCTTCCCTTTGCTTTGTAGCAACTACTTGGTTTGCCTGTGTGAGCTGCTCCTTGAAAGATGCAACTTCATTTTCAAGTTTTTGAACCTTGGCCTCAAGTTCTGCAATTTTCTCTTTATACACATGGCTGCTCCTAAGCTCATCTTCATATAATTTCCTAACATCTATGTAATCATGTATGGATTTAGACAATCTTGTCTCCATCTCCTCTACCTTGGCTTCATTTATAAATAAAAAATGTTTCAATGCTTTGGATATCTCTATGCCAAAGGTGCCTTGCAGAGTCCATACAATCATATTACCCTATTCAGTGCTTTGTATATCCATTAATTTTGGCTTGTTGGAAGTAGGGGCCATACTCCAGGCTACTAGGGATTTTGTATCAATATTAAAACTAGTCCCTCTCTTCAGTCCATCTACACCAATTGCCTCATATGAGATGGCACATTCCTGCCTCCTTATTTGATCAAGCATGAATGCTTGTTCCAAGTCCCATCCAAGCACCAGTAGCATGCCACTCATCTGTACCAAATCCCTAGCCTCTTCTAAAGTCATTACCTTACTTTCAGGGTCATAGGCCTGCAACTTCTCTATCAACTCCATCTTCTGCTCATCAGACTCTCTAGGCTTCATCTTTAGCACCAGTTCACTCTATTTTATTTTATATAGGAAGCTCTTGAATTCAATGGACTTGATGAATTCATCATCCTCTAAGAACTACTAATCTTGGATGATCCTATCATCTAGCCTTGTTGCTGCTAATTCTATGAGAGTATTTTTTGCTGCATTAACTCTATTTTGTAAATAATTCTATCTCAAGTCAGAAAAATACTGACTAGTTCCTGGTAAAATTTGTAATGTCCTTTGTTTAACTTGAGTAGGGATGTGGACAATCTTCTATCTTTTGTTTCCCTTTACCATCCATGATGCCTGAGGAGCATCTTCCTCTTCTACTTCAAGGGTTACATCTGGCTCAGGGCTATTAGGGAAAACTCTATCTTCTTCTCCTATTGGGCCCTCTAGCATTTTAGCCATGATCTCAACATGGTCCATGACCATCTTCCTAATCCTCTTAGGATAAGGGATATCCATGTAGAATCCCACAAATTGGGGATCTATTCTTTTTAACTCTTTCTCCACTCTTTTGACATTGTCAAGCTTTGCTAGCTTGTCAGCTACCTCACCCTCTGCCACTATGTTTGGAATAATATCTTCATGAGGCAATTCCTTGGTGCTTGGCAATGCATAATTTCTCATTTCCTTAAGGGTTACTCTCATCCATTCATCAGGGTCATAAATTCTATAAGGGCCAATGCACAAATCATAATGGTGAAGAAAAGAGTGGATTTGGTCTAGGGCCTCTTTTCCAATTGTAAAATTGCCAATCCTAAAACACCTACATAAAAATGTTCCTCTATGCACCTTGGGTACTAAATACTCCCTATTGACCATGAAAAGTTTCCATATAAATTCAATTATTCCTATTCTAGGAGGGACAAATTTAGGCAATATATGGGGTGGCTGGGGACAACCATAGACTCTCATTAAATAAAATGTGGGAAATAGGAAAATATTTCCCAAATTATGGTCAAGTCTCTTTCCCTTAGGAAGTAGGGCTGGTCTCAAAAGGCCCTTCAATATATCAAGAGCACTAAAATATCTTCAATCTAACATTTTCATAATTACAACACTAAAATTATTGAAAAATGATATAGAATCAGAAAAATGATAAGTGTTGTCCCATACCCATGTCCATAACTGCATTGGTAGGCTTCTATTTATATCAGAAGTTTGATTGATGAAATTAGAGCTTATGTACCCTATATTCTTATATAGAATTAGGTGCATCAATAGTGAATAGTGATGGAAGGTGAAATCCTTTAATTCCCCACTCTAAGTCTTGACAATATTCTCTCTCATTACTTCTAAAATATGATTGACATAATCATATTCCCCACTATGGTAGGTTTCCTATACATCTCTTTCAATCATGAATTTTGCCCCATAAACCATATTAGACCCATCCTTACCCACCGCCTTATGAACACCATCTACAATTTTAACAAAATAATTCTTGAATTTTTCTAGTGGCATCATCTTGTCGACCTTCTTAGGGTAATCACCCACTTCTTTTAGGTCCATGGGAATATGTTGTAGCATTGATCTTCCAATGTATGCCTTGGTGTTTGCTTCAAATTTCATCTGTAAATCCTTCAAATCTACAATCTGACCCATAGCTCCATCTAATCCAAAGGCCTTAATGAATGATTCTTGATCTAGGGTGCATAGGATAGTTCCATCCCTCCTATGGAAAGATTTCATGGCTAGATTATAGCACCAAAATAGGGCCTTCATCAGGTCTACATCTATAAAGACCTCTTGAAATATCAACTTGGCGAGATTCTTCTTCCACAGGTTACACACAAGAATTTTCTTCTCCTTGTTATGATAGAAGTATTTGAAAAGTTCAAAACCCATTACACCAGGGCATATGACATCTCTGCATAGGGCATATGGATCAATAAAATCTTGATCATCTGCAAAATTTGCATTGGAAGTAACCTAGAAAAAGCTTTATCCATTCTTTAGCAAATCTTTGTGATTTCTTTTGTCTAGTTTTGCCTCCTTTAGAGGTTGAATTTTTTGAAACTGCCATCTCTGAGGCTTGAATCTCTTCTACTTCTTTGTTAGGAATTTTGATATTATGCAAATATGCACCTGATATAACAACTACTCTATTCTTGAGAAGCTCTAGAGTAACAAATTGGAATGCACTGAAAACTTTGGAACTGCTCAAATTCTTTTGATCTGTAAGTGGCAAATTGTGATTGTGAAAAGAGATCTTTACAAATTGATATAAACAAATCAACGTTCATTTTGCATTGATTTCAGGATGCTTGAAATAAGATATCAATCCATTCTATCAACTCAATGGAGCATCACCATTACTATCCAACGATGCACTTTTTGTATTGCATTCAAATCCTATTGGTCGAGAATGTTACTGTTGTTTCTAGCTTAAAGAAATGACTTTATTTTACTGTCAAAACAAGGCCTATGATGCTATGAAAAAGATAGATGAAAAGACCCTTCATAACATCTTATTATTGCAAAAATGGTTTTTCAATCTTATGAAAACGCTTTGAAAAACCCTTGTCGACCAGTCAGACACAATGGCAAAATCCTTTACGATCTTATGATTCCTTTGTTGTCACCGCATTGGCACTAACTCTATCTTCCTCTATGATCACATAAAAAATAGCTTTGTAGCATCATAGATTGTCCTTTTTTAGCCTACAATCTTACAATCATGGTTACATTCACCTTTTTGTAACATCTCTGGTGATCTATTGAGCTTTTACGATGTGATGACAAACCTTTAACAATTCACACCGTAGCATTGGTGGCTTAACATTTTTCATGCACAATCTTACGACCACATCTTAATCATAACATCAAATGATACCTTTTATAACCTAGAGATCTCACAATGAACCATTCATCATAAGATCAGAGACCACCATTTGCCACTTAGAACATATTATAATATCATTTTTTGGTCCCACTAATCCTGACAATGCATACATCTGGCATTCATACATTTGTTCTGACCAATCAGGAAACATACACTTGTCTAACAACACATCACCCTTTATTTTCCTTTATCTCCTTTATGATCTTACGGCGGTAAGCCACCGTATCATTGCAGCATGTCAACATTTCCTTTATGATCCTTTGATGTCCACCTTTTTGTAGTATCATAGCAATCTATTTCATTATTCCCGACATACTGATAAACCTCCTTGTCATAACATCAGAGATAGCTACAATGCAAACCTTTTAAATTGATACATGATCATATGATACAAAGGAAATTGTATGATTGGGAAGACTTATTTTCTCACTCGCAACATCATAACACAATATTAATCATGAGACCGGGAGACCTAAAACCCTTACTTGTGAGACTTTGCTAACCCACCCATCATAACATCGTAAGAAATGATGTATTTAGACAAAATAAAAACCTAGTAACTTATATGGTCTAGGTTTAAGGCTTAAAATTATAAAAAATGAAACCCTAGAGCACTGAACTGTACACTTGGGATACTGATAAAATAATCATACTAGGGAAAAATTACTAGGGTTTTCTTTGAAAAAAGAAAACAAGAATATACAACCCTAATAATCTCAGCAAATTTAGCATCTTCACTATAAAAATCTTGAAAAATAAGCTTAGTGAAAATAAGAGCTATTAGTGGCTCTATCTAGGGATGATGGATAACCTGTATCCATGCAAGCATTCAAAATTTCTGGTTTGAGCAGATCACACACTTGATAACCTGAATAAGAACTTGAGATTACTCAACAAAATATACATATATACAAGGGTTATACACAAATGGACAAATAATTACAAAAATGTACATAAGTACAAAATCTAACTACTATTCATGGAAAATAAAATACCTTTAGCAAAAGTACTTTTTTCAAGAATTGTCCATGAACTGGCAATTCTAGGAAGTTTCCTAATAATTACTTAATGAAATATGAATCTTTACCCCAAGATGAATCAACCAAATAAGGTCCCAGCCAGATGGGATCAAATTTCTCATGTTTACCTTTATCTTCTAGCCTTGCATTCCACATTAAGACAAGATCATCAGATTGAAATTTTCTAATCAATGCCTTTCTGTTGTATAAATGCTTTGTCTGTAACTGCAATTTTAGATTTCTTGCAGAGGCTTCTTTCCTAGTTTTAGCTAAACCAACCAATTCATCAATCCTTTCATGCATATCATCAACAATATCATCATCATACATGTCAATATAATTATACAAACCCATCATATTGTTCTGAGGCATTGTAGCTTGAATTCCATATCAAGGTCAAAAGGTGATACACCTATTGCCTTTTTTACTGTCACTCTATTAGCCTAGATAGCTAATTGCAACTTTGAATCCCAAGGTTTTTTGTCATCATCCAAGGTCCTCTTAATGACCTTTAAGAAATTTTTGTTGGTGGATTCTACTTGTCCATTCCCTTGTGGATAATATGGTGATGAAACTGATCTAGTAATACCATATTTTTCATAGAAATTGATGAATTCCTCATACCTGAAGCACATCACATTACTAGTTACTATTCTTTTAGGACATCCAAAGCTTGTAGTGATATTATTGAGTAGGAAATTATTTACCACTTTGCTGGTAGAATTCCTAGTAGGGATTGCCTCCACCCACTTTGTAAAATATTCAATTGCAACTAGTATCCAAGAAAAACCACTACTAGAACTTGGTGAAATTTCACCTATAAAATCCATTCCCCATTTTTGAAAGGGTGCTTGAACTTCAAATGATTTTAAAGGTGTATTTCCAAAAAAAATTAATTTTTCTGTAAACCTCTGGCAAGAATCACACTTCCTAACTAAGATTTGGGCATCTTTAAACAAAGTAGGCCACCAAAAGCTTACTCTCATGATCTTATGGGCATTCATTTTTGCCATATAATGCCCACCACATGCTCCTAAATGCATATCATTCAATATTTCTTCTAATTTCTGTAGATCAATGCATTTTAACAACACACCCTCAAAATTTCTCCACCATAAATCCTCATTTGCTATAATATATCTAACAGCATGTAGTTTTATAGTGCACTTTTCATTTTCTGTTAAGTGAGGTGGAGATTGCAAATGTTGTAAATAATAAATCACATCTTTGTACCAATCACACTAATCCATATCACATGTACTAAAATTGAGGTTTTAATTTTCAACATTTATCTGATTAGCATCTAAATTAGTTTGTGCCATGAGCTTAGCTAGTCCCTGTCCGCTTACCAATTTGGTAATTTGTATGTCTATGTTAAATTCTTGGATTCTGTTAATCCATCTACACCTTCTACCAGATACTTCTTGTTGAGGAAAAATGTCCTTTATTGTTGCATTAGTCACAAAAGCAATAACAATAGCACCTACTAAGTAACATCTAAAGGCCTTCACAGCTTTGACCAAGGCATATGCCTGCTTCTCATTTATGTCATATTTAAGTTTTACAGGTTGCAAAGACTTACAAAGAATGGTATAGGTTGCTCATACCCATCTTCATTTTTCTAAAGTAAAATAGTTGCAATATTATGAAAAGATACAAAAGAGAAAATATGTATAGGCTTTTCATAATTAGGGGTTCTAAGAACTAGAGCATTCTTAATAGCATTTTTTATTTCTTGGAATGCAACAATAGGCTTACCTTCCCAACTGATTGTAGCTCCTTTTTTGAGAATTTTTGAAATTAGCTTACTAATCTTAGCAAAATTAGTCACAAATCTCCTTAAGAAATTAACTTGCCTAAAGAAAGATTGTATACCTTTAACACTTTTCGACTTTAGCACCTTGTCAATTACTGGTACCCTTTCAGGGTTAATCTTTACCCCTTCTTTTGAAACTGTGTCCTAAAAGCTTCCCTTTTGTGACCCCAAAAGTACACTTCTTGGGTTTAAAGATACACCATATTCCAAAGCCTTGATAAAAATCTTTTCAAGATGTCTGCAGTGGTCTTTAGCTCTCTTAGAATAAGCAGTCGAGTCATCTTGATATACCACCATGAATTTGTCAATATATTCTTTGAAAGCTGCATCCATAGTGAAGGTTTTGATCAACACCTTATAAAAGGAGATCAAAACCCAAAAAAGGGTAACCTAAAAGGAAAATCTATTTAATAATTACTAATTAATTATTAAATAGAGATGCAAAAAGAATGCATAAAGGGAAATCTTAAGAAGGGAGTAAAGCAAATTTAATAAATGCAATTAAATCAATTCTTTACTCTAACACCCCCCCTTAAGATGAGCAACAAGGCTATAAACAATGCAATGCTGAAAGTAAACTTGGGTCTCGGCAACAAGGCCTGATGAGGTACCCAATCACAATAAAATATCTATAAAATGGAGAAATAGAGAAGACCTAGTGGGAAAAACTCTACTCCAAAAAGAGATAGCAATAAAAGAAGGAAGGAAGGTCTCATCACTAAGACCCCCCAAGGACAACTACCTTCACCCCAAGCATAGAATGCAACTGAAGATATGTAGGGATGCAAAAGGTTTAGTGAAGATGTCTGCAACCTACTCAACAGTAGGAATGTACTCCAAGCTTAGGGCACCATCTTGAATGAGATGTCGAATGAAGTGCATGTGAAGCTCAATGTGCTTGGTTTGCTGATGCTCAACTGGGTTGCATGAAATGTGTATAGCACTCTGATTGTCACACCACAGAAAGGTAGGACTATCAGGAGGAAATCCAAACTCTGTCATCAATTGTTGAAGCCACAAAATCTCTTGACTAGCCAATACAACTGCCTTGTATTCTACCTCAGTAGATGATAATGCATGAGCATGCTACTTTCTGCAAGACCATGTGATAGGACTAGAAGCAAGACAAAATACAAAACCAGAAGTAGACTTGCGAAAATCAATATCACTAGCCCAATCTGAATCTGTGAAACCAACAATGTGAGGATCTCCTGATGTGTAGTGAATGCCATAACATGTTGTACCTCTAATATACCTCAAGACACATTTGGATGCTTTCCAATGACTCTCATGAGGATCATGGGAGAATCGAGAGACAAGTCCAACCGCAAAGGAAATATCAGGACGTGTGCGTGTCAAGTACAACAAACTACCCACAAGATGTCTGTATAGAGTGGAATCCATTGTAGGAGTAGAGCAAGTGGTAGATAAAACAAAAACTAACTAAAAAGGTGTAGGGGAAGGCTTGCAATCAAGCAAGCCAAAAATTTGAAGCATATCATGAGCATACTTCTGCTGGAGTATGGCTATCCCATTTGAAGACTGAATAACCTATAGGCCCAAAAAATAGTGCAGAAGGCCAAGATCTGTCATCTCAAACTGCTCTCTCAATATTTGTTGAACACCTTGTATCATAGAGACTGAGCTTCCTGTGATGATGAGGTCATCAACATGAAGCATAAGTATTAATAAGTTAGCCCCATGACGCTGAATATAAAATGTAGGATCAAAATGACACTGTGTGAAGTGGGAAGCAAGCAAGAAGGAATCCATCTTCTCATACCAAGCCCTAGGGGCTTGTTTGAGACCATATAAAGACCTCTGAAGCTGGAATACCAATGAAGAGTCTTGCACAAAACCATGAGGTGATCTCCTCATGAAGGTCTCCATGTAAAAAGGCACTCTTCACATCCATCTGAAAAACTGTCCATCCCTATGAAGTTGCTAGAGAGAGTACAAGGTGAATAGAGTTCTTCTTGGCAATAGGGGCAAAGGTCTTAGAGTAATCAATACCTTGAACCTATGTGAAACCCTTTGCAACAAGACGTGCCTTGTACCTATCAATAGAACCATCTGCAACATACTTGGTATGGTACACCCAACGACACCGAACCAACTTTCTTCCTTTCGAAAGACGACACAAATCCCATGTGTGATTCTTCATCAAAGAAGAATACTCCTCATCCATAGCCCTATCCCACTATGAGTGTCTTGTCACCTTTGAAAAATTATGAGGATCAATAAAAATAGCATGACTCAAAAGGCCACTTCCTATAGTCTGAGAACAAGTATGATGAACATCTATAGGATCACCTGCCAGAGTTCCAACTACATCAATAGTATCATGAGCCCACTTGGGAACTTGTAGAACATTTGGTGGAGGGGGCAAAGGAGGATCAATCTCAAGATCTTCCTTAGAGGAGGCATAATCCTGTAGAGGAGTAGATGAAGTACTAGATAGTGAAGAAGAAGTTGAAGATGGAGGATCCATAAAAGGATAACGCTCATCAAACTGAACATCCTATCAAAATAAGACATCTCTAGAATCAGGATCAAACAACCTGTATTCCTTCACATCCTCACAGTAGCCAACAAAAATGAGTGGTTGACTTTTCTTCTCCATGGCCTTCCACTGGGCATCTGGAATAAATGCCCAAGCCTCACTACCAAAAATGTGGAAAATAGAAACATCAGTCTTGACATGAGTCCAAGCCTCCTCAGGAGTCATGTGTCGCAATGCCTTATGAGGCATTCAATTCTAAATATAGTTGACACAATTGATAGCCTCAACCCAAAATGAAGAACTCATAGCACAAGACTGTATCATACAATTGGCCATCTCTCTTAATGTCCTATTTTTTCTCTCAACAACCCCATTCTGTTGAGGTGTATAGGGAACAAAGAACTAATGTTGTAGACCATGCTCAGTGCAAAAATCTCTGGAAGACTAATTCACATATTCCCCCCCATTTTCAGTGTGGATATGCTTGACTGAAAGAATAGATTGCTTCTCTAAAAAAGTCTTAAAGATTTGAAATGAATCAAAGACATCAGACTTGCACTTCAAAAAGTACACCCATGTGCATCTAGAGAAGTCATCAATGAAGGTGAGCACATATCGGACACGTGAAAAAGATGGAGTGGGAAATGACATAAGATCACTGTGTATCAACTCCAATGCTGCTTAGCACATGTGGATCAACCTACTAGAAAAGGATCTCTGTGATGTTTGCCAAGTGCACAACCTTGACACACACCATCAATACAAGAGATCTGAAGCAATCCAATCACTAGTTCCTGCGTACTCATCTGCTGTAAATATCTGTAGTTGACATGGCCAAAATGCTGATGCCAAAGTTTTCTCACTGTGTCTGCATGAGCAATGAGAGAAACACCTATAGAATTAGAGCTCTCAAAACCATCAAATTGATATAAGTGAGACTAGAGATCAACACTCCCTGTAGAAAATACCAAATCAAGATCATGGAGGTCTCGAATAACTATCTTTCTAGAGCCTGAATGACAAATCTGAAAGACAAACAAGAGGTTCATAGAAATGGTTGGAACCAAGAGAACATCCTGTAGTGAACCACCCTCTAAAGAGATAGTTCCTGAACTTGTGACTAAAAGCTAAGAAGATTCACCAACTGCAATTTGTGTAGTAACACTCTGAGCAAGTGAGGTAACCAAATCATGTGAGTGTGTCATGTGATGGGAAGCTCCAAAATCAAGAATCCAAGGAGCTAGAGAAGACAATACACATGCAGAAAGAGCATGTACTTTCCTTGTAGGTGGAGGTGGAGGCTTCAGAGAAGCAATACTAGACTGTTGCATAGCCTCCTCTAATGCCTCAAGATGTTTCCAACACCTAGAAATTGGATGTCCTTCCTTGCCACAAAAATTATAAGGTTCACTTGTATACTTCTGAGTCTTGGAGGAAGACTCACCACACTTAGAAGTATTACCCTTCTGAGAGGGTTTCTGAGCATCTGATTTGGGAGGAGGCTTGGAGTAACTCTCGCTACCTGCTAAGTCTATATTATGCTTCAATTTTGGCTTTGGCTTTCCTATAGATGTCTGAGCTACCAATGCCTTTGTCTTAGAGCTAGTCATTGTATCCAACTATGTGAGTTTTGATTGCTCTCTAGTCAAGCAATCACAAAAGACCTCAAAAGAAGGCATAACTCATCGATTCCCCAAAGCATCTTTGGTGGAATAGAATGTGGAAGCAAATATCTGAAAATTCCCTCAAAGATTTGAGAGAATCAAATAGATGCACTTAGTATCAGTCATCATCTTTCCACAACTCTACAACAAGGATCTCTATTGAGTAAACTTCATCAAGAAGTCATCAATAATCAGAAAGGAATCTGGTGCAAGTGATGTAAGCTTTGCCTCTATCTGAAGTGCCCTAAACTCATTTATAGTACCAAACAAGCCCTAAAGCTTGGTCCACATAGCGAGAGGTGTATTACACCTATCTAGATGAAATTGTAAACTATTTGATACCTATAATGCAATCAATCCGATTGCCTCATCCATTTTGTTTCGATGTTGCATAATCTCAAAAGGCCTCTAAAAAATAGGCTGAACTACATCTAAACATGACCACAACCCTTTTGACTAGAGAAGTTGAGTCATTGAGGTCTTCTAGTGTGATAATTGTGAGGGGTCAAAAGTTCTAGAGAAGAAGTGGTCTCAGCCATTGTTTTAGAAAGGTTTGTTTTTGTTTTTTGATATACTGATATAATAATAGAAAATACTATAAAAAACAACCCCCACAATGTAATAAACCGAACCCCAACTTACAAATATATTGCGTAAATGAGATAAGAGTAAAAAGGCTTCAAATATGAATAAAAAATACCTAGTACCAAAGAATGATGAAAAGATTGAGAATTTGGCAAGTTCTCAAAAAGAGCTTTTCAAAACTTTTTTCAGATAAAAAAATGAGCTATAACGAAGAAGTTATGCCCCCTGGGAGATAGAAGTCATCAACAGACTTCAAATGCCAAAACAGGTATCAATCTAGAAAAAAAATCCAAAAATTCCTTCTCCATCATCTCCATCTTGGAATAAGCTTTCTGACACTCTTTTCAGAACTAAAAAAGACCCCCATATGCAAGAGTTATCGCAAAAAAACCAACTACAGGTCCAAAAAAAAAACTCTCTAGAAAATTACAGACCAGGGAAAAAAATTGACAGCTGTATGGCTGTCCATAGCCTATCGCCAAATTTTTTTTGTCAGTTGGTTTGATGACATCAGTTGCTGAAATATGATGTCACCCTACTAGTTGTCATAGGTAGTAGTGCCGTTGACCTAAGCGGGGCCTGGGCAGTGAACACTGGTGGTGCTGGTAGACGGTGGGCAGCTTGTTAGTGGTGACAGGATTGAGCGCCGGCTGGGGTGGCTTGGTGGTGGTTCACCATCTGCAACTGTGCACCGTCCGAGAGTAGGTGGCACTCCAGTAGCCGTGGGGTGGCACTGGGGTGGCCGAAAGGCTAAGCGGCCCAAAAAAGGACTTTTAATTTTTTTGAATAAAATCACCTCAATCTACGTGTAGGAGGCCATACGACCTTGCTAGGCAAAAGATTTGTGCCTCCCAGAGCAACATTGTCCAAATCAAACAAATTTTATATGGAAACAAGGGTTTTGACGCCTTCTAAATCCATCCATGAGGTCTATTTGGCCTCAAACTGCTCCAAAAATTAGTGACCCCCCTTGTTCTCTCAGAAAATACCCAAAAATTTCCAAATTTGTTCTATCAAACCCTCGTTCTCTTTTTTCTCTAAATAACAAACAAGCTACAGTAGATTTGGCTCTGATACCATGAAGGATTTGATCAACACAAATCCACAAAGCCTTCGAATACCTACATGTAAAAACCTGTCACAGAAGAAAAAGACAAGAGGAGCCAAAGGGTTTTGCTCTAAAAAATGTGCTAATGTATTTTTAGAAATGGAAAAGATTACCAAATACAAAAGAGATCAATCCTTATAAAAGGAGATCAAAACCCAAAAAAAGGTAACCTAAAAGGAAAAGCTATTTAATAATTACTAATTAATTATTAAATAGAGATGCAAAAAGAATGCATAAAGGGAAATCTTAAGAAGAGAGTAAAGTAAATTTAATAAATGAAATTAAATCAACGCTTTACTCTAACACATAGCCCGCTGAAATGTTGCTCCTACATTTATGAGACCAGAAGGAATTCTCACATACACATAAGCTCCCCATGGAGTGGTAAAAGCTGTCTTGAATTGTTCTTTTTCATCAACAAGGATCTGGATATATCCTAGAAAAACATCCATCATGGACATTAAGTTTGAACTAGTCACTTGTTATAATATAGCGTCCATGTTAGGCAATCCATAATTGTCTTTTAAAGATGCAATGTTTAGGTTTCTAAAATCAAGACAGAGCCTAATGTCACCATTCTTTTTTTTGACAGGGACCAGATTAGACACCCATGAAGAATGCCTAATTGGCTTAATTATTCCCCCCATCCCTAAGATTCAACAATTTTTCTTGCATCTTAGGAGCTAGAGTAGGATTCACAGGTCTTTGCTTCTATCTGAAAGGTTTCGCATCTTCCTTAAGAGGTATAACATGTTGGAACAAATCTTGCCTATAGGCCTTGAGGTCATCATAAGACCATGCAAAAACATATCTAAATTTTCTTAACAAATATATCAAAGATTTCCTAATCTCAGGGGTTAAGGTCTTATCAATGTATACTTTCTTTGGGGAATCAGTTGTGCCCAGATTGGTCTCTTCTAATTCTTGTGGTTTCTTATCTTTTGCATTTGAATGCACTTTATCTTGATTATCAAAAGCACTTTCCAATACAACCAAACCTTTGTGTACCTTGTTAGTCTCTATCTGTAAGATTTTTTGGCCAAAAATATTCTCTTTTCCATCAACTATTTCTACCCAAGCACTGCAATCAAGTTCCTGTCCATGATATTTATCCTCATTAAGGAGAAAATTCAAGATGTCCTTGTCATCTTCAAAAACTTGCCAACTATGTACATTATGTTGGAACTGATTGAAAAGATCATGAGGGAGATTGTTGGAAATGACTGAAGAGATCATATATAAAAAGTAATGGAACTGGTAAAGAATGTTCTCAATCATTATTTTGTCATTGATGTCAAACTTGCTACTTGCAGGAATGACAATTGCTTTAGTGATCCAAATACTATCAATTGGTTGATTGACAAGAAGGAGGCAATCAATAAGATGTAACTAGAACACCTAGAGAAAGGTTGAAGTTATGATGTTGTAATGAAGTACAAGGATTAGCTAAGCCATTGATGAAAAAGTGTATTGATGACATACTCTAAGACACAGAGAATGGGCACATTGAAACATATCAAAGACGTAAGGTTTTAGCTAAGTCATTTGTAAAGCCTAACTAAGTTCATTAGAGAGAGAGAGCCGAGCAAGCTAGTTAGTGCCGAACAGATTCCTAGTTGAAGTCGAGCAAGTTCAACTTCAGATGTCAAGTGATCTTCAAGTGCCGAGTCAAGACAACAAGTGCCAAGGAAATATCAGATGTCGAGCGAAGGTCAGGTGCCGAGCAAATACAAATGTCGAGTAACAAAGAGATGCCAAGCAATAGTAAACCAATAGTAAACCAATAGTGCCAAGTTGTTGCATTATTTCAAAGATCGAAGATTCAAGCCGATAAGGTTGTTATCTTGAATTTTGTGAATCAAATAGAAGACAAGAGTGATGAGCTAGTGGCACAGAACACCATGTAGAACATTTTTGAAGAATACAACTGACTCTAGATGAAGTTTCTAGATAAGAGCAAACTATGGGGTAGATACATTGTATCTTACCTAATCCATTTGAAACCCTAAAGTTGGAGAGGGAGAATCGAGCGGCAAAGGCAATCCAAATTTCTATTTAAGGAGTCATAAGACTACAAAGAAAAGAGATAGAGGAGGTCAAGCATGAAAGCATAAAGTGCTGAAGGAGGTGCTAAGGAGTAAGAAAGCACAGTTACTCTGCTTCAACAGATGACCACAGATATGATTGCATTGGTATGATGAGTAAGAAGAATCAAAGAGATGAAGCTTGGGATGACAAGCTGTCAGAGCTAAAGTGATTAAAGCCAAGCAAAGGATTGAGCTGAAGTGTGATCTGAAATCTGCAAGATATGTTGTAAGTTGTATCAAATCAAAATGCCATTATTGTTACTTTCTAGCAATTGTAATAGTTAGTTTAAATCCTACGGACTTAGGTTGGTTTAAAGCCATGTTGTAAATCCTTTAACAGGGTGACATTCAAAGTGAATATTCTAAAGTCCTTTGATTAAGCCCATTCCTAATAGTATGGTGAAATCCTCTAATAAGGTCACATTTAATAGTGTGTTGTAAGCATTTAACAGGGCATGCCTTTAACAGGGCATCACTTTAGAAGAGTGAAAATCAAGTAGCATGTTACTGGTGGTTTTTTCCAAATTGGGTTTCCACGTAAATCATTGTGTCATGTGTTGATCTTGTATGTTTTATCTCTGCATATTGATTTACTGTAATTTGCTAAGGATGATTGATTTAAGCTTGGATGGATGAAAAGTTTATGGATTCACTATAATTTGTGAAAAAGTATTATTAGGGCATTTGGACCTTGGATAAATAATCCCCCCCCCCCCTCAGTTATTCTAAAGAATTCTAACACATTATCTGGGATTGAAGGCCTATTCTACACTTCAATAGTAGATACACAAGAAAATGATATGTCATCAGGCTTTATAGCCACATTTTCCAATAAATCAGCCATTTTATTATTACTTTTGTCTTTCCACATTATTCCTAAGGCATCAAAAGATTCAATCATATCCCAAACAACATTCCTATATTGTTTCAATCTTTTATTTTTTGAAACATACACTCCTCTAACTTAGGAAATAATCAACTTAAAATCACCTATGACATGTATTTTCTTGATTCCATGGCTTGCTGCAACCTTCAAACCTAGCAATAAGGCCTAATATTCTGTAACATTATTGGTACATGTGAAATTGAGAGAAAAGGAATACCTAAATGTATTTTTTTCTAGGGAGACAAAAACTATTCCTGCTCCTGATCCTCCATTTAAACTTGCTCCATCAAAGTACATGCTCCATAATTTTGGTGAATCCATACAACATGTAACCTCTTGTTTAGTTAATGTAGGTAGTTTTCAACTTCTTGGATAATTAATTCAGCTCTGAATGCATTCACTTTTGTGTCTATGAAACAAGTTGTATCCTTGTCAATATTTTCCTCAAAAATATAAGTTACTTTTGGCTCTCTATTGACCTTGATAGCCCTTTCCCCTACTTGGAAAGTAGCATATGAAAAATCACATTGCATACTACCTCCCATTGTAGCACTCCACTTCCTTGAAAGCAACATCCCATAGTGAGGGGGACTATCTATTACAAGGACTGACATAGTTAATTCTTCATCAGGATATGCAACAAGTCTGAAGGTAAAGCATTAATAGTACCTATGACAAGCACCTAGCTAGCATCCATTGCCTTGCACCTACCTTGTCTAGTATCAAAACATAGACATAGGGCCTCCATAACCTTAAAATGCATTATATTATTTGAGGCACTAGAGTCAATCATACAATTTTTTAAAGTTTTGCCTTTTATGATCAAATTCAAGAAAAAAGGGTCAATGTCTTGCAAATATGCAACTGATGAATTGTCCAAATACATTTGAGGTATTTGAGACATGACTCCATTCTCTTCCTTTTCTTTTTCTAGAACTAGGATATGCTATATAATTGTTGGTTCTTGTGTGACAACATTATTATTTTGTATCCCTCCTAGCCAACACAAAGCCTTTTTCTTATGTTCTTCTATCCTAAACATTTCTGACAAAGGAACTTTGATAGTGATTTGTGATAGCATTGAAATCATATCAATTGGATCATAAGTGGTAGATTTAACATTAATATCTATGGGCACAAAAGTTTGAACAATAGATGATTCCTTCTACTTAACAATCTCAGATTTTGATCCTTTCTCTGATGTAGTTGGCTTAGTAGTTTCTACCTCCTGGAAGTGTACCCTCTTCTTTAGTTCCCACTTTTTATTTTTATTTTCCTTGATCTTAGGAATCTTAGGAAGATTCTTCTTATTTTCATGAATAACCTTTGCAGTACTATCCTTGACAAAAATACCTGCTGGCTTCACATGGACACCACTCACATTTCTATTCCTTAAATTATAAGTACCTTGGACTTGTGCAACCAACTCTAAAGTAATCCTATCAATTTCCTCCTTGGAAGGTTTTCTCAAATTGATATGATTAGTTGCAGCCAAATTGTTACATATAACATTTTCATCTTGATCTTCATTATTAGAAAACACTTGTTGATGATATGTGTGATACAAATCTCTTTGGTTTGTAACATCATGTTTAGATTCCTTAATATTAGATTCTCCATCACTATCACAAAGATGGATCATATTACATGTAACATCCTTTTGATTTTCTACTTCTGCTTCATCATCATTTTGCACTTGCTAATTTGCAGAAAAAGATTGAGCCACATCACAAAAATTAGGGGAATGAGGTGATTGACAAGTAATACACTAAGGGACATCTTTAGTCATATTCACAGAGTTTCTTTGCAAAGAGTCTGGTGTTCCTTTTTCCTTATTTCCTTGAGTGGGATTAGGAATTGGCTTACCATCCTTCCACTTAGTAGTATAA
The DNA here is from genome assembly GCA_028749045.1 of Cupressus sempervirens. Taxonomy (NCBI): domain Eukaryota; kingdom Viridiplantae; phylum Streptophyta; class Pinopsida; order Cupressales; family Cupressaceae; genus Cupressus; species Cupressus sempervirens. The sequence continues at coordinate 84,618,422 of CM053785.1, forward strand.
GGATAGTTTTGCATCCTAGGTTGCCTATTAAAATTGTTATTAATGGGAAGCTTCTCTACAACATTTGATTTATTTTATTGGTAAGCTAGAGGACTTAATTTCTTTAGTAAACTTAAAACTTACCCCATTGTATCATCCTCAGGTTTCTTTCCTATAATAGGCCTTTCATTGTCTTTCCTATCTCTAGGATTAAATAGCTTAGGGTCATCCCTTTTCGTAAGTTTACCAGAAACTCTTCTATTGTTTTCAATATTTATAGCCATTGTATAAGCATCCCTTAATGTTTTTGGATCTTTATCTCTAAGAACATAAGCCATCTTACTATCAAAAGCATTGAAGTAAGTAGTAAGACAAACATCTTCATTTAATCTCATTACTTGGAATAACTTATACATACCCTTTAGAAATATGACATTGAAGTCAAAAGATGATTCATTTGGATTCTTCTTGATGTTGTTGAAGTCATTTAACATGAAACTCACATTATTCTTATCACCATACTGTCCCTTGAACAATGTTTCAAGATCATTCCATGTTTAGATAATGTCATCAGGCAATCTTCTGAACCAATCTCTAGCATCCTCAATCAATGAATGAACAAAAAGTTTCATCACTACATCTTCATATTCCACCTCATAGTCATTCAACATATCAATGAACTTTTTGAGGTGCTCTTCACCTATAATAGCATTATTTCTAGCAAACTTTGTAACTTTGTCCCTAAGGTCATTTGAAATAGGATGAGGAAAACTAGGGATACCCAAGAAAGACATTTGCCTATATTTCTACATATAAATTGATTTCCTTTGGGAAACTGGGAAACTTGAAGTACTTGCTCCGGTAATTTGACTTTGAAAAGGAAACTGAGTTTGCTAGGTCTGTTGAACAAGGGTAATCTGGCCAGTTGTAGTAGAAGTTGAACTAGGGGCTAGTTATGAGGAACTTTGGCCTATTATCAGAGGACCAACACTAGATATAGTAGGAACAACTTCTGAAGGTTGGCTTGATTGAAAAACTAGGGTAGAATTTGACTTAATGAACTATATTTTTCTCCTAGTCTCATCTTCTTGAACTTCATTTTCTACCTTTTCAAGTTCCTTCATTAGATCTCCCTTTTCTTTTCTAGTCTTCTCCAAATCTAAATCAAGTTTTGACATAACAAAAGAAATGGGTTTATTAAGAGGATGGGGCTCATTGATTTGTATCCCAACAACCTTTTGATTTCCCTTATCCAAATCCTTCTTACTAACCTTTTCCACTCTAGTCTCTAAAGGCTTGTAAGGTTGAACCAGTGTAACACCAGGGGCCTCTTTCTATTTAAGAAGTTGTTCCTACTTTTGAACACTAGACTTTAGAACATCCATATCTCTAAAGATGTCAGAGTGTAAATTAGAAGACCTTTCTTCCAAGTTCTTGTTCAACTCTTATAAGGAAGCCATTCTCCTAAGTAGGTTATCTCTTTTAATAATGGTATTCAAAATAATTTTCTCCTTTTCCTTTTCCAAGCGCATATGTCTAGCTTCCTCATCTGCAACTCTCTTCCTAAGAAGGACAAGTTCTGGAAACAACTTTTCATGATTTGTAATAGCAACTTTAGAATCCATTGGGTCAAAATCCATAAGGTTCGCTACATATGGTTCTTGTCTAGCACTAAAACTCATGTCCAAGTTTTCCCTAAAACTCCAACTAAGGTTCATTTCATTTACCAGGTTTGGTCTACAAGGAAAACCCCCCATAGGAGACATATTTTTATCATGAAAAATCTATTGCTCCCTTAATGGGGTTGAGAATGTTTCCCCAAATAGTGCAACTTCTTTTGACTTAGTACTTTTGGAAGATGATTCCTTTTCTAACACAAGGTGATATAATGACTAGGTTGACATATTACCTCTAGGGACCTACGTAGAATTAAAATTAGACTTCTTCTTATTTTGGTTCTTTTTTACCTAGGAGATAACTCATCTAAGAATGGTATCTCAAGATGATTCTTAGTAAAGGCACGTGTATTGTTCTTCTTCTTAGCCATTTGTTTTAGGATTTTCTTAAACTTTATAGCACCAACTACAAAACCTTGACTTGATTCGCCACCCTATGATGGTAAACTATGAAATAAATCCACAACAAAGAAGAATAACATAAAGATTTTGATAACAATGACCCTAAAACACAACCTAATCAGAACCCTTAACAAACAAGTAAGTCTAGAGTAGTCCCCACTAGGGTCACCATTTTGTTGGAGTTCATTTTGGTAAGGAACATATCAGGTGAATTTAAACTAGATACCAAGAAACAAAGACAGGGACAAGCCTAAAGATGGGCTAAATCCTATATTCAACAGGGCTAAATATTAGTTATGGGACAACATTAATAGAGTCATTATGAATCACTTCACTTTAGGCTCTGCTAAGACAAGGTGGGAAAACCTAAGGGATTTATCCTATTAACTTGATATTCTTCTTTGCAAGATTATTCCCTCTAGCAAAAATGGTCAATATTTTTCTATAACTTGCTGACAAACTTCTCAACTACAATAGCCAATTACAACTAAAGAAAGTAACAACAAATAAGTAGTGACCATCACTTTTATCTCTTCAACACATAAAAAGGTAAATTGATTTGTTGTTGTGAATGCCCTATAGTTAAGTGAATGATCAGTGTAACCTTGAACTTTGGAATGGACTAGTGCCTTATCCAATGGGATATAGAGTCAAGGATTAGCAAACTTGGACCTTTTTAACCAACTTGTGATTAAGAGTGTCAACATTAAACTCTAAGTTTCGTTCTGATTCTTATCCTTTTCATAAACTCTAAACCTTATCAATTACAAAAAGTAATTACCTAATTCTTTAAATTAGTAGCAATCAATAAGAGATATACAACATTTTGAATTGCATTAAATTGAAGGAAAACTTGTTCATTCAGTCCCAATGCTATAGATATATGAAAAGGAGACAAAACCTCAAAGATAATGATAATTAAGGATAAATCCTTCTCATTTAAATCTTAATACTGCTAATCAAACTCATAATATGACACAAAGACAAAGCCTTTAGTCCTAAATGTTCACTTTTTGTATTCAAGTATGCAAACAAATGAACTCATTCAAATGACTATAGAACAAATGGACGGATTGCAAAATAATACATAACATATGTGAAAAATTGTACAAACAATTGACCTCTACTTCTCATCTTGGAAATCCATATATAGGATTGCAACAAGCTATAGATGAGAGGAGGACACATGTCAAAAGCTTAATGGATTAAAAAAAACTTCTAGAAGATGGGAACAATAAATGCACAAAACATTCTTCCAAATTATTGATCATAAAGATAAGTAGTTGAGTTGGTAGAAAAACATTTATATTGGGCCTTTGATCTTTTCTTCTCCTTGTACTTTACTATCCTCTATGTAAAATATCTCAACTACTTCCTCCTAGCAAAGCCTTTATTTCTCCTACAACTTCCCAAATGTAAATTTCCCTTTTAGTGGGCCACTCTGTACTCTTCACCTCTTGTAAATCTTGAGTGGCTTTAGTCCACCTGGCATCCATGATTTTTTTTATTCAACAATGAACTTATTCAAATTTATTTCTGCCTTAAAAAGGGAATCAATTAAAGTATTGTATGGGGTATCAGGCATATCTTAAAAAAATGATATTGTAGCATCTTGAGTCAAAATATTATTAAAAGAAGCTGACCACTCTTGCCAATTTTCTTACTGTGCTAGCAACATCCATAATTGATGGCATACAAGGCTCCAATCCTTCAGATAAAACCTTTAACTTTCCTTGTATAACTTGTAATTTACCAGTGAAGAAGCCACTTAATTCTTTAACCATCTCTAGGCTTTCCTTCACTGTAAATATTTTATCTGGAAAATATGGGTTTTTAGCCATCAGTACAAATAGCTTATCTAAAAATTGAATATATGGTCTCCACAAATTAAAAATGGGTGATAGCCATGAAAGTGCTTCATTGCAAAACTGATCAACACTTTGTAAAGTAACATATAAACTTTGAGCTTTTTGTGATATGTTTTTCAAAACCTCAACCCTATGGCTCATCATATTTCTAAGGACCCTTGTCCTTATATCTCCTCCCTACTAAGTTGATTGAGCATCAATACTCATCCTTCTTGGTTTTGATGCCTCTTCTTCTTCCAAATCCTCTATTTATACCAAGGCCTCAACTATTCTTTTTGCTGGCTACTGTTGGTCTTCATGCCCTCCCCTTTGCTCTGTAGTAACTACTTGCTCTACCTTTGTGAGTTTCTCCTTGAGAGATGCAACTTCATTTTCAAGTTCCTGAACCTAGGCCTCAAGTTCTACAATTTTCTCTTTATATACATGGCTGCTCCTAAGCTCATCTTCATATAATTTCCTGACATCTATGTAATCATGTATGGATTTAGACAATCTTGTCTCCATATCCTCTACCTTGGCTTCATTCATAAATGAAAAATGTTTCAATGCTTTGGATATCTCTCTACCAGAGGTGCCCTATGTAGTCCATACAATCATATTACCCTATTCAGTGCTTTGTATATCCATCAATTTTGGCTTGTTGGATGCAAGGGCCATACTGTAGACTACTAGGGACTTTGTATAAATATTAAAACTAGTCCTCTCTTCAGTCCATCTACACCAATTGCCTCATATGAGATGGCACCTTCCTACCTCCTTATTTGATCAAGCACGAATGCTTGTTCCAAGTCCCATCCAGGAACCAATAGCATGCCACTCCTTTGTACCAAATCTCTAGCCTCTTCTAAAGTCATTACCTTACTTTTAGGGTCATAGGCCTATAGCTTATCTATCAACTCCATCTTATGCTCATCAGACTCTCTAGGCTTCATCTTTATGACTAGTTCACTCTATTTTATTTTATATAAGAAGCTCTTGAATTTAGTGGACTTGATGAATTCATCATCCTCTAAGAATTGCTAAGCTTGGATGATCCTATCATCTAGCCTTGTTGCTAGTAATTCTAAGTCTATAAGAGTATTTTTTGTTGCACAAACTCTATTTTGTAAATAATTCTGTCTCAAGTTAGTAAAATACTGACTACTTCCTAGTAAAATTTGTAATGTCCTTTGTTAAACCTAAGCAGGGATGTGGACAATCTTCTATATTTTGTTTCCCTTTGCCATCCATGATGCCTAAGTAGCTTCTTCCTCTTCTACTTCAAGGGTTACATCTGGCTCAGGGCTATTAGGGAAAACTCTACCTTCTTCTCCTATTGGGCCCTTTAGCATTTTAGCCATGATCTCAGCATGGTCCATGACTATCTTCCTAATCCTCTGAGTATAAGGGATATCCATGTAGAATCCCACAAACTGGGGATCTATTCTTTTCAACTCTTTTTCCACCCTTATGACATCATCAAGCTTTGCTAGCTTGTCAACTACCTCACCCTCTACCACTATGTTTGGAATAATATCCTCATGAGGCAATTCCATGGTGCTTGGCAATACATAATTCCTCATTTCCTTAAGGGTGATCCTCATCCAACAATTAGGGTCATACATTCTATAAGGGCTAGTGCACAAATTTTAATGGTGAGGAAAAGAGTGGATTTGGTCTAGGACCTCTTTGCCAATTGTCCAATCCTAAAACACCTACATAAAAAGGTTCCTCTATGCACCTTGGGTCCGAAATACTCCCTATTGACCATGAACAATTGGCATATAAATTCAATTATTCCTAGCCTAGGAGAGATAAATTTAGGCAATATATGGGGTGGCTGGGGACAACCATAGATTCTCATTAAAGAAAATGTGGGAAATAGGAAAATATCTCCCCAATTATGGTCAAGTCTCTTTCCCTTAGGAAGCAGGGCTAGTCTCAAAAAGCCCTTCAATATATTAGGAGCCCTAAAATATCCTAGATCTAACATTTTCATAATTACAACACTAAAAAAATTGAAAAATGATATAGAATCAAAAAAATGATAAGTGTTGTCCCATACCCATGTCCATAACTACACTAGTAGGCTTCCATTTATATCAGAAGTTTGATCAATGAAATTAGAGCTTATTTGTCCTATATTCTTGTATAGAATTAGGTGTATCAACAGTGACTAGTGATGGAAGGTGAAATCCTTTAATTCCCCACTCTGAGCCCTGGAAATATTCTCACTCATTACTTCTAGAATATGATTGACATAATCATATTCCCCCTCCATGGTAGGCATCCTATACATCTCTTGCAATTATGAATTCTACCCCATAAACCATATCAGACCCATCCTTACTCACCACCTTATGAACACAATATATAGTTTTAACAAAATAATTCTTGAATTTGTCCAATGGCATCATCTTTTTGACCTTCTTAGGGTAATCACCCACTTCTTTCAGGTCCATGGGAATATGTTGTAGCATTGATCTTCCAGTGTATGTCTTGGTGTTTGCTTCAAATTTTCTTTGTAAATCCTTCAAATCTACAGGTTGACCCATAACTCCATCTAATCCAAAGGCCTCAATGAATGATTCTCAATATAGGGTGCATAAGATAGTTCTATCCCTCCTATGGAAATATTTTGTGGCTGGATTATAGCACCAAAATAGGGCCTTCATCTACAAAGACCTCTTGAAATATCAACTTGGTGATATTCTTCTTCCACGGGTTACACATAGGAATTTTCTTCTCCCTGTTATGATAGAAGTATTTGAAAAGTTTAGAACCCATAAAACTAGGGCATATGGCATCTTTGCATAGGGCATATGGGTCAATAAAAGCTTGATCATCTATAGAATTTGCATTGGAGGAACCTCAAAAAAGATTTATTCATTCTTCAACAAATCTTTGTGGTTTCTTCTATCTGGTTTTGCCTCCTTTAGAGGTTGAAGTTTCTAAAACTACCATATCTGAGGCTTGAATCTCTTCTACTTCTTTGTCAAAAATTTTGATATTATGCAAATACACATCGGATATGGTATCTTCTCTATTCTTAAGAAGCTCTAGAGTAACAAATTAGAATGCACTGAAAACTCTGGAACTGCTCAAATTATTTCTCTTTGTAAATGGCGAATTGTGATTGTGAAAAGAGAAGATCTTTACAAATTAATATATGAAAATCAACATTCACTTTGAATTTATTTCAACATGGTTGAAATTTGATATCAATCCATTATGTCAACTCAATGGAGCATCGTCATTACTATCCAACGATGCACTTTTTGTATTGCATTCAAATTCTATTGGTTGAGAATGTTATTGTTGTTTCTAGCTTAAAGAAATGGCTTTATTTTATTGTCAAAACAAGGCCTATGATGCTATGACAAAGACAAATGAAAAGACCCTTCGTAACATCTTATTATTGCAAAAATGGTTTTTTGATCTTAGAAAAACCCTTTGAAAATCCCTTGTCGACCAATCGGACACAATGGTGAAATCCTTTACGATCTTACCATTCCTTTATTGTCACCACACCAGCACTAACTTTATATTCCTCTATGATCACACAAAATATAGCTTTGTAGCATCATAGATTATCCTTTCTTAGCCTACGATCTTACGATTGTAGTTACATTCACCTTTTTGTAACATCTTCAGTGATCTCTCAAGCTTTTATGATGTGACGAAAAACCTTTAACCCTTCACACCGTAGCATTAGTGACTTAACATTTTTCATGCATGATCTTATGACCACATCTTAATCATAACATTGGAAGACACCTTTTATAACCCTGAGATCTCATGATGAACCATTCATCATAAAATCAGAGACCACCATTTGACGCTTAGAACATATTATAATATCATTTTTTGGTCCCACTAATCCTATAGTGCATACATCTAGCATTTGTACAGTTGTTCTGACCAATCAAGAAATAGACACCTATCTGACAACACATCACCCTTTATTTTCCTTTATCTCCTTTATGATCTTACAACTATAAGCCACTGTATCATCACAGCATCTCAACATTTCTATTACAATCCTTTGATGTCCACCTTTTCATAGTATCATAGCAACCTATTTCATTGTTCTTGATGTCACGATAAACCTCCTTGCCATAACATCAGAGATAGCTACAATGCAAACATTTTAAATTGATACACGATCATATGATACAAAGGAAATTGTATGATCAGGAAGACTTATTTTCTCACCCACGACACCATGACACAACATTAATCATGAGATCGGGAGACCTAAAAACCTTACTTGTGAGACTCCACTAACCCTCCAATTGTAACATCGTAAGAAATGATGTATTTAGTCAAAATAAAAACCTACTCACTTATATTGCCTAAGGTTAGGGCTTAAACTTATAGAAAATGAAATCCTAGAGTATTGAACCCTACACTTGGGATACCAATAAAATAATCAGACTAGGGAAAAATTACTAGGGTTTTATTTAAAAAAGAAAACAAGAATATACAACCATAACAATCTCAACAAATTTAGAATCTTCACTATAAAAATATTGAAAACTAAGCTCAATGAAAATAAGAGCTATTAGTAAGCTTGGTTGATATTGTATCCATGCAACTTTCCTTTGTCTCTTGACTGAACTCGATAGACATTGTCTTATGCAAATTCTCTTTGGTAACTGAGTGAGCTCAGTTAACACTTGTTACTTGCCATCTTTCCTTCGTCTCCTAAGTGAACTCAGTAGTTACTATGTTCTAAACTTGGCAAACACTAGAATGCTCGATCGACACAAGAAAATTTCTTCATTGTCTGAGTGAGCTCGATAGACACTGACTGGTGAATATATGACATTTTTTGTAACATCGAAGGCAATATACAATTGATCAATTGTTTTCAACAACAATATACAAGGAAGTCAACATTAGAGGATTGATTGATTGTGGGTGTATACACCTAAATCTAATTACATCATTTAATTAATCCTATTTAGTCATCTCCAAAGACATGATTGATTAAGCATTTAATACTTAATTTATTCAATGTCATACCCTAGTTAATTTATTTAGTTAATTAGCTATAGTTCAATTGATAAGAATTAAATGACAATCAAAAGTCTAAATTACCAATTAACTCCCTTTTCTCCTATTAAATTGAATAATTGTACCATGCTTATTTAATTTAATGCCACATACCATTTTATTAAATAAATCATTAATAAATCAATCCCCAACCTCTAACTATTCATAAATCTCTATCATTAGCTAAACCTAACCCATTCAACCATGCTAACCTTGGTTAGCCAACTAATTAACCCACCTCATTAATGTCATCCACTTGCATCCATCTAACATGTCACTTGCCTTCTAATCCCCTACTAAATTAAGCCTAATCCTTTCCCTAAACATGTGCACAACTTTAAGCAAGGCTTAAGATTTCCTAAGCCAAAGCAAGTCAAACTCCCATTCCATCCCTCTTACATTTCTATCAAATGCATTGATGGCTCTTACATAGACTTTAAAGACTCTTCAATACCTCTTTCACACTCCATCTCCCTCATAACTCCCTTTGACCACCCTCTCACATCCAATCTCCTTGTGAAACTTGTCACAAGGCTATGGATTTGAGAAAGCATAATCAATGTGCTTCCCTCTCCTTCAATCCTAGCCTTCCCTCATACCTCATCTATCATTGCATCTTGGCCCTCCATCCTCACATCCTTAGCCTATAAATGAATCCCTTTCCCTTCACAAAAATGATCAAGTCTTATGCAAACTTATGATTTCCTTTTATAGAGAAAATTGCAGAACCATACCCTTACCATGTAGGAATCCATACTCACCTCATACACCATTTTTCATCCATTGAAGCCTCCTATACATTGAAGACTTGAAGAAAATTTGAGCACACGTACCTCCATCTTGGAAAAAACCACTCATCAAGGGAATCTTAGATTGCTACTTGGTAATTCACATTCCCTTTTACATGATTTTCTTAGTCTAATCTATATATTGATATGTGATTAGTTTATGAATGTTTTCAATTGTCTAATGTTCTTTGCACACTAGTTTTTATAGCACATGTTTTGGCATTCCTACTGGGACTACACATATGGGTTATTCGTTCATCCATCCCTATTCATTTTTTGGTTTTATTAACTAATGAAATAACAAACTAATGGTGTTTTTGTTTTTTGGATGTGCTTAGTGTTGGAAACAAGATTTTTTTGATATGTGGAAACTAGAAACAATCATTATATTTTCAATGTTGTCAAACCAATTATGTTTTGGTGAGACAATTGCTTGTTTGGTTTGAATGCTATCATTTGTTTGATTGATGAAGAGGATTTGATCAAATGTGATAACAAGAGCACCTAGAGGAAAGGTTGAGTTATTTGTTACATAAAAAAAGCACTAAGACCAAGTGAGACATGGATAATATGTTGTATTGTTTATCTACTTAAAGATGAAGTCAATGGATATACTAGCTAAGTCTAGAAGAACAAGGAAGAAGAATTATGTCTGCCAAGCTTGACCAAGTGATTAGTTGGTGTCGAGAAATGTTAGTGCAAGCCAAGAAGAAAATTAGTTGGTGCTGAGAAAAGTGAAGATTAAGTGAATGCCAAGTGAGCTTAATATATGTCAACTAAAGTTTAGTTGGTGCTGAGCATCAATAAACTTTAGTATGTGCTGAGTGAACTATTAATGGATGCCGAGAAACATAGTGTGTGCTGAGCATCATAGGTTAGTTAATGTCAAGTGACGACATTATGAGTTAGATTGTGAATTCAATGAATCTAAGCCAAAAAAGTTGAATCTTAGATTGTGTGAACCGTGTGGAAGATAAGCTTGATGAGCTAGTGGCACAGAATTGAAGGTAAACTATTTTGAGGTGAATTCAAGGAGGATTGAGAAGGAAGTTTCTAGAGGGAGCACAATAGAAAAGAGGGAAGTTTTAATGAATCTGAACTAATCCTAGAATGGATGATTAGGGTTGAGTGACAAAATACCTAAACTCTCTTTATAAGGGGATACAAGGCTTGAAGCAATAGTTGGCATGTGTGAGAACCCAAGGAAGACAAGGAGTCTAGGGTGTTGATTCATATGGTGGTCAAGCTATAGAGTTTACAATTGGAATGCAAAGCAAGAAGACTTAAGAGGATGAATGCTTGAAGGGTGAACAATCTATCAGAGCTGAAGTGAATGAAGCCAAGTAGAATGGAGGAATGAAATAGAGATCTATAATCTACAAGTGAGTTGTGATTTATTATCAGATCAAAGCCTTACTGTTACTTTCTAATCATTGTATTAGTTTAGGGTAAATCCTGTGGATTAAGGTTGACCTAACAGTCATTTATAAACCCTTTAATCGAGTGACATTCTAATCGAATGGGCTAAATTCCTCTAAGAAGGCTCACTCCTAACAAAGTGATTGAAATCCTTTAACTAGGTCACATTTAATAGTGTGTATTGTAACATTTAATAGGGTTGGCCTTTCATAGGGCATCACTTTAGAAGAGTGAAAATTCGCAGCATTTTATTGGTACTTTTTCCCAAATTGGGTTTCCATGTAAAATCCTTGTGTCATATGTGTGAATTATTTTGTTATGTTTCATGTTTATGTTTATGCAAAGTGATTTTGACCTAGGACAATAACCTACAAGTTTAAGTTTTGAATGATATGATAGATGCATGCAAGATACATGATAAGGAGATATATGTATGAGTTTTGTTAAGCACTGAAAAGTTTTATTGGGAGTTTTGGACCTTGGATAATTGAATCACTCCCCTCTCAGTTATTCTAAAGTATTCCAATAGTTAGAAATGGTTTTTATTGATTATGCAAGTTTGGAGACACACGTAGGAGGAAGAATCACACATTGAAACACTCAAAAACCTCTTGGTAGTTTGTCCTCTCTATGTCGACTCTTTTATTTCTTCTTTTTGTTCATCCATGCCTTATTTCGGTGCATCCATGACTTTTGTCAGTGCTTTTACACCACATCTGTGCATCCATCATGCTTTTTAGCACTTTTTCACAAGTTTTTTTGTAATTGGTGAATGCACACTCCCAAGACTTCTAGTTGTGAAATTATCCCTTATAGTTGCACATTCATTTTTCTTTTCACCGCATTTACCTTGTATACCTAAACATTCAATCAGGTATTAGGTGCTTTTATCCCATTGTGTTGTGCATTTGTTAGTTGATTCAACACATATGTAATCCCTATTTAAATCTTTTGGTCGCCTAGTAAACTTGATACTTTATCTATAGTTGCACATTTATTTTGTGTTTTGGTACATTTACCTTATCATTCAGTGCATCCATCCAATCTTTTGGCATTTTTGTTTTCATGTTATGCTTTTGAGCCTTTTTGTTGTGCTTTTGTTTGTTATTGTTGCACATTTTTTTTATCTAGCAAAACATTTATAATTTTATGCTACACATCTAGTACTTGTAGTTTTCTTTCCTTTTGCAATCAACTTGCATGTCTTAATCATTGTTTTACAAATATTACACTTTATTTTTGGGCTTAAAGTGAACCTCGTCAATAAAGAACATTGCAAATCCACACATTTCAATTTGGGGCTTAAAATGAAATCACAACATCTTGAGTGCTTTAAAGAAAAATGCTCTTATTCTCATTTTTTTCCAAAGCTTTCATGAACAATTCATTATGTTAATTCATTTTAATTTGTTGAGCATCACTATCAAGTTGAAATAAGCATTTTATGTTAATCACAAGTTTTTTCAAAATAGATAGAAAATCTAAAAAGATTGGAATGAACCAAGTGTTTTTGTGCCTTAAAAATATCTTTCATTTTTTGCAAAATATAACCCTTGAATTAGACATATACCAAAATTTGTTACCAAGATCATTTGCAACAACCTAGGAGTGCTTCTAGTGAGTTCATCATCCTTTGGGAAGTATCTCCTTTTTGGATAGAAGCTCAAACTGATAAACCCCTCCGACTGGTATATAAATGAGGAAAAAGGTAATCCTTTTTTCTCCATCTAGAAAAGTTCTGGCAATGCATTTTTGATGGTAGTTTGACGTTGGAAAAATTTCCCATGATTTTAGCATGGTCAAAATAGACTCTTAAGTGAGTCATGTGCGTAACAACCGTTTGACTTGACTCCATGGATCTAATTACATACCAACTAGAAGCTACCCTTTTAGCCTTACATTAAATCCAAATTGACCATAGGGCTAAAGCATGCTTGAACTGTCTTATTTGTGAAATGACCTCATTAAAAACATTTGTTGAACATACATATTTTTCAAAGTTGGTTATCAATGTCTTTTTTGCCAAAAAGATATCCATTATTTATCTCCCTCAAAGTTGCTTTGTCCTTTGAGGGATTTCTTATTTACTTGATCCAAAAAAATTATCTTAAAGTCAAAATAGGGCATACTTAGTGTACTCACTAACCTATTAGAGATTCATCCATGCTTCCAAAACATTGTCATCCTAATCACACCCATTCTGTCATCATATGTTGTTTTCCTATAGTATTATCATTTCTAAATGTCTTCCATCAAGTCCTCCTTTTCTTTCCATATCCTCACTAGCCATTTTTTCTTTTCCATTTCCCACCCCATTTCCATCTTCCTTGGAGTCAGTCCTTCCTCCTATTATCAGCCTAATATAAATCCCATTCTAAGCTTACTTTTTATCCTAATCTAATCTTTAGTGTTCATCCACATTAATCCTTCATCCCTATCCAATTCATCACAGGATGTCACAATTATATTATGATGAGTTTGGTCATCCCACCTATTCTCGCACTCCATCCTATTCCAATGATGATGAAGGTCTTGTTGACCATGATGGTTATATTGAAAGCTTTAGAGATTTTTCTCAAAACATCCTCCAAAATCTAAACATTCCTCCAAACTACTCCATCATGCCTCCATGCATACCGCTAGTACTCCTTACCATACCTTTGACAAAGGAAATTCATTATTTCACTCATCCACACCTCCTTCCTATCTCACACCCACATATTCCCCTCATACATCGATCATCTCTCCATCTTCCTCCACCTTCATATCCCAATCTCCACCCTTACAGAACAATGTTGATAGCTACATTCCTAGTCCAAACTCACCATCTCAATATCCTCCAAACCATTTTCCAAATCCTCCAACCAATCCTAGTTATACATTGTGTCACTCTAATCCCCATACTCTTCCCAATCCAATTCCATCCACTCCATGTTACATATCTTCTCCACCTTGTCTTAAACCACCATATTCCATTCCATCCTATGTTAGCACTAACCCCTTCTACAACTTTCCTATATGCCTAATTCCAATTCATATTCCATACCCCAATCCATTGCTCCTCTATTAGTAAGTCAAAATAGTTTGCAATTCACCTTCACACCTTTGTATATGAACTATCTAGCTTTTCCATCTCATACTCCTATTTCTAAACCATTTCTCAATCAACCAAGCCTAAAATATTCTACCACACCCATAGATATATTTAACCATCTACTTCTAGCAATCCTTCATCTCAACCTCCAAAATATATGTCTCCAAGGAGTTTTACAAGAAAACCAAAAGAAAACCCATCTCCCAAATTTTATGAGTCATGCCATCTAATTCCATCATGTGAGGTAACTAGTGATAAAGCCTTTTCATCTCCAATGCCGATCATTCCTCTTCCATCATCCCATCACTATCATCCCTATTTCATCCACCGTACTTATCAATCCCCTTCCACCTCCTACCTCACATCCATCAAATCCTTCCAAACCCCATACACATCTCCTTGTCCTAGCATTACCAAATTCCAATGTAATGAACCTAATGAGTTCATCCCCCATCAACTCATTCCCATTAGAGAACCTCTCACCCATACATCTACCCTATTTGAAGAGTACATCCATACATCTTCTATCATCCCACCTACTCCAATCCAATCCTATCAAGATCTTGTCCAAGATCATGTTGAAATATCCCACAACATAAAAGAAGATCCCACCATCCTACTCATTCACCTACATGATCCAATTTTACCATTCACTCCATCCAAAGAGAAGTAACCATCCCCTCCATATCTAAATCCTACCATTATACCTACTCCATCTCAAGAGCTATTATCCTCCCTCCATCCAAATAAAGATCTTATCCTTCCATCCCTCTACTTCATGATCATACATCTCCTATAATCCATGGTTATAGATCTATAGAAGAAGAACTAACTATCATATCCAAAACTTCAACTCCTTCATCTACTAATGCACTCACATCTTTGTTTTCCAAATAATGAACATCATATTGAAAAAATAAATAAAAGTGTATCTCTAGATGTTGGTATCCCTTCTATTCCTTCATGTCCCAAGTCCTTCCATTTCGCCCCAAAGTTCCCATCCATCTTATTCCACATGTATTTTGGGCCCTTATCCTACTACTTCTTTCCATCCCTCCATTTTGGGTCATGATATCCCTTATCTTAATCCTCTACCCTCTCCATCCATTTTAGGTCCTTATATACCTAATCCAAATCCTTTATCTCCTTCATCTATTTTGGGACCTACTCCTTCCTCACTTCCATCCATTTTGGGTCCTTATCCTTCATTCCCTCCATCAATTTTGGGAAATTATATGCATCCATATCTTGTATACCAATCCATCACTCCATCCTCTCAAATCCACAAGCAAGATCACCAAAGGCACTCGTCCTTGAATTCCTTCCAACCTTCAACATCTATCATTCCATCCATAATCTCTCCATATCCTCCATGCTCTTTTTTTCACACACTGGCTAATAGAAGAAAATTGGATGCCAAAACTAAAAAGCATAAATATGAAAATCCATAAAATTCCAAGCATCAACATGTCCCATCTAAAATACATGTTCCAAAAGAGAAACATTTGATCTAGAAGAAGAAAATTTTAAAAGGCCACAAAGGCCCAAAATGAAAAAGTCAAATTCATGTGGATACTCATAAAAGAAATGCATCTCAGAGAAAAATATCAATTGGCATCCATTCTTGCTACTCAAGAAGCCTTGTCCATTCATAATTTATCCAAATATCCATATATACATCCTCCATCCACCCAATTCACTTTGAGTCCTTATGCTTCTTATCCTATAGTTCCAATCCTCCTTCCAACTTTACTTTTGGTCCTTATATTTCTCCTATTCCATTTTCTCCTTAATCTCATTAAATATCGTCTTTCCTACTACTTCATCACCCTTTAGGGTATGTGCCAATGATGATCTTTCCAAATTCATCATCCATTTACCCATAAGTATTATGTCTTCTCATCCATTATCTGTCAACTCCCACCCACCATTCCACTCATTTAAATCCAATATTTTTCATGCTTCCTAAATGCACCCATCCTACCAACACTTATGTGTAAAATATCCATCAAAGAAAAGAAAAAAAGAAAAAAAAGTACACAAAAAAAAGTGTCCACTAGTGAAAATTTGGCAATTCAAGCACCTTGGACAAGTACCATGATGAAAATTTGGCAAACAAGCATCACACGTAATCCCTCCATCCAAATGATCTACACACTCAGGGGCAGGTTCTAACACCCACCATATCCCTCTCCTCTTCCCACCATACCAGAAACATCTTATTCATTTTCCCTCCATCCTCCTTTGGATCTTGAGAAAACTAAAGGCCACCACCATATGCATGCTTTTGGTCATCTTTTTAACATCATTTTCCCCATCACAACTTGTATCCACTTGTCCTTTATCCACCCATTCTTTATTCCATATAATGCCTCCACCTCCTCTTTTTCAACCTCATCCACCCATCATAGTTACCATCTACCTCACTCACCTTTCACATTCTAGCATCTGTATACCTCCCTTATCCTCATGTCGTCCAAAATTCCATCCTATCACACCCCTCATAAGACCTCCTCTTGAATGACATATGATAACTGGGGCACTATATTCCTTGGAGACCATATTGTGTCCATCTTTCCATCTCCCCATTCTATTCCTATTTCCATCTAGTCATCCCCAAAACAATTCATCTCCCAATCCTTATATTCCCATTCCTCTATCCAAACAATATATCAGTTGTACTCTTTTCTTCTATCCTTACACCTCCCACCATCACTTTCATCTTTCCATCACCTGTTATAACCCTTGTCATTGGTATCTAGCTCTAGGATATCCCCGTGAACCCCAATGTCATTCATTCTTATCCTAATGCTCCTAGAACTCTACCATCAACTGCACCATCCCATTGTGCATCTTTCAAATCATCCAATTGCATTCTTAATCTTTTGCTCAACCTTGTTGCAAGACTTGGTCACAATTGAGTCATCATCATTCATCCTATCCACCACCAATCCATGCTCTTATGCTATCATCTCATCCTGAGCTTTTTTCTTGCTATCTCTTCATCTTAAGCTTTTTCCATCATATTATCTCTTCGTCCTTAGCTTTTCATCACATTATCATCTCATCCTGATCTTTTTCATCTTGTACTATATTAGATCTATTCTTCTATCCTATCATACCATGCTTTTGTACATTAATCCCTTGTAAATACTTTGGTCCATCAACTATATATTCCTTGAGTGCTAGTCCTTAGCTTAGTACCATTGTATATCTTTTACCTCTTTGGGTTAGTTTGCCTTTGATCAAAATCTATAGTTCTCCTACCTATGCATTTTAGAAAGTCCTCATGCAAGATTCTTTGTCATCTAAGCATTGTCCTAAAAGTTTCAATTTTCCTAAAATCTCATCACCACTGTGGATACCACCGATAGATCCTTGTAGGATACAACTTTCCTCTTGTCTAATCTTGGCCTATCTATATCCAATCCACTAATCTCTATGGAAAAAGATTATTTTTCTATGGTGGATTTACTCTTTATTTAGATATTAGATTTCAATTTTGGTTATTTATTATCTTTTCTAAGAATTTTTTTTATTCCCTCCTCAATTTCACCACGATTACTTTATATCTTGGTGCACTATAAATGGGGCAATATGAGAGCATGATTTTGATCATTTTTTGCCTCTTTCTTTTGTTCTTGTCTGTTGTTTAGATGTGACCCTTTCATATTCCAAACATGTGATCTCTTGTGGTTGCATGATGCACTTGGGAAATATCATTGGTCTGTGGGTTACCTAGTGCCATTTCCACTTTGATTCTTCTAGGATTCATGTGTGATGCTGGGGCAATCCTTGTGTATTTTTTTTGGGTCAATCCTATGTAATATTGATGAAAAGGCGATGATGTTATTCGTAAACTTGGCATGTCTCCAATATTCCTATATTAAAATTAATGCTCAACTACATGGTGGTGCTCTCACACTCAAGATTCAATGCATTCCATCACCCCTCCATTCCACAGAAACACAAGCCACTTTTTAGAATCCTACCAGATCCAAAAGAAAATCCTATCTAGATATCCAATCCAATTAATCCTACAATCATGATCTTATCAATCCTACAATCCCATAGTATCCAAAGTCCCCTCCCTACTTTCCATCTCCTACATCACTACCCCACTGGGTTCATTTTAAGTAGCCAATCCTCCCCCTTATCCTCCCCAACCCGAGTCTTTAACCCTTGGTTATTCTTGTGTACATGGTTCTCCTTTGTCTCATTCTCCCATACTAAGAGTCCGAGTCTCTGTTGATCCTCTCTTAACCACTCTACATCCTCAATCTTGCCCCAGATTCTCATATTTTTCAAGAAGTTGTCAGGCCTCATCTTCTCTCCCTACCACCTTCTTGAGGGGGCATCACACAGTTTGGTCTCTCCTCTTTCTTTTTGAGACTGGGGCAATTTTTTTTCTTTAAAAATCTTCTTTGTATCGTCTATCTTCAAACTTCTTTGAAATAGTATTGTTCCAACACTATGTCAAAGAGGGGCAAAATGTAGACACCTAAATCTGATTACATCATTTAAGTAATCCTATTTTGTCATCTCCTAAGACATCATTGATTAAGTATTTAATACTTAATTAATTCAATGTCATCCCCTAGTTAATTTATTCAGTTAATTAACTATAGTCCAATTGATAAAATTTAAATGATAATCAAAAGTCTAAATTATCAATTAAATCCCTATTCTCCTATTAAATTAAATAATTGCACCATGCCTATTTTATTTAATTCCATATCCCCTTTTATTAAATAAATCATTTAATAAATCAATCCCCAACCTCTAACTATTCCTAAAACCCTATTATTAGCTAAACCCAACCCATTGACCCATGCTAACCTCACTTAGCCAACTAATTAACCCACCTTGTTATTTTATCCACTTGCATCCCTCTAACATACCACTTGCCTCCTAATCCCCTCCTAAACTAAGCCTAATCATTTCCCTAAACATGTGCAAAACTTTAAGCAAGTGTTAAAAATTCCTAAGCCAAAGCAAGTCAAACTCCCATCTTGTCTCTCTTACATTCATATCCAAATGCATGAAAGGCTCTTACATAGACTTTAAATCCTCTTAAATTCCTCATCCACACTCCATCTCCATCATAACTCCCTTTGACCATCAATTTTTCCATCCTGTCATGTCCAATATGGATTTGAGGAAGCACAATCCATGTGCTTCCCTCTCCTTCAATTCTAGCCATCCCTTATACCTCATCCATCCTTGCATCTTGGCCCTCCATCCTCACATCCTTGACCTATAAATGAAACCCTCTTCCTTCACAAAAATGATCAACTCTTATGGAAACTTATAATGCCCTTTTAGAGAGAAAATCATAGAATAATACCCTTACCATAAAAAAATCCATACTCACCTTATACACAAAATTTCATCCATTTAAGGTTCCCATCCATTGAAGGTTTGTAGAAAACTTAAGCACACATAACTCCATCTTCAACACAAGTACTCATCAAGGGAAGCTTGGAGTGGTACTTGGTGGTTCACATTCCCTTTTACATGCTTTTCAAGTAGTCTAATCTATATGTTGGTATGTGATTAGTTTGCGAATATTTTCAATTTCTTAATGTTGTTTGCACACTAGTTTTCATAACACACAATGGGAATACTAATGACAATGATGCAACAATAGCATATCTACTAGAGAAGAATAGAATTCTAAGTAAAGAAGTAAGCGAACTCAAAAGAGAACAAGAAATTCAATCAGTAAGACTATGTGAAGTAATTGAACAAAAGAAGAAAGTTGAAGAAATCCAAATCATGGCTGAAGAAGACAAAAGGTAAATTGCTACCAAACTTGAAGAAAGATCATTTGATGTGCATAAGCTTACAAATAATCAGTTGAACATGATGAACAAGTTGTTACTTTCAAATCAGGAGTTGAACATAAAGGGCGTGGAGATTACAAATCTAAGATCATAGAGTGACCAACTAGGAAAGAGTTGAGATCTGAGAAAGAACTACTAGAAAGAATGAACAAGCAAAGTGAAGCTATTAGATATTTTGAAGAACTAATGAGATAACCAAGGTCATCCATTGATACTTCTAGTCTAGGACATATCAAGCACTCTTCATCTGTTGAGGAAGGAGAGTCATCAAAGAGTGGAGAGAAAAGAAATGCAAAATTCAAAGGCAAACCTACATTTCATCATTGTGGTAAACTTGGACATACTGCTAACATTTTTAGAAGCAAAAATGGTATGAAAAACCCTAAACCTAAGTTTAATGGTAACTATTTTAATTGCAAGAAAAAAGGACACCAAGAACATGAATGCAGGTCAAAGCCAAGTGATGTACCTACTACAACTAGATCTGAAGGACATTGTTATAATTGTCATAAATATGGACATAGAGCTCATGAATGTAGATCCAAAGAAAAATCTAACTGGACATCTGAAAGGCAAACAAATGCACCTATGCAAGTTAACTCTTACAATTGGAATTACAAAACATGGTATAATTGTCATTATTGTTGAGAGTATGGACACATTCTAGAGAATTACATTAAGACAAATTTTAGAGAAAATTACAAGAAATGGTTGAATGGAAACCTAATTTTTTTCAGTTGTCTCAAGGTTGGACATGTTAG
The DNA here is from genome assembly GCA_028749045.1 of Cupressus sempervirens. Lineage (NCBI taxonomy): Eukaryota > Viridiplantae > Streptophyta > Pinopsida > Cupressales > Cupressaceae > Cupressus > Cupressus sempervirens. The sequence goes on from CM053785.1 coordinate 84,639,292, forward strand.
TAAGAACTGTAGGACTCAAGCACCAACACCAAACAATGAAAGAAACAATGAGAAAAGGAAAGTTGAGATGAGTAAATCATGGAAACAGATAGTAGAAGCTGGAGGTAGTAGATCAAGCAAAGTTGGGATCACCTAATCTAGTAGATCAGGTGATTACACCATATCCAACTAAGATAAATGACACATAAGGGACTATATACTTAAATGTTATATCATACATTAGTTCCTAACAAGAAAAGTGCACAAAAGTCCATATCAACATGAATCAAGATGAATTAGGACAATTCTAAGAGAAGAATTGGGTAATAGAATAAGTTACACTATCAAGTGTCAAGCATCAGTAATACAATCTATATTGACCAAGAATTGTAATATAGACTAAGAGCTTACATCGACCAAGATGATGTATTGGCCAAATGAATTGGTATTGACCGAGCAAGGTGATAGTGACCAAGTATTTGAATGAAAAGAAGTGTGAAAGGTTGAGACAACTATTGTGCACCTACTAGAGTACAAAACATTTTATTGCAAACCTAAATAGACAAGATTGAAGGTATATATCAAAATTTGGCATTCATTTTTATTTTACCAAGAAATTTTGGTGCACAAATGACTCAAAGGTGATTTCAATGATATAGCAATCAAATCACAATGTGCTATTGGCACAATTGGAAGATCACAGTAAGTAATGTTTTCAGTGCTAAGCTAAGTTATTTTTGTTATTGTTGAAGAAAATTGTTACCAAGAAAGGGTTGACTTGTGCCCTAGCTTTTCCAAAGGTTTTTAAAGTCAAATGGATAAAGATTGTGTTGAGTCGAGTACATGACATGAAGATATGGTTAGAGGGGAGACCAAACAAGATTAACAAGGATATCATACACTAAGTTATTGATTATCATACTTTGGATATACCAAAGACAATGATAAGTGTTGTGAGGGATGTTGTCAAGAAACAAATGAAGGAAAAGTAGAACTATCGTGGGAGGTCAATCAATGATATGAAAGACCTAGTCATTGAATTTGTAGTACATGTGATTGCACACAAGTTTTATTAGTCAAGCTAAGAATAACATACCTTGCATTCCAGTGGACCTCAAACACAAAATTGTGAGGAAAGATCATAGTTATGATCTTGTCAAGTTACAACTACAATAGTTATGTGAGAATCTTGGAGCAATAAGGAAATCCAATATTACTTCATGTAAGTTTGGTAAACAACTTTCAAAGAAAACCAAAAGATCAGGTACTGAATCAATTTTGATAGATTGAGTTAGGGCAAATCTCTTAACAGAGTTGTTCTAAAAGACCTTAATTAAATCTTCTAATAGAGTCCTTACTTTATTGTAAGTGTAAAATCCTTTAATAAAGGTAAGAACTGATAGTCTTAAAAGATTTTAATAGAGTAGACCCCTCATAGGGTAGATCATCATATATGATCAAATTGTAGCCCTAACAAGAAAAAATTGTTGTTGCAATAGTAAAGATTTGTGGGTTTCATCCCCACCCTAGTTTTACCTTCATCTTGAAGCATTTCTAGGTTACCAAAATCATTATGTTATAAGTTTATATTTTTATGGATGTTATTATTAGATAGATTTCATTTCAGCATTACAAGTTTATGATTATATGGTATGAGATCTAAGACATGAGATGGATTAGGTGTGAATACAATTAATTATTTGAATAGTGAAAAGTTTTATAGATCCTGATTCACCCCCCCAGTATCTTGTTTCCCATTAAGATTCCAACATGAAAGAGTTCAAAGTAAAATTGATGATGAATTAGGATTTGTTGCTATAAAAGAAGAAAATCCTGAAAAAGAAGTCAAAGAAGAGAAATCCCTACTGATATAGGTTGAGAAGAAAGCTGATTGGATAATAGATAGTGGTTATTCACATCATATGACTAGTAACATGAATAATTTTGTTAAGTTCAACATCCATGATGGAGGAATTGTTAGAGTTGGAAACAATGCAACTTGTCATATTAAGGGAATATGATCTATTACTCTTGATGGTAAAACTAACATTGATGATGTTTATTTTGTTGATGGACTGAAACATAACCTTTTGAGTGTTGGACATATGGTTGATAAGAGATATATATTGTAGTTCACAGAGAAGACATGCATTGTCAAGGATAAGAATGGTAAGATGATTGGTACTAGCACAAGATCTAGAGGTAATATTTTTTAGTTGAACCCTATAGAGATGACATGTTTGGTTGCTAAGGTTAATAACAATTGGTTGTGGCATAAAAGGTCTTTTCATATAAACTTTGATAATATTGTGAAAGCAAGTAGTACATTTGTTGTGAGGGATTTTCCTAAAATTGTAAAGCCTACTAATGTTGTGTGCAAATAATGTGTTATGGATAATCAGAAGAAAGTTTCTTTTGCTAGCAAGAAGCTCACTACAACAACAAAGTTGGAGATTTTTTACACAAAATTGAGTGGTCCTAAAAAGACAAGAGGATTCTACGGTGAAAGGTACTTTATGATTCGAGTTGATAACTTTACCAATTAGGATGATGAAGTTAACATTAAATGACTTTACGAGGATGATAGAGGTAACACTTTTTGTAAAGTAAATGGGATTAAAGGACAAATTTTAGCCCCTAAAACACATAAGCAGAATAGTATATCCGAGAGAAGAAACAAGTTTGTAATAAAATCAACAAGAGTTGTGATGTTTGAGAATGATCTATCAAAGACATTTTGGAGAAAGGTAGTTGTTAGCCATTTTTGCCCCCTCTCCAAAATTTATATCTTAAATGGCAGAGATGTCTGATGGTAAATTGATTATTTCAAATTTGAAATTGCCACATAAGTCTAAACAAATACATGCTTTGAACCCTTATATTCCTAAATTTACCCTTAGCCTTCATGATTTTCATGTTATATCTTATAAACATTCAAAGTTGCAACCTGTGTATTTATGCTTCATTGCCTAATCATAGGCTGTTAGCACTTAACTCTTAGGGAGACCGCGAAGGTGTGAAATAGTTAATGCATCTTCACAACATTTCATGCTAGCATGCAGTTCCTAGTTGCAATGGTGCAAGGTTAACTCCAACAGAAAGATTTCATGTATTAACAAGGTCAGTGATGGTTAAGCTTAACTCAAGATCAAGGCAGTGATGTAGCAACTCCTTTATCACTTGTTCATAGGGTTAGAGCATTCATGTTAATGATAAGTTATGACTGAGCGATTGTGGTTTAATGTTTGGTTTCATCGCAAGGTCACAATGAGTTAAAGGTTTGTTGGTTAATAGTTTTTTCTCCTATTAGACTTTATAATATTGACTCTTTGATACCCAATGCTTAGAGAGACAAAAGGATGTTTACCAAAAAATGGGTTAGTGTATGTATTCTATCACTACCCTCTAAATTGACTAGGTATAGCTCCCTATGGTTTGCAATGATATGCAATGAATATGTTTTTATGAGATCATAATTTTTGACATCATAAGCTCTTAACCTGAGAATAGTAAAGGATAACCAAATTGTTTATAGGCACAAACAATTCAGGAAAAACAAATTTGGACAACCTATCACACACAATGGAATGACTATAATAGACTATCTTGAGATTTTTGACTCTTACTTCTATTCTAAATGTAGATTTAACCATCTAAATGCAAAGGAGGAAGAGAAGAAGAAATGCACATGAGGGAGAATGGAATTTCTTTGACTACAAGACTTGAATGAAATGGAATTCGACAAGTTACTAATAGATTCACATACATCTATCCTTCAATTTCCAATGAAACTATCTAGCATAATATCAAACGAACAAGAGATGAAGAAGAATTATATATGAAGAAAGTAAATGGAATCACCTCTATTAAAAATATCCAAACGAAATGCAATTCACTTGATTATCACATGATCACATATAATTGTCCTTCAAATCTTAATGCAAAACTAATATATCCATGGGCAACAAAGCATGACAAGAAAATAGGATAAATGGAATTATAGACCAATTCACCATCAAGTTTTCCCACCTTTGTATTGTAAAATTAGGTTACATTTATAGTTCTCTATCATTTCTTAATTTTGGTAGAACAAAATTCATGTAATAGAAAATAAAATGAGAATAGAATATAAAATTATTCAATCTGCGTCATAATATGAGCATGTGGTATCTCTTCTACTGACAATTCTGAATCCATGGTATTTTTGAAAACACCTGATGACTATTTGGCTTCATGAAATTATGTGAAATCCTATAAAGATATTCATTCTTTCATATTCATCTATTTGGTGCCATATCCATATAATTTGAATTCCAGTGATCACTGCAAGTTTGAATTCTGGCCCTCGATCTTAAATTAACGATCACAATTAAAACATTATGACCATCCTTTATAACTTCCTCTATGGGTCCCTCCATGTACATATTCCTTCACATCATTTTTTTGCATAGATTATCAAATGAGAATCTTTTTATGACAACACAACGACCTCCATAGATATTCTTTAATATGACAATGGTGAAAAAGGTCTTAACTTGTTGTTTTGTTCTGCATTGTAGGTCTATTTTTAGCTAAAAAGTTGGTACTTTTTCATTTCTTAGAAAGTTTGATGTCAGCTTGTCTATACCCCATGGAATATAATGGGACCATGGACACATGTGTTGATCTATTTTTATGTCACTATGAATAAAATTTGAACAACTTTTAATAGTGACATAAAAATGATCTTAGATCTTGTTTGATTCAACGGTTGAATGTACTCTCCATTTTTGTTTAACATTTGAATGGGACCCAATCTGATAGGTAAGCATTTGAATTTTCAACTAGCCAATAGTATGAATTATTTCATACAATTGACTTTTCAACTTTGCAACATATACGTGAAGATTAAATATTAATTGTCAATTTTATTTCAAAAAGAGTCATACCACCCTTGACTTGGTTCTTTCACCATTTTTGCATTTTTGAGTGTTCACTTTGTATTGAATTCAACTGATCTTACTTCTAACTTATTCACATGATCTGTATATCAATCTTTTAGCCTCAATCCTCAATGTTCTCTACCATCTTTTGTTCTGAATATGAGTATGATCTTCCCTTTAAATGTATTCTTCTTTTAGATAGAGACCTTTGACCATGAAGTTAGAAATTCTCAAAGATTTAGAAATGCTTTCATGATGAACTACTTCTAAACATGAATCTTTGTCTTTGACATGATTAAAAATAAGGAAATATGAATTATAAAAATATCCAGACCTTCTTCTCATTGGGAAAATGCATAACAAACCCTCAAAACCCTAATCAGCTAGTTTTAGACTAATGCATTTCTCATATGATTCCTGCATTAGATTGACTCAAAAGAATAATGAGAAGAAAGATTATCTTATAGGAAATCTAGAATCATACTCAAGATATTGAAACTTGACTTGACTCAAAACCCTAGAGCAAAAGATATGAATTGAAACTTGGGCAACAAGGTTAACCATGATCAAGGCTGCGAAGCTACATTCTCCTTTGCTCTGCATGTTTGCAAGGTTAACATAGTTAACCAAAGTTTAAGTGGAAATGGAATGATTTTATCTTGTTTGCATCATCACATGAGTTAATGGATAACCTTAGATTTAAGTTTCAAAGTGGTGAAACACTGCACGTAGCATTGTTGCTAAAGTTAATGGCTAATTGTGGGTTAAGGTTGCAGAGTTGCATCATGGTGCCATATGGATGAAATTGATGATGTGGCAGTTCTTGTTTGGTCTAAAAGATAACTTTTGCATGAAGGATTCCAATTGTATTTTGATCGTTGGATCTAGAGAAATCTATGGCTATCATTATGTCACTTTTTGGAGGTACAAGTTTATTAACCAAAGTGAGAATACAACATTACAACATGTGTCCTAGGTGGGCCTTTCTTCTGTGTGACTGGTGAAGTTTTTAGATGCGGTAAAAAATATCAAAATTTTATTCATTACCTTTATGAGGTGGGCTAGTTCTTGACATATCCTTGTCCACCGTTGATTTGGAGATGATCAATGATCGTGTTATGTTGTTATGAGAAGTTGCAAGATGAATAGCTATAGTGACATAATGATAGAATGCCATATGTCTAGGTGGGACCACTTTCAATTTTATGGGCCAACCTCATTATCATATTTATCACATTATTGCAAGTTTCAATTTTAGTTATCAGATAAAGGCTAAATCTTTCAATTGATACCCTTCTTTGATGTACTTCAAGTGTTTTACTTGTGACAATGCAAAGGCCAAGAGCAATTTTCAATTTGATCTCCATTGTTTGATTTTCTAAGATTGATGACTAGCGTATGCATGCTTTCTAAAGGTACAAAATGTTTAACCATTGTGGGATTATGCTAGTTGGATGCATGTCCTTATGGGCCCAGTTCATGAAGCTAGAGCAGAAGAAGGAAAAATTAGGGGTTGACATGTGGCACATTCTAGTAGGGATTGAGGCTCAGTAGGAAATGGAGCTAATGATATTCAAGTGGCAATGTTGTGATCATCTTTTGGATCACACATTCACAATGGATCAATGATGAATCATGATTAATGCTGCTATACAATGAATACCTTTTTTCGTTGGTTTGTAGGGTTAACTATTCAACTCTAGGTCAAAGTGGTGATGGTGCACATATGTAGTACAAAGCATTTCAAGGTTTTAATAATCACATCATCCTAAGGTAAGAAATTTTAATAGTTAATCTATTTTTGAAGGAATTATTCATTAGATAATGCAAAGAATTACAATCGATGGACTCTTTCTGAAAAGATTCAAAAGCTCAAGTGGTGAATTGCAAAGATTTGTGGGCAGTTTCAGTTTGATCTTTGCCATCAAATCTTGATCAATCAATGACTGTCATATTCTCATGGATTTGAGATGTATAAATTTTAACCAAAGTGAGAATACAACATTGTGGCACATGGAATATTGGGCCAAGTTTGATGAGCTTCCTTCATCGCTTGGTCAGTAGAGTTAAGGTCTTACTCAGGGTTTAAGTTGCGAAGTAGAGAATACCTTCATTCATGGCTTCACAGGGTTAAATCAATAATCTATGGTCATGGATACAAATGTCTTCATCGCATGATTGTTAGAGTTTATGGCTAATTAAGGAATCAAGCTATGAAGAAGCAATGCACATGGAAATGCATCATTGTCAGGTCAAGCACCAAGGTCAAATTTAAAGTTGTGATGCTATGGTAATGCATCCAATAGGTAGTTAAGTTCATATTTGCAAGGTTGTAGGCATTTTATGCTATGTCATTTTTAAACTATGAAGGTGTGACCAAGGCATTTCATAGTTAGAAGGTTGTTTGGCCTAAACCACGACGATGATGCATGTTGTGATGTGGAGCCTAATCAGACTCAAAGGTTTATTTAGCATGATTTTCTCCCCATATTATTTCTACAGGGGTTTGAGAGTAGCGCCCCCAAGATGAGGTCAAGGGGCAATGACCCTATCGGGTCCTGGGGTAGCACCCCAAGTGCACTCCCTATCACAATATAGGGTGGCGTCAAGGGGCAATGCCCCTACAGGGGTTTTTGGGGGCAGCACACTCGAAGCCAAAAATGCCCTTATATTGTAAAAGACATCACTTGCTATTTTTCCATTGGATGACTTATTCTAGCCCTAATTTTGTAAGCGACAAAAGCTTGTATAAAAAGGCATAGGGTTAGGGATTTCATAATGTATGGTGATATTGTAGCTTCTTGTGGCAGTATTGAGCTATAAGGGATTGTAGATTGTAATCACTAAATAATAATTATATTAGACTTGTTGTTGGTGGATGTAGCCCAGTGACTGGGTGAACCATGTTAAATCTTGGTGTCTTGTGTTCTCTTCTATGTGATCTATTATTTTTTTGATATTGCTTATATTTGAATGTAACTGTAATTTACGTTAAAGGTTAACCCTAACAATGTAGAGGGTTAATATCATGTAGTTGCAAGGTCATGACAGTTAAGAGAATAATGTGATGATAAGCTGCAAAGCAGTGATAATAGTAAAACTCAAAGGGTTCACAGTTTTGCAAGGTTAAATGGGTAATGAAAGATAAAGGTGGCAAAGCTACGAAAAAGGTAAAGCATAGGTCAACATAAGTTTGAATATGGGTGAGGTGGAAGAATGTTTTAATATCATTGGGCCACGTGGTAGGATTAATGATTGATTTTGTATGACTTGCTAACATATATGATTTGTCAATGATAAAAAAACATAACCGGTGGCTCTTTAATTACCATATCAATTGTTTGATCATTTGCAACTACTATTTTGCATTCCCTATGCCTTGTGAATGGATTTTCTACCTTCCTATTGCTTTGGGTTATCCATCTACCCAATCTTTAGTTTTGGCCACCATTTTTGTCCCTTTCAAGGTTTAATATGCTCATGAGGATCAAATTTCTACATATGGGCACAAACTTGATCAAGTCCTTTTGTATCTACATTGATGTCTTTTGCAACTTGATGATAGTGGTTGATCTTTTGGCTTCTAGTAGAATTTTCTCAGTTATGCTTGAACTATAAAAGAAAGTTTTGTACCCTTTCTAAAGTTGATCTTTTCTTTGATTCTAGAGAATTGTATTTTACACTCTGCTACTATAATTTCCTTTGCCTTTGAATTGATATAATTATTTATTGTATCTCTTTCTTCCATTAATATACTGTGCAATACCTTCTTTCCTTGTGTTAATGTATTGTCTTTATTCTTCAACTATATAACTGTATCTATTTGGCTTTTGAATGATATAGAGTAAAGTCTCTTCCATATAGAATTCTTTTGGTTTTCTGATCTACATGTAGTTGTTGAGTTAAGCAAGGATTGAATCTATATATTTTGAGGTTATATTGATGAACTATGCATTCTTAGGCAGAGATAAGGTTAAACATAGTATTTGGTGTATCACATTCTCTTAGATTAGAATAGGTAGTTTTCTTTCATGCATTATTTCTACCTTTTTCTCTCAAGAACTAGTTAGGTGTAACTTGATAGTAAGGAAACAACCCTTCTTCGAAGACTCAATCTCGTTGTTCAAGTCCCACATCCTAGAGATTGTTTTTGTGTTTCACAATGCTTCCTTTAGGTCAAAAATTTAGGCAAGGGTGCAAGCTTTTGTGACAACAATTTATTGGCATGCCCAATGGGACTCTCATATTGAAACATTTTAAGTTCACTGGTGTCAAAGAAGAAAAATTTAAATATATGTTGAGAAAATAGTGTTGCTCTCAATATTCAAGGCCTTCAAGAGGCTTATTTTAAAAGTACTTGGTGACTCTATTCTAAAATACATCCTAGTTTTTAGAACAAGTTATTGTGATTCATGCCCAAATCTCACACAAGGGCATCTTATAAAGGTAGCTTTCAATACATTGAGCTTTCATTCTCAAACCCTAGAAAGAAAAAGGCTAGGCTCTCTCTATCACTAGAGGAGTACAAAAGAAATACACACACCTGCAAGATCTATCTCTACCCTTCCCACTAATAGGTCACAACCTAGAATACCATATGGTCATATTAATAGATCACCTCTTTATATGGCTAGATCCCATGCTTTTGCCACCTTCAATGGTGGAATTCCCCTCCTCCTAGCTTAGCGACATGACATCCCAGTTGCTGCACTTAAAAGTATACCTAAGTTTACTGGTGAAACTTCCATTTCTCCCCTACAACATATCCAAGAAGTTTAAAATGTTCGCAATATACATGGTACTGTAGAAGATGACATTGTTGTTAGGCTACTAGCTTCATGTCTAAAAGGGAATTCCTTACAATGGTATAAGGGTTTGGCTCCTAACTCTATTATTGATTGGGATGGGTTAGGAGCTAGACTTTGTAAATACTTTAAAGATAAGAGTGATCACTTATCACTCTTGGAGCAACTAAAAACTATCAAAAGAGCTCCCCATGAGTACATGACTAATTTCAATTATTGATTTCAAAAAACATGGGATAGAATACCCACCGCAATGAAGCCTTCTCCTGGTAACTTTTTCTTGTATTACCTTAGAGCCTTTAATAGTGATATTCCTACCACTCTACAATCTATGGGAGGAGACACTTTTCCTGATGCCTATGAAATTGCCATAAGGGAAAAGAATATTTTGATACAAGGAAGAAAATTAGCTCCAAGACCTCTAATGCCTTTCTTCCTAGATATGCCCAATCATCAGCCTCCAATAGCCCCTATTCCTACTATGTCTATAAGACAGCCTCTTGCTATAGCCCCAATAGCCTCCACATCATCTAGTGAGTTTGGAGAATTGAAAGACATGATGCAGGCCTTGATGTTGAGTAATCAAAAGTTGCAAGATTAGGGTTCTAAGGTCACCAAGAAGTTGGAAGACCAAGAAAAGAAGTTGGAGGACAATTTCTCAGTAGTCCAGAAGATGGAAACAAGGTGGTGACCTTGGAAAGGAAGCAAGCCCAAAAACTTAGGCCTCCCCAACCTTATTTTTAGAACCCTACATATAATAGGCCTATTGGAAATACCTCTACAGAAAATACCAACCCAAATATAGTGTAGATATTAATTCCTCGAAATAATCTTGCTCAGAACCAAGACTTTTGTTCCTCTTGTAATTATTCTATGGTCATTGCATGTGCCAAAAGGTAGAGTCATACCTAGCCCTAACCACACAAGATTCAATAGCTGGACAATAGTATAATGCCACTCAATCTACTAATGTTACCCATTTGCAACATCAAGGTGATTGTTCTTTCATGAACCATCAACTAGGAGAGCACTGGAATACCAATTAGGATGCCATAGCTCACAACACCAAAAGTAAGATCAGAGATATTGAGGATGTTATTCCTCCACCAAATCAAAACTCAACTTCAAGGGATGCTCCTTATGTGCTAGTGATAAATATACAACCAAGTGTGGCTACCCAACATTAGAAAGACACAAATAGAGGGAACCCTATTGAATCTCAAGCTACTCATGTTCAGTCATCAACCCTTGTAGTTCCTAAGGCTTTAATCAAAGTAGCTAGTACTCATCTTAACATTGTGGAGTGGATGAAGAGGACCAATGTTAGTGCCCCTATGTGGGATGTTATTACTGCTATGCCATCACAAAGGGTGCTACTGCGGTAGGAGTTATAAACTATAGGAGTGGAAAATCAGCCAATCCAAAAAGAAGATGCTACAAGTCTAGTGTAGCCAAGAAAAGAGGGAAAATCAAGTAAGAAAAGTATACCTACTCCCTTCTATGTCTCTTTAATCATAGGAGTTAAACTAGTCCATAATTGTATGATTGATTTAGGGGCTAGTAGTTCGGTAATGCCTAGGTGTATAGCTGACATTAGGGAATTAAATATGAGCCAATGGTTAGGGATGTGCTCCAATTAGATGGTAGCTCTTCCAAGATTGTAGGAGTCTTAAAAAATGTAGAAATGACATTGCATGCTTTCCTTGGTTGTACTGTTACACAAGATATACCAGTAGCTGAGGTCAAGCCACATTTTGCCATCTATCTTTCTAGAGACTTTATTGCACAAATAGGTGACTATATTTCATTTGATTGGTCTTACATGTTTTTTAGAACAAGGTATGGAACAAAATCTTCCACAAGAGCAGAGCCTTTAGCCCTCAATCATATAGAGACCTACACTCCAAGTCCTATAAATATGAATTGTACTATTCATGAGATAGATAATAAAGACATGGCATAAGATCCTGCTACTTCTTTGGTAGAGGGGCTTGACTATCTCTTGGATGAGTGGGCCACTGCTTACCAATTTGACCTAGTGCAAGAATCTAGGGAGACAAGTCTTGGAACCTATTGCATACTTGAGGAAGAGGCCCCTATTCCCAATATTATAAAGACAAAAGAGAATACAAGTGGATTATGGAGTTTTTTCTTTGATGGAACAATGAATTAAAATGGCTTAGGGGATGGTGTCATGCTCATTTCCCTTGAATTGGAGGAATACTATTTCTCTTATAGGCTCTAGTTCAATTGCACCAATAATGTGTCAAAGTATAAAGGACTAATTTAGGGCCTTCAACTAGCTGAAAGGAGAGGCATTCAATATTTGAAGGTATATGGGGATAGTGAGTTGGTTGTTTATCAGGTTAGAAATTAGAATATTACAAAGAACAACCTTCTTAATCATATAAACATAGGGTGTGGGATTTTATTGAGGGCTTTCAAGAATTCAACATCCAGAGCATCCCTAGAAGAGAAAGTAAATATGTTGATAGGCTTGCAACCATTGGTTCTTCTTATGATGTACTAGAGCATGTTGAAGATGAAAAGGAGCAACACATTAGGGTGGTTTTAAGACCTACAATTCTAGACAAAAATACCAAGTAGCAAGTCTTTGACTTTGATGTGCAGATTTTCAAATTTTTGTAGAATGAGGCAGAATTCTTAGAGAGAAACTAGTCCAAATTACAAGGCCAGTATGATGATCATATCATCAACCTTAGTTCCAAAAAGTTTCCCAAAGTTCTAATCACCTTGGATAGTGTCTTTAATCCTAATGATCAAGCAAGGAGCAGAGATCTAAATTTAGCTGCCAAAAAAGATGATCACATACTAGTTGTTGTTGCTGAGGGGATGACTCTAAATGTAGGAAAGGTATGTTATGAAACTGAAAAAATAAAATTGTTCATCAATGTCAAGAGTTTAATGATGTATTTTCTTGGACATATGATGATTTAAAGGGTTTTGAACCAAGTTTATTTCCGCATACCATAGATTTGAATGATAATGCCAAACCTGTTAGACAAAAATAAAGGCTAGTTAATCTTAGAATTGGGCCATTAATGAGAAAGGAGCTATCCAAGCTAATAGAGGCCAATATAATTTTTCCTATTAAGCATTCCTCTTGGGTAGCTAATGTTGTTCCTATTAGGAAGAAGAGTGGGGAGATTAGATTATGTTTAGATTTTAGAGATTTGAATAAGGCCTCTCTGAAAGGTCACCACCTTCTCCCTTCCATGGAGTAGATATTATCTAAAGTCAATGGCTTAGAAATATGTTCTTTCTTGGATGGATTTACTAGTTATAATCAAGTATTGGTTTAGGAGTGTGACAGATATAAGACAACCTTTACAACTAAATGGGTCACCTATGCCTATAGAAAAATGCCTTTTGGGCTAACTAATGTAGGTGCCACCTTCCAAAAGGAAATGGAGATGGCTTTCAAGAATATTCTTGAAAGATTTGTGCTGGTCTACCTTGATGATATCACAATCTATTCAAAGAATGTGGTAGACCATTTTGGCTATCTAAAGTGAGTTTTCACCAAGTGTAGAGAATATGGTGTATCCCTAAACCTAAGCAAGTGTGTCTTTACCACTAATTAGGGGAAATTGCTAGGACATATTGTGTCCAATGATGGTTTGACCATTGATCTAGAGAGAACAAAGGCAATCCTTGATCTTTCACTTCCTTGTCATAAGAAAGGGTTGTAAAGCTTCCTTGGAAGAATTAACTTTGAGAGAAGGTTTATCCCTAATATTGCTACCATGGTCAAGCCTCTCATTGTTGACATTCTTGTCAAGTTTGTTTATTAGTGACATACACACTTACTCAGACAATCAATAGTTACCAAGCTTATTGTATAGTTAACAATGATAACCAAGTAATTTAGACTCTACCAAGTTCTATAATTGCTACCGAGTACTAGGAACATCATTCAGTTTGCGTCGAGTAGTTTATACCAAGTTGGTGATTATTAGTGTAAACCGAGCTTCTTAGTATTTACTAGTGCAAACTAAGTTCTTCATTAGTTACCGAGTTCAAAGATTCAGAGATGTGAATCTAGTGTTGATTGAGCTATGCAATGTCAACCAAGTGATTCAGTTTATACCAAGCTCATAGTGATAGCATTGACTGAGCTATGCAGTGTGAATCAAGTGATTTAGTTTATTTGCCAAGTTTTTAAGTATTCACCAAGTCACCATTGTAGACTAAGTTCAAACTACTTGGAAGTGATTAGTATGAGCTGAGATTCTATGTCTACCAAGAGCATGATGATGTTGAGCATTGATAATGGTTGCTGAGCATCATAAGTTCACCAAGTTTTTCTTCAGAACCTAAGTACCAGTAGTTGGGCCTACTTTATGTATTTTGGTGAAACTTGTATTGTAGCCGAATTTGATGAATTGTAAAGTGGATTGATATATATGTAATGTATTATATTAGATCCAAAAATGAATGAAACAATAAGTAAGAAGTAGAAGTGTGAAGTACAAAGCTACAAGTAGTATAGGGAGCAACAAATATTTATCTATCATAGCTAGGTGATCATTACGCTCAAAGGGTATCTCATGTAGCAAATCATAGTTATAGATCAAAGATCAGCCATTAGTTCATCCTAACAGGTGGAATACTCAAATCCTTTCATAAGGTACACTTAACAGTCTTTTGAAAAATCTCTTTATCGAGTGCATACTTCATTGTATGTTTGTAAATCCTTTTAGAAGGTGGACCTAATAGTCCTTATTGATCCTAACAAGGTAGATCATCAAAAGTGACCATTGTAAGCCTTAACAGGCCAACTTTATACTGTAGTACTAAAGCTTGTGGGTTTCATCCCCACCCTAGTTTTACTTTCTATTTGGAAGGTTTTTGGGTCACCATATTGTGTGTCAAAAGTGTTATGAATGTTTTAATGCTTTTAGTTTTTCATACATGCAATTAGATCAAAATACACATGAAGGATTAATTGCTAAATAAGGATTAAGTTTTATTAGTTACTAATTCACCCCTCCCCTCTTAGTAACTTAGCCTATCATATATTTCCAACAATTAGTATCAGAGATTTGTGGTTCTTAGAGAAAAGTTTAAAAACTTGACCAAAGATCAGAGCCTACAGAGGTATTTAGACTTGACAACACTATTGACAATGAAAAGCTAGAATTGGAATTGTCTATTGGGCAACTTAAGAAAGCAAAGGAGAAGCTCTCTCAATCCTTGAAAAGAAGAAAAGATCTTGCATTTCAGATGAATGGAAAACTTTATATTGAAGAAAGAATTGAAGACCCCATTTAGCAAGAAATTCAGATGAAGCTAATGAAGTAACTAGAGAACTATTAGAAAAGAATGGTAAACTTTAAGAAGAAGTAAGAAAACTGAAAAGAGAGCAAAAAATTCAGTCAATAAGATTGTGTGAAGTCATGGAAGAGAAAAATAAGACAAAAGAAGAGTTGGAAGGAAATATTAATGAAATTAAGCATCTATCCCTTCAACAGACAAACTTCATTGATCAGTTTACTAATGCAAATGAAGAAATGATGAATTTAAGATAAGAAAATGAAAGATTGCAGAATAATCTAAACACTGAAAGGAAAACCAATGAGAGGATGATGAAATCTCAAGTAGGCATGGATCAACTAAATGAGAAAATCCAATACAAACAAAAAGGAAAATCAAGAATTGGATATATAGAAGAAGGTGAGTCATCCAAGCAAGGAGTTCAAAAGAATCAAAGACCCACTTGTAGTCACTGTGGTTAGTTAGGTCATACATCAAACAAATGTTGGAGCAATGGTAAAGCTAAATTCAATGGAAAATGCTACAATTGTAATCAACATGGTCATAGAGCTAATGAATGCAAAGAGAAACCTAAATTTGAGGGAAAATGCCACAAATGCAAGAAGCATGGGCACAAATCTTCTGAATGCAAAGCTAAGATATTGAATCCAGTATAACAAATTGTAAAAGCTATATTTGGTTGGGACTACAACACTTGGTGTAGATGTCATTACTATGGAGAATTTGGACATATTAAAATGAATTGTGTAAAACATCACATGAGGACAAGAGACACCACCAGAAGATGTTTCATTTGTACAGGACTTGGTCATCTTGCCAAGAATTGTATAAACACTAAAATAATTGAAGATGAAAAGAAAACCAAGGCTAACAACATTAGAAAGTAGATGAGACAACAATGGATTCCAAAATCTTTTGAGAATGCAAGTCCGAGCAATGAAGCACATGTCACTCAAGAATTGGGTGACTCAAGCATTTGTACTTGATCTCCCTCAAGGAGAACTAGAACTAGGATTTTGAAGTAGACATCTTACATCAGTTCTAGTCAATAGAAAATAAAGATCCATATCAACATTCAAGATGAAAAGGGATCATCAAGCATTTAAAGAAATTCTAAACCTTACCGAGTGTGGTCAGGTTGCAGACCCTATCGGGCAAGGTCGGGAGCAACTAAGTTTTATGTGGACACTAAGTTGTGAATTTTCCTACTGAGCAATTAATTCAAGCTAAGTGGTAGACAACCTATCATCAACCAAGAGAACAAACTAGGAATTTATGGTGATTGAAAGGAAAAATTTGATAAAAGGGTGAAATCAAATTCATTTGTCATCGTGAACTTTCAAGAGCTATTTGTGAAGAGCAATTTCTGTGCATCTAAGCAATCAGTGTGAATTATTGTTGAAGTTTTTCATGTTTTCTAAAACCTTATTGAGTTATGGAATCCTCAAGTAGCAACACAAAAAAAGGGTTTGATATGTTGGTTCAAGGAATTGAATGGAAAGCACCGAATTTCAAGCTTAGTCTAGATGTTGCGGAAACCCTAGATCCAACTGGAGCTCAATCTTAAATCTTAGCTAAGGTACTATTGATTAATGATATTTCATTTTCATTTTTGATGTTTTGTCCAAGATATAGGAACCTTGGAAATGGATGGAACTTTGGAGAAGCTATGTGTGAATGATGTGCTAAAATTGGAGCATCAACACTTGGAAGTGAAGGGTTTGACTCACATTCCTCACATGCTCTGAGATTTTTAGACTAAGTGGATAAGATTTATCCTCAACCATGTGCATAATAGGTAGTTATGGTTGGAGTAGGCTATTCCCATAACAAAGAAAATGACTCATCGAATCATAGGGCTTCCAATGTTGGTGAAGGCTAAAACCACCAAAACCCTAAGTCGGGTGGATCTAGAAAAGAAAACCCTTGCCAAATGGGATGGAAGGGGTATGAAGATTAGTTGTGTTATTGATATGGAACTAAAATTTAGAATACATGTAATAGCACACAATATATACAACTCTATTCATCTCGATAACATATCATGTGAAATTGTGGATCTCACTTTCAAAGTGATCAAGAAGAACATGTCACTTGACCTTGCCGAGTTGATGTTGAACCAATTCAACAAGAATATGGAAAGCACAAGAACTTCAAAAAATAACCCTTGTAAGTTTAGTTCACTCTTAACCTATTTATTTTTCTTTGTGCAAAATTTATTTCCATCAAAAGGTATAGTTGTATGGAGAAAAGATGTACCTATTCTTTATCAAATCAATGAGTATATAGCAGAAATGGGAGAAAATTATGTTAGTATCATGGACAGTTACTTTGATGCATTTAAGGATAGGATGAATAAAAGATTTAGAATCCCAAAGAAACTTGTTGAAGATTACAGAAATGATATTTTTTTTTATGGTTGATTGTGATAAAGTGTACATACAAGCAATCAAATCAAGAATTGTATGGGTGAGGCCTCTAGGTTATGAGGTTAATATTGATGAAACCAAGGACATCATTGAAGCATTGTTAAATGAACCTATTGATTTAAAGGATACATATTTTGGGACATATGATGAAGCTAAAGAAATAATAGAATTATAAATAAAACTCCCTTAGGTGGTCAACAATGGGAAGAAAAGAATAGCAAAATTGAAACAAACTAGCACCACTCTCCTGTTGACAAAAGGTAAAGGAGATGACATAGAGGAAGATGATGTAGAAGATGAAGAAAAATAAGAAGAAGAAGAACTAGTAAAGAAGAAAGGTAAGGTTATTATAACCAAACCTACCAAGCCATCTACTACAGTGTTTACAAGAAGGGCATTTAGGAAGAAATAGAAATTGGGTAAAGAAGGAGGAGATGTAATTTTCAAACAGCCACCACCCACATTCCAAGAAAAGTTGAAAGAAATTGATTTCTAGAGCTAGAATGGAAAACTTTAAATTATTAAGGTATGAGATAAGAACTCTAGAGGAGAAAAAACAAGTTAAAGACATGGTTATGTCTAAGATGGGTAAATGGAAATATTCTCCTGACCACTTTGCACAACAGATTCCCATCGAATTTGTTGGCCTAGTTTTTCACCATTTATAATTTTGTTATCCATACAATGAAAAACCCTAGTGTTATGTTCTAAAATCTTATGAAATTTGGTTAAGACCTTGGGTGAATTTTTTTTAAATCCATAAAACCTTGTTTATTTTTCCCTAACCCTCAAAAGTGGTCAAAAGTAATATTTTAAATAAAATTACGTGGGATACTCTTATCCTAAGTTCTCATTTTCCAAAATTATTTTATCACTTTTCATGAAATAAACCTTTTTCATTTTAAACATACCCTAACCGTGGTTATCTTATTAAGCGGTTGGTGAAGCATTTTTTGTTTTGATTAACTATTGATCTCTCCAAGATCAATAGTGAGTGCATGCCTGCAATGTGAATTTGCATGACTATTAAGTAAAGCAGGCAAGCACTATGGTGCCATGTATCACTTGGTGAGATCGGGTCTTAATTGTGTAGTAAAGACTGGAGCTTGTCAGTACTTTTTCATAACTTTTCAGGGCTGTCAGTAATTGTTAGTGCACATTTGATTTTCAATGATATCATTGGTTTAGCCAAAGATCAACAACAAGCGTGTTACCATTTTGTGGAGATGCAAAGATTTTAACCAAAGTGGGGAAGTGCCCTGGTGACACCTGTCCCTAATAATGTCACAAAGGATACTTTATATAGTTCAAAGGACACATGTTATGTACACCATTGATCTTGAGAAGATCAACAGATGACACATGACTACAATAATAAGTTTCTCAATGTTTATTTAATGTGGGGAAGTGCTTGCAAGACATGTGGCATATGATGATGTCATGGGCCCACAGTCTTTGAAAGATAATAACACAGTACACACAATTGGCACTTGTTAGACATGTTGGCACAAAATAATGCATTTATTGGTTAGTTTGTCTGACTAGATCCTTAAATTAAGAAGATCAATGGGTAGCACTTACCCACATTATCAAATTCACTAAACTTTAAACAAAGTGGGGAAGTGCCCACATGCCATGTGGCAAGGTGGGACCTGTCATAAGGAGGACTGTCAAGTCACACTAGGGTGGAAAAATGTGACAAAATAGAATGTAGTAATTCATGAAGTAATACATGTACTTGCTAGATTGGAGATGAATGTACCAGTGGGGCTGCAATTTTAAAGCCTTAGTTGTAGAATTATAATGATCTACCATGATCGTCGATCTTTGTAAGATCGATGGTTAACACTTCACCACATCATGAAAATGACTAAACTTTAGTCAAAGTGGGGAAGCGCCTACTTGACATGTGGCAGGTTTTCAAAAAATTTAAAGTAGCTTTTCTATTTTGTAAATAGGCCATCTGATGCTGTATGATCGATGAAGAAAATTCAAATTTAAGGCATAACATGAAAATTAACTATTAGAAACATTAATGTTATTCAGTGCCACTTCCTGCAACCTTATTGCTATGGTATAATTAAAAAATTCACCATTATTAAGCCACAAAATTGTAAGATTATCAGAGCACAGGTGTTTCCAGAGCTAGGACATGAAATTCTTTAGGGTTTTTAGTGATTTGCGGAGTAATTCACAGAGGAAAATGAGCAAGGAAAAAGTAGATAAGTGGTTTGAAACTTTCAAATATTGAAAATTTGTAATTGTGCTAGGGTAAGTTGAGAAAATGCTCCTTGTAAGGATTTTTCTGGTCATGTAGATTATTTGAAAAGAGAAGTCCATGACGACATTCTAGAATAGATGCCTCCCTCAGTAAATGAATAGACTAAGGGTAGAGAATTCATTCCTAAAAACCCTAGGTTGGTGGTCAGTGAAGGTTTTTATGATAAGGCAAATTATTTAAGGGATACATAGGTTTTTGTCAGAGGATTAGAACCTTTTAAGAAGTGGTTTGTAGAATGAAATTTGGATACCCCAATGAGTAATGTTTGGGAATTTGATATAGACAAACTGATTGTCCCTGGAGTTTTTTTAGATAGTGATCTATTAGCAGACATGGCTAAAAAATATGATCCAATTACCAGAATTGTAAAAAACCATGTAAGGGATAAAATTTTTAAGGTTTCACCAAAATTGATTAGAGAAGTGTTCAAGCTTAACCCTAACCATGTTGTCCATGAGAAAATTGATATGGAAAAATTTCAAGCTAGGTATGATGCACAGAGGGTATACCTAAGGGAAGGACCATTGTAACAAAATTTTGTTAAAATTGGATCATTGCCTCTGGTCACATTAAATAACCCTAAACCCTTGTTAAAATACTATTTTAATGCCAGGGCACATGCCTTATATTTTTCTCTCTGCAAAATCTTTGGAATGGATGAGCAAGATCATATTCAAGGATCTATTGTTCTCATCATAGCTCAAACTCTGTAGTTCAGAATGAGTTCAATTCTAGATTTTGCTTCTTTTCTAGCTGAGGAGATTCATAATGGGTTAATTGGAATAGCACAAGGTAAGGTTAATAGGCCTTTTTACTGGTACTCTTTGTTAATGTATATATGTATGTATAAAGGAGCTACTTTCTTCTCCAAAGAGATGAAATTGGAATTGGAGAGAGACAAAGAGATACTCCCAATTCAATTGTGGAGCACAAACATGACATGGGAGGTCACATATGCTAGTTTTGTTAGATTTAGCAAATATTTTTCTTCAAGGCTTAGATTGTTGTTGATAGGGATAGCCCTAGGATACCCTAGCCCTTATTAGAATTGATAAGACCTAAGGATCATGCCAAAAGGCTGTTGGTAAGTCATAATTGGGGGGATATCATTCCATATCCTATTTCTACTATTTGTAGAGTGTATGATTTCTTGGGAAAACCCCATGTGCTACCCTACCAGGTGCCTTTGAAGGTAGGAATTGTAGAATTTTTGTGGTAGATTGGGACAATTGATGAGAGGGATTTACTAGGGAAATCCAAAGGTACATTCTTCCCAATGGTTACTATTGTGCATGAGTTTGTATTTGTTAAGAAAGGGTGGAGAAGTTTGGGAATTTTTTTGGATAAGTATCAAATGGCCCAATCACATGCTCTTTATATTGATCCAGAGGGATTCTATGACCTTCTTAGAGAAAGGACTAAAGCTAAGCCTCATACACAAATTGTGTATTTCCCAGAGGATATCATCAGAAATATGTTTTCATTGCAAGAATAGGAAGTCAGAAAAGAAAAATGGATAGTTTAAAAAAAATTCCTTGACTTTATAAATGCTTTTGAGCCCACCTATAATCCTTTAGTAGAAAAGAAATATTGGGGGGCCAAAATGGATATGTTGAAGAAATAATTGTTGTAATTATGCAAACCCTAAATGAGAAGAAGGACATTTTGGCAAAGGCACATCCAGATAAAGTTGCTGAGGTGGAAAGGAGATTAAATAACATAATGATTGTAACTCTAGGGTAGTATACATTGTAAAGAAAAACTAGATATGTTGTGGCTCAGAATGTATGGTATATCCCTCCTTACAAGAGGCCAAGATCAGAAATCCCATTTGACACAAGTGCCCCCAAGAAACAAAAGTTAGAACAAGGATCATCCTCTCAAGTAGGAGAATACTCACCATCCCAGACTCCACTTAGCATAGATGATGATGCATCTTTGAGAGAACACTTGAAACAAATTGGAGGGGAGGGAGAGATTGTGATTACAACTACTAATTTTCAAGGAGGAGTACCTAAAGAGCCTCCGGTGCCATCCTTGGATCTTATTGTTAGTACCCTATAATTTCAAAAGCATCTAAAAAATTCATTGATGACGAAAATTTTGTGAAATCCAAAGCCTTTGCACAATTTTTGTGGAGAAGGAACATTGACAATTTTGAAAATAAATGCAATTCAATAAAAGCAGAGAAACCAAGTAAGTTGGACTCTAAAATTGAGGAAGAGGTTAAGGCTAATTTCATGGAGGACTTTGCACAATTGATCCCTAAAGGGGGAAGATAGTTTTTGAGAGATTCAAGAGTTTTAATATTACCTAAATGGGACATAGCTAATGCTATGATCTTTGACTCCATTAGAAAAGAAAAAGATGTTCAGTATAAGACTCAGGAGGAGATTCTGCAAGCACATAGAGGAATAAAGTATAGAAATGATCATCAAGCATTGGTGATTTGGTCTATTGAAAAAAGAGATAAAACTAGGATACAAGAAATTTCAAATGCTGAGCATGTAGGCACTCTTATAGTATATAGAGCAGATGAAGTGGATAGTGAGGAGATAAGTAAGATGACTAAAGAAATGGTGGACTTTGGGATGGTGGTTGCTAGGAAAGAGAAAAGTAGATTCCTAGAGCTCAATGCTAAATTTGAAGAAATACTAAAGGCATATGAGGAAAGAGGAAACATGAAATAGTAGCTAAAGACTCAAGTATCTTTGATGGATAAATAGTTAGGAAAGATAAAAGTGGGAGAATCTAGTAGATCTAGAATTGTTTATCCTCACCCCCCAATCGAGCCATTTAAGTCAACTCCAATTGTAGAGTTGTTTGACACTCCACAAAGGCCAAATTTTTATACTACTAAGGAGTTTGAGGAGGAAAAGAATAAGCTATGGGCCTTGCATGTTGAGCTAAATAATCAATATGAAGAAAAACTCAGAAAAACAATCTTATATCTAGTAGATAAGATTGATTGGCCAACATTTTATGAGCAATTGGTGAAGATACTTAATATGTGGAATGAAATAAGAAGTAATGAAGATACTTTGAAGCCTATTGTGCAAAAATGGGGTGGAAGAGATAAAGATATCACCCTTTTATGTATCTCAATTATTACTCTATCCTATGAACAAATAGAAAGAACCTTTAATATGACTAATAATCTGTCTAAGTTTGATGAGAAGAGGGTTGTAGTCTAGAAAAGAATAATGATTTTCCTTTCTAGGTATTTAGGTAAAAAAATTGATTTGTTTCCCTCAACACTTAAAAAGATTGATAAAATAAAAGGAAAGGAAGAGTAGAGGAAAGAATTGGATGATTTATTATGTCAAAGAATGAATGAAGTCATTAATGAGAGGGAACAATTGTTATGGGCGATGACGAATGAAGAATTTGTTAAAGTGAAACTATTTCATAATTCCATCAGAGAGGAATTTGTTGAAATAAGTAAAATATGGGATTTTGTGGTTAAGAAGTAGCATGAAATCTTGAGCTTTGATTGGCTTGATGATGCAATTTTCAACAAATGGATGGATGATTTTGTGCATTCAAAGCAAATGGAAATAGAAGAAGAGGACGTGGATCAGGATAATAGTCAAAAAATGGATACATCAATGCCTATAGAGCAAGATAAACTAGACCAACCAACCTCAATGGTACCAACTGATGATGTGGCAACTGAGGACACATGCATATTTGTTGCTTTAACAGTGCATGATGATGACAATTGAGAGTCTCAAGTTGAAGTACATATGCAAGAATCAAAGCTTGACACATCACTAACAAACCTAATGGCTACATATTCCAAGGATTTATAATGACACAAGGGGAAATCATGAAATTTTTAGCATTTGAAGATGTAATGAAAGGTGGTCCCACAACAAAATATTTGTGATATAAAGTTTTCTTTGTTGTTCTTTATGGCAGTAACAATGTAAATATCTTTTGTCTAAAGGACAACTATCAATTCTCTATGCTTGAATCTTGTTATATCTCACACTATATAAGTGAGATCTCAAGGCTATAGAAGGGGTCCAAGTCATCTACAATTTTAGTATTATTCAGTATTGTTTGGTCGAATTTCTTGGTGCAAAATTTCTGATGTTTTCTCTGCAAATATTTGAGAATACATTGATGTTATATGATTTAATGCCTTATCTTGAGTCATTTTGGTTTTCTATGAAAATTGTTATATAATTTTCAAAGGAAATTAATACAAAGATGAACTTTCCCCATATCTTTTCTTCCTGAACCTTGTCTCCATTTTTATTGCCTAGTTATTTTGAAATTGTATAAGCAAAGTTTATTCAATTGAATGCAATTAAATCAAATTGTATGTCATTTCACTATTGATTTTAGCTCAAATGAATTAAGTAAATGATTCAATGAATTTGATAAGATTTTCTAAGGTAATAGGAAGGATGTGTATATGAATGAGTTTTAGTGAGAATTGCTGATAATATTGATTGTAATGCAGTCAATCAGGTCTAAAAATTGGATAGACTTTGAATCCCAATGGATGAGGCAGTGATCTATTAGTTTAGTCTACACATGGAGAAACCATGAATGAGTATTAAGCTTAAAATCAAATCAAATCAATTTTACTTTCATGTTTGAAGAGTGTCAAAGCTGGTCAACACTTGTTTACATTTAACCTCTGAATCTTAGTTAGCTGTTATTTCTCAGAATTACTTGTAGATCTAAGAAGACTTATGAACAATCTATTGTAAGGGATATGAATTGTTATAGAATGTCATGTAATGAGTGAAATATATGTGTAGTATCATGTTATAAATATTTCATCCCTGGGTGCACCTGCCTTGGTTTTGCAGAGCCTAAAGAGTAAAAAATCTCTCTGATTTTGTTGAAGTTGGATCTAGATCTGAAGCAAATACAAATTTTATGGGAATTAGCTAATTCTTAGGTTTTTGTGATCTTTTTATCTTGATATTAAGTATTTCTTTCTTAATAGTGTAAAAACACCAACAAAATTGATGAAGAAAATCAAGCCAAGATGGGAACAAGTCAAGAAAATTGCAAAAGACATATATGAGTAGACGCTGAGGCAACTCATGCTGAGCTTGAGTGATAAAGAAGTGAAATAATCCATTAATAAAAATGAAGAGAAACTTACTTTGAAGTTTAACACTTGCTTGATATTAATCAATGACATTGAACATGTAGTAAAGAATGCTACTAATACATGAAAAAATATCTATAATCTTCATAAAAAGAGTGATTTTTTTGTTAATATCAATGATAAGGATGAGGATGATGATGATGAATAATACAAGGAGGAGGAAAATGATGAAAATAAAGATGATGAGGAATAGTAATAGGAAGCTATTGAGGAGAATCTCCCTGAGATTTAGAGTATTGAGGAGACTGACCCTAAGAAGATTGCAACAACAATTATTGCCTCACTTCCTTACTCTCCAAGCAAAGCTTTAAAGCCATATAGCTCAAAGAAAGCTATTTCTGAGTTGGTTGGGTCAAACATTGTAGATACAAGCATTCAACCAATCTTTGCACCTATTTAACTCAGTACTTCATTGATGAAAGTGACCAACACTTCTTCTACCGAGCAATCCGTGATTCCTCCCTCATAAAATTTTGTTACTCAACATCAAGGTATTTCTTCAATAAGTGCAATATCTACTTTTACTACCAATCCTTTTATTTCCACTATTTTTTCTATTCCAAGCATGCAAATAATAAGTACAAAAATAGTTGAGATCAAGCCTCAACCGAGTACAAACATTTTCAGCAAAGGCAAAGAAAAGGAAGAAGACATTGACCTTGATGAGGATATAGTTGTCCCAAATTGGGATATCTCTAATCTAAATCCTGATCAAATGCACATAATAGGAGAACTTCTACAAAATAAAGCTAAGAAACAGAGGCTTAGACAAGAAAGAAATAGAGAATTTCAAGTGCTTGAAGATGCAAAGAACATTCTTGCAGAGGCACTCAACACTGAGGTTGACACTTCTCAACCAATTTTGGCTCAGCTAGCAGAAGTGGACTAGAAATTCAACAAAAAATTGAATGGACAAGAGAAATTATTGCAGAGAGCAAATAAGAAATTTTAAAATAAGGTATTGGAGCTAATTACGCAAAAGATTGCAATATACCAAGTAGATCTGTCTACTATTCTTAGCTCTTTGGAATCCTCTTGCAATAATGTGACTTCTCTATTTGGAAAAATTTGTGATACATCAATTTTCACATAGAAAATTAAAGACAAACTCTCAAAAATTGATGAAGACATGAAGGCAAGTGCACATCAGTTGTCACTTGACCCAAGCTATAGTTCTACTCACTATACAAAGATTATATTTTTAATTGATATGTAGGTAGAATTGCTAAGGGAAGAAGCCAGGATAAGAGCTACACTTGTAAATATTGATTCTCCCAAACATGGATGCATTGAAAAAACATATTGTACATGCCAAAACTCTCATCCATGATAACAACTTCTCCATTGCTAACCACATGATATAACTATAAGAAGAAGTACATATTTCATTGCATACATGCAAGGTGTTGCAAGAAAATTGGGACAAGAAATTATCATTAATTTTCAAGGTACATTATGATATCTTTTCACATTTTGGTATTACCATGTAAAATACACCTTTGGCGTTTATGTCAAAAAGGGGAGAAGATATAATATAAGATGTAATATACAAAGGGGGAGAAGATGTGATATAAATGGGAGAAGATGTATATAATGTGTAAAGTATAAATCATATATATGTATTGGAGAGTATCATAATATAATATTATATACATGTACATATATGTTGAGCTGTCATTTTGCACAATGCCTAATGGTAGGAATCCTTTTGAACTCCTCTCTTGAAAAGTTAATCTGGGATCAACTCCAAGGTTTTGGGTGATCTTGTGACCTACTACAATCCACTTAGTTGAAGATAAATGTGAATGTTCATGAGGAGGCCTTTATTGGTTCTTAAATGATTTGGATAAGATTTTGAATCTGCTTGCTATCTCAAAATAACAACCACATAAAAAGAAATATATTTTTGTATTTTTTATGTTTTTTAATGAATGCAGTCTAACAATGCAACTATATGAATTCCTAATTTAACCAAGGCATTAGTAAAGAAAATAAAAAAGATAGGGTACTAAGAAATTTAAGTAAATAACATGAAAAGTAAAATCCTAATGGACATAAGCCATGGAAACAATGCATCTATGAGTTAAGCCTTTGAAAATATCAGTGGGTAACCAATGAAAATAGGAGTAGCACTTCCTTAATTCCAATAATGCAATCGTTGATGGGAATTTAGCAACCATAAGATGTTTCACTTTTCATCAAATCACAAGGCCATAAAAAGTGCACTCATGCGAAATGAGAAGCTATGCAAGAATAAAACGGTGATCTCTTATCAAACTAAGTATGTTAGCGAAATTTGTAGACGCATAGAAAACACCCGAATTAAAAGATTGCACAACTAGAACAATGCAATAAAACTATTGGCTCAATTACATTCTATGAATATACATCCACAAAATATAACACACTTAGGCAAGAATCACTACACTCCAAATGTGAGCACCAATAGTATATATTATTGCATCAAAATAATGGTGGCCTTGAATACATATTACATTCTTGAATTTATAGGAAATCATCTCCTCAATTTGTGTTGAGAGTGAGAGATCTCTTTATGTAAATATATGCTTCTAAACTAATAAAACAAATCTATTTATGTACAAACTAACTCTCTAATAGGTGCTAAGTAGGACTCCATCCTTATTTATATTATTTAATGGATGCATTAGCCTTTACAAGTCTTAAAATAAAGAAACCATGAGAAAATAAGAAGAAGAAGTCCATTAAATGATGTAGGAGTCTTTGGATGTGCCAAAAATAGAAGCTTAACCTTCTCTGGATGTTTTTTGGAGTTAAACTGTTGTCAAAATGCGTTTCCAATGCATGAAAAGCTCTAACCTTTGAAACAGTGCACCTTGGAAGTAGCACACCTATGAACCTAGCACACCTATGCACTTGGTGCACCTGTGCACCTGGGAGGTAGGTTCAAAAAATGCACAATTTTACTAAGTGTCAAAACTAAAATTCTAGCTTTTGGGTTTTGTTCCCCTTCATACTAGAGCTATGTTTGGGTATTTGCTCTTGAATTTCTCAATAATTTCAGTGACTTGAATTGCATTTGGAAAATCTAAGGCTTCATACTTGTCCTTCACTTTCTACCTATAGTTTCCCACCTCGATATGAGTCTCTGCAAAATCTCCCAATTTCTCATCTAAATCTAGTAATGCTTCTTCGATTCTGAATGCTTGTCTAATATTATCATCATTAGAAGATTCTTCAAAAGTTTTTTGGAACTACTCAACAAATGCTTCTACCATCATCAATTTGTCCCTTGCATCATTCTCAAAAATATCTAAGCATGCATCACTATAATGTTTCTCTGCCTCCAAAATTTTCTCTTGGGTTTGATCCTTGTGCTTATGAATCTCTGCACGTAATATTTCCATTACTTTATTTCCATCCACAATCTTGTCTATCCAATCATCAATTTTATCTAACTCTTCTACTCTGTATACCTCCATTAACATCTAATACTTTTGGCCTTTGATCAATTTTAATGCTTGTAGGTCCTTGCCCCAGGTATATACTTCATCCATCAAACAAAAATCCTAATTCAAAATGGCCTCTAACTTATATGCATTGTCCTGCATATGGTGTAGTAGCTTAAGATTTCCTTGTATAATCTATACACATTTTTCCTCAAAAATTTCTCACCATTACTGACAAGCTTTAAAAAATGGATCAAGTTGCATCGTCTCCTTATCCCTTTTATCCAATGTTGTATTCAAAGTCTCCTTAGGATTTTTAGGATCTAAAGGACCAACAAATTCATTCAGATATCCTTTTAGGATCTCATTCTATTTCCAAAGTGTTATCAATTATGTGTCATCCTATTCTAAGTTCCTACACACTTCTTTAATCCCAGTTGTCACCATCAACTTAGCAATGTCCAACATGGGTTTCCTAAGCATAAACTCCCTAATTTGATAATATTTTGAAGTCAATTCTTCAACATTTGCATGTGGAGGAATACCAACATGAGAAAATAAGTCTTGATTTTGATCACTCATAATGAAGGCCAATGCCCGTGCATCTTTTGGCGGTGATTCAAGTTTTTTGAGAACTTCAATCAATTCTTTTATTTCTTCCTCCTCATCATCATATCACTGCTTTTTATTTCTAATCACCTCTTTTCTTAGCCATCTTGGAATATGCTCCATTAGAGAATTGCCTTTTGATGATGGAGTTTTCTCTACTATGCTCTTCCCCTTATCACTCCTCTCTGGATTCTTCTTCTTTTGTGAGAGATCCACACTAGGAGTCTCTGTATTCGTGGAGTCCATAATTCTCACCTCCATGCCTTGTGAAGTGTATTGAGGTTACTAACATATTTTCCCTTCCTCTAACACTTTATCGACAAATATTTGTTGTGGTTCTTCCTCCTATTCTATTTGAACCTATTATTCTTCATTGTTCGAAGGAAGATGAGTAGCTGATCCTTTATCCATGTAAAATGTAACTTGAATTAGTGATGTTGGAGCTGCTTTAGGTCCTTGTGGGTCAGGTGGCAACTAACTCCAATCCTCCTATTATAGTTTATTAGTTGGAGTATCCCTTATTTTGTTTCCCACAAATTCAATGCCAATGGGTATAAAATCAAAATCGAACATTTGAAAGACATCAATACCTTCACCCTCCTACTCATCAATCCATTGCTACAGTTCATCTTCTAATTTAGTAGACTGAATAGGCTACTCAAGAATGGATGGTGGTGTAATTGTGGAGCTTCTTCTCCATTCCAATTTCGTGGCTCTAGCAAGATGAGTCCTTCAATTCAAAGGAAGGTTATGTTCTTCTTCCTCATCATCCTCTTCTTCCTCTCCTTTTGGGATAACTTCCAGGACTAATGGGAAAGGAATAAATCTCCTAATCACCTTTTGTCTCCTCTTTATCAGAGTCTTGATCTTTCCTCTCTTAGGAGTGGATGGGGAGGTTTATACCTCTTGTTGAGGTGGAGACACTTCTTGTACTTTTGTTTCAGCTCCTCCTTGCTCTTGTTCAGTTGGTGGTACTTGAGGATTGTCTTGGGTCCATGTAGCTTGGACATTCTCTGACCCTTGTACATTTTCTACCCCTAGCTATGGAGGTTCTTTAGTTGGTTCCTCTTTTGGCTCAACTTGTTGGGGAGAAGTTTTCTTCCTCTTGCCTTTACCTTTCTGAGCCCTATAATACCCAACTTCTCTGTCAAGTTGGTGCACTATTTTCGGTCTCACTAGGGATGAGTTGCAAAAGTAGGCACTGTTACCTTAGCTCCTCTACCTTTTTTTGGGTAGGCTATAGCGTGGAAGACTATTACTCAAAGAATTAGATCCAATTTGAAAGGTCTCTTAATCTAATCCTTGATCAGTTTGATGACATGCTCGGCCTTGTGATTAATATCTAAGTTTTCTTATTTATTAATCTCATAATTCATAATGGGTTGATCACCAATCTTGTCCCTATTGAACAATGGATCAAGGACATCCTTAGTATCCTATTGCATAACCTTCAAAGGAGCCTTTATCTTCAAGGCACTACTCGCCAAATAGAGAGTCATCCTACAATAATCCCTTATATGGATATCATAGTCATCTACTGCGTTCATCCAGTGGTCCTCAATTGCATCTTCATGTTGGAATGTTTTGCTTGCTAAATACTGCAATCTTCCAATGTTATCAAAATAGGGCCGAGGAGAATTATATTCCTCCAAGGGATATTGATCCCACTCAGGCTCAAAAGATGGAATATCATGTCTTCGAACCACACTAAATGGTCCTATAGTAATGGGCCATACCCAATTTATTTTGTGTTGGTTCCTCACTTTATTGTATGTAGACAAGCATTGTCGAGTGATCTTCAACAATATGAGTTTATCACTTGGATACCTGGGGAGCTTCTTGGGATTGATAATGGTACCCACTACCCTCAAATAAGTGAACATTCAATATTAGATGTAGTAGGCTTTGACTTCTAAAATCTTTGCCACTGCCTCCTTTGACATCCTCTTCGCATAATCCCCTTTAATGAACTAAATAATTGTGAATATAAAAGCATCATTCACTATCCTATATTCCTTACTATGCTTAGGAGACTTTTTCTTCACTAGCTGGGGATATACTATATAGGGCCATACGTTTGCATCTTACATACTACACTTTTTGAAGAGTCCTAGATAATTCATTGCCCTTGCAGCTAATAGGTACACCAAATATGATGTCATCTAAAACTCATGATTATTCTTAACCATCACCAACTGCTCATCCAAGTTCTCACTAAGAATGGAAGCCCAATCAATTGGCATCTTTGCTATCTTGATAGTCTTAATAAAGTACACCATCCAATATTTAGGTATCCTAATGATGGTAACCTCATGAATCTACTCAAGAGTATTATAGAATACTCAATATCTTCTTTCATTTAACCCCTTGTCATGTCCACTTTACCTGCTTTATGCTCTAGAGGACTCTTCTCAATAAGGTATGAAGATTGGATGATTTCAGACGCTTTCTCTGCATATTCTCTATTACATCTTTCTACTTGGTGATAAGTTAACCTAATAAACTGATCTTCTCTTAGAAGATGGAACACCTTCTCTATGTTCTTAGGTTAGAGATCTAGCACGATCTCTCTAGTTATACTCTTCACAACCCTTTCTTCAGAGACATAGTTTTCTGCCAATGTCATGATTAACTTCGAGGATTGTACTGATCCTGGATGTGATGCAACATTGACTAGTTGCAATCATATTAGAGCAGATATTAATGGGGACCTCTTCATATTCTTGTTGCACAATACCAAGAATTTCTTCTAGTTTGTATGACCAAGTTTGGTGTCGTAGATCTTTGAATAAACATCTTGGAAGTGTGAATTTGCCATAACACCTTGAAACTTGAACACCACTAGTTTGTGGACCATCTTTGTAGCAAGGGAGGACAATGAAAAAGACATTAAATTTGCACAAAAACAATGTCTATTAGTCCAAATTCAAAAAAAAATCAATTAATAAGAACCCTAATGATGACACAGAAAAAACCTAGAAACCCTAACTGTTAAAAATAATCTAAAAACCTAATTAAACCTTGGTATGCAAAAAAGGGTGCACCTTGCACACCTTGGAGGAGCGCTAGGTGTGCTTAATCCGTATACTTATGTTTATCAAGGGTGTACATCTAGTGCACCTAATAAGCGCACTAGGTGCACATCCTATGAATACTTAGAGCACAAAGGATGTGCATTCAGTGCACCTCATGAGGTGTGCTAAATGTGCACCCTTTATCTTCAATAAGGGATGTTTAAAGGTGCACAACTACACACCTTGACTAAGGTGTTAGCATGTTTTTAAAAGTTTTTGAAGGTTTTTAAAGTTTATGCAAAGAAAAAGGTGCACAGTTTCACACCTTTTACTTAGTGTTTTATTTGTTTTGTATTTATTGGGTGCAAGTGTAAGGAGGTGAGGTGGCGTAAGAGCACACCTTGGCAGCTACACGTGTTGGAGATGAGCTCAGAGTGAAGAAAATGACAAGTGAAGAGGGGTAGGGGGTAAACCCAGTGCACCTCTTTGAGGTGTGTAGCTATGCTACTGTGCACTTCAAATAGGAATTTCTTTCCTCAAATGTTTTGGTGCACTAGTGCACCTAGTGAGGTGTGTTATGTGTGCTAGTGTGCACCTTATGTACAAAAGTGAACTTCTCCCCCAGAATTTTGACTTCTAAAATCTGAGTTTTCAAGCTAGGACTAAGATTTGACCAAAGACACCAAGAAAAACCCTAGAAAAGACTCAGACCCCAGACTAGGGATTTGGAAAGCCAAAAAGCAAAGTAGGGGGTCCCCATTTCTAAGCAAAATGGGACATGCATTGTGAAACAACAACAAGATATTCAAAGAAACATTTCTTACAAAAGCAATTTTGAAAAATCTCAAAAATAGAGTACTTTACCTAGTTGAAGAAATAAGATGTAGACACAAGATTGTTTGAAACTTTGAGAATTTAGTTTTGATAAGTGTTTTTGTCATTAATGCCAAAGGGGGGGATTATCGACATTCCAGTGAAGTTTTTTTTATTAGTGATAAACACACTTATTCAGACAATTAGCAGTTACCAAGCTTATTGTATAGTTAATAGTGATAACCAAGTAATTTAGACTCTACCAAGTTCTACAATTGCTACCGAGTATCAGGAATATCATTCAGTTTGCGTCAAGAAGTTTATAGCAAGTTGGTGATTATCAGTGTAAACCTTACTATTTACCAATTTTCTTAGTACAAACTGAGTTCTTTAGTGGTTACCGAGTTTGTAGATTAAGTGATGTGAATCTAGTGTTGACCGAGCTATATAATGTCAACCAAATGATTCAGTTTATACTGAGCTCATAGTGATAGCATTAACCAAGCTATGCAGTGTGAATCAAGTCATTCAATTTATATGTTAAGTTTCATAGTATTCAATGAGTCACAAGTGCAGACTAAGTTTAGACTACTTGGAAGTGATTAGTATGAGCCAGGCTTCTATGTCTACTGAGAGCATGACAATGTCAAGTGTTGACAATGGTTGTCGAGCATTAGAACTTCACTGAGTTTGTCTTCAAAACCTGAGTACCTATAGTTGGGCTAACTTTATGTGTTTTGGTGAAACTTTTATTGTAGTTGATTTTGATAAATTGTAAATTGGATTGATATATATGCACGTGTGTGTGTGTGTGTGTGTGTGTGTGTGTGTGTGTGTGTGTGTGTGTAATGTATTGTATCACATCCAAAAATGAATGAAACAACTAGTAATAAGTAGAAGTGCAAACTACAAAGCTACAAGTAGTATAAGGAGCAGCAAATATTTATCTATCATAGAAAAGTGATCATTACACTCAAAGGGTATCTCATTCAATAAATCATAGTTGTAGATCAGAGATCAACCATTGGTTCATCCTAATAGGTGGAATAGTCAAATCCTTTCACAAGGTAGGCTTAACAGTCTTTTGTAAATCTCTTTGCCGAGTGCATACTGCATTGTATGTTTGTAAATCTTTTTACAAGGTAGACCCGACAGTCCTTATTGCTCCTAATGGGGTAGATCATTAGAAGTGATCATGGTAAGCCTTAACAAGCCAACTTTATACTATAGTAGTAAAGCTTGTGGGTATCATCCTCACCCCAGTTTTACCTTCTATTTGGAAGGTTTTTGGGTCACCATACTGTGTGTCAAAAGTGTTATGAATGTTTTAATGCTTTCAATTTTTCATACATGCAATTAGATTAGAATACACATGAAGGATTAATTGGTAAATAAGGATTAAGTTTTATTAGTTATTGATTCACCCCTTCCCTCTTAGTAACTTAGCCTATCATATATTTCCAACACTCACAACCATGCTAAAGAAGAACATGGTGTTCACCTAGACAAAGGAAGGGAGAGCCAATTTGGAAGAGATTAAGGCAACAATAGCATCAACCCCCACCCTTATCAAACCCAATTTTGATAAGGAATTCATTATTTACACCCTAGGTGGTGAGTCAAGCATCTCAGTTGTGTTGACTCAATTAAATGGAATAAATAAAGAAAAACCTATAATCTTTTTTAGAAAAGGGATAAATGACTATGAAGATAAATACAACTATGTTGAAAAGAAGGCTCTTGTAGTCATAAGAGCTCTCAAGAAATTTAGACACCTTTTATCTCACAACAAAGTCCAATTATTGGTCCCTCATGCAAGTGTGAAGGACTTCCTCCTAATCAAGGATATCAATGAGAAAAGCACTGGGTGGATCACCAAGGTCATGCAATATGATGTTAATATCCAAATCACAAAACTTGTGAGAGGAAAAGGGTTGTGTAAATTATGATTTCATCTTAAGAGATGATTGAGGAGGTTGCACTAGTATTGACAGATGAGCAACTAGCAAGAGATAAAAATCCAAACAATTGGATGCATGACATGACAACTTTCTTGTTAGGAGAGATATCTACAAGTGTTAAGCAAGGCCAAAAGAAGACAATTCAGGTCACAATCTATCCCTTTTTCCTTGGTGGATGAGATTCTTTTCAGAAAGGATCTAAATGGGGTCTTACTAAGATGTATCAACCCTGATTAGATAGATAGGATGATCAAAGAATTTCATGATGGCCCTGATCGTGGCCACTTCCAAGCTAGAACAATAACTATGAAGGTCATAAGCTGGCTATTATTTTCCACTCTATTCCATGACTATTATAGGTATATAAGAAAATGTGAGAAGTGTTCTTTCTTTTTAGGCAAACAAAGATTAGCAACTCTTCCCTTGCATCCTATTCAAGTTGATCAACCATTTGCCCAATGGGGGCTGGACTTTATTGGTCCAGTCAATCCAGCTTCTAGCTCTAGTCACAAGTTGATCTTAGCTATAATAGATTATTTTACAAGGTGGATAGAAGCAATAGCCCTAAAGGATGCCACAAAGGCCTCAATACTGGAATTCCTTAATGGAATTGTTACTAGGTTTAGTACTCCTTCAACAATAATATCAGACAATGCTAAGTCCTTTGTTGGGACTCATATTTTCTCTTGGGCAGTTGATCATGGAATACATTTGAGTACATCCTCAAATTACTATCTACAAGGAAATGGATTGGCAAAGTCCTCTAATAAAAACCTGATCAGAATCATGAAGAGGACAATTGAAGACAACCAAAGGTGTTGGCATTTGAAGCTAAGAAAAGGCCTTTGGGCCGAAAGAATTACACCTAAGAGAGCCATTGGGAAATCTCCTTTCATGTTAGTTTATGGAAGAGAACCCAAACTCCCCATCTCACTTGAGTTCCCCTCGCTAGAGTTAGCTCATCAATTGGAGCTAACTGAAGATGATGCCATGACTCTTAGAATGACAAAATTAATGGAATTAAAGGAAAAAAGGTAATAGGCTATGCAAATACTTGTGATACACTAGTAGTAGGTCAAAAGAAGCTTTGAAAAGAAAGTAAAAGCTAGGGTTTTTAGAGAGGGAGACCTTGTTCTCAAGTGGGATGTAGACAGAGCCAAACTAGGCATGCACTCCAAATTTGATGCTATGTGGAGTGGCCCTTATGTTATCAACAATTGTAAAGAGGCTAATTCCTTCCAATTATCTAGGCCTAATGGTGATTTTCTACCTATTCTAGTTAATGGAATTTACCTCAAACCCTACTTCTAGAGAGGGTTAGCATTTTCTATACATATTAAGTAGATTCTTGTTTTCAGTAAGTGCATGAGCACATGTTGTTTCTTTTGGAGATAGTAGGTTTTGAGTTTGTAGTTATAGAGGAGGCAAAGTTTTTTTTTTTTTTTTTTTTTGCAGTTGCAGAGGTTGCAGTACTTCCAGATTTCTAGTTCTTTGTAGAGCAAGATCTTATTTTTTTTGACTCTATAGCCCAATGGATGCCTAAGGCCACTAATCTCATTCTGAGCAAGCTAGCATCCCCTCTGAGTTTCCAAAATTCTTAGCCATTTTTCCCCTTGCCAAAATTTAAATTTTAAATGCTAGACATGTCTAATGGTCAATTGACTATTTTAAATGTGAAATTGCCATGTAAGTCCAAACGTATACATGCTTTGAACCCTTATATTCCTAAAACTAACCTTAGCCTTCATGAATTTCATGTTATATCTTATAAACATTCTAATTAGTGACCATGTGATTATCCTTCATTGCCCATTCATAGGCTGTTAGCACTTAACTCTCAGGTAGACCGCAAAGGTGCGAAACAATTAAATCTTCAATCAGCACATCTTCACAAAATTTCATGCTAGCATGCGGTTCTTGGTTGCAATGGTGTGAGGTTAATTCCAATAGACATATTTCATGTGTTCGCAAGGTCATTGATGGTTAAGCTTAACTCAAGATCAAGGAAATGACGTAGTGATTACTTTATCACTCATTCATAGGGTTAGAGCATTTAGGTTAATGATAACTTGCAATTGAGCAATCACAACTTAATTTTTAGCTTTATCGTAGGGTCATAATTAGTTAAGGGTTAACCATGATCAAGACTTCAAAGATGCGTTCTCCTTTTCTCTACATGTTTGCAAGGTTAAAATAGTTAACCAGGGTTTGAGTGGTGATGGAGTCATCTTCTCTTGTTTGCATCATCACATGAGTTAATGACTAACCTGAGATTTAAGTTGTGAAGTGGAAAAACATTGCAAGTTACAATATCATTGAAGTTAATGGCTAATCATGGGTTAAGGTTGTGGAGTTGCTTCATGGAACCATATGGATGGACCTGATGATGTGGCAGTTCTGTTTGGTTTAAGAGCTAATTTTTGCATGAAGGATTCTAGTGTTATTTTGATTGTTGGATCTGGTGAAATCTATGGCTATTGTTATGTTGCTTTCTAGAGGTGCAAGTTTATTAACCAAAGTGAGAATATGACATTGCAACATGTGTCCTAGGTGGGTCTTTCTTCTTTGTGGATGGTGGAGTTTTTAGATGAGGTAACAACTGTTAAAATTTTATTCATTACCTTTGTGAGGTGGGCTAGTTCTTAATGTATCCTTGTCCATCATTGATTTGGAGATGATCAATGATCATCATTACATCATTATGAGAAGTTGCGCAATGAATAGCTATAGAGATGCAATGACAAAATTTCATGTGTCTAGGTGGGACTTCTTTCAATTTTATGGGCCAACCTCATTATCATCTTCATTGCATTGTCACAAGTTTCAAAGTCAATTATTAGATAAAGGCTAAATCTTTCAATTGATACCCTTCATTGATGTACTTCAAGTGTTTTACTTGTGACAATGCAAAGGCCAAGAGTAGGTTTTAGTTTGATCTCCATTGTCTAATTTTCAAGGATTGACGATCGACATATGTGTGCTTTTTGAAGGTACAAAATGTTTAACCATTGTGGGATTTTGCCAATTGGATGTGTGTCCTTGTGAGCCCAATTAGTGAAGCCAAAGTAGAAGAAGGAAGAATCAGGGGTGGATATGTGACACATTCTAGGAGGGATTGAGGCTCAATAGGAAATGGAGCTAATGATATTCAAGTGGTGATGTTGAGATCATCTTTTGGATTGCACAGTTGCAATGGATCAATGATAAATCATAGCTAATGTTGTGGTACAATGAATACCTTTTTTCACTAGTTCGTAGGGTTAAATGTTCAACTCTAGGTCAAAGTGGTGATGATGCATATATGCACTAAAAATTATTTGAAGGTTTTAATAATCACATCGTCACAATGTAAGAAATGTTAATGATTAATCTACTTTCAAAGAAATCATTCATCAAACAATGAAAAGAATTTGAATTGATGGACTCTTTCAAAAAAGCATCAAAGGTTTAAGTGGCAAAATGCAAAGATTTGTGGGTGGTTTTAGTTTGATCTCTATCATTAGATCCTAGTCAATCAAGGGCTATCATATTCTCATGGATTTGAGATGCAAGAATTTTAACCAAAGTGAGAATATGACATTGTGAAATTTGGAATAGTGGGCTAGGTTTGATGAGCTTCCTTCATCAGTTGGTCACTAGAGTTAAGGTCTTACTCAAGGTTTAAGTTGTGAAGTAGTGAATGCCTTCACTCATGGATTTACAAGGTTAAATCAATAATCTATGGTCATGGCCACAAACATCTTCATCATATGATCATTGGGGTCTATGGATAATTAAGGAATCAAGCTATGAAGTAGCGATATACATGGAAACACATCATCGTAGGGTCAAGCAGTAAGGTTAGATTTAAATTTGTGATGCCATGGTAATGCATCAAAAAGGCAGTTAAGTTCATATTCACAAGGTCACAACCATTTTATGCTATGTCATTTTCATACTACAAAGGTGTGACCAAAGTATTTTAGTGATCTCACATCATCACATCGTTAGAAGGCTATTAGACCTAAACCACGACAATGATGCAAAGGGTTAATATCATGTAGTCATAATTTTGTGACAGTTAAGGGAATGATGTGATAATAAGCTATGAAGTATTTATAATAGTTAAACTTGAAGGGTTTTTGGTTTTGCAAGGTTAAATGGCTAATGAAAGATAAAGGTGGCAAAGTTGTGAATGAGGTAAAACATGGGTTAACATAAGTTTGAATGTTGAGTGAGGTGGAAGAATGTTTTAATATCATTGGGCCACATGGTAGGATTGATGATTAATTTTATTTGACTTGATGACACATTTGATTTGGTGATGATAAAAAAAACATAACCAACAACTCTTTAATGACTAGATCAATCAGTTGATCATCTGCTACTACTATTTTGTGTTCCCCATGCCTGGTGAATGAATTTTCTATCTTCTTGGTGCTTTGGGTTATCCATCTACCCAATCTTCAGTTATGGCCACCATTTTTGTCCCTTCCAAGGTTGAATATGTTCATGGGGATCAGATTTCTGCATATGGGTGCACACCTGATCAAGTCCTTCTTTATCTCCATTGATGTCTTCTACAACTTGATGATAGTGGTTGATCTTTTAGCTTTTAGTAGAAGTTTCTCAGTTATTATTGAACTATAAAAGCAAGTTTTTTAACCTTTCCAAGGTTGATATTTTCTTTGATTCTATACCATTATATTCTATACTTATCTACTATAATTTCCTTTTCCTTTGAATTGATATAATTCTTTGTTGTATCTCTTTCTTCCATTAATATACTATGCAATACCTTCTATCTTGTGTTAATGTATCATCTTTATACTTCAACTATATGATTGTATCTATTTGGCCTTTGAATGATATAGAGTAAAGTCTCTTCCTTATAGAATTATTTTGGTTTTCTTATCTACATGTAGTTTTTGAGATAAGCAAGGATTGAATCTATATATTTTTAGGTTATATTGATGAAATGTGCATTCTTAGGTAGAGATAAGGTTGAACATACTATTTGGTGTATCACCTTCTCTTAGAGTAGAATAGGTAATTTTATTTCATGCATTCCTTCTCCCTTTTCCTCTCAAGAACTAGTTAGGTGCATCATGATAGTAAGGAAGTCAGCCTTCTCTGGAGACTCAATCTCATTTTTCAAGTCCCACAACTTGGAGATTGTTTCCATGTTTCACAAGGTTTCCTTTTGGTCAAAAATTTAGGCTAGATGCAAGCTTTTGTGAAAACAATAGTTAACACATTAGTGTATACAATGAAAAGAGTATGGATTAGAAAAGGTACAAACAAGACTCCTTATGAACTATGGTTTGGACATACACCATTAGTAAAGTATTTCTTTATTTTTTGAAGTAAATGTTATATCAAGAGAGATGATTACATTGGTAAGTTTGATGCAAGAAGCGATGAAGGTATGTTACTTGGTTATTCATTAAAAAGAAAAGCTTATAGATGTTTTAATAAAATGACTCAAACTATTGTTGAGAGCACAAATGTGAAAGTGGATAAGAAGTTTGGAATTCAAGAGATAATAGTTCATTATAATTTAGATGAAGAAGTTAATCCTAAGATAATCATGTGAATCTTGAGTTGTTCTATGAAAATAACAAAGATCTGTAGAATAACATTCAAGTTGTGAAACAAAGAGAAGAATCAAGATGTGAACCTATACCAGAAGTAAGAGTTGAGATAGTGACTCCAACACCAAACATGAATTTGACAAAGAATCACCCCGTTGATCATATTATTGGAAGCAAAGATAGAGGAGCTATGTTTTATTTTTCAATTTGAACCAAAGAGTGCACATGAAGCATGAGCACTAGATTCAAGAAATGAAGGAAGAACTAGATCATATTATACAAAATGATACATGGGAATCGGTCCTTAGACCTAAGGAAAAAAATGCTATAGGAACTAAGTGGGTTTTTAGAAATAAGATAAATGAACAAGGTGAAGTTGTGAGATATAAAGCTAAACATTCATAGAAAGAAGGTATAGACTATGAAGAGACATTTGCACCTGTTGTCAAAATTAAAATAATAAGAATGTTCTTGTCTTATATAGAAAATATTAGATGGATGTGAAGTCAATATTTATGAATGGAGAACTTGAAGAAGTATACATTGAGCATCTTGAAGGATTTCCTTTGATAGAAGAAGGAGATATGGTATGTAAGCTGAAGAAAGCATTGTATGGATTAAGTTAAGCACCTAGAACCCGATATGTGAGGTTGGAAAAGTATTTGGAAAAATTGGGATTTGCTAAAGGTACTATAGATAGTAACTTATATTTGAAAGAAATTGAGAATGGTTTGTTGATTATTGTAATATTTGTGGATGATATAATCTTTGGAGGTGACAATGAAGAAAGTGGCAAATTTATTGATGAAATGAAAAATGAATTTGTGATGAGCATGATTGGTGAGATGAAATATTTCTTGGGTTTACAGATTGTAAAAAATAGTGATGGTATTTTCCTATCATAGACTAAGTATTTGAAAGACTTGTTGAAGAGATTTGGTTTGGAAAGTTGTAAGCATGTTGATACACCTAGTGATAACTAGTCACAAGTTAATTAGAAAAGATGAGAACCTACAAATGAGAAGAAGAAGTAAAAATCCATGATTGGAAGTTTGCAATATTTGACTCACACTAGAACAAATAAAAGAAATGTAGCTAGTATAGTAGAAAGATTTCAAGTTGATCCTAAGGAATCACACTATGCAATAGTAAAGAGGATATTCATATATTTGAAGTGTACACCTGATTTTGAGGGGGAGGGAGGGGGTGAATCAGTAATCTACAAACTTTAGTCACCAACTAGATATTATTACTTACTTTAAACTATGCATAACAAAGCAACAACGTAATGCTAAATAGTAATAGTAACAATGCACAAAGATAACTCATAACACCATATTTTGTTAACTAGGGAAACCTTGGCCAAGGGAAAACCCTAGTGGGGATGATACCCACTAGATAATATACTAATATATAAGTTCCTTGTTAAAGGATGGACCCTGTTAGGAGTCAATGAGAAAATTCAACATAAAGAGTCCCTGTTAGGAGAATTTGAATCCTTGTTAGGAGATTCCAACCCTGTTAGGAGTTCATTTCCATTTACTTTGACTAAATGAGTTCTATATAAAAGGGACCAAAATTTTCTACTTTGGATTGTATAAGACTAAAAAAGAAAATAGAACTTAAGGAAAAAGCATGAAAGAATAAGGGAAAAATTTAAGAAACCCCCTTCTGATAAAAGGTGTAAAATCCTAGCAAATCCTACCTTATTCTAAGGAGAACAAATTAATATTATTGGTAAAAAAAATTTTAATTTGAAAGGGAAAAAAAATTAGTTTTTGCTAGCAATTTTTTTCATTCATATGATGATTCTATAGAATCCTGGTGAATCTTTCATCATTGAAGAAAATTGCAGCCACATGCACACATACATAGCAACCATCATTCCACCATTATTATTATATGGATCATAATCAATTACCAGAGTTGAAGGTTAAATTTCCCCAATTTTACTGTTGCAATCCCCCCCCCAATATTATTCAATAGGGGTTTGGGGACACCACTCCTAGTGTGCTCCTTGTAATGTAGTACATTGAAGGATCAAGGGACAATGTCCCCATGGGGTTTTTTGGGGCTCAAGTGACTTAATATTTTAGTAAGGAATTATGAGTTATTTTTATATCATCTAACATATCCTAACCTAATTTTTCATAACCATTGGATGATCCTAGATCAATGGCATGAATTTTATTTAGGGCCAAACTTTTAAAGGACACATAACTCCATGACAAGCCTCTAAAATAAAGAAAATTGTTTATCATCAAATCTACTCTGGTCCAAAGTTTCAAAGGACAAAAAGTTTCATAGAAAATCTCTAGGAATAGAGACACATGTCAAATCTATATACTTAACCCATGTCCTAACCATAAAACTAAATTTTTAGTGAATATGGTCATTAATTAAGACACACTTCCAAAATTAAAGGAAAAAATATTTGGAAAATACAGATTCTATTGGAAAAATCTTGATAAAGATATGATTAATTATATTAACTGATGGGTGATTGGGTTTTGCATTTGATGAATATTTATGAAGTTTTGGAAACATGGCTACCCCTAATCAATATGATATATTTTCCTTTTTTAGGTCACTGATGTGAAAAAATTGCCACTAATGTTATCCATGGAAATAATAGTGCGAGAACATAACAATAGAGGTACTACATTAGGAAAATTATACTATTTGTATTATGATGGAAAACTATATAGAATCATTGCAAATAGAATACAAACTTATAAGACATATACAAAATAATTGGACACCCTATAACATAGTCCATGTGATTCTATGACAACTACTTCTTGAAAAACATCTTTTAAAAAATGGGTAGTTGACTATATAGGCTCTATTAATCCCCTAGTCAAACCATTCAAAGCCTAATTATTAAATATTGATGTGTGTTAAATAGCAAGATTAGGTTGAACTAATTGTATGTTATACTTTTTGTACTTCTACATAATGTATCTACATAATGAATACTAGTTATGTAGATACATTATGTAGCAATACTCCCCCATAGGAATATCATCAACATTTGTGCTTCCAAAAATCTCCCCCTTTGGCATTGATGGCAACATAGATGAAAAACATCTAGTTCCAAGAATACCAACTACAAAAGATTGTTAATCTTTCTTTTCAAATCCTCTCCATCAATCATTCTTCCATGTTGTAATTTTCCTACTGTACTTCTTTCCAACTAATTTTCCAAACACATTGTACTTTTTTCCATGCTTTTAAAACCATTTTCCCATGCTGTACTTTTTTTTCATGTTGTACTTCTCCCCCATTGACATCAATGTCAAAGGTTTCAACAATCATCAAACATTGTAATAACTATTTCTGACTAGCTTAAGTGTCCAAATACACTATTAAAACAACATCCAACAAGAGTCCTAGATGACTCTATACATCACAGACACTCCCCCATATAGGAAATATCAACATTTAGTCTAGACAAACAATAGTGCTCTGTTACACTAGACTGATGCACTCTTGCATCATCTACTCTGATGTAGGAAGGGACATAACCCCTAGCATACCTTGCAAATACTCAAAAGTTTCTTTGGGAAGAGGCTTAGTGAAGATATCTACAATCTA
The DNA here is from genome assembly GCA_028749045.1 of Cupressus sempervirens. Lineage (NCBI taxonomy): Eukaryota > Viridiplantae > Streptophyta > Pinopsida > Cupressales > Cupressaceae > Cupressus > Cupressus sempervirens. The sequence continues at coordinate 84,683,135 of CM053785.1, forward strand.
CTCTTTAGTGTTTACATACTCCAATCTAATCTCCTTTTGTGCAATTGTCTCTCTCAACATGTGATACTTGATAGAAATGTGCTTAGTATTAGAATACAATACTAGATTCTTAGACATATTTACTATGCTTGTGTTGTCACAATGTATGACAATAGGTTCACTGAATTCTATCCTTATATCCTTTAGCATCTGATTCATTCAAACAACTTCATTACAATTGTTTTCTACTGCAACATATTCTACTTTTGATGTACTTTGTGAGGTACAATCCCACTTCCTGCTTATCCAACAAACCAATCTTTCTCCCAAGAAAGAAGGTTCCACCACTGGTGCTCTTTTAGTCATCCATACTACCTACCCAATCAACATCAGTATAAGAATATAGAGTGAAATCATTAGATCTATCATACCATAATCCAAAATCTGACATTCCTTTCAAATATCTAAATATCCTTTTGACTATTGCATAATGTGCTTCTCTAGGGTGAACTTGAAATCTTATAATAATTCCAATCGCATTTGCTATATTTGGCCTTGTGTGAGTCAGATATTGCAATCCTCTAATCATAGATCTATACTTCTTCTACTCAATAGTAGGTGTCTCATCCTTTGTAGATAACTTGTGTCCATTTACCATAGGTGTTCGAATGGGTTTACATGTTTTTAAACCAAGCCTTTTCAATAAATCTTTCAAATACTTAGTCTGAGAAATAAAGATTCCTTCTTTGTCTTGCACAATTTGTAATCTTAGAAAATATTTCATTTCTCCTATCATGCTTATTTCAAATTCCTTCTTCATTTCTTCTTCAAACTTGTCACTTTCATCATCATTTCCTCCAAATATGATATCATCAACAAATATTACTAAGATCATTAATCCATCATCAATTTCTTTCCAGTATAGATTACTATTTGCCATACCTTTGTTATATCCAAGCTTTTTCAAATGCTTGTCTAACCTTACATACCAGGTTTTGGGTGCTTGTCTAAGCCATACAATGCTTTCTTCAATCTAAATACTATGTCCTTGACATCTGTCAAAGGACAATCTTTAGGTTGTTCTATGTATAACACTTCTTCAAATTCTTCATTCAGAAATGTTGACTTGACATCCATTTGATATACTCTAAATTTCTTATATGTTGCATATGCTAAGAATAAGCTTACTTCTTCTATTCTTTCCATAGGAACATAAGTCTCATCATAGTCTATTCCTTCTTGCTATGAGTAACCTTTACATACCAATCTAACCTTATTCCTTACTACTTCACTTTGTTCACTCATTTTGTTTTTGGATACCCATTTAGTTCCAATTCCCATGTTTCATTCTTTATATATAATCCAATTCCTCTTTCATAGCTTGTTTCAAATAGTCATATTTACATGCTTAGGTTCAACTCAAGATATCAAACATAGTTCTTTATTGATTCTACTTCTCGTCATCACTCCTTTATATCTACTTTCGATGATCTGCTTGGGTGGATGATTCTTTGTCATATTCTTACCCAAAGTAGGAGTTTTTATCTCAACTCTTAGTTCTATTGAAGTTTTTGAGCTTTGTTCCTACCTTGGCTCTCCTTCATTCTGCAAATCATTATTGGTCTCAAAGAATACTCCATCATCCCTTGGTTTAGTAACAACATTCTCATCATCTAAATTATAATCAACTATTCTTTATTGTATCCTAAATTTTTCATAACTCTTACATTTGCACTTTCCATAATAGTCTTCAAAACTATTTCTTCTATTACTTGCTCTTCATTAACCAAACTAGACTTATTATCATGGTCTTTCAAGGATCTTTCCATACTTTCTCTAAATTCTTGAACTTTATCAGAAAGTAAACTCTTTCTAGTTTTTCTTAATCTCTTAGGATATCTAGTCGAAAAATGGCCAAATTTTTTGCATGTCCAACAATTTTTTTTTTCATACCTTCTGGCTCTGTCTTCATAAGTAGATGAAAACATTCCTTTATCTTTATGTCTTTTTTTGATCTGGATTTATCTTTTCTTATGCTTCTATTTTCTTTTATACAACAGAAGGATTCTAGATCTAAAAACTCAATGCTCTGCTCTTTACACAAATATGATAACTCACCAAGAATTTCCATCATCTGGGTTTCAAAATTTCCTCTGTCAGATGTAGGACTATCTTTTTTGAATTTTTTTTCCATGGATCTCCTAAAGTTGTTATACTATATCTTCAGGGACCTGATGCTCTGATACCAATTGTTAGAAACAATAGTCCACCAAGATAACTGAGAAAGGGTGGTGGGGTGAATCAGTTATCCAATAATTAAAAAATTTATCCACCTTAAATAATATTAACCATTCAACCAAAGTAAATAACAACCATAACAAGATGCACATAGACAATTAAACCCGATATGTTAACTAAGGAAACCCTTAATTAGAGGGAAAACCCCAGTGGGAATGATGCCCACAAGATGATGTACTAATATAAATATTCCTTGTTAGAGGATGGACCCTATTAGGATTCTATTACAAAATTTAGTACATATGAGTCCTAGTTAGGAGACTTTGAATCCTTTTTAGAAGATTCCAACCCTGTTAGGAGTTGTGCCAACCCTGCTAGGAGTTGTAGAAGATAGAAGGAACCACTATCCAAATAGCTTTTGGGGTAAGACCACTAAACTCACTCTCAAACTGATCTCTCAACTATTCCTTGTAGAATAATTGTATCTACTATACTTTGAATTCATTCCTATATCCTATCAACCAAACCAATCACTATCTAACCTTATAGATTAGGTCACAAACCTTGGATCCAAGTATCCAACTTTGGATCACACAATAAAACCTTGACAACAAAGTTTCCTTCACCTTCGCTCTGCTCTACTTATCTTTGCATTCTTCTCTTCGTGCTTCTTACAATCATTCATACAACTCATACACCCATCATCCATGATAAAGGAACATGTCCTTCCTTTATACTAAATCCATAAAATAATTCCCTGAGTTGGCTATTACACCTTCTCAATTAATTATTATAGGACCACATTAAGAACACATTATACTTAGCAATAACATTAATCTTCTACCTTGCAACTTAAATAACTTTTCGTACATGTATCATTATGAAAAATAAACTTAGCTAAGTCATCTCTAGAATGTCTTCTTCACATCTTTAACTTTGGCTTCTCAGAATAACAAATTTGCTAAGAGATATAACAAGTTTACTAAAACATGCCTCTCTAAACTCTATCTCTAAACAATCTTCACCAAATATTTGCATAACTTCCATACTTAATATCTTATGATTTTAAGGTTAGCTATGCATACTAGACACATAGTATAATATCCCTTTAAACTTGCTACTAAAATTATGTTAGGATAAACCACGAACATAAATAGAAACTACATGCAAATATAACCAATAATAAAAAAAAGAAAGATCACATAGAAATGAACACAAGGCACCAAGATTTAATGTGGTTCACCCAATCCCTAGGCTACATCCACCAAATAGCAAGTCCGATCTTATTACAATCCAGTGATTACAACCTGATTACAATTCGTAATCCCTTACAGCTCAATACTACTGCAAGAACCAATTTTGCATCACATAATGAAAATACCCAACCCTAAACCCTTTTATACAAGTATTAAATTTCTTTAGGGTTATAACATGTCAACCATAAATTAGCCATAACTTTAGTGGTGAATCTACGAATGGAAAATCTACGAATAGTATGTGTAGTACTTTCCTGATCAGTCACCACAATCTAACAATCTCCCACTTGGGGACTGATCAGGCTCCACACTAAACAACAATCTCCCACTTGGAGACTGATCTTGTAGCAATACTACTACCACATGGGGCTCCCACTAGATCAAACCAAACTGGACTCTATTGTTCTTTTATTTATGGTCAGTCTAGAAGACCAACCAAAGCTGAAGAGGAGTTCAGCTTCTCCCTTGTTACAACTTTTGTCAACATATCTGCTGGATTTTCATTTGTATGTATCTTCTCCAACTTTAAGTGTCCATCCTCCAAAACTGACCGAATAAAATGGTACTACAATTGGATGTGTTTGGTCTTAGAATGCAGAGCTAAATTCTTTGCAAGATGAATGGCACTCTAACTATCTGTGAACAAATAATTATCCTTCTAAGGATGTCCCAATTCTTCCAAGAAGAACTAAAGCCATATCATCTCCTTGGCTACCTCTATAGCAGCAACATACTCTGCCTCTGTAGTAGATAGAGCATTAATCTTCTGTAACCTAGAAACCCAACTCACAGCTACCCCACCAACAGTAAAGACATAACCTGTAGTACTCTGCCTGGTATCAATATCCCCAGCCAAATATGAGTCAACATAGCCCTGTAAATTAGTAGAACACTTATTAGATGTTCCTCTCAAATATCTGAGAATCCACTTGACAACATTCCAATGCTCAAATCCTGGATGACTCATATACCTGCTAACGACTCCCACTACATGGGCAATATCTAGCCTAGTGCATACCATAGCATACATCAAGCTTCCTATAGTTGAAGCATAGGGTACCTTGTACATCTTATACTCCTCTTCCTGTGTCTTAGGAAACATCTCCTTAGTCAATTTCAAATGACCAGGTAAAGGTGTGCTGACAGCTTTAGCATTCTCCATAGAGAAATGTTGCAACACCTTCTCAACATAATCAACTTGAGATAGCATCAATGTTCTATTCTTCCTATCTCAGCAAATCTTCATACCAAGGATTTTTTTTGCAGCCCCCAAATCCTTCATAGAAAATGCATGTGCTAACTAGCGTTTCAGTCCCTTAATATGATCCATGTTAGAACTAGCTATAAGCATATCATCAACATATAAACATAAAATAATGTAGCTATCATCATCCAACCTCTTAAAATAAACACAATAATATAAATGACACCTATTATAGCCATGCTGATGCATAAACCTGTCAAATTTCAGATACCATTGCCAAGGTGTTTGCTTTAAGCCATATAAACTTTTCTTCAATTTGCACACTAAGTTCTCCTTACCTTTGACCTCAAATCCCCGTGGCTGAGCCATCTATATTTATTCATCCAAATCACCATGAAGAAAGGCTATTTTAACATCCAACTACTCTAAATGAAAATATTCATTAGCCACAAGACTTAAAATAATACGGATAGAAGTCATTTTAACAACAAGAGAAAAATATCTCATCAAAATCAATTCCCTTTTTCTGTGCAAATCCTTTTAAAAATTTCCTAGCCTTAAATATTTTATTACCTCCTTCCTCTTCTTTCAACCTATAAACCCACTTATTCTATAAAGCCTTTTTACCTGCAGGCAACTTGCACAAATTCCATGTCTTATTCTTCAGCAAAGAGTCCATTTCCTCTTTCATTGCAGACTCCCATTGAATCTTAGTATCCACCTGCACAGCTTCATCATAACTTTCAGGTTCACCAGCATCAGTAAGTAGAATAGAATACAAAGAGGGAGAAAATATTTGTGGAGGTCTAATTTTTCTCGTTGACTATCTAACATTCACCGGTGTGTGTGGTATTTTTTGTTGCAATTGTTGCACATCATGAGGAATGGCTAGAACATAAGCTTTTGGAGTATCATCCAACACTACATAATCATCTTCTTTCTTCTCATGTTCCTGCAACAGATATTTGTACAACACTTTCTAATTGAATATGACATCCCGACTTCTTATAGTTTTATGATTTTCAAAATCCCAAAGCCTATAACCAAATTCATTAATGCCATATCCAACAAAGACACATTTCTTTGATTTAGCTTCTAGCTTGGTTCTATTTTTAGAGTCTATATGAGCAAAAGCTTCACAACTAAAGGTCTTGAGAAAAGAATAACTCACCTTCTTACTAGTCCATGATTCCTCTAGAATACCACAACCCAAAGGAGTAGAGGGACCTCTATTAATCAAATATACTATAGTATTGATACCTCCGCCCACATGTGTAAGGGCAACCTAGCATGCAACCTCATGCTCCTTGTGCACTCCATTATAGTCCTATTCATGCATTCAGCCACTCCATTTTCCTATGGAGTCCTTGGAACAATTTTCTATCTACGAATACCATTAGAGGAGCAATAATCTTCAAATTCATGACTGCAATACTCACCACCATTATCAGATCTAAGAAATTTTAATTTCTTACCAGTCTCATTTTCAACCAACCATTTCCATTTCTTAAAAGTTTGAAATACATTAGATTTCTGTCTAAGGAAATAAACCCATACTTTTCTAGTTGCGTCATCAATAAATGTAACATAATAATGAGAGCCACCAAGGGAAGATGCCTGAGCTGGTCCCCATACATTTGTATGCACAAGCTCTAATTTCTCCTTTTTGTGTTCCTTCCCAGTCTTACAAAAATCACTCTCTTTTGTTTTCCATACACACAAATTTCACAAAAATCCATATTAACACATTTTAGACCTGGTAAAACTTTCTTTGAATGAATTACTTTCATACCTTTCTCACTCATGTGCACAAGTCTATTGTGCCACAGTGCTGTATCAAAATCTACAACAGCTATTTGTTCTCCCTTGTCAACTGCAATAGTTGTTCCTGAACATTCAAATCAAAGTAGAAGGAAAAATATGACTTGTACAAAGATATAAGGTGCCTACTTTCACACCTTTTGCTACTACAATAGAACCTTTTGAAACCTTCCAATTTTTATCATTAAAAGTAACTACACAACCCTCATCACCGAGTTGCCCTACTAAAATTAAATTCCTACTCAGCCTTGGAACATGTCTTACCTCATGTAGTAGCCAATGATTCCCATTCTGCAACTTAATCTTAATTTTTCCCTTTCCAAAAAATTGACAAGGTTCATTATCCCCCAAATAAACAAGCCCAAAATCCTCTTGGACATAATCAATGAAATAACCTCTATGAGGTGTAGTATGAAATGAAGCACTAGAATCTAAAACCCATGAATCATCAACACTTTCTAAAGATAGAAGCAAAGCATCCTCTTTAGATTTTTTATTTACCACATTTGCCTCCTTTTCTCCATCTGATTTATCTCCTTCATTTTTCTTTTGATTCTAGCAATCTTTCTTTTTGTGCCTTGGTTTCCCATAGTACCAACAATTATTTGGTCCTCTCGATTGAGACCTCTTCCCCTTTGACTTTCCTCTTGATTTCTCATGATTTCCAAAGTTACTTCCTCTCTCCGTCGTTCTACCCTTGCTTTGTGGATTCAAAGCACTTCCTGATGTAGATCCACTTGAGGATTTCCTACAAGTTTCCTCACTCAAAACAATACTGATCACATCATCATATTTTAGGGTACTAGATCCAGGAACAAAATTACTCACCGCCATTACCAAGCCATTCTAGTTTTCAGGCAAAGAACACAAAATCAAGACAGCCCTAATTTCTTCATCAAAATTGATACCCACAGAAGATAAATAACTAGTAATAGTATTAAACTTATTTAAATGATCTGCAACAGATCCACCTTCTGCCATTTTCATATTAAATAAATGCTTCATGAGAAATACCTTGTTTGAAGCGGAGGGCTTTTCATACAGTGTTGCTAGGGTTTTCATCAAATCTTCTGTCATCTTTTCTTTTGTAATATTAAATGCCACCGATGGTGCCAAGCATTACTGAATGCTTCCAAGTGCCTTTTTGTCCAAAAGATCCCATTCAACATTTGACATAGTTCCCTGATTCTTGGCTTTGCCTTCCAACGGCTTCCATAAATCCTTCTGATAAAAATAGTCTTCCATTTACATCTTCCATAATTGGAAGTTTTGCCCATTAAACCTATCAACCCTCAGCTTACCCTTATCTACCATTGCTCCCACTCAACCGTGAGACTCCCACTCAACTATGAAAATTTCTTGCAGAGGATAACTGAAAAAACAACTAGGCTCTGATACCACTTGTTAGGATAAACCACATACATAAATAAAAACTAATGGAAATATAACCAATAACAGAAAATAATAGATTGCATAGAAATGAACAAGGCACCAAGATTTAATGTGGTTCACCTAATCCCTGGGCTACGTCCATCAAATAGCAAGTCCGATCTTATTACAATCCAGTGATTACAACCTGATTACAATTCATAATCCCTTACAGCTCAATACTGCCGCAAGAACCAATTTCGCATCACATAATAAAAATACCCAACCCTAAACCCTTTTATACAAGTATTAAATTGCTTTAGGGTTATAACATGTTGTTCATAAATTAGCCATAACTTTAGTGGCGAATCTACGAATAGTACCAATTTTTTTTTTGGGCCGATGCCCTGAACCCCACTAATTATGAAGTATGTGTAGTAATTTCCTGATCAGTCACCACAATCTAACAAATTACTCAATGATCTGTGCATACTGAATTGATCTTTGTGTTGTTCTTCTGTCAAATACGACAAAAAATTGCTATGTTGACATCAATGAAAAACCTAGTCATGAATGTAACATATCATCATGATAATGATCTAATCATGTTTCTACAATACTCCTCCATAGGAATATCATCAACATTGATGCTTCTAACATCCCCCCTCTTAATGTAGAATGTAAACCTGTGGTGGATGCTCAAGCTTGATGTATAAATTACTCCAAGTGTAGAACAACATTCCTCTCCTTAGGAAGAAACAAAACCAAAGGTGCACCAATGAAGCCTCCCCCATATGCAAGAAGAAACCTCAAAATGTATGAAATCTTAAAATCTTGCTCAACTGTACCCTTGTAAACACTGAATGGTGTCTCCTTCAAAATATGTGTACTAAGTCACTTTGCTAAAAAAGACAAATCAAGATCAACTAAGGATAAATGTAGAAAATGTGTCAAAGACTCAAGTATCTCCTCTAAAGATAAAGTGACCTCCTCCTACTATTTTTTCAAAGGATCTATCATCATGTCAACTTCAAAAGAATGATCAAGTGGAGAATGAAGATTAGGGTCAATATTTTCCCTCACAACAATTGAAGAAGGATCATCTTCACCAAAGAGAATATGAATGTCATCAATAGTATCTCCCAAATCTGAAATTTAGGACTCCAAAAATAAATTGGCAATGTCTTTTAAGTAGCTATCCCATAGAACTAAGTCTGGAAGACCATAAATATCATGCTGCACTTAATCACTAGAATCCATGGTTGTGTGAATACAAGCATCATCAAGAGAAATAATATATGAATCTCAATAGTAGTAGAAAAAATGGATGGCTCAGGAACTTGATCACATGTGAGAATACCCAAGTTCAAGTAGCCAAAATTCTCCTCAAAATTTGAATCATCACTAGAAGTATGATCAAATTTGTTAAAGAATCAATGTCATCATTGTGAGAAAATTCTAATAAGTAGCATAACTGAGATACACAACCAACCACCCGCATAGAAAGAATGTGTCTAGTTTCCAAGTCTCTGATAAAAACTAAATTGTGTGTGAATACCATAGTCCTCATTGTATCCCCATGAGTGAGTTAATAGATGGAAATAATATTATGACATAGGTGAGGTACATACAACACATCTTTGAAGTATCCCCCCTTCTTATCAATAGCTCCCTTTCCAATAACATTCATGTAAGTGTGATTTCCCATCACAATAGGTGGAGTATGAAAAGGATCAGATAATGACAAGATAGACTTTGAAGATGTCATATGATGAGAAGTCGCTAAATCTAGAAGCCATCTCCTTGAATTATGACTTGAAGCAACAATGAATGCTTGGACTTTTGCCTTATCCTTTTACGATCCTTTCTTTTATCAAAATCCAAATATGAAGAAGATGCTAAAGTAGCGATTCTTGAATATAGACTTATTTGAATTTTCTTAAGATAATTCTTGAGTTTATCTATTTCCTTCGTGTAGAAATGATGTTTTCCATGTCCATTCTTCTTGTAATATGCACAAGTAAGAAAATAATTCTTAGGTGATTTCCTCTTATTGTTGGAGTTGTGTTGTGGTGAGGAGGTTGAGTGTTCTTTCTCTTTTTGTGTATTTTTCTTCCATAGTTTTTGCTTCATGTTAGACCCTTTTCCTTGATTCCCCTTACTAGCCACCAATACTTTATACTTTGAAGACTTGAGAATCCTTGTGCTCATCAAGTTCGATTGTTCTACCATAAAAATTTATGTGAAGGAGTAAAATGAAGGCATGTTGTATGAATAACCCAAGGTCAACTTATGAGTCTTGAAGCTAGAGAGAAATGACGCCTACTCTAGAGGAAGTTTTTTCATCAAATTATGGATCATTTTTTCATCCTCTATGGTAATTCCACAATCCTTAACCATTGACCTTAGCTCATGTGCCTTGGTGATGTAATCTTTAATTGTGTCAAACTCCTTAGGATCTAATCTCATGAGATTTTTATGATGTTCAAATCCTCTACCTTTGTCTACTTTTGCATAAAAGCTAGTAAACTTATTCCATGATTCCTTTATTGTTTTACAATTGTCAATATAGAAGATAACATCATCATGTACATACTTCCTCAAAGTACCAATATAAATATTATCGTTATGATTCCACTCATATAGTTTATCAAGATCAGATGGTGCAACCATGGTTCCATCAATATAACAAATTATACCTTTTTCCATCATTTTAGTCCATGCTCTAATTTTCCATGTACCATAATTATGTGGAACTAAAATTGGAAATCTAAGAGAACCTATGATGCAAAATTGAAAGAATGAGAGAGAAAGAGAAGAAAAATCACTCAAGACACCCCTCCCCCCCTAAAAATAAAAATAAATAAAAAATAAAATCACTTAATCAAAGAGCCCCACCAAAATAGATGATTTGGCACTTTATACTAAGTTTGTGTACAATTGTCACTTGCCAAAATGGACCAAAGTGGACTTCTAATTTTGGTGATGAAAATAAAAAATATGAACTTCTAATAGACTCAATAGTTGAAGACACAAGATCTCTCAAGGATCTAATCAATTACAAGAGCCAACATAGACAAAAAAAACCAAATATTGAAAGTACTATGTCTACTTAAAATTACTCCAAACTGATACCAGATCTAGAAAGTAGACATGTTGGCTCCTAATTTTACAATGTTTAAATAACCAAGAAGCTAAGACAAAATACATCTAAGGGTAGCTAATTCCTACGGTAGATGCATTTAGAAAGAACTGGGACCAACTAACAAGGCAACTATCCTACTGCTCTTCAGGCTCTACAAAACCTAGGCAAGTAGATTGTTGGAATACTTTTAGAATAGTTATTCAAGGTCTAGATGTACAAAATAAAACTTTTCACAATTCAGTGAACCCTTCAAACTTTCTCAACCATGCATGCATTCATTGTGTGTTAACCAAAATTGGTATGTTACTATAACATCAACATGTAGAAATGTAAAGCATAAAACACAACATATCCATCAGTACACTTGACACAATGATTTAACATGGAAACCCACTTTGGGAAAAACCACCAGTAACATGCTACTCCTTTTTCACTCTTCTAAAGTGATGCCTTGTTAATGTTTACAACACACACTATTAAGTGTGACCCAGTTAAGGGATTTCAATCACCCTATTAAAAGTGAGCCTTTAGAGGACTTTAGGCCATTCACTTGGAATGCCACCCTGTTAAAGGATTTTCCAATGACTGTTAAGTCAACCTTTCTCCAAAGTATTTACCCTAATATGATACAATTGTTAGAAAGTAGCATTAGAGCTTTGATCTAGTACAACTTACAACCTTACTTGCAGATTAGAGATCACTATTCAATCCTCAACTCTTCTTGGCTTCCAATATTTGTAGCTTTGATAGCTTGTTCACCCTTCAAGCATTCATCCTCTTTAAGCCTTCTCACTTAGTTTGCCATTGCATACTTCTTCTCTTGGGTCACTTGATGAAGCAAAACCTCTTCCTTCTCCTTATTAGATTTTCATTTCCAAAACTCTCCAACCTCAATCTAACATTGCTTCATGACTAGACATCCCTACATATAGGAAATTAGAACTATTTTCTCGCTCATTATCCATCTCAAAAATTAGTGCTTTTGATGGATTAGATAGGATACAATGTATCTAGCCCATATCTTGTCATCTCTAGAAACTTCTTCTAGAATCCATTTGAATTCGCCTTCAAAATGGTTTACATAAGATTCTATGCCTCCAACTCATCAATCTTATCTTACTCCTGATTCACAAGTTCCAAGAAAATAAACTTTTCAGCTTTTAATTGGCGAATCTTTGATCTTTTTCATAATGCAACAACTCGACATTATCAATTTATTAATGTTTGACACATACTGTATTACTCAACATCTATTGTAAAATCACTGGGCATCAACTAGATATTATCGGTGCTTGTCATTAACTAAAAATCACTTGGCACCTATTTGTTTGCTCGGCATCCACTAGAAATTGTTTTCACTTAGCTCCAATTGAATTTTTGCTCAGCTTGCACTAACTTTTCTCGACACCTTCTATCAACTTGGTTAGGCTTAGCAAATGAACTTTGTCCAACCTTTTTCTTCTAAACTTTCGAAGTCTAGCCAATCATTTTGTAACCTCAAAGTAGATCATCAATACATTATGTTATCATTGTCTTCACTGATTCTTACACTTTAATAAATAATCATAACTCAACCTTTCCTCTAGGCACTTTTGTTAATCTTGTTGATCAAATCCTTCTCATCAATCAACTAAGTGATAGTGCTCGAAACATATAAGCAATTGTCTTATCAACATGTAGTAAGTTTGACATCAGTGACAAAACAATGATTGAAAGACATAGTCTTGATTGAAACACACAGTCTTCTTTCAACAATATTTCTACTCAAATGATCCTTTCAATCATGTATCAACAATCTCCCTCTTTAGCATTAATGGAAAACAAAACTGATCAACCAATCAAACAAATGATGAACATCTTATTCTATCAAACTAACTAGGTCAAAACAGTAAGATAATGCCAAAAAGAAAGCTTGTGAATAAAAATTCTCCCTCTATCAACAACTCCTTCTTAGGTTACAAAATATAACTCAAGACTTCTCCCTCTGAGTTCCCTCTTATCTGATTCACTTCTGTCATGGATCATCAAAATATTAGAATATCTCCCTCTTTTGTTCTGATCCTTCCTCTTTATTTCTTTTAGTCTTCTAATCTTTTGATGATGTACTCTTCTTTCATTACTCCTCTTGTGCACTATACTGTCTATGTACTTTTTCCCTTGATTATCTACTTTGATCATCTCCCTCTTGATTAGTAAGTACTTGATCAATTTATTGTACATTCTCCCTCTTTGACAACAATGCCAAAGCCATATACTCAACACTTGACATCTTGATATATGCAGATATAAGCTTTTGCAGGTCCTTCAATTTTACTCCCTTTGTCACCTTACTTGTGACTATTTTGTAATTCTAGCTCTTGTAATTACTTTAGGCAATTTCCTAAAGTAAGATCCACTACATCAATTTGTATGAATGAATGTTAGCTTGTTTGATGCAAGATACTCCCTCTATCTTTTACATAGCCTTTGATAGGGGTATCACCCCTAATTTACGTCTCAAATACACATAAGCATCCTTTGGTAATGCTTTGGTGAAGATATCAACAATTTGCTCATTTGTGTTAATATATTCCATTTTCACCTCTTTGTCTTGAACCAACTCCCTTAGATAATGATACTTTATTGCAATGTGCTTTGTCACTGTATGCATTACAAGATTATTTGATATATTTATAGCACTTGTATTATCACAATAAAGTGTCACTCTTTCAGTGATTTCTTCCTTCATTCCCTTTAGTAGCTGTTTGATCCGTACAATGTTTGTGTAGTTAATAGCAGCAGAAACATACTCTGCTTCAGTAGTAGATTGGGAAGTACAACTCTACTTCTCGATTGTCCATGTAACAAGTCTTCTACTTAAGAAAAATCCTCCACTGGTGCTCTTTCTGTCATCAATATTTCTAGCCCAATCAACATTAGTGTAGGCTTTTAGTTCAAACTTTTCATTCTTCTTATAGTATAAACCATACTCTTTTGTTCCTTTCAAGTATCTCATTATTCTTTTCATAGCCATCAAATGATTCTCTCTAGGATTAGCAAAGAATCTAGCAACTATCCCCACAACTAATGCAATATCAGGTCTGCTATCTACTACATATTGCAAATTTTCCAATCATGGATTTGTATAATGTTTGATTGACCTCCACTAAATCATCATTCTTTGATAGCTTTAGTGATGTTACCATAGGTGTAATTACTAGTTTTGAATCGTCAAGTCCAAATGTCTTCAATATCTCGTTGACATATTTTGACTGAGTGATATATACACCATATTTTATTTGATAGACTTGTAATCCCGCAAAGAATTTGATCTCACCAAACATTGACATTTCAAACTCCTGCTTCATTTGATTTGCAAAATATTTACACAAAGCATCTTGTCCTCTAAATATTATGTCATTAACAAATATTTCAGATAATAGTATACCTCTTTCTTTGTTAGTCTTCATGTACAAATTACTATTATCATTTGTCCTTTCAAATCCAATCTTAACAAGATAAGTATGAAGTATCTCATACCATGCTCTTGGTGCTTGTTTTAATCTAGATAGGGCTTTGTGTAGTTTACATACCGTCTTTTTATTGTTTTTGTCTACAAATCCTTCTAGCTATTCTATGAAGACCTCTTCTTCTAATATGGCATTCAGAATTGTAGACTTAACATCCATATGGTAAACTTTAAGACCTTTGTATGTAGCATAAGCAAGCAAAATTCTTACTCCTTCCATTCTTGCAACAGGGGCAAATGCTTCACCATAGTCAATTCCTTCTTCTTGTGCATACCCTTTGCAGACTAGTCTTGCTTTGTTTCTTGTCACTTCACCATTCTCATCTAGCTTGTTCTCGAATACCCATTTTGTGCCAATCACATTCTTGTCTTCTGGTCTAGGAACTAGGTTCCAAGTCTTGTTCTTTTCTATCTACTGAATTTCTTCTTCCATAGCCTTGTACCAATCATCATCTTCCAATGCATCTCTCACTATCTTAGGTTCCTTCATGCTTAACAGACATGATTCAGCTCTCAACCTATTTCTTGTCATTGGCCTTACATCTTTGTCTCCAATGATTTGATCTATAGGATTGTATCTTTTGACATATTTGGATAGTCTTGGCTCAATTCTTGTGGCTACATTCTGTCTCTCAACTTTAGTATCACTATGTGCATCTTTGTCAATTATTTCAACATCTCTTTCATGTGTGCTAATCTTGGAGTTAGATCGTGCATTCTCCTCATTTTGCAACTTGACATCTAAATGCAACTCGACATTCACAGGATGTGACTTGGCAATTGTTGAAATTTTTTGTTGGTTTGCTACATGATTTGTAGCATCTTCTTCAGTAGGCATTCCTTCATAATAGTATGTGAATATCTTGTAATCTTCTAATTCTCTTGTAGTTTCATCCTCATGCACTTTTGTAAACTCATCAAAATTCACATTTGCACTTTCCACAATTTTGTTAGTGTTAGTAATTAAACACTTGTAAGCTTTGCTTCTTGTGCAGTAACCAAGGAATATACCTTCTTCACTCTTTGCATCAAACTTTCCACTCCTAACATCTTTAAGAATATAGCATTTGCTTCCAAATACCTTAAAATATTTCACATTAGGTGGATGACCATACCATAGTTCAAAAGGTGTTGAGTGAGTACCTTTCTTTACTTGCACACGGTTCAATGTGTCTACTACAATACTTATAGCTTCTCTCCAGTATTTTAGAGCAACATTTTTCTCCATCATGAGTGTTCTGACATAGTCCATTACAAACCTATTTCTTCTTTCAGATATTCCATTTTGTGGAGGGGTCCTAGGTGCTAATGTCTATCTCTTGATTCCTCTGTCATTGCAGAACATCTCAAATTCATGTGAAGTGAATTTACCTCCTCTGTCTGATCTCAAACATTTCAAGCTCTTACTTGTTTCTTTCTCAACTCTTTCCAAGTACCATTTAAACATTTGAAAAGAATCTAATTTTTGTTTTAGAAACATGACTATCATCATTCTAGAGTAATCATCAACAAGTAGCATAATATACCTATCTCCTTTGTATCTTTTCACTTCAATAGGTCCACACAAGTCAGTATGAACAATTTCAAGTATTTTCTTAGAGGTATAAGCTTTACTTTTAAAGCTTGACTTTGTCATCTTGCCTAGCTGACATTGTTTGCACATTATATTTTTTGGTTTCTTGAACTTAGAAAAACCTCTAACTCTTTTCATGTTGCTGATACTAATAAGATTATCAAAATTAATATGACATAATCTCTTGCACCAAAGCCATACATCATCAAATTTTGCAATAAGACAAGTAGCATCTTCTATATCCAAATAGAACAAATTACTCCTAGTTCAATCACCTTTTCCAATCAAGTTTCTATTTGTATCATATATTTTGGGTGATTTTTTTTCAAACTCAACTTTACACCCCAAATTATTTAATTGTGACACACTTAACAAGTTGTAATTCAATCCTTCAACATAATAAGAATTATCACATGAAATCTTGTTTATAAGTTTGATGGACCCTTTTCATTTTATTAAACATGGTGCATCATTACCAAATCTCACACTATTTCCATCATAATAGGTTAAGGTAATGAACTTACTTTTGAATCTAGTCACGTGATTTGAGCATCCACTACAAATGTTCCATTTGTCATTCTTGTTCACACAAGTCATAAGTGTAGTAGCTTCATCCTCATCTGATTCATCATTCATTGCAACATATACCACTTCATCATCATTTTCATCAGAATTTTGTTCATCAATAATGTAGCATGACTTCTTTCCTTTGTCTCTATAGTCTCTTCCATCATCTTCTCTTCTATTTTTGTGCTTGTTTCCTTCTATAAAATTCTTCTTTTGTGTACATCTTGCTGCAATATGGCCAACTCCATTGCAATTTAAACAAATGATAGGTAGCTTACCTTTGAATTTACCTTTTCCTTTGTGAAATATTTTGGCCAACAATGCTTCCAATTTTTCAATGTCTTCCTCATCTGTACTACTATCAGTGGATGCATACTTTATCTTTATTTTCTTCTTCTTTGACTTTACCTCATCAGAATCCTTCAATAACAATTTGGCTTTGAAAGCTGATTCAATACTCTTTGGTCTGTAGTTGTCAAAATTAGATAAATCAAAGGTAGTGAGTTTCCCTACCAAACCTTCAAGGGTTAGATCATTTCCTGGCATACATCTTAACTCTTGGATTGTAGACACTCTAATAGCATACATAGGCAACAATGTTCTCAAGAATTTACTTAACACAATATCATCATCTATTTTACCAGTAGCATCTTATATTACACTAACGACTTCTTTTATTCTAGCAACATATTGAGCAATGTTTTCACCTTCTTCCATTCTCATATAATCAAACTTACCTCTTAGGCTCTTTGACTTGGCTCTTTGAACTTTTTTTTCTCCTCCATAGATGGTATCTAGGGCATCTCACATTTTCTTTGCACTTTTAAGGTCTTTGATATCATCAAACTCAACATAGCTTAGAGCAAAGGCAATCTCCAACATCGCCTAATTGTGTTCTTTCTTTTTCTTCAAATCTTCAGCAGTTAGGGCTCCTACTAGATCAACATGTTCTACTAAAATGAAAGATTGTGCATAATCTCCAAGTCTTCCAAGCTGTAGCTTCATCAAACTTTACCATGCAATTTTTTTTATCTCTATTCAGCTTGGGTACCTCTCTTTTTGACATCTTGATCTTTATTCTTTTAGTGCCTTAAAACTAATCCTCTTAAGCAACTGTTCTCTAATACCAATTGTTGGAATTTTTTTAGAATAATTAAGAGGGGGAGGGGTGAATTAGTTATTCAAGGTCTTGATGTACAAAATAAAACTTTTCACAATTTAGTAAACCCTTCAAACTTTCTCAACCATGCATGCATTCATTGTTTGTTAACCAAAACTGATATGTTACTGTAACATCAACATGCCAAAATGTAAAGCATAAAACACAACACATCCATCAGTAAACTTGACACAATGATTTAATGTCAAAACCCAATTTGGGAAAAACCACTAGTAACATGCTACTCCTTTTTCACTCTTCTGAAGTAATGCCCTGTTAAAGGCCAACCTTGTTAAAGGTTACAACACACACTGTTAAGTGTGACCCAGTTAAGGGATTTCAATCACCCTATTAAAAGTGAGCCTTGTTAGAGGACTTTAGGCCATTCACTTGGAATTCCACCCTGTTAAAGGATTTTCCAATGATTGTTAAGTCAACCTTTCTCCAAAGGATTTACCCTGATCTGATACAATTGTTAGAAAGTAGCAATAGAGCTTTGATCTGATACAACTTACAACCTTACTTGCAGATTATAGATCACTATTCAGTCCTAAGCTTTTCTTGGCTTCCAATCTTTGTAGCTCTGACAACTTGTTCACCCTTCAAGCATTCATCTTCTTTAAGCCTTCTTGCTTAGTTCGCTATTGAGGAATTCTTCTCTTGGGTCACTTGATGAAGCAAACCCTCTTCCTTCTCCTTGTTAGATTTTTATTTCCAAAACTCTCCAACCTCAATATAACATTGCTTCATGACCAGACATCCCTACATATAGGAAATTAGAACTCTTTTTTCGCTCATTATCCATCTCAAAAATTAGGGTTTTTGATGGATTAGTTAGAATACAATGTATCTACCCCATGTCTTGTCATCTCTAGAAACTTCTCCTAGAATCCATTTGAATTTTCCTTCAAAATGGTTTACATAAGATTTTTTGCCTCCAGCTCATCAATCTTATCTTCCTCCTGATTCATAAATTCCAAGAAAACAAACTTGTCAACTTTTGATTGGTGAATCTTTGATCTTTTTCATAATGCAACAACTCGACATTATCAATTTACTGATGCTCGACACATATTGCGTTACTTGGCATCTATTGTAAAATCACTCAGAATCAACTAGATTTTACTAGTGCTCAGCATCAACTAAAAATCACTCAGCATCTACTAACTTGCTTGACACCTATTAGTTTGCTCGACATCCACTAGAAATTGCTTTCACTCAGCTCAAACTGACTTTTTGCTTAGTTTGCACTAAATTTTCTTGGCACCTTCTATCAACTTGGTCAGGCTTAGCAAATGAACTTTGTCCAACCTTTTTCTTCTAAACTTTCTAAGTGTAGCTAATCATTTTGTAACCTCAAAGTAGATCATCAGTACATTATGTTATCACTATCTTAACTAATTCTTACACTTCAATACATAATCATAACTCAACCTTTCCTCTAGGTACTTTTGTTACATTTTGTTGATCAAATCCTTCTCATCAATCAACTAAGTGATAGTGCTCAAAACATATAAGCAATTGTCTTACCAACATATAACAGATTAGACATCAGTGACAAAACAATGATTGAAACAGATAGTCTTTGATTGAAACACACAGTCTTCTTTCGACAATCTTTCTACTCAAATGATCCTTTCAATCATGTATCAACATAGACTTTGGATTCACACAATATGACTAGTGCTAAACATATTATTGAATCCAAAAAAAGAAGATAAAGCCCTTAATCTTTTACACTTATGCAACAAACTAGATGTGCAGTAGCTAATCACACAAAATAGAAGCTCACAAGCTAGGTTGGGGTTTTCCTTGCACATCTACAAATACGAAAGATAAATGGTAACTTTGATTAAAAGTTGCAACAAGATTGATGGATGAAACAACAAGAACATGTACATCATCTAGCTATGATCCATGTTTTATCCATGAGGGCATAGAGTCATGATAAATCAAATCATTGCATTACGAACTGATGAAATAACTTCGTATATATGAAATGAAGCCTTGCAACACATCATGAAAATCAATCTAATTCATCCTACTTATCAAATCCCTGTGTAATACTAGAAAATCCCCAATTGCCAATAAGAAAATTAACCAATCCATTAGATTGAAAAATGAAAGATAAATGGGTATCTCACAACAAGACATAGAGAGAAATAAAACTTTGCTTCATTTCATTCCCAAAACCTATCTGATTTACACATTGGATAGATCCAAGTTAGAAAATATTTTTCATTTAAACTCTTGTTATTCCTCCTTAAAAGACAAGAAACTCAAAGATTCAAAACCCACAAAGTAATAATAGTAGATCTAACGTATTATGCTCTATAAGAAAAACTATACATCTATTTTTCATACAAGAAAGATGCTAAAAGAATGGTGGAATCACAAATTGCGAGACTTTCTTATCAAGTTTGAACGAACCCTACACAAAGAAAGAGAAGAAGAATAAGTATAAGAAGAAAGAGGGGTTAGATTTGATCTATACCTACCAATTTTCCATTTGATTCTTCATCTCCATTGAAGCCAAAGCCTCTTTCCTCTTCCTTTAACTGAAAAACTAGATCAAATCTCATCATTATTGCAACAAACTTGAGAAAATATCTTCAAATGATGATGAGAAAAACCCTTGCTAGAAGAAGCAACTAAATTGCTGCTAAAAATTCTCATAAAAATCTCACCAGTATTGGAGATGGAAAATGATGATGCTAAAATGACTCTCTCAAAATTTGGTCCACACCCAAATTGCAAATTTGCAAATAGAGGTCTCTAACTACAATTGATGAGTCACAAACAACCATGACAACAAATAGTTTAGAAAAATACTTGATGAAAAATCCTAGAATAAATTTTTATCATTGAGACCTATACTTGTTTGGACTAAAAAAGGGGAAAGTTTTTCTTGAGAGCTTTCCATTGGTATATGATACTCATATGCTTCCTCAAAATTTGAACTTAAAACCCTTTTGTGAAATACATCCATTGAAGAGAAGTTGTAGAATTGTTCTCATTTTAAAATTTCAATTCATTATAAAGTTTTAAAATATTTTTTTTAAAAGAAAAAGTGGCAAGCCACTATAATATTTATTAATCTGATTCAACAAGGTCAACTGGGAAAGAATCAGTGAAGAAAACCCAGCATCATCCCTAAAGTTTACATGTATGTGCATATTAATAGAAAAAATATTACAAAGGGTTATCACCCATCTGAAGATCACTCACTCTAAACTTCTGCATAATATAGATACAATAAGTTTGGCAAAAAATAGATTTAGAGTAGCAACATAAGAGATACCCCCAATTGAAAGAAGAGTAATTTTGAGATGAACCCTTAAAACAATGCTTTGCAAATCTGCCCAATTTGTAAGAACACAAACAAAGGCGCCAGAGACCAACTAAGGAAATTTTGTAACCAAATCATGGAACTGAACTATGAACTAGCCAATCTAAATTAGAATTTAGCACTCTGATAGAATCCCAAAGATTTTTTCTAGTGGTTGTGAAGTTACTGCCAATGCATTTAGCTGAGTGGGGGATGAAGCATTATGATCCGATAGCAAGTAAATTATGGCCATTTCAACAGACATAATTCTTTCCACCATCCACTCACCCAATAACTATGGATCAGAGGGAAAAGATTGTTTCAAATAATTGATATTGCCATTATCTATGGTATTCTTCATTGCTTCAAAAATAATATAAAATTCATGCTTTTGCATAATTTGAAAATGTGAAAATAGACCACCAACCAAAGCCATACCATTCCATAAATCATATTTCTGTATGGCCATCTCCAACTTATAATCCAATAAGAAATGTGGCAGAAATACCTTACGAGCCAATCCTTGAAGTAACTCCAGAGATTGTAGAAGGTCCATAGCATTGGCAAGGAAAATAGATATGACCTGGGAAGGATATAAAAACACAAGTGTCGAGGGACAGAGAAGCTCCTCACCAATGATGCACCGAATGGCTGAACTGACCGAGTGTGAGTTCAAAGTGAACATTTGATAGAGCACCTCATCCATTATATGCTTAGGAAGCAAAGTTCATCTAATGCTGGCTGTAGCCAAATCCAAATTTTTTTTGGCATAACTAAATGATGTTTCATATGACATGTTACGCAAACCAAATTAGTATCCCACCCAGAATTCATTTTTCATAAAGTTTTAAAAAATTATAATAGATGCATTACATTTAAAATAGGTGGGGCTCACCTTATTTTAATAATCCATTTTTAGTGAACACTCACCTTATGAGATAGCCTTTTAATATTTAATTTGAGGCTTTAATCTTGAAGTTTCCCTCTAATTTATTTATGTAGTCAAACCTAGTCAATCCCTAGGCATGACATGTGTCACCACTTGATGCATTTACCAGATCCAATCATCACCCTTTTAGAATCCCTCTAGGTGGCCAACTATGTCATCGACACATGCTACTTCCTAATTTGTCTGTGAATCTGACTCAACTTGCCACCTCATCATCTAATTACATCACATGTAAGCCCGCATGTGCCATGTGTTGCAATCTCACATTTTTGGGTGATTTGGTGTTAGTATCCCAAAAATGTGAGATCTTGACACTTGTTATGTACTGATGTCATTTCCATTTAGGTTTCCTACCATATCTCACACACTAGTTTTTTGTTATCACTACCTTGTCACCATCTAGACACCACCCCATCTACTTTGACCTCAAGTGACTGAGACTTGCTCTGCCATGTGTCACCTTTTCGTGTTTTTGGGTTCTAACATTTTCTTCTTTCGAAAACATGATTTTGTGTTACACATCCATGTTGTCCAACTCATCTCCTTGGATCATGTGTCACGTGTCGTGTGTTGTTTTGTTGATCAGCTTCTGTACCACGTGACATGTTTTGGTTTGCTGGTCAGCTCACTAACATTGCCATTTGGTAAGTTTCATCATCGGTCACATCACTTAATTTTTTGTTTAATCTTGAAATTTACTCCCTAAATGCAAGATCTTAACACCTTTCATGTACTAATTGTTAGAAATAGTTAATATTGAAAGGGGGGTGAATTAGTATTTTAAATTTTTTTTCCCATAAGTGAATATTGTTAATTACTTTATAACTTGCATATGAAAGTAAACCAACAATGTTAAATAGTAAATATAACCATACACATAGAGAAATCATAACTCTATTATTTTTAAACTATGGAAACTATGGCCAAGGGAAAACCCCAGTGGGGATGATACCCACTAGATGATTCACTAAACAATAGGATCATATTGACCCTGTTAGGAGTCTACGAAGTACATATAGTGAGTTGAGTACTTTTTAGAGGACTAGGCCTTGTTAGAAGCCTTAACCCTATTAGGAGTTTCTACAACCCTATTAGGAGTTGATAGATCAATTAAAATGCATGCAAGAAGAGCCCACTACCCTAACATGCAATTATACAATTTAGTTCCTTCACAACATAGATATACATTCAATGCTTGCTATTGTAACTCACACTTGGTATGATCTTACATCAAATTTCCCATCACATAACATTCACACATGGTTCTCACAATAGTTTGCATGTCACATCTAATCATGCAACTTCCACAATATCTGTGCATTACACACATTCACTGTGTACCACACTTACACTCTATTTTTACAACATAAGATCTTTATTTATATCTTGTGCATTCACAAATTATTGCCCAGTTAGTTTCCATGTCTTCACATGCTTGACATAATATAAAATAATATCCACATAGTTGTCTTAATATGACTTAGTAATTATTTTGAAATCAGAATAATTCTTAAATTCATACAACTCTATTTTCTGCTATGCTCTGTTCTACGCTGTTAAATGCCAATATAGTTAAACTTACTATAACTTGCACCATATTGACCATACACACATGCACACTAGTACACATTACCATGAAGGTGTCAAAAATATTTTCTCAATTGCACACAAGCTAATTCTCTATGCATCCTCTATAATGTTAAGATCTATTCATTGTACTCCTGCAAACTGTCTAATACTTAGACAATTGTCTATCTTTGAATGCATAAATGAATGCTGAATGTTTGTTGCCATAAATGACAACCATCAAGACATCTAACTAACCATATTTCTAGAAACCTCCCCCTTTCACATTGATGGAAAAATTTGGGAAAATTGGATAAGTCCCAAAATGATGTTATACAAAACAAAAGCAAATAAAATAACTACAAACAAATTGCCTTCAAAACATAACAATTTTATTCATGTTTTGATGGATCATTACATTACTTATCACTCCTTTACATTGATACATAAATAAGCTCCCCATTACATATACATTTAGATCTATACAATTTTTATCTACATAATAACACAATACCCCCCCTTTGACATCAATAGCAAAGGTGCCAAAAATTGTATCACAAAAACTTGTTCTCTATTGTTGCTCAGCTTGTCATTCTGGCTATGTAATCTACAAATCAATCTTCATTTTGTCAAATTACTTCTTGCAATTTCCTTTAAATGTATCTAATATACTAATGAGTGTGCAAAGTTCATAGGATGCCACTTCAACCACGCTCAAGTTGATATAGGAGAAATTGTCATAGGAATTATTTGTTGAAAGACATTCCTCCAATTGCCTCTACAAAATTACAACTTTGGGTTCTAGATATTCTTTGAGAAAAGAGAATCCTCTAATTACCTTCTCCTTTTCAAATTCAATGCTTATGACAATATTGTGGATCTTCTCAATCTCATTCTTAGAATCTTCAATTTTGATCTCTAGTTGCTGCAATCTCATAGTGAGTGACTGAAGCTCACTCATATGGCCTTTGATCTCTACATTTAAATCAGATAAGTATAAGACATTGCACACTATCCATATAAATTCTTACCTTCAACAATATACTATCTCAATTCCTTGATGTTTCTACCAAGTGCCTTCAAATTATTACACACATTAGTGCATACTGTGTTGAATAGTGTTGCATCATGATTACTCTGTGCTTGCACTACTGCTACTTCAACTAAGGTTATGAATTCCCCATCAAAGGTCTTCACCAACTCTTTTGCCTTAGCTTGCAAGTTTGGAGTAGCTACAATTGTAGAAACTATCTTCTACATGTGCTTCAAGACTTCAACAAGAGTCTTTTCCAAAGACTTTACATATTTTTTTTTCTTAAACAATTTTCTTAAGATGCCCATTAGCTCTTTCTGATCCTCATCATAAGATATAATAGGTACTACTGTTGATGCTCCAACTACTAATACTACTGAAGATACAATACTCTTTTTCATCTATTCCTATGCACTCTTCTTTTCCTCAACCTCTTTCTTTTTGCTCTCTTCTTCTTCTATCCTTTTCTTTTCTTCTTCTTCTTCTTTATGCTTCTTTTCCTATTCTTCTTTCCTCTTCTTTTCTTGTTCTTCTTTCCTCTTCTTTTCTTCATGTTCCTTTCTCTTCTTCTCTTCTTCTCTTCTTCTTCTCTTCTTCTTCCTTCTTCTTTTTCTCTTCCTCTTCATCATCAAAGCTAGTATAGGCAATGATATTACCAAAAATATTTTCCCCATACACTACAAACAGATTCTCCTTTGTATCCATAGTTATATGCGTACTATCCACTTGCATGGATTAAGTACCGATAACAATGTGAGGTGGATATCATTCTTGATGTGTCCCTTCTACCTCTTCCTCTCCACTGGAAGGCATGTCTACCTATACATACACTAGACTATCTACCTTTTCTTGCACACTCTCCTTAGATACTAAGGACATATATTTCACTGTAGTCTCCTCTGTTTCTTGCCTTACCTCCTCATAATTTCCTCCCATTAGAAGAACTATTCTTCTTTTGTTCCTCAGCAAGGGCTTAATACCCTTCAAAGTTTTCTTAGATTCCTCTTTTTATCCAACATCACATTACTTATTTATGGATGAAATCATCATATTTAAATCTTTTCTACTACTCTTCTCTCC
This sequence comes from Cupressus sempervirens, assembly GCA_028749045.1. Lineage (NCBI taxonomy): Eukaryota > Viridiplantae > Streptophyta > Pinopsida > Cupressales > Cupressaceae > Cupressus > Cupressus sempervirens. The sequence continues at coordinate 84,708,909 of CM053785.1, forward strand.
CTATTGATAAATCTATTGTATAGGTCTTTAGGAATCTTATTCTGAATGCTATCAAATCCTTTATTCCTCAAAATCATATTTCTTATTATGGCATTCTCTGATTGCCTCCTATCCATACTACTATACATGCTATAAAATTTATTCAACTAAACAAAATTGTCATCATTTATAATTTTCATGTTTAGATTCTCTACCTTTGGTTTCCATGCTTTTTTTCCTATGACTATCTTGGCTTTCTATGAGGCTTGCTCAATAAGTTTATCTTCATCATCATCATTTTCTGAGCTTTCAGAACTACTCAGTTGCATGGTTTTCCTCCTTTCACCAGGCCTACTACTAATTTTATTTACTCTTTTCTTTGCATGAGGTGCAAGTTCTTTCTTAACTTTCACTAGTCTCCCTGACTTCCTTTGCGTAATAGGTGTTTCCACCTCTAACTACCTTGTAGATTTCTCATAGCTTGCTCTTATAGGTTACACTTTTACAACTACTACATATGGTGCAATGGGAGCTTGCACACATGGTTGTGCCATTGTTACTACTTCTAAAAGTCCTACAACTACAATAGGTGTTGCTGCTAACACTTCTATCTACCCACTAGCCTTCATCTCTAATGTAATTCCTTTTATCTCATTGAATTCTTGTCTAGTCATGCTAGATTCCTTGAGTATGGAATCTATCTCCTTCTCTATTCTCTTCTTACTCTCCTTCCCATGGAGCTCAAACTCTACAATTCTAAACCTTTAATCATATGTCCCCCATCTACATTATATATCCTACTCATATTTGAGTATGATCTGCACATACCCTTCAATTAGTTTTGCACTCATCTCTTAGCCTATAGCATCAATGAACTTCACTCTATGCATCATTGCTCCCATGCAGGTGTTGTTAGTTTCCACCATGAAGCACAAATCATCCTTATACTTCTCTACTATTGGTGTAATTAAATACTCACTAATTACACTTACTTAAGCTTACTTAGGTTAATGCATTGCATAGTAGTTTGTGATTGAGACAGTTAGGAGTTTGTACCTCAATTAAACACATGGTGTAGGAGAATCCCACTCTAGGTGGTCATAGTTGTTATCTCATTCCACCTTTAGTGCACATATCACATTATCATCCTCATCATCGCACATACTTCATTGCATAATGGAGGATGATCCACCTTTCATAGACATGTGATTCCACCTTGTGTGGGTGATAGCTTATCTTCTCCTTATCATTGTCTCTTATCACCTCTCCTATATAAGGAGGCCTATTATGTACATTTCAAATAAATCCATTTGATTTCAATCAAGGCCATTATCAATAATAGCATTCTTGCATCTTCAAGAAATTGTCTTACCAAACTCTTGTGGAAGTTATCTTGGTCTTTCATTTGATCTTGGGGGTGTTGTAGAGTCATCTAAAACTTTAAGATGGTATTAGAGCTCTCAAGATGTGAAGGCTTCTTCTCAAGAAGTGCAATCTTGGCTTGACTCATTGTTGGTGCAACATTTGGCAATTTGGACATCACAATTTGGAGGAGATTTCAAGAGTCCTATTTTGTGACCTTCTATTGCAGGTGAAAATTGGAGCTTGCTGATGAAAATCAAAGGTTGGCATCATATAGAGGAGGTCCAAAAACCCCTAAATCAAATTTTGTTTCATCCAAATCAAACATCTGAGGCCAAATCTAGAGCCATTTGATTTTTCAAGGTGCGACGACTGTGATTCAACAAAAATAATTTCAGAGGTGATTTTCAAACAATGATATCTCCCTCATATGGATTCCTTTTTCCAAGAAATTATTTTCATTTTGGGGTAGAATTTCACAATCTACATAGTGGTGCAAGTGATTTTGGATCTCTGTCTTTGAATTTTTAAAAAAAATCATAAATCTTATTTTTTGCAACTTTTAGGGCTCTATTTGGGCACATTTGGTTACATTTTTAGGTGCAATTTTTTTTGAAAGTGCATGATTTTTCCTCTACTTTCTAGATCTATAATAAGATTTTAGTGATTTGGAGTGGGCATATCACTTTTAGAAATAGGTATTTTTTGACTATATTTGCACTTGGTGAATACTTGGATTTCAATTTTCTTAATTGAATTAGTAATTTGAAGGAGTTATCAATTGATTTTAGTCATCATTTGATTTTATTATGGATTTTTCAAAAGTCCCATTACTCACTCCATATAACTATCATGAATGGAAACAAGTAGTTTCTAATCAATTGATGAGTATTGGATTGGTTAGAATGATTTTTGGACAAGATCTAGAACTAGCTACAGGTGTTGCAGAAAGAACAAAATGGTTTGATAGAAGGGATACAACACTTGGCTCTCTTAGATCTACCATCTCCAATTATTTGCTATATCATATTTCATCCTACACACATCCTCATGATGCTTGGACTACATTGGAAGGAATATTTGGTAAACTTGATAGAATAAGAAAATTCAAATTGAAGAATGAGCTTATAGGTCTAAGTCCATGTGATTTTGAAAATATTCAAGACTTTTTCTCTAGGTTCAATTCTATTATATTGGAGCTTTCTAATTGTGGCATTACTAAAGATGATGAGTAATTGATATTATCTATTCTTTCCAAGCTAAGTCTTGAATATTCAATCTTTGTTTTCACATTCTATGCTACTATGGATGCCCTTGGTAGTGCATATAAAATTCCTTCTCTTGATGAATTTTCATCTTAGCTCACAAGGGAACAAGAAAAGTTAGCACACATGGGTCAATTGAAGCTTTTAAAGCATCAAGAATTGGTTGCAAATGACTCCTCTCCAAAGGCACCCAAAGGAAAGGGAAACAAAAAACACAAAGATCCTAAGCAACATGAAAAAGGTGATGACTCTCCTTCACAACATGATATTGAATCCAAGCCCTCTTCAAGAGAAGAAACATCTAGAAGAAAGAGAGGTAAATGTGCTTATTACAAAAAGTTAGGACATGATTAGCATAAATGTTTACATAAGAAGATTGATGAGCTTACTGATATTCTTCAAAAGAACAATATCCAGTTGCCCTCATTAGTGTCTTCTCCTTCTTCTCAATATCAGGCAACTACTACATCTACATCATCATCTAGAGGCAAAGGACAAAAGCTTATTGCTTCCACACATCCTGAGCAAGGTAAATGGCTTCTTGGTTCAAGTGCATCACATCATATGACATCTTCTATGAATATGTTTTCTTCTATTGAGCCTTGTAGTTCTCCACCTATTTTGATGGGTAATAATACATACATGAAGGTTTGTGGGAAATGTTCTATTCCTATGGGAGAGGGTATATTTAATGATGTTCTTTGTGTACCATCCTTTACCACTAATCTCCTTTCCATTTACCAAATTACTCATGGGGCACAAGGTAAAATTGTTGAGTTCACTCTTGATTATTTCTATATTAGGGACACAGAGACTAGAGATGTCATAGCTATGGGAGTTGTTGATCATACATCATGTTTGTATTATTTTGCACATTTTGTTGATAATGATGATGATATTCAAGATGTACATAACCCTTTATCAAGGGTGAATAATTCATGTAAGGAGAAAATTGGACACTTGAATCATTTTGTTCTTGAGATAAGTGTTGAACTTCCTACTCCTCCACCTCTTCCTTCTTTAGACATGAGGTCTAGTATTCAGTGGATTTGGAGATTGGATTTCCCAAATCTTCATGTTCTCTTGGTTTTTCACATCTCATAGGTCAGCTTGATGGTATGACATAATCTTTGAGCTTGGAGACACCTATTCAGTCTTCAAAGATAAATACATGGAGACCTTCTTCCTCCATCCTCACTTTTTATATGGAGTGGCTTCTCCATCATTTGATGTATTTATCTCTTCCTAAGGAGAGACATGTTTCTTGTAGGCATTGGATTATATTTTACTTGTAGGTACTCTTCATATACATTGGAGCTTCTTCATTATGGGGGGGATATCATGTCTCCTTATTTCCTTCCTATGGGGGGATCATTCTTTGTATATACATGATGTATGCAATTTTTGGGGGGTCCATCCATGCATCTTGTTTTCATCTCTCTTTTTGGAGGAGGGTTTTTCCCATGAGGTTTTCTCTCTTTCTCCACTTTATGAGAGATTACATTTTATGTATTGCATTGCATATTGTACATGGGTACCTAAAATGACCTAGTAATCGAGACCCATAATTCCCCTAAGTTGCACTTGGGGGGGAGGGGTGTTGGTGTAATTAAATACTCACTAATTATATGTACTTAAGCTTACTTAGGATAATGCATTGCATAGTAGGTTGTGATTGAGACACTTAGGAATTTGCACCTCAATTAAATACATGGTGTAGGAGAGTTCCACTAAAGGTGGTCATAGTTGTTATCTTATTTCACCTTTAGTTCACATATCACATTATCGTCCTCATCATCGCACATACTTCATTGCATAATGGAGGATGATCCACCTTTAGTGGACATGTGATTCCACCTTGTGTGGGTGATAGCTTATCTTCTCCTTATCATTTTCTCTTATCACCTCTCCTATATAAGGAGTCCTATTATCTAAATTTCAAATCAATCCATTGGATGTCAATCAAATCCATTATCAATAATAGCATTCTTGCATCTTCATGCAATTGTCTTGCCAAACTCTTGTGGAAGTTATCTTGGTCTTTCATTTGATCTTGGGGGTGTTGTAGAGTCACCTAAAACTCTAACATCTACCATAGAGGGAGGTTTCCTATACCTCAATTTCATCTTAGACTGAAATTTCTTCATCATCCTATCAATATCAATGTCTTTGACATTTTCAAGTTTAGATTTGTAGCTTTGAGTTACAATATTCATTGCGCACTTGTTGCTATCCCAATTAATCACTCCAGGAAACTTCTTTGCAACATAAAAGAATAAATGAGTCAATAGGGACTCAAATCTAAATACTACACTCTTTGTTTTCTTATCTTTGCAATATTGTCCAATAATTGTACTCTGACAATGTCACACAAATTAACTTTTCTCCTTTCAATGACCATCACATATATTGTATGAAAGAAACAAGTATATAGTTTACCCTTGATCCATGGTTCAACTTGTACCCTAATATTTTACTCAACAACTTGACTTCTTTATCTTGAATCGGATCAATCCTCATATTTCTTCTATCAAATTTGGTTTTTAGGTTTGTCTCCACTAATTTTTTGATGCTTTGCTCATTAATAGCGTTACAACCTTCATTGCTAAATCCTGTGACCTTGTGGATTAGGTCATATTCAATGACAATCTATGCATCACCTTGTTGACAATTAGCTATATGTAGTGACATAATTGTTGTCATTAATGGCAACACATGATGTACTTACTTGCATAAAACCTTGATAATAAAGATACTTAGCTTTTGGTACTTAGAAAATTGTCTAAGTATGAAATTGGTTTACAACAATACATTGTTTTATATGTAAAATGTTTATGATGTCTTATTATGACTAGAAAATTTAGATGGAGATATTATACATGTTGATGATGACCTGTAGAGCCTCAAACATAAGTATAGATTGTACGAAAAAGAGATATTCACAATTTACCAAGTGAAATAAAACAACAAAATTAAAGGAAAGGAATTATTTTGTTTACAAAATTACTTGACCAACTAGGGCTAACATCCTATATGTTTACTCTAAGTTGGAAAAATATATTGTGGTCTTAGCTGACCTAACAAAAATTTGTGAAAAGGTAGGATATTTATACAAACAATATCTTGCGAGAAGTTGTGTACAATTGTATTGTGATAAGTGATATGTGAACTTTTTGTGAAGCGATATATGCAAAGTTTTTGAGAACCTGATTTCATGATCCAAGATCGAGTTGAAGTCAAAGATTAGTCAAGAAAGAGGATACAACATCTATACCCAAAGACTAATTACTTGTTTGGGTAGTGAGCTCTTCTTGTAATTGAAAGTGCATATTTGGGCAGTGAGCTCTTCTTGCATCCACTATACTACAACTCCTAACAGGGACTCTCTATACTAAATTTTCTCATTGACTCCTAATAGGGTCCATCCTCTAACAAAGAACATATATATCAATATATTATCTAGTGGGTATCATCCCCATTGGGGTTTTCCCTTGGCTAGTGTTTCCCTAGTTAGCAAAATATGGTGTTATGAGTTCTCTCTATGCATGGTTATTATTACTCTTCATCATTACTTGTTTACTTGCTTATGAATGGTTCAAAGTAATTAATAATATCTAGTTGGTGGCAAAAGTCTTTAGAATATTGATTCACCCCCCCTCCCCCTCAATATTCCCTATTTCTATTTTTTTTTTATCAAAGCACAATTAATCAAAGAGGCTTAATAACTCGAGTAAGATCCCTATGGATATGCAATAGTTGATGAAGGACCTTGAAGAAGCATTTGAACAAATTGATCTCATTACTGAAGAAAGAGATAAGCTGAAGGATAGATATGAAGAATCCAAAGCATACATTGGAAAACTAAAGGACAAGATTGAACATCTCAAATCTAAGCTTGAATCTACTGAATCTATTGGTGATGATAAATATTCAAAATTAAAAATAGAATACAAGATCTTGAAGCATGAATTGAAGATTACGAATTTGAAGTTGATTTTGAAGAATGATCCTAGCAAAATTGAATTTGATTTGAAGACTAAAAATTCAGATCTTAGAGTGAGTTTAGCGAAGAAGACATCTAAATTTGAAACATTGAAAGAAGATCATGAAGAACTTTATAAGTACAACACTATTGTGGAAGGTGAACTAACTTAGTGCAAGAAACAACTTGAAAAACTTTACACTAGAAAAATCAAAGTTAGCAATCAAGTTTGATTCAACCAAGTTGAATAATGCTTGTTCATAGTGCTAGAATTCGAAACTTCATTTAGAGATCAAGCTGCTCATAGTGAAGTTAAGAGAAGATGTATTTTAATGAGTTTAAACTAAAGTTAAGCTCACCTACAATTTGGAGCTTATTAAAAAAAGTTATGAAGGAAATCAGTGTTACTGTTATAATAGAGAAAGTTTTCTCTATGACAGAAGATGAAATCTATGTTTCTATAGAAAAATTTGTGGAGCATTGTCATGATGAAAGGAAGCTATGGTAAACCTTAGAGAGCATTCAAAGATTGAACAATTGATCTTGAGCAGATATTTAATTTCAAAGTGAAATAATTTTTTTTTATGATTGAGAAAAGTACATAATTAATGCAAGTTCCAGATGAATAAAAGGAGTATGAACTTGATTATTTCTACATTGTGATCATCTCAAAATCTTAGAGCACCTAGAAGCAATTTGGAAAAACTGATCTTGAGGAAAATTCTACTCTAAAAAAGGTATTTTATCATTCTCCACTCAAGAAATTATTTGATAAATTTGTATTCGGTGTAATCATGGATGTGTCAGTTGTTCTTAATGTTGAAAATGTTGAGAGACCCAAATTAAAGGTTGTTCTTGTGAAACTCCTAGAGGAAAACCATAATTTGGCCTTATCAAATACTCTGAAGAATGCAGTGTTATTGGAAGATATAGGAAGCTATCTATATAGTAAGTTTGAAACTATTTGAAGTGAGTTTATAAACAAGCATATGGAAATTGTTTTTAATCATGATATGACTATTAAGCCTAGATATGAGCATTTGAAAGACTTAGACTTAGTCAGATATCATTTTTACTATGAACTTGATATAGAAGAATGGACACATATCATATTAAGTAGAATTCATAATGGAAAGATTTAGATGGGAGACAATGTAGTCAAAATCTCTGCCAAACTTATTCATGAAGTCACCAGTCTTAGTAAATAAGGAAGTGTACCTATTGGTGAGAAATTAGTTAAGAAAAAGGTTGAAAATTATACCAAGGAAATTTACAATTGTAAAGCAATGGTGATCAACACCATTAGACAACATGATGGAAGATTATTGAGTAGAATCATTGCATGTTCTATGTGTGCAAGTTTTAAGAATGATAAGTTGTCAGCAGGCTTCATTTATGCAACTTATAAGATGTGCTGAGAAAGAACAAGTGAATGTAAGTGAGATTTTGAGAGTACAACTTCTTGAGAACTTAGAGAAGATTAAGAGAACTAGGAATGGTATATTCAAATTCCAATATTTGATTAATCATATTTTATTTCATGTACTTAAGATATTTCCATTTATATTAGTTACTGATATTATGAGCAGTGAAAGATGCACTATGGACAAGATAATAGATGTGTGCAAAAGCCATCTAGTAGAGAAAATCTTGGAGAACATAAATTTTATTATGAGGAAATTTCATAATGAAATGAAATAGAGATTCAGAATTGCCCTTGCAACTATTAATAGATTCAAGAATGATATATGTTTTATGGTGGATACTGACTTTACCTATATTGAAGCAGTAGAACCTCGAGAAAATTTTCTTGAGCCCCTAGGTTATGACTTGAGTGATGAAATAGATATTAGTTATATTGATTTAATGTTGAGATCCAATATAGATCAAGGATCATATAGATTCAGAATGTATGAGGAGATAACCCAATTAGCCTACCAAACATCCTTAGAAAAGGCATCTCATAAAAAGATTGCATCTATAATGAAGAAAGCATTATTTGAGGCAGGCATGCCAAAAGAAGAATCTCAAGTAGTGAGACAAAAAATCTCTAGATTAAAATTAATTGATGAACAAGGTGTGTTGTATGTGACACCTCTGTTAGTTGGCCAAGCATCTAGTGTATCTATTGCAAAAACTTCTTTAGAATAGGGCATTCCATATATTGTTGTATCAGTCGAGCAACCAAGTGAACCTAAGAGGAAGTCTGAAAGGTTAGTAGAGACTCAAAAGTCTAAGAAAGTCAAGTAGCAAGCTACTAGACCTAAAAAGAGGAAAAAGACATTGTTTACAATTGAAGACTCTAGTGATGAAGAAGAAGAAGAAGAATTAGAAGACAAACAACTAATAGGTAAAATAAGGAAACCTTGGAAACCAAAGATAGAGAAGATTAACACAACTATTGTTAACAAAGGGAACTTTGTACAAATGAATAAGTTTTATGATTTGATCAATGATATGGAGAAAGAACATATTGATATCTCTACTATGAGATATATGATTCTCAATAACTTGAAACTTGAGAACATTAAAAGTATTATGAATCAAAAAGTCTATGATAGACTTGTAGCTAAGAAGGCACCAGTTCATGAAGAGGACATGGAACTTCAGAAATATATGCTAAGCACTATGTATAAGATAGATGATGAAGGTGAAAAATAGAAATTGACGAAGAAACTAGCACCTTACTTGCGAATTAAGATGAGGCCATTTCTATTGATGGGGGGAGAAAATAATGTTATTAGAAGTGAAACTATAGTAGCCATCAATAAAATGATGAGTGAGTTAGAAATAGAACCTTCAACTGTAGAGAAAACCTCAAAAGTATCAATAAGTGTTGATACTATGCAAATTGATCAAACAAATGTTACTATTAACATTGATAAAGATTTGTTCAATCAGCCTAAGCCCCTTTATGAAGATATTCATGATCAATTAATATAGATTGAAGAAGAGAAAAGACAACTTGAAGAAGAAAAGAAGAAGATTGAAGAAGCCAAGCTTAAACTAATTGAAGAGGAAAAGAAGCAAAAAGAAGATAAAAGGAGGAAAGAAGAAGATGAGGAAAAGGAAGAAAAAGAAAAGAAAGAAAGAGAACAAAAGGAGGAAGAAGAGAGAAAGTCAAAGAAGGCACTAGAGAAGAAAATAAAGGAAGATGAGGTGAAAGCATCTAGCTCATCCTCTCCTATATCTCTTGCAAACCTTATAAGTGATGATGATGATCAATCTAACTTGATATCATCCTTGACAAAATTATTTGAGAAGAACAAGTAGGTCAAAATTCTACAAAGAGCATTAATGGAGGTGATTGATATATTACACAACACCCTCTTAGCCAAACGCACTGAAGTAGACCTTGAGCAGAGAGCTAAAGTAGTTATAAAATCTTTTGATGATGAATTTCCAAATTTTTTTAATGTTTCTAAGTCTAAGGCTCAAATTTTACATGATGCTAATCTTTTTAGCACCATTTTTTAGAATATTCAGAATGATTTGTTGAGTCTTGATACTTGTATCAAAGAACTTTGAAGATGTCAACAAGTTGGCAAGGTACTATACATTAATTGTACTTTATCTCACAAGTTGACCAAAGATGTGGATAGAAAGATTCTAGGGAAGTTGAGTGGGTTGGAAGCTTTAACTAGTCAATTACAACAACCCTCTTGTAGAGTTGATGATTTGGAAGGACAAGATGTTGGTGTTCACAAAGACATTGGGAAATTGGAACTTGAAAAGGAACTAATTTTGAGAAGACTATTAGAATTCAGAGAGTCTATTGCTCTGAAGATATCAGTCATGGAAAGATAGTTGGAAGGATGAGTCAAAGCAAAAGACACTTATGAACACTTCACCTACTCTGACCTTAATGTATTTGAGATTGCATCATATGCATTAGGTGCAGTGCTCACTATTGCTGAAGCAGAAAAGGACACATGGGATAAAGGTATGAACTATTTGAAGGAAAATTTTGATGATTACATGAAGATTTTAGCAACTTAAGGAAGCAATAAAATATTTTGACAGTAGTCAGACAACCTTTTTTGATAGTTTTTAGATTTTTTGACCTTTGTCATTGATGTCAAAGGGGGAGAAGTTGTAGAAGAAAATTGTGTAGTAAGTTTTGTATGTAGCGATCATATTCAAAGGGGGAGCAATTTAGTAATTAAGCATTTTTAATGTAATAATATAAGTATTGTAAGTTTGTGTTAAGTTTTTGTCATTTAGCCAATTTTCCTTACTTTGTTGCCATCAATTCCAAAAGGGGAGTTTGTTGAAAATTGGCTATATGTAGTAATGCAATTGTTGTCATTAATGGAAATGCATGATGTTTTTACTTGTAGAAAACCTCGATAATAAAGATACTTAGCTTTTGGTACTCAGAAAATTGTCTAAGTATGAAATTGGTTTACAACACTACATCATTTTATATGTAAAATGTTTCTAACGTCATATTATGACTCGCAAAGTTAGATGGAGATAGTATACATGTTGATGATGATGTGTATAACCTTAAACATAAGTACAGACTGTATAGAAAAGAGATATTCATGATTTACCAAGTGAAACAAAACAACATAATTAAAGGAAAGGAATTATTTTGTTTACAAAATTACTTGACCAATTAGGGCTAACATCTTAGATGTTTACTCTAAGTTGAAAAAGTATATTGTGGCCTTAGCCAACCTAGAAGAAATTTGTGAAAAGGCAGGATATTTATACAAAGGATATCTTACGAGAAGTTTTGAGCAATTATATTGTGATAAGTGATATGTGAACTTTTTGTGAAGTGATATATGTGAAGTTTTTGAGAACCTAATTTCATGATCTGAGATTGAGCTGAAGTTAGAGATTAGTCAAGAAAGAGGATACAACATCTATACCTAAAGAATAATTAGTTGTTTGGGAAGTGAGTTATTCTTGTAATTGGAAGTGCATGTTTGGGCAGTGAGCTCTTCTTGCATTCACTGTACTAAAACTCCTAACAGGGATTCAAAGTCTCCTAACAGGGACTCTCTATACCAAATTTGGTCATTGAATCCTAACAGGGTCCATCCTCTAACAAGGAACATATATATCATTATATTATCTAGTGGATATCATTCCCATCGGGGTTTTCCCTAGTTAATGAAATATGGTTTTATGAGTTCTCTCTATGCATGGTTCAAAGTAATTAATAATATCTAGTTGGTGATAGAAGTTTGTAGAATACAAATTCACCCCCCATCTTAGTATTCCCTATTTCTAACGCAACTAACCAAAACATATCATCATGTATTCTGCTCAATATGAGGTAGGTCCATTCATGATTGTTGAATTCTATGTAGAACATATACTTCACCAAATTCAAATCTTCAAGGTGTACATACTTAGGCTTCAAGGATACATCATTATTACACATGGCTCCTAAGTCCTTGTGAAAATCCTCATCACCTATACTCTCAATTTTCAATGTATATAATTCCTTATATCCTCTACATGTAACACATTTTCTGAAACTTGCAAAAATGTGCCTATAGGATCATCTAGTAAAGAAAAAAATGGGTATTTCTTGAACTTGTACCTTGCTCTATCACTAACATCATGCACTCTTTTACTAGTTATTCCTTTATAACTATCAATACTTCAAGAAACTGGATTCAATACTCAGTAAAATACCTCAAACTCATGATTTTAGGGCTTTTGCAACATTTGACTTCACAAACTTGCTTTATATTTCAATTACTGTCAAATCACTCTTTAATTCATTCAAGACACTTCACATGAACAAATAGTTCATCAAATCTTGTTCACAATCCTTAAATCATTTCAAATTGCACTACATAATAAATGTGTATCTACCAAAAAATTAGAATACTATCTCTATTTACCTGTGACCTTGATCTTACAATTCCCACTTACTATGATCACATCAAGACTTGCACATTGAATCATATCTTTCTCTCTATGTCTTCTACCTTCTATTAATAGTGCAATCTCTATCTCACTCTCTAACATCAATTCTAACCACTGATGCTTTGCTTCTTTTGCAATAACTTAATTCAAATAGTTTAAGCTATAAAAAATCTATGACTTCAACTTTCCATCAGGTGCATAAAAGAAATGCTCTTCCAATACTTTATGTGAACTCTTTGGATTACAAGCCTTCATAAATACTTCTTTGAGATCCTCAACATGTTCCTTGACTACTTCTTTTTGACTGTTGTTGAGTCCATTTTCATTCCTTATATCATTCTAGTTGTTGTTCCTTCTATGATTAGGGTTCCTATTAAAGTTCCCTCTATCCATTCTATAGAATCTTGCTGTGTGTCCAAAGTTATTGCATAGCAGACATACAGGTGCATTTCTCATTTGATTGTTCCCATTTTGATTTTCAAGTGCTCTACAATTCCTTTCAATATGTCTAGGATTATTACATTTGTAACAAAAAATTTCTTCCTCTCACCATTAGGTTTCTCTCCATCATTAGATCTTCTCTGTGATCTACTTCTTCCATTACCTATAGGGTTAGTATTCCTAAACATTCTACTATTGTTATTTTCATCAACAAACTTAGGTTTCTTACATTCTATTGCCTTATGTCCATAACCATGACAATTATAACAATAGAAATTAGTAATAGGTTTAAAATGCTTACCTATACAATCTCTCTTCATATGTCCAATTGCATTGCATATGAAACATCTACCTTTGTATTCATGTCTTACCTCTTTGGATGAATCATCTTGTTTAGGTTCTTCAATTTTCTCTATTGTTCTAAGTTCATCAAATTTCTTTGTCAATTTAGTTTTCTCAACTTCATCAGACCACTTGAACTTTTCTTTAGGGATTTCTGCTATAGAATTTGGTTCTATCCTAATCTCATCTTTCTTTGCTGATTTCTCTCCAAGAAGATATCTAAGGCCTATCTTGTCATAAGAAGGTATTTGATGAAATATCTATTCATCGATTTTCTTAGAACTTGTGTAAATTTTCTCTAACTATTATTTTACTCATGTCAACTCTCCTTTCATGATGATGTTGTATTTTTCCAACTCTACATACTCTATTTTAATGGAATCTAATTTAGATGTCACTTCACTCAACTAGGATCTAAGGTCTGCATTCTCAGATTTTAGATCAGGTTCACTGTTATTGCCACCAGTCTTAAGACTCAACTTAAGTTCAACAATTTTCAATTCATGTTTCAAGATCTCATTCTCTTTCTTAAGATTTTATGTATCATCATTAACACTAGCCTATACAAATGATTCCTTGCTAGATTTTAGATCAGCAATTTCATCTTTCAGTTTGCCAATGTAAACTTTTGCATCTTTATATCTATCTTTCAAGTTATCTCTCTTTAGTAAGAAGCTTAATATGTTGAAGAGCTTCTTCAAGATTCTTCTTCAAATATTTCATATTCACTAGGATCTTACTTAAGCTATTAAACCTCTTCAAAGTAACTATGCTCTAATACCAATTGTTAGAAATATATAATACTAAGAGGAGGGTGAATCAATATTCTACAAACTTTTTCCCACAACTGAATATTGTTAATTACTTTATAACTTGCATATGAAAGTAAACTAACAATGCTGAATAGTAAATATAACCATACACATAAAGACCTCATAACACCATTATTTGTTAACTAGGGAAACCTTGGCTAAGGGAAAACCGCAATGGGGATGATACCCACTATATGATTTACTAAACAATAGGATCTTGTTAAGGATATTGACCCTGTTAGGAGTCCATGAAGTACATATAGTAACTTGAGACTTTGTTAGAGGACTAGGCCTTGTTAGAAGCCTCAAACCTGTCAGGAGTTGGTAGATCAATTGAAATGTATGCAAGAAGAATCCACTATCCTAACATGCAATTATACAATTTAGTTCCTTCACAAGATAGATATATATATAATTCTTGCTCTGATCTTACATTAGATTTTGCATCACATAATGTTTGCACATAGTTCTCACAATAGTTTGCATGCCACATCTAATCATGCGACTTCTATAATATCTACACATTACACACATTCACTATGCAACACACTTAACTCTATTTGCGCAACATAAGATCTTTACTTATATCTTGCATATTCACAAATTGTTTCCTAGTCGGCTTACATGTCTTCACATGCTTGACATAATATACAATAATATCCACATAGTCAGCTTAACATGACTTAGTAATTATTTTGAAATGAAAATAGTTCCTAAAGTCGTACAACTCTATTTTCTTCTATGCTCTATTTTGCATTATGAAATACCAGCACAATTAAACTTACTGTAACTTGCATCATACTAACCATACACACATGCACACTGGTACACATTACCATGAAGGTGTTAAAAAGATTTCCTCAACTACACATAAGCTAATTATCTGTGCATCATTCATACTGTTAAGATCTATTCTTTGTACTCCTATAAACTGTCTAATACTTAGAATATTTTCTGTCTTTGAATGCATAAACAAAATGCTGAGTATTTGTTTCCATAAATGACAAACATAAAGACATCTAACTAACCATATTGCCAACACTAATGCCATCACTATAAAGGTTTCTTGCCATATGTCACACACTAATTTGTCATTGTCACAACCTTGTCACCATTTGGGTGCCACTTCATCTACTCTAACCTCAAGTGAATGATAGTCACTCCACCATGTGTCACCTTTTCATGTTTTTTGGTTCTAACACTTTCTTCTTATGAAAAAATGATTTTGTGTTGTGGGTCCCTATTGTCTAGCTCATCTCCTTGGATTGTGTGTGACATGAGCTATCTTGGTTTGCTGGTTAGCTCATGTGCCACATGGCATGTCTTGGCTCGCTGGTTAGCTCATGTGCCATGTGAGGTGTCTTGGTGCACTAGTTATCTCACTAACATCATCATTTGTTAAGCTACATCATTAGTCACATTACTCAAATTTTTGTTTAATCTTGAACTTGACTCACTACATGCAAGATCTTGACACCTATCATGTACTGGTGTCATTGCCATTCAGGTTGGCCACCATATGTCACCCACTAGTTTTTTGTCATCACCACCTTGTCACCATCTGGGAACCACATCATCTACTCTAACCTCAAGTGACTGGGACCTGCTCTGCCATGCATCACCTTTTCATATTTTTTAGGTTCTGACACTTTCTTCTTCTGAAAACATGATTTTGTGTTGCGTGACCTTAATGTCCAGCTCATCTCCTCAGATTGTGAGCCATGTGGAATTTCTTGGTTCACTAGTTGGCTCATGTGCCATGTGGCATTTCTTGGTTCACTAGTTAGCTCATTGACATCATCATTTGGTAAGATGGATCATTAGTCACATCACTCAAATTTTTGTTTAATCTTGAACTTGACTCCCTAAATGTGAGATCTTGACACCTATCTGTTGGCAATTTGGCTAAGGAGGATAAGTTGGAATAGTGTTAGAAATTTCATTTATGGAAACATATACTTAGTGTAAAGAAGGTAGCATATACGTACTCATGTGTTACACACTAGTTTGTTATTGTCGAAACCTTGTCACCATTTTAGCCCCACCTCATCTACTCTAACCTCAAGTGACTTGGACCCACACCACCTTGTGTCACCTTTTCATGTTTTTTTGTTCTCACACTTTCTTCTTCCAAAAAAACAAAAAAAAATTGCATGTCCCTATTGTCTAGCTCATCTCCTTAGATTGTGTGCCAAGTGGCATGTCTTGTTTTGTTGGTTAGCTCGTGTGCCACCTTACATGTTTTGGTTTGCTGGTTAGCTCACTAACATTATCATTTGGTAAGCTACATCATTGGTCACATCACTCAAAATTTTTTAATGTTGAACTTGACTCCCTAAATGTGAGATCTTGACACCTATCATGTACTGATATCATTGCTATTCAGGTTTCCTGCCATGTGTCACACACTGGTTTGTCATTGTTGCAACCTTGTCACCATCTGGGTGCCACCTCATCTACTTTGATCTCAAGTGATTGAGAGTCACTTTGCCATGTGTCTGATGCAGGAGCATCTTGCATGGGAAAATTAAATTATTAAAAAAAATTTTAAAAAAAAAAAAAATTGTGGAGGAGAGAAAGTGACGAAAATAGAAGGAAAAATAATTTAAAAATAAAATAAGAGAAAAAAGAAAAAAGAGGAATTTCTATTTTCAAGATGCATAGGTGGTGTAAATAGAAAAATAATAAAAATAGTTGTTATTCCATTAATTGAGGTGTGTAGGTGGCATCATGCATAGAAAAATAATAAAAATAGCTGTTATTCCATTAATTGAGGTGTGTAGGTGGCATCATGCATAGAAAAATAATAAAAATAGCTGTTATTCCATTAATTGAGGTGTGTAGGTGGCATCATGCATTTAATATTTGTTGTGATCCACAAAAGAAATGTAATTTTCTAATTGGGCCACATAGTGGTGCTTAGTTGAATTTAGGTGGAAATTCTAGAAGGTTGTAGATATTGTAGAAGGTTGTGGAGATTCTAGAATGTTGTGGATAAATCATGCCTTGGGTGGTAAGTGCCTATTTAAGAAAGGCCTATTATCATTTGTAAAAAAAGTTCAAGAAATGGAAGCTCTTCTAATGGAAGTTGGAGAAATAGAAGCTCTTCAAGACAAGCTCTTCAAGTAGAAGCTCTTCGGATGTAATTTCTTGTAGAAGCTCTTAGCGAACAATCTCTCTTATATTGTAAGAATTTGGAGTTTTTCCATTTGGAGAATATTCTAATGAATTTCAAGTATTAATGGAAGTTTTATGAAGCATTTTGTTATCTCTCTTGTCTCCATATTATTGCATTTTTTTTGTGAGTTGGTACGGGTGGTGTGGCCCGTCATCAGTGGTATCAGAGCAGGAGTTCCTGAGAGTGCGGACAGATCGCCAAACGTGAGGCAGTTTGCACTAGGACCTTGAGTTGGTTGAAGTTTGTCAAGAAGTTCTTGATTGTGTAGATAGATCGCCAACTGTGAGGCAGTTTGCACAAGGTTCTTGTGTTGCATGAGATTTTTCTTCTAAAGACTTGATTATGGAGAAGAGAAATAAGAAGATGACTTTTGTGATTGGATGGATTCTGAGGATTCCTTGACTTGAGAAATTTAGAGCAAGAAATCAACAATCATTGCTAGTTGATTTGCAACAGCAAGTGAATGAATTAGAAGCTGAGTTGCGGAAACAAAGAGCATGTCACCAGAAAAGAGATGTTGATAATTCCTTGGATGTGGAAAAGAAAGATGATCCAGTTGAAGAGCAAGCGGATGAAGAGGAAATCATTTGCGAACCTAAAGTTGAAGAAGATGAACGAGAAGAGGAAGAGCATAAAGATGACACGATTTACAAACCTAAAGTAGATCAAGATGATTTGAAGATTGCAGCAATGGAGGAGAAGTATAGTGCCTTAGTTGGAGATCAAGCAAGTGGAGTAGTTACATGCATTGTTGATGACATAAAAGAGGCAAGCAAAGATGAAGATGTCAAACAGGTAAATTCTTATGAATCATGGGATGTTGTCTTTGATATGAGTTTAAAAGATATTGATGATTTTTTTGCATGAGGATCTTGTTAGTCATGTGTGGTATGCAAAGGAAGATTGGTATGGTGTTGCTGGATTTATTACAGGTGTGATTAATTCAACAAGATTGAATGAGGATGAGATTTATGCTTGGATAGAGTTCATTGCAAAGGAGAAATTTCAGCATCGGATACTTGTTCCAGCTATGTGTTGGAGGAAGAGGAAAAAAATTATGTCAACAATGGCTACTTCATTTTGTGACTCCATACTCACAAAATTTTTCCTACCATGGGAGTCAGATGCAGGAGCATCATGCATCAGCAGAAAAAAAAAATGTGGAAGATTTGCATGTTGGTTTTCTTGTCCCTATTGAGGTGGAAGCTTGTGGTGAAGATGAAAATGGTTCTATATCTTTCTTTTGACATCAAAGTGTGGGACACACTTTTCTATCTACCAAGGGAGTCTGATGCAGGAGCATCTTGCATGGGAAAATTAAATTATTAAAAAAATAAAAAAATAAAAAATAAAAATAAAAAATAAATTTGTGGAGGAGAGAGAAAGTGACGAAAATAGAAGGAAAAATAATTTAAAAATAAAATAAGGGAAAAAGGAGAAAAGAGGAATTTCTATTTTCAAGATGCATAGGTGGCATAAATAGAAAAATAATAAAAATAGTTGTTATTCCATTAATTGAGTTGTGTAGGTGGCATCATGCATAGAAAAATAATAAAAATAGCTGTTATTCCATTAATTGAGGTGTGTAGGTGGCATCATGCATAGAAAAATAATAAAAATAGTTGTTATTCCATTAATTGAGGTGTGTAGGTGGCATCATGCATTTAATATTTGTTGTGATCCACAAAAGAAATGTAATTTTCTAATTGGGCCACATAGTGGTGCTTAGTTGTATTTAGATGGAAATTCTAGAAGGTTGTAGATATTGTAGAAGGTTGTGGAGATTCTAGAATGTTGTGGATAAATCATGCCTTGGGTGGTAAGTGCCTATTTAAGAAAGGCCTATTATCATTTGTAAAAAAAGTTCAAGAAATGGAAGCTCTTCTAATGGAAGTTGGAGAAATAGAAGCTCTTCAAGACAAGCTCTTCAAGTAGAAGCTCTTCGGATGTAATTTCTTGTAGAAGCTCTTAGCGAGCAATCTCTCTTATATTGTAAGAATTTGGAGTTTTTCCATTTGGAGAATATTCTAATGAATTTCAAGTATTAATGGAAGTTTTATGAAGCATTTTTTCATCTCTCTTGTCTCCATATTATTGCATTTTTTTTGTGAGTTGTTACGGGTGGTGTGGCTCATCATCAGTGTCACCTTTTTGTGTTTTTAGGATTTGACACTTTCTTCTTCCAAAAACATGATTTTGTGTTGCGTGTCCCTGTTGTCTAGCTTATCTCCTCGGATTGTGTCACATGTTGTGTCTTGGTTCCCAAGTAATCTTGTGTGCAATGTAGCCTATTTTTGTTCTCTAGTCAGGGGCTTATTGACATCATAATTTGGTAAGCTACATCAATGGTCACATCATTGAATTTTTGTTTAATCTTGAACTTGACTCCCTAAATTCAAGATCTTGACACCTATCATGTACTAATGTCATAACCATTCAGGTTGTCCACCAGGCATCACACATTAGTTTTTCATTGTCACCACCTGGACACCATTTAGGCACCATCTCATCTACTTTGATTGTAAGTGATTGGGACCACTCCCCCATGTGTCACCTTTTCATGTTTTTGGGTTTTGACACTTTCTTCTTTTGAAAACATGATTTTGTGTTGTGTATCCTTGTTGTCCAGGTCATCTCCTTAGATCGTGTGCTATGTGATGTGTCTTGGTTCACTAGTTAGCTTGTGTACAATGTGGCATTTCTTGGTTTTTTGGTCAGCTCACTAACATCATCATTTGGTAAGCTACATCATCAGTCACATCACTCAAATTTTTGTTTCTTCTTTAACTCTACTCCCTAAATGTAAGATCTTGGCACCTATCATGTACTGATGTCATTGCTATTCAAGTTTCCCACCATGTGTCACACACTAGTTTGTTGTTTTCACCACCTTTTCACCATCTGGGCACCACCTCATCTACTTTGACCTCAAGTGACTAGGACTTGCTCTGCCACATGTCACCTTATTCATGCTTTTGGTTTCTAACACTTTCTACTTCTAAAAACATGATTTTGTGTTGTATGTCCCTATTCTCTAGTTCATCTCCTCATATCATGTGCCATGTAGCATGTCTTGGTTTCCTGGTCAACTTGCTGACATCATCATTTGGTAAATTGCATCATCGATCACATCACTCAATTTTTTGTCTAATCTTGAGCTTGACTTCCTAAATGCAAGATCTTGAAACCTACCATGTACTGATGTCATCACCATTTAGGTTGCTTTCCATGTGTCACACATGTGTTTGTCATTATCGCCACCTTGTCACCATCTGGGCACCACCTCATCTACTTTGAACTCAAGTAACCAAGACCTGCTTTGCCATGTGTCACCTTTTCATCTTTTCAGAATCTGACACTTTCTTCTTCCTAAAACATGATCCTATGCTGCATGTCCCTATTGTCCAGTTCATCTCCTCAGATCATGTGCCACATGGCATGTGTTGGTTAGCTAGTCAGCTTGCTAACATCATCATTTGGTAAGCTACATCATTAGTCACATCACTCAAATTTATGTTTAATCTTGAACTCAACTCCCTAAATGGGAGATCTTGACACCTATCATGTACTGATGTCATTGCCATTCAGGTTACCTACCATATGTCACACACTTGTTGTCACTGTCACCACCTTGTCACCATCTGGGTGCCACCTCATCTACTTCGACCTTAATTGATTGGGACCCACTCCACCATGTTTCACCTTTTTATGTTTTTGGGTTCTAAAACTTTATTCTTTCAAAAATATGATTTTGTGTTGCATGTCCTTATTTTATAACTCATCTCATCAGATCATGTGCCAGGTGGCATATCTTGGTTCATTGGTCATCTCATTGACATCATCATTTGGTAAGTTGCATCATCAGTCACATCACTCAATTTTTTTAAAATCTTGAACTTGACTCCCTAAATGAGAGATCTTGACACCTGTCATGTACTGGTGTCATCACCATATAGGTTGCCTACCATGTATCACACACTGGTTTGTCACTATTGCCACCCTACCATCATCTGGGTGCCACCTCATCTACTCTGACATAGAGTGATTGGGACCCACCCCACCATGTCATACCTTTTCATGTTTTGGGTTTTTGACACTTTATTCTTTGGAAAACATAATTTTTTGTGTGTGTCCCTATTGTATAGCTCATCTCCTCAGATCATGTGCCACATGGCATGCCTTTTTTTCTAGTCAACTCACTGACATCATCATTTGGTAAGTTGCATTATCAATCAAATAACTCAATTTTTAAAAAAATCTTGAACTCAAATCCCTAAATGCAAGATTTTGACACCTATCATGCATTGATGTCATTGCCATTTAGGTTACCTACCATGTGTCACACACTAGTTTGTTGTTGTCACCACCTTGTTACCATCTGGGTGTCACCTCATCTACTCTAATCTCAAGTGATGGGACCTACTCAACCATGTATAACCTTTTTCGTGTTTTTGGATTCTAAGACTTTTTCCTTCTAAAAACATGATTTTTTGCTGTGTGTCCTTGTTGTCTAGCTCATCTCCTCAGATCATGTACCACATGGCATGTCTTGGTTTGCTAGCTGTCTTGCTAACATCATCATTTGGTAAGCTACATCATCAGTCACAACACTTAAATTTTTGTTTAATCTTGAAATCAACTTGCTAAATGCAAGATCTTGACACCTATCATGTATTGATGTCATTTCCATTTAGGTTGCTTGAAATGTCTCACACACTAGTTTGTCATTATCACCATCTTGTCACCATCTAGGTGCCACCTCACCTACTTTGACGTCAAGTGACTAGGACCTACTCTGCGATGTGTCACATTTTTCATGTTTTCAAGTTCTGACACTTTCTTCTTCTGAAAACATTATTTTGTCTTTTGTGTCCCTATTTTGCAACTTATTTCCTTGGATCATGTGCCACATGACAATATTGGTTCACTAGTTGGCTCGTGTGCCATGTGGCATGTCTTGGTTCATTGGTTGGCTCGCTGGCATCATCATTTGGTAAGCTACATCATCAATCATATCACTCAAATTTTTGTTTAATATTGAAGTTTACTCCCTAAATTCAAGATCTTGACACCTGTTATGTATTGATGTCATCACCATTTAGATTTGCCTGCCATGTGTCACACACTAGTTTTTCATTATCACCACTTTGTCACCATCTATGCACCATCTCATGTACTTTGACCTGAAGTGACTGGGACCTACTATGCCATGTGTCACTGATGTAAGGATATAAGGACTCAAAAATCATATAATCAAAACTTCATAACTTATCAAGGCAATACTACACACTTTTGCAAACTTTTAACTGAATCAAGACTAGGATAGATTCAAACCTGCAGTCACCCAAATGACCATAACTTCTGCAAAACTTAATGAAATTTAACCAAACCAAAACCAAAAGAAAGATAACTCAAATACCTTTCCAAAAATATAAGTTAAAGTTTTTTATTGTTTTATGTGAATTTTTACCAATAGAAACAATGGTTAGGTATATAAAACTTTACACAAATTTTTTTTCATAAAACTCACAAATACAAACTTCTCTTTATTTCACCTCTTCTTCTAGCTTCTCTAGCCATTACATTCTGAAAATAATAACCAATACATGATAGTTTAAAAACTTTTCAATTTCTATAACTAATTAATTACCTCTTATGACCTTTCATCTTATCTCTTACATCAACATTTTCATGTTGTCACATTTATGACAATATTTTATTACATATTTGACAACTATTGACAATCTGTTACAAATGAATTTAATTAGCCTTAGATATTGAATTAAATGAATTTAAAATTTATTTAAAAGATAAATTATTTCATTATCATGGATCCTTTTCCTTTTTGATAGATGTTGCATCATACTCCCATGGACAAAAAAATCCAAGTCCCTTGGATTGTCCTTCTACTTTCTTGTCTTCCGATTCTTTGGTATTTGTTGTTTATACTCTTGCCAAGTACCCAATTCAACTTTCATATCTTCATAAACCTTTTCCCAATAAGAATGTAAGTATAACTCCTAAAATTAGAAAAAAAAATAGGACCTCATCATATATGAATTCATCAATTTGGTTCACTATAGGAACCTTTTCATCTTTTTTTTCAATGTCTTTATGAACCTTTTCATCAAAAGGCTTATGAACAACTACCACCTCCATATCTTTTATATCTTTAAGTACCTTTTCATCATAAGGTTCATCAAAAACTATTTTTTGCAAACTTTTTATATCAACATTAATTTTTTGCACTTTGTTCTTCCAGTGGAAAACTCTTCTCTTCATTGGTAACCAAGTTCTCTATTCCATCTTCACATGCTATTGTATCTTTAATGAATGATTGCTCCAAATCACTATTTTACTTTTCCATATTTTTCTTAAATTCTTCTTTTAGTCTCTCTAATTCCTCCCCCCCACCTTTTTAAGTTTCCTCATTAGGAATCTTATTTCCTCTTCTATCTTTTGTTTTATTCTAGCTTCCTCTTCTCTTCTCTTTTCTTTTCTCTTCCTCTCTTTTCTTTGCCCCTTCTTTATTTTTTTGAAAATCCTCTTATCATGATAATAGTGTCCTCTTATCATGATATAAATCTTTTCTTGTGACCATTTTATCTTATCTAGGTTCTCTTCACTCAACCTAGTATTTTGGCCACTCTATAGGTTCTCTCCTCAACCTATCACAACAAAAACATATTCACAACTCACCTTTGACCAAACCTTTTGCTGAGCTCTGATACCAATTTTATGCAAGGATATAAGGAATAAAAAATAATATAATCAAAACTTCATGACTTATCAGGGCGATATTACACAATTTTGCAAACTTTTAATCGAATCAACAAACTAGGACATATTTAGGCCTATAGTCACCCAAATGACCATAACTTCTACAAAAACTAATGAAATTTAACCAAATCAAAATCAAAAGAAATATAGCTAGAATATATTTCCAAAAATATAAGTTTTAGGTTTGTATCATTTTATATGAATTTTTACCAATAGAAACAACGGTCAAGTTTTTGGAGATTTACATAGAAAATTGTCATAAAACTCACAAATACAAATTTCTCTTTATTTCACCTTTTCTTCCAGCTTTTCCAACCATTACATTATGAAAATCATGACCAATAAATTGTACTTTAAAGACTTTTCAATTTCTATAACTAATTAATTACCTCTTATGACCTTTCATCTTATCTCTTACATCAACTTTTTCATATTGTCACATTTATGACAATATTTTATTATGTATTTGACAACTTTTGAAAATCTATTACAAATGGCTTTAGTTAGCTTTACATATTGAATTAAATGCATTAAAAATATATTTAGAAGATAAATTCTTTCATTATCATTGATTCTTTTCCTTTTTGATAAATGTTTCTATATCAGTTGCCTTTTCATGTGTTTGGGTTCTGACACTTTCTTCTTCTGAAAACATGATTTTGTGCTATGTCCCTATTGTCCACCTCATCTCCTTGGATTGTGTGCCATGTGGAATTTATTTGTTCTTTGGTCAACTCATGTGCCATGTGGTGTGTCTTGGTTCCATGATTAGCTCGCTGTCATCAACATTTGGAAAGTTGCATCATCAGTCACATCACTCAAATTTCTGTTTAATCTTGAACTTGACTCCCTAAATGTGAGAGCTTGACACTTGTCATGTATTGATGTTATCACCATTTAGGTTTCTTGCTATGTGTTATAAACCAATTTGTCATTGTTGCCACCTTGTCACCATCTAGGTGCCACCTCATTTTCTCTAACCTCAAGTTACTGGGACCTGCTCTGCCATGTGTCACCTTTTCATGTTTTCGGGTTCTAACACTTTCTTCTTTTGAAAACACAATTTTGTGCTGCATGTCACTATTTTCCAGCTCATCTCCTTATATCATGTGCCACATGGTGTGTCTTGGATCCCTTATTGGCTCTCTGATATCATCATTTGGTAAGTTGCATCATCGGTCACATCACTCAAAATTTTGTTTAGTCTTGAGCTCAACTCCCTAAATGCAAGATCTTAACACCTGTCATGTACTCATAATGTCATCACCATTCAGGTTGCCCACCATCTATCACACACTAGTTTGTCTTTTTTCTCATCTTGTCACCATCTAGGAACCACCTCATTTACTCCAACCTCAAGTGACTGGGACCTACTCCGCTGTGTGTCACCTTTTTGTGTTTCCGGGTTCTGACACTTTCTTCTTCTAAAAACATGATTTTGTGTTGTGTGTCCCTATTGTCCATCTCATCTCCTCAGATCGTGTGCCACATGGTGTGTCTTGGTTTGTTAGTTAGCTTGCTAACATCATCATTGTGTAAGCTGCATCATTGGTCACATCAATTGAATTTTTTTTAATCTTGAACTTGACTCCCTAAATGGGAGTTCTTGACACCTGTCATGTACTAATGCCATCTCCATTTAGGTTACCCACCATGTATCACAAACTTGTTTGTCATTATCACCACCTTTTCACCATCTAGGTGCCACCTCATCTACTCTAACCTCAAGTGACTGGGACCTGCTCTGCTATGTGTCACCTTTTTGTGTTTTCAGGGTATGACACATTCTTCTTTCAAAAGCATGATTTTTTCCTGCGTGTCCTTATTGTCAAGCTCATCTCCTCAAATTGTGTGACACATGGAATAGCTTGTTCATTGGTTGACTCATGTGCCACGTGGTGTGTCTTGGTTCACTGGTCGACTCACTGAAATCATCATTTAGTAATCTGCATCATCAATCAAATCACTCAATTTTTAGTTTAATCTTGAACTTGAATCCCTAATTGTGAGATCTATACACATGTCATGTACTAATGTCATCACCATTGAGGTTTCCTACCATGTGTCACATATTGGTTTGTCCTTGTTTCCACCTTCTCATCATCTTGGCATCACCTCATCTACTCTGACCTCAAGTGTTTGGTACCTACTCCACCATGTGTCATATTTTCATGTTTTTGAGTTCTAATACTTTCTTCTTTTGAAAACATGATTTTGTGTTGCATGTCCCTATTGTCTAGCTCATCTTCTCAAGTCGTGTGCCACGTGGTGTGTCTTGGTTCATTGGTCAGCTCATGTGCCAAATGGTATGTCTTGTTTTGTTGGTTGGATCATTGACATCATCATTTGGTAAGTTGCATTATCAGTCACATATTTTTGTTTAATCTTGAACTCGACTCCCTAAATGTGAGATCTTGACACCTATGATGTACTAATTTCATTGCTATTTAGGTTTCTTGCCATGTGTCACACACTAGTTGTTTGTTGTCACCACCTTGTCACCATCTGGGCACTACCTCATATACTCTGACCTCAAGTGACTAGGACACGCTTGACCATGTGTCACCTTTTCATTTTTTTGGGTTCTGACACTTTCTCCTTTTGAAAACCTAATTTTGTCTTGTGTCCCTATTGTTCAGCTCATCTCCTTAGATTTTGTGCTACATGGCTTATCTTGGTTCACTTGTCACCTCATGTGCCATGTGGCATATCTTGGTTTTTTGGTCAGCTCACTGACATCATCATTTGGTAAGCTACATCATCAGTCACATCACTCAATTTTTTTTTTAATCTTGAACTGGACTCCCTAAATGCAAGATCTTGACACCTATTGTGTACTGATGTCATCACCATTCAGGTTGCTCGCCATGCGTCACACACTAGTTTGTTGTTGTTGCCACCTTGTCAACATCTGGGTGCCACCACACCTACTCTGACCTCAAGTGACTGGGACCCACTCCACCATGTGTCACCTTTTCATATTTTTGGGTTTAGACACTTTCTTCTTCCAAAAACATGATTTTGTGTTGCATGTCCTCATTGTATAGCTCATCTCCTTGGATCATGTGCCATGTGGCAGTCTTGGTTCACTAGTCGGCTTGTGTGCCATGTGGCATGTCTTGGTTCATTGGTTGACTCTCTAACATCATCATTTGGTAAGCTATATCATCAATCACATCACTCCAATTGTTGTTTAATCTTGAACTTGACTCCCTAAATGTGAGATCTTGACACCTGTCATACACTGATGCCATCACCATTTAGGTTGCCTACCATGTGTCACCTTTTCATATTTTTGGGTTCTGACACTTTCTTCTTCCAAAAACACAATTTTGTGTTTCGTGCCCCTGCTGTCTAGCTCATCTCCTCAGATCAGGTGCCATGTGGTAGTCTTGGTTCACTAGTTGGCTTGCGTGGATCTTGACACTTGTCATGTACTAATGTCATCATCATTTAGGTTGCTTGCCATGTGTCACACATTGGTTTCTCTTTGTCACCACCTTGTTACAATCTGAGCACCACCTCATCTACTCTAACTTGAAGTGATCATCATTTGGTAAGCTGCATCATCAGTCACATCACTCAAATTTTTGTTTAATCTTGAAATCAAATCCCTAAATGTGAGATCTTGACACCTATTATCGCCAGATACTTAAAAGTGTTATAAAGCCCCACCGCCTCGGCAATGTGGGACAAAACTTTTCAACTAGATTTTATTGACATGCCTACCTGGAACCACTTAGACCTGTTTTTGTTTCAAGTTGATGGAGAAATATGGGCCTTCATATTTGAAATGCATCCCTCCAACATGGCAACCTATGCCAACAAAGCATGTACCTCTGAACTGAAGGCATTTCCTTCAACTTTTCTGAATACAAACCTCTACCCAGCTTTCATAACCATAATGTTTAAAATGCTCCTATTCTGCGTGTGTACATGGTAACATTGATAGAACATGGCCAATTTGACCTCCAATGTAATCGTAGATCCAAGCCATGGCTCACAACAAGCTTTCTTACATATGCACGTGTAGGCTAAAGAGGTCCATGTTAGACCAGCAATCGCACCAGGCATATTCAACTTTGATATATGCCTCTCCACACATGAATACAAAATCAGTAATACATCTTTATCATATACATATAAGATCTGGTAGTGTCTAAATGTGTACTAGCAATTTTGGTAGGGATGCAGTACTATATAAAATGAAGGAAGATTGAAAACATTCCATGTGTTTTTCATGAGTAGATGTGAAGGATATTTAATCAATAAGAATGTTTCCTACGCAAAAAATCTGCCTCCCAAATACATGCCACACCTATAATGAATTCAATTCAACCTACAACTTGACTTATTCATATTTATCTTTTATATGTATTTTATTTTACACATGCATATTGTTGGAATTTAAATGTCAATGCCTGCAAGTTGTCCTCGAGCCCCACACCCATCTACCTTGTGAGTTTGCTTCCTGCAGGCATTCATGGTCGACAAGCATTTATGTTTGGTAGGTAAGTTTAAAATTTGAATTTTGAGAGGGAAAGGAAGAATGTGACAAAAAGGGAATGTTCCTACATTCATTTTAGCAGAGAGTTAAAAACAGATCAAGTAGATTAGAGAGAAGTTGTAGAGCTGAGCAGAGAAGGAAGAAGGAAAGAAGTTGTGCCTGCAGTTGCACGTGTTTCTCCTCCTCACTCAGTAAGTTTTTTGTTGTTTGGATTTGTCCTATTGAAGCAGTGATTGCTCCAAGCACCATTGTATGCAGCCATTAGAGTTGTAGGTTTAAAAGTTTATTGAAGTTTGAAGTATTATCAATTTAGGGTTATTTTAGGGTTTTCTGGTTGAAGCTGAATGCTCCTAGATTTTGTAATAGTTTAATGAAAGATTGAATAGAAAGAAAGAAACATACTTAATCTATTGTTCTTCATCTTCTATTCATTACATTTGACAAGTTTGGTTGAAAGGTTAAAGCTTTTGGCTTTCTAGTTTTAATGGTGAAAGCATTCACATTGAAATATTTCCTAAGTTATAATTTTTAAGTTTGAAATAGAACACTTGGCATCCTCTTTCTCAGTTGGAGCCGAGCATTTCCTATGTGTGTGTCAAGCTCTTCTTGTTTCGAGCATTTTTCTTCAAGTTTCGAGCTCCTCTTTGTACCAAGCTCACTCGACACCTACTGCTTGTCACTCGACATCTATTGGTGCCGAGCAAATTTCCACTCGACACATTCACGTGTCGAGCAAAACTGGCACTTAGCAATTGTGAGTGCCGAATAAAATTTTTAGGTTTAGGGTTGAGTTGTGAGTTAAATTTAATTTTTATTTCTCACATGGTATTAGAGCTTTGAAGCCCCACATCCATAGTGACTTAGGGCATTTTTTTTCTTGGGATATTTGACATGGTAGGAGATGCAAGAAAGATATGGTAGTAGCCACCATCATTTATTGGGAAAAAATATGATACATGGGAAAAGAAGATGAAATACATAATGGTTGCAAATGATTTGTGGGATTTTTTTGTTAATGGGTTCAATGATGTGATAGACCCAACTCAGTATGTTGCCCTCACAAATGCACAGAAGACTCATTTGAAAGAGTCAAGGAGGAAGGATGCTAAGGCATTAAGCCTTATTGAAGCAGCAATGACAGAGACAATATTCCCAAAGATTGCAGCAACAAATTATGCAAAGGAAGCATGGGATATCCTTGAGACAAATTTCAAGGGGACTGATAAAGTCTGTAAAGTAAAGCTACAGAACACAAAGAGGGAGTTTGAGAACCTTCAGATGAAGGAAAATGAATCAGTTGTAGACTTTAGTTCAAGAACCTCCAATGTGATTAACCAACTGAAGTCAAATGGAGAAGACTATCAAGAGAAAAGGATAGTGGAAAAGATATTGAGGAGTTTACCTCATAAATATGACAATTTGGTCATGACCATAGAAGAGGCAAAAGACCTCACTGTTTTGACAATGGATGAGTTGATGGGTTCTCTTCAAACCCATTATCATAGGATCAATAGATCTACTTCTTCATCTTCCCAAGAGAAATAATTCAAGGCTCAGACAAATCCAAGAGGAAGGGGGAGAGGGAGAAATAACTCAGGCAAGAACTCCAGAGGTAGAGGCCGAGGTAATGGAGGACAAAGGAATGCTGCAGCAGAAAGCTCAGGAAGAGCAGATGGAGCAAGTAGCTCACAAAATACTTCAAGAGGAGGTAAGAAAAACTACAACTCAAATAAGAGTAATGTAGAATGCTACTACTATCATAAATATGGGCATTATGCAAATGAATTTTGGAAGAAGCAGAATGATCAGTTAGGACAAGCAAATGTGGCTAATGTGAACATGGGAAGTGGACCCAATGCTACTGCGTTCATCATGTGTAATATTGGTGAAGAAGGAAGCCCTAAGGTTTGATACCTTGATAGTGGATGTAGCAACCACATGAGTGGCAATGAAACTTTGTTTTCATTCATTGATAAGAGTTTCAAATCTAAGATTAAGATGGGTAACAATGGAACCCTACCAGTTGTGGGCAAAGGATCTATTATGGTCTGCACCAAGAAAGGTGAGAAGAAGGAAATAAAAAATGTGTATCTCACCCCTGGTATGAAGCAAAATTTGATGATCATTGGTCAGCTCATTCAAAATGGATACAAGGTGCTGATGGAGAATAACAAGTGTGTCATTCATGAAAAGGATGGGAGCAAGAACTTACTTGCAGCAGTTCAAATGACAAAGAACACAATGTTTCTCTTGAAGATAGAGACATGTTTCTCATCTCAAGTTGGTGTTGCAGCTCCCACACAATCAGTTCTAAGGAGTGTGATTGAAGACCCTTCATGGTGGTGGCATCTCAGGTATGGTCATCTTGGCTATGCTAGTTTAAATTTGTTATCAAATAAAAGAATGGTAGATGGTTTGCCACGTGTAATAAATTCTTGTGACAAGTGTCAGGCTTGTATTTTGGGTAAGCAACATAGGCTTCCCTTTAATTTTGGAAATTCTAGGAGGGCTAGATATCCATTAGAGTTAGTGCATACTGACCTAGTCAGTCCTATGCAAGTTACTTCCATTAGGGGGAGTACTTATTTCATGACATTCATTAATGATTTCAGTCGTAGGACATGGGTGTATTTCTTAAAGAATAAATCTAAAGCATTTGATAAATTTGTAGAATTTAAAGCCCAGGCTGAAAGAGAATGTGGACATTATATCAAAGTCCTAAGATCAGATAGAGGAGGGGAGTATACCTCCAATTCTTTCATAAACTTTTGTAAGAAACATGGCATAAAGAAAGAGCTCACAACCAGCTATACCCCACAGCAGAATGGAGTGGCTGAAAGAAAGAACAAGACCATTGTTAAAATGGAAAGGAGCATGATGAAAGAGAAAGGTCTCCCAACTAATTTTTTGGGAGAGGCTATGGCAACAAAAATTTACCTAATTAATAGGTGTCCTACAAAGGTAGTCTGTGACAAAATTCCAATGGAAGCATGGTCAAAAAGAAGATGGATAGTTGAACACCTAAGAGTGTTTGGATGTGTTGCATATGCACATGTGCCTAAAGAGAAAAGGCAAAAATTTGATGATAAAGGTGTGAAGTGCATCTTCATAGGGTACAACTCAGAATCTAAGGCATATAGATTGTATGACCCATTGAACAACAAGATGACTCTTTCAAGAGATGTGGAATTTTTTAAAAATCAATCTTGGTATGGTTCAATTAATGAGTCACCAAGAACTTCTAGTAAAGTGCCAATTATGAGTGAAGAAGATGCTGATGAACAACAAGAAGAAGGGGAAAATAGAAGAAAAGGCAAGCAGGTTCAGTCATTGTCAAGCTCCTCTAGACATGATTGAGTGTCAGTGCCGAGTACCAGTGAAGACCGAGCTAGTCAGCAATGCAGCAACAATGAAGATTCTGATCCTACACTATCCTCTCTATTACCAAGAAAGACCAAGAGTCTTAGGGAGATATACCAAGATGAAAGGTATGAAGATTATGATGAGAGTGTTAATTTTGCATTATTTTCTCATAGTGATCCAATATATTTTGAAGAAGCAATCAAGGAGAAGAAGTGGTGTAATGCCATGATGAGAAAATAGATGCTATAGAAAGGAATGAGACATGGGAACTAACAAAATTGCCTCCAAAGAAGCAAGTGATTGGAGTGAAATGGGTCTATAAGACCAAATGCAATGCTAAAGGAAAGATTGATAGGCATAAGGCAAGGCTGGTAGTCAAGGGCTACAAACAGTAGTATGGAAGAGACTATGATGAGACATATGCCCCTGTTGTATGAATGAAAATCATGCGTGTTGTCATAGAAATTGCAGCTCAACACAAGTGGAAGGTATTTCAAATGGATGTGAAGTCCGCCTTCCTAAATACTGTATTGAAAGAAGAAGTATATGTGGAGCAACCACCTGGTTTTGAAGGTGTAGGTGAAGAGAACAAAATATATAGATTGAAGAGAGCTCTTTATGGGCTTAAGCAAGCTCCAAAGGCATGGTACAATAGGATTGACTCATATTTGATGAGCAATGGTTTTAGCAAAAGCAATGGTGAGCCCACTCTTTACATCAAGGTAGCACATGGTAATGTATTGATTGTTGTCTTGTATGTAGATGACTTAATTTTTTATTAGAAATGACAAGGCTCAAATTGGTAAGTTTAAAGAGGCCATGAAAAGTGAATTTGAAATGACAGACCTAGGTCTCTTGAAGTACTTTCTAAGCATAGAAGTAAAACAAATGCATGATGGCATTTTCATCTCTCAAGAAAAATATGCAGGGCATATCTTGGAGAGATTTAAAATGTAGAACAGTAAGGCAGCCCCCACACCAACAGTAGTAGGTCTGAAGTTTAGCAAGGAAGACTCTAGCAAGAGAGTGGATCCAACATTATACAAGAGTATGGTTGGAAGTCTAATGTATTTGACTGCAACTCGACCAGACCTGATGCATGCAGTAAGTCTGATTTCTAGATTTATGGAAACACCAAAGGATTTCCATTGGCAAGTAGGAAAGAGGATCCTAAGGTATGTGAAAGGTACCAAGGGATTTGGGATTTTATATATTGCAAATGATGATTTCAAGTTGGTTGGTTACACGGATAGTGATTGGGCTGGAAGTTTAGATGATAGGAAGAGAACTTCCAGATACATGTTTCATATGGGATTGGGTGCAATTTCATGGGCATCCAAGAAGCAACCTATTTTTGCTAAATCTACAGCAGAGGCTGAATACATAACAGCAAATGTAGTAGCATGTCAAGCTATTTGGTTAAGAAGGATTTTGAATGATTTGGATGAAAGGCAAGATGATGGAACCACAATTTATTGTGACAACATCTCATCAATTGCATTGTCCAAGAATCTAGTCTTCCATGGAAGAAGCAAACATATAGAGATCAGATATCACTTCATCAGAGAGTTGGTGGAGAATGGGGATATCAAGATGGAATTTTGCAAAGTCTAAGTAGCAGCTAGCTGATACTTTCACCAGCCATTAGGCATTGGAATTTTTGTACACTTAAGAGAGAGTCTTGGTGTAGTTGATTTGGATCAGTTGTGATCCGTATTTGTTTGGCTTGGGAAAAAGGGGGAGTGTTGGAATTTAAACGTCAACACCTGCAGGCTGTCCTCAAGCCCCACACCCATCTACCTTGTCAGTTTGCTTCCCACAAGCATCCATGGTCGATAGGCATTTATGTTTGGTAGGTAAGTTTGAAATTTGAATTTTGAGAGGGAAAGGAAGAATGTGACAAAAAGGGAATGTTCCTACATTCATTTTAGCAGAGAGTTAAAAATAGATCAAGTAGATAAGAGAGAAGTTGCAGAGCTGAGTAGAGAAGGAAGAAGGAAAGAAGTTTGTGCCTACAATTGCACGTGTTTCCCCTCCTCACTCAGTAAGTTTGTTGTTGTTTGGATTTTTCCTATTGAAGCACTGATTTCTCCAAGCACCATTGTATGCAGCCATTAGAGTTGTAGGTTTAAAAGTTTATTGAGGTTTGAAGTATTATTAGTTTAGGGTTATTTTAGGGTTTTCTGGTTGAAGCTGAATGCTCCCAAATTTTGTAATAGTTTAATAAAAGATTGAATAGAAAGAAAGAAACATACTTAATCTGTTGTTCTTCATCTTCTATTCATTGCATTTGACAAGTTTGGTTGAAAGGTTAAAGCTTTTGGCTTTCTAGTTTTAATGGTGAAAGCATTCACGTTGAAATGTTTCCTAAGTTATAATTTTTAAGTTTGAAATAGAACACTTGGCATCCTCTTTCTCAGTTGGAGCCGAGCTCACTTGGCATCCATTGGTGCTGAGCTCTTCTTGTGCTGAGCATTTTTCTTCTTGTGCCAAGCATTTTTCTTCAAGTGTCGAGCTCCTCTTTGTGCCAAGCTCACTCGACACTTGCTGCCTATCACTTAGCATTTGTTGGTGCTAAGAAAATTTCCACTCGGCACATTCACGTGTTGAGAAAAACTGGCACTCAGAAATTGTGACTGCCAAGAAATTTTTTTAGGTTTAGGGTTGAGCTGTGAGTTAAATTTAATTTTTATTTCTCACACATATGAATAGTAAATGCATATTCTTCCCATGTGCAGTTAACCTGGCTTGTGTGAGGGACAGTTGAAATTAATATGGCATTTTATTCTATAGTGGATTCATTGCCCCAAACAACATCCTCCATCTTCAAATAATTTTACTATTTTGATTCATGTTCCATTCACACTGTGAAAGTCTTGCATCACATTCCTTCATAGTCCGTGTCAAACTTAGCAAAGGCTCTAAAGACTTTGTTTTATATTGGTATATTATCCATCTTTACTCAACTTGTATCTACACCGCTACGCATTTTGCCAGGAAATCAATCATCATATCTCCCCTCAACTCACAAATGATATTTTACAATAGGCTAAATGCACTTTTAGCACACTAGTGGAGAATAGTTTAAAAAAATCCTCATATTTTCTTGAGTCTTTGTAAGAAGATCAGAGAGAAGATTTGATAATGGAGGCTCTTGATCAGGTCAACACCATGATACCAATGATTACACAGCTTGAAACAATCCATTAGCTTAATGTTCTTTCTCACAGGTGGATTGAGGAAAAAAAATTAATTATATGGTCATGCCTTTGAAAAATATCGTCTAGATTAATCCCAACAGGAATTCGCTTCATTTTAAACTTCAACCAATGGTTCATGTTCTGCTCTATGTTATGGTCAAAAAAATGACTTCCTTAGCTTGCAAAGTAGTACATTTGAAGAAAAATGATGTCGGTGTGTGTTTTCACTGCTAACAAGTTGGGATGATCATCTAGTCTTTAAAATCTCTCCTTTGGTATAGTAATGATAAAGGTAACATACAACCACTGACTCAATGCTTTTCCCAAAAATTTAGTTTCCCGTTTGAACTAGAAGTCAACATGGTAGATGTCAAACTTTGAATACATAACCCATCACCAAGTTCTCATACATGACATCATGACAATTTTATTCATTCTATCATCAACATGGGGAACTCCTTTATGGTTTCACTCTCCTCTATGATGCTTCTGCTTGATAGCAATCTCCAATTCGCACCTTTGGCAAACAATGTTTCCTCTATGCTTGGGTAGATAAAGGAAAATGACACTCTTTTATGGATTCCATCTAATGCAAGCCCATTTGATCCACTCCCTATAATTTAATGAAGATATGGACTCAAAACTCAAAGTCCACTCATGTTCAAACAACACTACACATAAGAAAACATTCCCTATATATGCAAAGACAGCCAAGATGGTCAAAGTTTTAACTTTAAAATAATGTGCACATCTTCTTTACAAAACATCACCCAAGTATGGTGCACACACTTAGGACACACAACCAACCCACTAAAGTTTTACCATAGTATATAGTATAAATGACCCCTTTTACATGCTTATACATGGCCATCAACTCCTTAATCATGCATTGAGGAATTAAAACCATTGTAGTTACAAATTTGCAACTTATAATGGTTTTTGAAAAAAATTCAAGTAGCTCGCTGGGTCACAAAGTGGCCTAACTAATTTTTTTTTCAAACTCAATCATTTGACATCTTAGAACTACTTTGAATAACTTCCCTACACTTATTAGAATCAAATTTTATCTCATTGAAAACTCAATTTCCAACTGTTTTGATTGTAGACACCTAAATTTGATTACACTATTTTAGTAATCCTATTTAGTTATCTAAAAAGGCATTATTAATTAAATTTCTATTTAATTAATCCTTTGTCATCCCCTAGTTGATTAATTTAATTAATCATCTATAGTCCTAATTGATAAATCAAATAATCTATTATTTATCAATTAAATCCTATTCTTCTATCTAATTCCAAAAATCCCCATTTATTAAATAAATCTATTTGATAAATGAAATCCTCAAATTCAAAAACCCCTAACCTATCTCTAATCCTCCATTTAGCCTAATCCACCCCATCCACCCATACTAACCAAGCTTAGCCACTAACTCACCCACCCTCATTAATGCCATCCACTTGCACATCTCTAACATCCCTAATCTAATCCTAAACCCAAGCCTAATCCACCCCCTAATGTTGTCACATTCCTTAAACAAGTTTAAGACTTTCCTAATCCAAACCAAAGTCTCCCCTGAAAAAAACCCAACCACTAAGTCATGAGTGCTCTTACAAAACATAAAGACTCTTACAAGCCCACTCATGACTCTTACACCCATCTTCCACACTCTTCCCTCTTCCACACTCATTCCTCTTACATCCCTCTTACATACTCAACCCCACTCATCATGCCCTTAATCAACCCTTAACCCTACCCTCTCACACTCATCCTCCTTGTGACAAGTGTCACCTTCCCATTGGTGCTAAACAAGCACAATCCATGTGCTCCCCTTTGAGTGCATCTTAGCCCTCCTTAAGCCTTCATCCATCCTTGCATCTAAGCCCTCCATCCCTCTACCCCTTAGCCTATAAATTGAATCCCATCCCAAGCCATTTCATCAACAATCTTTGAGCTAAAGTTACCATGCTATTTTGAGAACCAAAGCCATCAACCATACCCTTATAATGCCAAATTGAGAGCTCAAAAAGCTACCAATTTTCCATTACCCATCTCCATTGAAGCAGCTTTTGAGCATCTTGAGCATACATCCACAGCAAAAGGACACATCTACAGAATCAAGAAAGCATGGAGTGTTTTCTCTTGTGAGGTTTGTACTTCTTGTTCTCTTTCTTTGTCTAAGCATATATGTGAATTTAGTTTTTGGTTTGTGAATGTTTACTTTATTTGTTAATGTTCTTTGCATACTGATTCTGGTTCTACATCGATAAATGTACATCTTGTGCCTAGAGGCCTCAAAAGTGGCTTTGAAAACTAATAAAAACATCTGACCAGAGTTTGACACTTGACATATTTATTCTCTAGTCCATGTACTCTCACCGTGCCATATTTCATCTCATGAAAATTTTCCAGTCAAAAGATTTTAGTTGTCAAAGTCACATACTTTAAACTGTACTGCATCCAAACACATTAGAAAAAGAAAAATGCATATGGATTTCACTTCAAAAACTAGTCAAATGACCACTTGGGGGAATGAAGTCTAGGTCACTTTTTCTTCCCTATAGGGAGATTATGAATCTATGTTTTGTGCTTATGATGATTAACAAGGTGCATTTGGCAAGTATGCAAAGCTAACTACTAAAATTTGCAGAACTAGACATAATGAGAAAACAATGATTCCTGCAAATGGAATATACCTAGGAAAGTGTGCAAAAGGATTCGTCAAGACTTGAAAATTGGCACACTTGAAGAATTTTTAGAGAAAAATCCTAGGGTACAATTTTTTTAGCTTCACCTATCATGAGTTCAAAGTTATAACATCACAAACATGCCTTCCAATCAATCTACAAATATGACTACAAATAAAACCTTAAAAATTTACAAATGGAATCACATTTAAAAAATAGACAAATTGATTCCTCATAAGCTCAAATTTAGAATGTAAGAATTATTTGACCTCAGGAATGTAATGGAAAAATAATTTTCTCAATAGGGTCAACTGGGTCAAAGCTATGATCAGTCAAAGTGGGCTACTAGGTGACTCACAAATTACAACCAGGCAGTTCTAAGTTTTTGCAAATGCAAAATGCAAAATGCATTAACATGACAATAGTGATCACCCAACTTTGGGAAACCCAAAAACTTATCAAAATTCATCAAACTGAATCAAAATCTAAGACATAGGTTCTTTTATATGCATTCTAAAAACTCCCAAAGTGTAACATCATGAAACTTAACTAGGTGCAAGATATTCAAAAGCAAACTAGCCCTCCCAACACTATTTGACATAGACAAACTGTGCTCCAAATGACATCTCACAAAATGATTCAAATAATCAAACTAAAAACCTAAGATGCATGTGCATGCTAAATTCAAGGTGTGGACTATTTGAGACACTTGATTAGAATCAAGACAACATTCAGGTAAACATGCATGAAAAACATTTATAAGGGAATTGTTGGCTATTTTCACCCCAATTCAGCCCATCATTGGTAACCGATCTGAGAAAAATTCAATGGGTCAAATTATTTGCAATGGGTTAACATGCCAAAAAATTGTAGTTAACATTTCATGTTATCTGCATTTGTTATTTCACAATGCCACTTTCATGCCCTTTGCGAAATACCAAAGTTTTCTATTCACAAAGCTTCTTTCCTTGTCTTTGCAAAATAGTGACATTAGTTCATTTTGAATACTCCATGTGTTCCCTTTATATTAGATTGATGGGTTGTGCCACATGATAGAAGGTTAACCTTCATGTTAATCCATTGTCCTATTTTGCAGGGGTCATTTTTGACAGCCTATAAAATAGCGAAAAACTTTGTTGCTTCTTCCACCATTCATTGGGAAATGTGTCAACCATCACATTTCAATAGTTTTTCATCTACAATTGTTTTTAATCACTCATTAGGAGATTTTTTCAGCATCTTGGTCGTTCATTCAAATATGAGGGATCTTCATCAACGATCATCACTTTTTCTGGGCAGATCTGATCTTTTCCATGTGGGTCAACTCTAAAGGTGTATGCGGGTGGATCAACACTACATGTTATCCCATCCCATAGTTTTTTACAATAGTACAATTTGACTTCTTGTGGCCACCACACTCTTCCAAGGCTAGTTTTTTATTGTTGAATAAATTCTTGGTATTTGTTCCACAACACTAATGTATCTCCATGCTTGTTTAATGCTTGCAATGATAAAATCTCTTGGATTTGATCTTTCTAGCAACCACACAATTTCATTTTGGTCTCTTCTCGTCACTTAATGGGCAAGTGGTTTTTAAGATCTGATTTATTTATGATACTATGTTATTTCTCTTCTCTGTAACTCAACTCCAGTGATTGGAGTTTGAACTTTATGGTTTCATTCAAGTTATGCTTTAACTCTTTAAAAGGTAGTTTGTCTTCTCTACTAGCATTTTTGTAGGAACCTTATGCTTGCAAATGTATACCTTTCCTTCCATTCATGAAATAGCTCTATTTCTTACCTTTTCTTTCCATTCTTCTATCTAATGCATGTTTTTGTTCCTTGTAGTGAATGTTTCCATTCTATTTTCCTAATTTGCATGTTTTGTTTATTTGCTGGCATTTGTTGCATAAGTGAAAACCTATTTCTTTTTAACATTTGATCACTTTCAAACCTGTATGTGATTCCTTGGAGAATAGAATTGAGTTAAGATTAGTGTATTTGGGTGTTTCATCAATGTGTAGTGCATTTATAGGCAGAGTTGTAACCACAATTTTAATTTGGTGCATTACTTCTTTCCCAAGTACAAAATTTTACTTTCATGCAATCCTTCTATTGTTTCCTTCCAACTTGTAGTTTAAATGCATAATAATCATAAGCAAGTTGGCCTTCTCTGGAGATTCAACCTTAGAGCACAAGTCCCACACTTAGAGGTTGTTTCTATGTTACACAAGGTCACTTGGGGATAACATGTCAGACAAGGGTGTAGAATTTTGGGTCAATAGTTTTTGGTATGCTTTGTGGGACTAGCATTAAAAGATCCAGATTAGTTTCAAAACCTCCACCGATCATACCATAGTTTTTGGCACGCCCAGTGGGACAAACAAATTTAGCTACAAAGCCTTGGTGCAAGAGCACCTAGGATCTAGGTTAAGAACCTTACACATTTTGGTTTGTAGATGGTTCTAGCCAACCATCAATGAATAAGGGCTAAATATAAAGTCCCAAGGGTGTGATTAGGGGAAAGTAGATATGTGAGTGAATGAAGAGTCTTTAGGTTGCTAATATTGCTTAAAATGGCTTGAATAGGTCAAGGGTTGACCAAGAGTTGATCAAAAACTCTAATTTTGGGAAATGGTATTAGAAGTTAGTTTTGGACCATATGGAAATCATATGTAAGGTTTTTGGACCCATACATGGTCATAAGGAAAAGTTGCCAAAAGTTGCTCAAGAGATTTTGCATTTTTGCACAAGTTGCATTTGATAACTTTTTGCCAAATTGAATAAATTTTAATTTTTTAGTTATTGGGTCTATACACGGGGTTCCCACACATGCAAAAACATTATAAAACACCATCACATGCCTAGGAGAAGGGTTGGTGTTTAGATTGTATGAATTGGAGTTGGAGCCATAACACATTTTGAAGCACTCTCAATTATAGACTTCTTGCAAACCCTAACATCCAATGTAAATGGATTGATTAGGATTTATTTGTTTCATGGATATTTAGAGGATTGAGTGTATTTATTTTTATATCAATTTGGTTTCTTGAAGTGCTGAGTAAGTATGTGTTTAAAATTCATTTTGTTACTACATAGTTCACTGTCCCATTTTGAGTTGTAGTTAGTTTTATGGCTCTTTCTTGAGTTCCATTGGTCAAATCAACATGGACTTATGGAATTAAGAAGAACACTATGTATATAGTGTAAATGTAATTTTGGAGTGCATAAGAGTTGGTTTCTTATGTTTCCAAGCATGCCCTAGGCGAGCGAGACATACCCAACTAGGAAATACATGTTGATTCAGAGTTAGTAATTGGGTGATTGGAATTGGTTTGTCCCAAATGAAGAGGTGGAGTTGGAAAAAAAGGCATGAAGGTACCTTGGTCTCACAAGACCATTTGATAAGACTCTGAAGTCAATACCTTCTATATTGCATTTAAACCCTCAAAACCCTTAAAAATAGGGTATTTATGCTTAAGTCATGTACAAATAGGTTGGCAGTCTAAGACCTACAAAATATGAAGGGTATTTGAAAAGGGTATCCATAACACTAATTATTTGGATATCTTTTTTACAAGAGTTTGGATTTGTTGGGTGAAAACCTTGACAGGAGGAATTCTTGGGGGCTTTAAGGCTATTAGGATTTCTAAGAACAATTTAGATTTCCATGAAGTGGGTTTGTGAGAAAAAGTCCTAAATTTCTAAAGAATATTATATCAAGCATAGGGAAGACATTTTGAAGAGTATGGAATTTTGCATTGATTTTGCACCTTACCTTGCAAGATAGCAAGACATGCCTAGCTAGGGGTCTAGGTGAGCTAGGAGTGAAATGAATTAGAGTAATGGATCTTGTAGAAGGGGATAATTGTGAGAGATCCTCTTAGAAATAGGGTAATTTAGTAACCATATAGGTTTAGGAGAAGCCTTGGAGAGTTTGGGGATTGAGACCTAGACTAGGGGTTTTGGATCTAGCTACATCAAATTGGTATCAAAGCCATAAAAAGGTCTAGGATAAGGCATAGTGTATGTCTACATTTGAAGGTGAATCAATGGGAGAAACCACCATGGTGACAAATGCTAAGTTGGAAAAAGAAGTGATAAAACAAAAGGAGAAGAATAGACTCCTAGAGGAATCCTTAGAGGCTATGAAGGGTAAATTTGATGAATTGGTAGAAACAACTAACAAGATTAGGGAAAAGTTGGATATTGGTGAAGACAAGGGCAAAGAAGTTGCTGAGAAAGATGTATAACCTGAACTTGACCCTCCAATCCAAGAAGAACCTTTTCTTAAAGCCATTAAAGCTTTGAGTGGTAAGTCTCTTGAAGGAGTACCCTTGTTCATGGGTAAGATAGATCTTGATTTAGAGATGAAATAGATAGAGGGCATGGAGAATCACTTTGATTGTAAAGGCATTACTAAAGCAAAAAGGTGAAGGTGGAAAAACCTAGGTTAAGGGGACCAAAGCTAACTTAGTGGAAGTTTCTCCAAGAAGAAAGGGAGAAAGAAAACAAGAAACGAGTAACAAATTGGAAGGTGAACAAGTTCATAGACAATTATCTACTAGAGGATCATGAAATCCAATTACATAAAAAGAGACAAAGTCTAAAACAAAAGGATCCAAGAAGATGAAGCAGTAAAAGTAGCTAGGTATCTGGGAGGATTGAGATGGGGTATCCAAGAAGAAATCAATCTATGGACCCCCACTACTATACA
This sequence comes from Cupressus sempervirens, assembly GCA_028749045.1. Lineage (NCBI taxonomy): Eukaryota > Viridiplantae > Streptophyta > Pinopsida > Cupressales > Cupressaceae > Cupressus > Cupressus sempervirens. The sequence goes on from CM053785.1 coordinate 84,751,414, forward strand.
AAGATGTTTCCAACTATCTCTCAAAGTGGAAGAGAGGAAAAAAAAGAAACAAGATTCTCATACTAAAGGAAGAGGTAAAGGTAGAGATGCTAGAGGCACTTATAGAGGTGGATATAGAGGAAAAACTAGTGACACTAGATCACAAGGGGATAAAAAATCTAGTGAAACAAGAAATGATAGTGGTAATAGGGGAAATTATGGAAAAGGAAGGAGTTACAATGACAGAGGTAGAGGAAAATCAAACACTTACAACAAAGGTTCACATTTTGATAGCATGAAGTGTTATCATTGTGGGCAACTAGGGCATCCTTCTTATAGATATCCTGAGAAGGCATCATCTTCACAATGTGAAAGGAAGGTCAACTATGTTCAAGAGGACCAAGAGAATAGCATAAATCAAGAAGTGATTCTTGTTTCAGAGAAAGGAGAAAAAATGATGTTTATAAGAGTTTTTCTCAAAGAACCAAGCAAAGAAAAACCCAAACAAAGGAGAGCACTTTTCAAAGTCAAATACAAAATGCAAGGAAAAGTTTGTAAAGTCATAGTGGATTTAGGATCAATAGATAATATCATATTAGTGGAAGTTGCTCAAAAATTTCAATTGGTAAGAATTCCACATGCTCATCCTTATAGAGTTACATGGTTGAATAAAGGCCATAATGTTTTGGTAAATGAACAAGTTTGGGTAGAATTTTCAATAGGAGGGTATCAAGACAAAATACTTGTAATGTGTTACCCATGGATGCTTCTCATCTACTTCTAGGTAGACCATGGTAATATGACAGGGATGCTATCTATCATAGAAACAAGAATTTGTATGCATTCAAGAAGGATAGGGTGTCATATAAGATTATGTCACTTGTTGAAGAAGACATGGATATAACCACATATAAAAACCTCCTACTTATGTTTGGGAAAGAGTTTTTGAGTGATTTCAAAAAGTAACAAGAGGTTAGATTTGCAATTATGCTAAAACCTAAGGAGGAAGAGGTGAAAAAACAAACCACCTTACGAAAGGAGGTACAAGCAATGTTAGATCAATTCAAGGATATCATCAGTGATGGTACACCTTCTACACTTCCTCCATGAAGGTTGGTTAGTCATCAAATAGACTTTGTTCTGGGAGATTCACTACCTAACAAGGTCACTTGCAAGATGACTCCACAACAGAACAATGAGATTTCTAGGCAAGTTCAAGAGTTGTTAGATCAAGGTTTGATTAAAAAAAACATTAGCCCATGTGTTGTTCTAGTATTGTTAACACCTAAAAAGGGATGTAAATGGAGGTTGTGTACAAATTCTAGAGCCATCAATAGGATAACCATAAGGTATAGGCTTCCTATCCCTAGAATAAAAGACTTGATGGATTGTCTAGGATGGACTAAATATTTTTCCATGATTGATCTGAAGAGTGATTACCACAAAATCAGAATGAAGGAAGGTGATGAGTGGAAGAAAACCTTCAAAATCAGTAAAGGATTGTATAAATGGTTGGTCATGCCATTTGGCCTCACCAATTCACCTAGTACATTCATGAGGCTTATGAATGAAGTGCTAAAGAACTACAAAGGTAATTTTGTGGTGGTATATCTTGATGATATATTGATTTACAATAGTGATAAAGAAGAACATTTGAAACACTTGAAATTGTTTTGAGGAGATTGCAAGAAGAGCTATTAACGATCAATCTAGAGAAAAGTGAGTTTTTGAAGCAAGAATTAGTTTTCCTTGGATTTTTTTGTCTCACAAGGTAACTTTAAGATAGACGAGGACAAGGTTGAAGCTATACTCAATTGGCCTACACCAAATACAGGTACAATTATGAGGATTTTTCATGGTTTGGCATAGTTTTATAGGAAGTTCATAAGGAGTTTTAGTGAGATATGTGCTCTAGTCTTCAGCACTATCAAAGGTGGATTAAAGACTAAGTTTATATGGAATAAAGAGGAAAATAAGGGATTTGAAAGGTTGAAGAAAGAGGTAGCTACAAAACCTATACTTGTGTTACCTAGTTTTAATGTTCATTGTGGAATGTGATGCAAGCAATGTTGATGTTGGGGTAGCATTGAGTCAAGAAGGGAGACTAGTGGCCTTCTTTAGTGAGATATTAAATGAGGCCAAGCCAAGGTAATCCTCTTGTGACTTGGAACTATATGCTTTAGTAAAAGCACTCTAGAAATGGAGGCATTACCTTTTACCAAAGGAGTTTGTTATCTATACAGATAATCAAGCATTGAGTTACATCAACTCTCAAGAGAAGTTGAGTTTAAGGAACATTGAATGGGTGGAGTTTCTCCAGTCATATACCTTTACCATTAAAAACAAGAAAGGCCAAGAAAACAAGGTTGTTGATGCCTTAAGCAAGAGGTTACTCACCATCCAAAAAATCTAATTGGTAAGTATTGGGGTGGACAATTTTTAAGGACTTATATGTTGAGGATGAAGAATTTTCAGCGATCTACAAGGTATGCCTAGAATTTAATAATAATTTTCATTAGAAATATTTTGATTTTATTTTGTAAAATGAATTATTGTTTAGGGGAAATCATTTGTGTATTCCTAGAGGTTCCATGAGAGAAAATATGATTCAGGAAAAGCATAGTTTAAGTCTTAGTAGACATTTTGGTGTAAATAAGACACTAGAGATAGTGCAGAGATCCTACTATTGGCCAAGAATGCAGAAAGATGCTAAAAAGTATGTTGATTAGTGTATGGTATGTTAAAAAGCTAAGGGTACTTCTACAAATGCAGGGTTGTATCATCCCTTATCCATACCAAACAGACCATGGGAATGCATTAGCATGGAATTTATAGTTGGTTTTCTAAGGACAAAAATAGGTTGGGATAGTACTTTTGTTGTTGTTCATAGGTTCAGTAAGATGAGCCACTTTATTCCTTTAAAAATCACACATGATGCCAGTTACATAGCCCATCTATTTTTAAAGGAGGTTGTGAGAACACATGGGCTATCCATCAACATTATTTCTAATAGGGATGTTAAGTTCATGGGACACTTTTGGAAAACTTTATGGAAGAGATTAGGAACGAATTTAGCCAATAGTTCAGCTTATCATCCACAAATAGATGCTCAAAATGAAGTGATTAATAGGGTCCTTAGAAACATATTAAGATGTCTAACAAATGAGTATAGTCAAACTTGGGATCAAGTCCTATCACAAGTATATTTTGCCTATAATGATAGAATGAACAAAGCTAAATGGAAAAGTCTATATTAAATAGCATATGGCTACCATCCAAGAGGCATATGTGAACTCAAGGAATTGAAACCATGTGAAGAAATGAGTGGACATGCATATGACTTTGTAGAATCCATGAGGGAGGTACATGAATAGGTCAAGAGAACATTGGGTGAAGCTAGGGGATACAAACATGGATACAAACATTGGGTGAAGTTGAAGTCAAAGATGGATACAAACATGAGAGATGTGCAATTTGAGGTAGAGGATTGGTGTTAGTGCATTTGAATAAAGCTAGACTTACTAAAGGTATTCCTACTAAGCTACAAATAAGGAGAATATGGCTTGCTAAAGTGCTTGCAAAATATGGCTCTAATTTTTACAAGATAGATTTACCAAAAGATTTGGAAAATTCCCCTATTTTTAAGGTGAAAGATTTGGTTTAGTATAAGGGACCTGATATGAAGGAGGGACACCAAGAAACAAAGGTCAGTGATGATACTAAGGAGTCAATATTCCAACCAAGTTTAACCCTCAAGCTGAAAGAGCTCTGGATTCTAGAGTGAAGAAAAAGATTAGACATGGTATCTACATGGAACATATCATCAAGTGGAAGAATCAACCATAATCGAAAGCAACATGGATAGCTGAGACTGAGTTTAAGAAGAAAGGTATCTCTACTGATCTTCTCAATGTTGATCCACCATGAGCTCTTTGTTACAGGGGGAGAAGTGTAGATGGTTCTAGTCAACTTTCAATGAATAAGGGATAAATATAAAGTCCCAAGGGTGTGATTAGGGGTAAGTAGATAGGTGACTGAATGAAGAGTCTTTAGGTTGCTAACATTGCTTAAAATGGCTTGAATAGGTCAAGGGTTGACTAAGAGTTGACCAAAAACTCTAATGTTGGGAAATGGTGTTATAATTTAGTTTTGGACCATATGGAAATCATATGTAAGGTTTTGGACCCATACATGGTTAGAAGGAAAATTTGCAAAAAGTTTCTCAAGCAATTTTTCATTTTTGCAAAAGTTGCATTTGACAACTTTTTGCCAAACTGAACTAATTTGCACTTTTTAGTTATTGGGTCCATACATGGGGTTACCACATTTGAAAAAAAATTATAAAACACCATCACATGCCTAGGAAAAGGGCTGGTGTTCAGATTGTATGAATTGGAGTTGGAGCAATAACAAGTTTTGAAGCACTTTTAGTTACAAACTTTGTACATACCCTAACATCCAATGTAAATGGATTGATTGAGATTTCTTTGTTTCATGGATAACTAGAGGATTGAGTATAGTTCTTTTTGTATCAATTTAGTTTCTTGAAGTACTGATTAAGTAGGTGTTTAAAATTCATTTGGTACTGTATAGTTTACTGTCTTGTTTTGAGTTGTAGTTAGTTTTATGGCTCTTTCTTGAGTTCCATTGGTCAAATAACCATGGCTTTATGGAATCAAGAATATCACTATATATATATATATATAAAGTATCAATATGCATTTTGGAGTGCAAAAGAGTTGGTTTTATATATTTCCAAGCAAGCCCTAGGTGAGTGTGGCATATCTGGCTAGGAATTACATGTTGACTGAGAGTTAGTAATTGGGTGATTAGGGTTGGTTTGTCCCAAACCAAGAAGTGGAGTTGGAAAAAAAGGTGTAAAGGTACCTTGGACCATTTTTGGTGTTCTGGCAAGACCATTTGATAAGACTTTTAATTCAATACCTTCTATGTTGCATTTAAACCCTAAAAAACCTTTAAAATAGGGTATTTATGCTTGAGTCATGTACGAATAGGTTGACACTCTAAGACCTAAGAAATATTAAGGGTATTTTAAAAGGGTATTCAGAACACTAATCACTTAGATAGATTGTTTACAAGATTTTGGAGTTGTTGGGTGAAAACCTTGACAGGAGGTCTAATTGGGGGCTCTAGGGCTACTAGGATTTCTAAGAGCAATATAGATTTCCATGAAGTGGGCTTATGAGAAAAGCCCTAAATTTATAGAGAAGATTATATTAAGAATAGGGAAGACATTTTTAAGAGTATGGAATGTTGCACTGGATCTTGTGCCTTACCTTGAAAGATAGAAAGAAATGCCTAGCTAGGGGTCTAGGTGAGTTAGCAGTGAAAAGAATTGGAGTAGTAATTTGGTGTAATAGATCTTGTAGAAAAAGGATAATTGTGAGAGATCCTCTTGGAAATAGGGTCAGGTAGTAACCCTATAGGCTTAGGAGAAGCCTTGGAGAGTTTGGGCATTAAGACCTAGACTAGAAGTTTTGGATCTAGTTACATCAAGTCCACTGGTAGCCATTTCAAAATCCATTCACTAAGAATTTGGGTGTTATTCTTGGTACTAACAACCTTTGGAAATATTGCATCCAAACACTATGGAGACTCTAAATGCATCCACCAGTTTCATATAGACCTAGTGTTGGTTTTGGTATGTGTAAAGATCAAATCTAATATTTTATGATTTTCTAGGTTTTTATATGATTTTGTATCTTTTATGAAGATTTAACTATGGACCCATTTCATGGAAATCCTTATTATTATCCCCCATATAATGAGATTTTTATCCCTCAACCATCTTATTATCAATATAAATCCCAATCTCAATTTGGTTATGGCCAAAATTCCTTTGTTGCACCAAATGGCAAATATACCCAAAATTTATATCATCCTCCCACACCTACTCTTCTAGTCCCAACATCCCAATACACTGAGCTTAAAGACATGATGTTGGAAGTTAAAAGATAAGTGGACCTAAAGTTTCATGAATGGAGTGAGAAAATTTTGTCTTTTAAAATCCAAGTGGGTGGACACACTAAGAAGTTGCAAGCCTGGGAATAGATATTAGGACAATATGGAGGCAACAAGAGTTTTATATGCAACAAAAATAAGAGGTCCAACAAGGGCAATATGAGCAAGCATATGATTGTCAAGTTTCTCCTCAACATCAAGAGCTAGATTATCATGCTCTCTTTCACTCTCCAAAGTGGGAGGTGAGAAAGGCTTGGGTTAAGGAGGACCTTGACATAAGGTTTTCTATTGTTGAAGAGGAGAAAAGGCTCAAGCTTTCTCAAAAGCATTAAGTTGAAGCTCAAGAGCCTCCAAGGAGAAAATTTTCTAGCTTCAAATAGAGTATCCCTCCTATCTTAAAAAATAGAATACAAGAACCAAAGGCCCACTCATAAGAAACATTTCCAAATCTATTTGAAGAAGAGCCACCCAAACACAATTTTGCTAGCTTCATAATGAGTGAGCCTCCCTAGATTTTCATACCATGTTTTAGAGTTCAAGAGTATGAGCCTCCTCAACTTAATGTTGAGTGAATTCCAAAGGAGATAGAGGAGGATGAGGTAGTTCCTACCCTTGAGGAACCAAAGATAGTTTATCAAGCTTCATATGGGGAAGAAAAATTAGACCTGTTGCAAGAATAAGAAGAGAAAAACCATGAGTTGCAGTAGGAAGACATGCATGAGAGAAAGGAAGAGGAAACTACATATGCAAGTTATGATCTAGAGGATGATTTTTCTAGCATCATAATGGACTTTTTCTCAAGGCTTGAAACTATACCAGTAGCTCACAAGGAGGTGGCTCATGAACATAATCAAGACAAGGTGGAGATTATTTCTTCCCAAGAAGAGGAGCCACTTCCAAACTAGTAGGATATCAAGGTTGCAGAGAAAAATGAATTCAAGGCTGATTGCTTCAATCTAAAGCCATCAAGAGGATGCCCCATAAGGAATCTAGCTCTGCAAAAAAAAAAAAAAATTCCATGGTTAGGTTTATTTCAGAGCATGAGGGTGAGTATAAAAAAGAGAAGCAAGTTTGTATTTCTCAAAATCAAGATGTCCCAATGCTCAAGAGCTCCCTTTTTCTTAATGTTGGAAAGGTTTTGCAAAGTGCAACAACATGCTTGTCATACTTGTTGATCTATTTGACTACCCACATGCATGGAACAAGAAATTAGCTTGTAAGCAAGAGCACCTACTTTTTAGCAAGCCAATAAATGGCTTTGTTTGATTTATTTTTTTTGTAAAAATTTGTACATATTATAGTAGGTGTTTCCAACATTCCAAGAAGTACATGGGCACAACTATTCCCTCATGTAGATAACAAGTGTTGTAGTTTTTGGTAGTTGTGGATTTTGGTGAAGTTACAGTTGGGCTAGTGCATTGTCTCTTTTGGTGAATCTATGCCTAATGGATTTCTTAAGGCCACTAATTCATTGATGCAGGAGCATCTAGAGGTATAAGGGCAATCCTGTGTCACCCAAAAAAAAAAAAAAGTACTTAGACTTAGTTTCTGTTTCATGTGTCTTCATTTTTGGATACCAATTTGGGTCAAATAAATGTTCCAACTCTCATAGTTCCACTATCAGTGTGTTTGAAAATCCCAAAAAAATAGGAGCATGCAATTTGGCCATCATATTGGTGACCTAGAAGGTGTGAATTGGCCAGATGAATGAAATTGTGATTTAGAGAATTCCAGAAAAAGAATCAGGTCAAAAGGCTCCACGGTTTGAAAGTTATTGTAGTTTTTTGGGTTTTGGAGACCCTCTAAGAATGCTTCAAAGTCAAGTTAGGGGCATTAAATGACCTTGAAAAGTGCCAAAAAATGGGTGATGAGTGAAGATATCCATAGGGCTATAGAGCGCTTTGAGAGCTTTTCGAAAATGTAAATGGTTCGTCAATCAGAGCTACAGTTCAAAAGTTATGCCTCCCGAAAGTTCGGTTATCATTTCCGAATTCTTCTAGATTTGCACCGACTTCTAACGTAGCTTCCGAAACCTTCTATTTGATCGGTGGATGCCTACTAGAACTTTTTATAATGTACTCCTAGTCCTTAACCCTCTGGGGTCTATTTAAGGAGAATTTTGGCAATGTAAAAGGCAGTTCGGAGTGGAGTTTGAGAGCAGGTACTAAAAGGAGAAATTATCTCTAGATTTATGCTATTGTAAGCCCTTAGGGCATGTTTTGAAGTTGATTTTCTCTGTACTGTTTGTACTAGCTTATTTTCTCAATTAATATAATTTCCCCTTTTCTATTGTGTCCATTCTGTTCTTCTGTTGTGTCCCCATCAAGTGGTATTAGAGCCAATTTTCCTGAGTGTGTAGACAGAGCGCCGACTGTGAGGCAGTTTGCACCAGGACTGTGTGGTTGTGGGTTCGAGTTAGAAGATGCCTCCATGAAGAGAGCGTGGTGGAAGGGCTAGAGCTATTAATCCTAAGGAGGTTAGAGCCCTCCAAAGGCAGGTGCAGGCATTGCAAGAGGAGCTCCATATAGGAGCAAATGTTACCGCTAGTGACAACAGTGAGGATGACAATGAAGAAGAAGTAATGGGACCAAAAGAGGACTTTGACAGGGAATTTCTGAATCATGTAGAGGAAAGGCTTTTTAGAGCCATTACTAAGTTCGGGAAAAGACCCACAATTGAAGTGGGTGTATTTTCAGGAAATTTGAAACCAGATGAGTTGATCGATTGGATCAATGAACTAGAAGAATACTTTGAGTATGAGGATATCAGGGACCCAAATAGGGTTAAGTTTGCAAAGGCAAAACTGAAAGGCCATGCTAAAATCTGGTGGCAAGAGGTTCAATTGGAAAGAAATAGAAGAGGAAAGGAGAAGATCACAAGATGGGATCGCATGGTGGACAAATTGAAGAAGCAGTTCATTCTTGTGGACTACGAGCTAGATCTGTTTAAGAAGATGCATGCGTTAAAGCAAGCAGGAAGATCAGTCCAAGAATATATAGAGGAGTTTTACCAACTCTTGATTAGAGCAGGACATGCAGAAGCAACTAAGGAGAAGGTTGCTCATTATATCAGTGGGTTGCGACCTAGCATCCAGGAGGAATTAAGTCTGGTAAGAATGACCAACATTGAAGAGGCATACCAGTTTTCCCTACGAGTTGAAGAGAAGCTAAATAAGAGGTTTGAAGGAAGACAGAGAGGCCGCGGTCAACGAGGAAGGGGAAGCAGTAGATCATCTAGAGGCTGTAATGAAACTCAAAAGAAAAATGAAGATGAGGGTACTAGCAGGAACCAGGGGAATGAGGGTTTTAACCGCTGCCATGATCAAGACTTTGGAAATCAGAGAGGAAGAGGTAGGGGACATGGACAAGGAATAGGAGGCTTTCATGGTACCTATTTCCATTGCAATGAAGAAGGTCATCGTGCCTTTGAATGCCCTCAATGACAAGGAAGGACAGATAGGAGAACTGAGGGCCAAGCTAGGGTTTCTCATGTGGATGAGGATGCACAATCATCACATTCAGAGGATGCAGAAAGAGGAGAGACCTTGGTAAATGAAAGAGTCCTACTAAGCGGTGAGATTGAACTAGGACAACGGAGGAGTTTGTTCTATACCAGATATAGGTGTGAGGATAAATGTTGTGATGTGATCATTGATGGTGGTAGCACTGATAACTTGGTATCAGAAGAGATGGTCTCTAAGCTGAAGCTCAAGAGGGAGAAACATCCCCAACCCTATCGGATTTCTTGGGTAAAAGATGATCATAAGGTCCTGGTAAGTGAAAAATGTTTAGTAAAATTCAAAATTGGGAGTTACCATGATGAAGTTCTCTGTGATGTTATTTTGATGGATTTTTGCCATCTATTGTTGAGTAGACCATGGCAGTTTGATAGACATGCAATACATGACGGACATGCAAACACATACTCTTTGACAAAGGATGGAGTTCACCACAAATTGAAGCCCATGAAAAGGGAAGGTGAAAAGGTATGTAGCAGTGCTAGGATTTGTCTTGTTGATGGAAGGAAGTTTTTAGATGGCATGAAACATTAGCATATGTGCTATGCTTTGATTCCTAGGAAAGATAAAGAAGGTAGTAGTGAAATACCATTTGAAGTTTTAGATTTACAAGGGGAGTTTGGAGATATTATCTCTAATAATGTTCCAGATGGATTGCCACCAATAAGGAAAATCAGTCATCAAATAGATTTGATTCCAGGAGCTAGTTTCCCTAACAAGGTTGCTCACAGTATGACTCCTACTGAAATAGAGGAGTTAAATAGACAGGTTCAGGAGCTATTGAGGAAGGGCTTGATTTGGGAGAGCCTGAGTCCATGTGCAGTACCTGCAATACTCACACCAAAGAAGGATGGAGAGTGGAGGATGTGTACAGATTCTCGAGCTATAAATAGGATAACCATCAAGTACCAGTTTCCTTTGCAAAGGATGGATGATCTTATGGACTACTTGAGTGGAGCTCAGTACTTCACAAAGATAGATATGAAGAGTGGCTATTATCAGATACGGATTCGAGAAGGAGATGAGTGGAAAATAGCCTTCAAGACCAAGGAGGGTCTTTATGAGTGGTTAGTCATGCCCTTTGGATTGACGAATGCCCCAAGCACCTTCATATGGCTCATGAATGAGGTACTTAAGAAGTTCTTGGGAAAATTTGTTATTGTCTATTTGGATGATATTTTAATTTTCAGCAAGAGTTTGGAAGAACATTTACTGCATATTCCTAGTGTCCTTGAAAGGCTAAGGGAAGAGAAACTATTAATTAATCTAAAGAATTGTGTCTTTGCAAAAAGGGAGTTAGTCTATTTGGGGTTTGTTATATCACCCGAAGGTCTCAAAATGGATCCAGAGAAGGTAAAAGCCATCTTGGAATGGCCTACTCCAAGGTTTGCTACTAAGGTAAGATCATTTCATGGTCTGGTTAGTTTTTACAAGAAGTTTATTAAGAATTTTAGTGGCATATGTACACCCCTAACTGATACAATAAGAGGGGATAGAAAAGAGTTCAAATGGACTGCAGCAGCTGCGAGAAGTTTTGAATTGCTGAAGAAGAAGGTGACAAAACAGCCTGTGTTGGCACTTCCAGAATTTAGAAAAGTGTTCCAGGTGGATTGTGATGCTAGTGGGAGCGCTATTGGGGCTGTATTAAGCCAAGAAGGTAAGCCTATTGCATATTTTAGTGAAAAATTGAATGATGCAAAGAAGAAGTATTCTGTTTATGATCAAGAGTTCTATGCAATAGTTCAGGCCTTAAAGAAATGGAGGCATTATTTATTGCCAAAGGAATTTGTTTTGTATACTGATCATCAGGCATTACAGTACCTAAATAGCCAAGGTAAATTGAATCAGAGGCATATGAAGTGGGTAGAATTCTTGCAGAGTTATACATTTGTGTTGAAGCATAGAAGTGGAAAATCTAACAGGGTTGCAGATGCACTAAGTAGGAGACAGTCACTACTTATAGTAATGCAGGTTGAAGTAGTTGGATTTGAGGAACTCAAGAATTTGTATCTTGAGGATCCTGATTTTGCTAAAGCAGGGAAAGCTTGTAGAGAACCTATTGCTGTAGATAGAACCAAGTGGTTAGTCTATTTGATTCAGGATGGCATGTTGTTCAAAGGTAGTCAATTGTGCATTCCAAGGAGTTCCATGAGGGAAAATCTGATTAAGGAGAAACACAGTGGAGGGATGGCAGGACATTTTGGTCGAGATAAGACCATTGCCATTCTTAGAGAACATTATTTTTTGGCCTCAAATTTCATAGGATATGAAGAAGTTCATACAAAGTTGCCAGGTTTGTTAAGTTGCCAAGGGGTTTAATCACAATACTGGTCTATATCAGTCGTTGCCTGTTCCATCAAGGCCATGGGAGGACATAAGTATGGATTTTGTTCTTAGATTGCCAAGGACACAAAGGGGTAATGACTTAGTATTCGTGGTGGTTGATAGGTTCTTCAAAATGGCACATTTTATTCCATGCCACAAAACTCACAATGTTGTCCATATTGCAGACTTGTTTTTCAAAGAGGTGGTAAGACTACATGGTCTTCCAAGGAGTATAGTTTCTGACAGAGATACTAAATTTGTGGGGTATTTTTGGAGGACATTATGGAAGAAGTTGAGAATAGACCTAAAATTCAGTTCCACGCATCACCCACAGACTGATGGTCAAACAGAAGTGGTAAATAGAAGTTTGGGCAATTTGCTGAGATGTTTAGTTGGGGACAAGCCCAAGGGATGGGATTTGATTCTACCACAGGCAGAGTTTGCTTATAATAACTCTATAAATAGGAGAACTGGAAAATCACCATTCCAAATTGTATATGGGAGTAGCCCAAGGACTGCACCAGAATTGAGAAAGATAGAACAAGGGGAGAGGACAAGTGCTGAAGCGAAAGAATTTGCTGAACATATCAAGCATCTACATGAGGAGGTTCAAGCACACATTACCAAGATGAATCAAGAGTATAAAGCTAGGGCTGATCAAAGGAGAAGACATAAGGAATTCCATGTAGGGGATCTAGTCATGGTGCACTTACGAAAAGAAAGATTTCCAGTCGGTACTTACAATAAACTAAAAATGAAGAAATTTGGCCCTTGCAAAATTTTGAAGAAACATGACTCAGGAAATGCATATGAAGTGGAGCTGCCAGATGGTATTCACATTTCTCGCATTTTCAACATTGCAGATTTAATAGAGTATCATGATGATGGTGCAGATGATGAGCTGGTGTTAGAGCCATGTCCAATTCTTGCTTCTAAGAAGGAGGAGATAGAAGACATTTTAGATCATCATGTGGGTAGGAGTACCAGAAATAGGCAGTATGAAGAGTATTTGGTCAAATGGAAAGGACGATCGATCGAGGACTCAACTTGGATTTTAGCAGCTGAGGTTTCCCATTTGGGATCTCCTCTACCATCCATAAAGTGATAGGGTCACTTTTCAATCTACCTTGGGTGTCTGATGCAGGAGCATCCAGAGGTATAAGAGCAATCCTGTGTCACCCAAAAAAAAAAAAAAGTACTTAGACTTAGTTCCTGTTTCATGTGTTTTCATTTTTGGATACCCATTTGGGTCAAATAAAGGTTCCAACTCTCACAGTTCCACTATCAGTGTGTTTGAAAATCCCAAAAAAATAAGAGCATGCAATTTGGCCATCATATTGGTGACCTAGAAGGAGTGAATTGGCCAGATGAATGTAATTGTGATTTAGAGCATTCCAAAAAAATAATCAGGTCAAAAGGCCCCACGGTTCGAAAGTTATTGCAGTTTTTCGAGTTTTGGAGACCTCCTAAGAATGTTTCAAAGTCAGGTTAGGGGCATTAAATGACCTTGAAAAGGGACAAAAAATGGGGGATGAGCGAAGCTGGTCCATAGGCTATAGAGCACTTCGAGAGCTTTTCGAAAATGTAAACGGCTCGTCAATTGGACCTACGGTTCAAAAGTTATGCCTCCTGAAAGTTCGATTATCATTTTTGGATTCTTCTAGATTTGCACCAACTTCTAACGCAGCTTTCGGAACCTTCTATTTGGTTGGTGGATGCCTACTAGCACTTTCTAGAATGTACTCCTAGTCCTTAACCCTTCAGGGTCTATTTAAGGAGATTTCTGGCAATGTAAAAGGCAGTTCGAAGTGGAGTTTGAGAGGAGGTACTAAAAGGAGAAATTATCTCCAGATTTATGCTATTGTAAGCCCTTAGGGCATTTTTTGAAGTTGATTTTCTCTGTACTATTTGTACTAGCTTATTTTCTTAGTTAATATAATTTCCCCTTTTTTGTTGTGTCCATTATGTTCTTCTGTTGTGTCCCCATCATTCATGCTTAGGAGGAAAGCATCCTGTTGAGTTGCCAAAAATGTTGGCTATTTTTGGCCCCATTTAGCCCATCATTGATAAATGATCTAAGAAAACTTCAATGGGTTGAATTCTTTATAGTGAGTTAACAAGCCAAAAAATTGTAGTTAACATTTCATGTTGTCTACATTTTCTATTTTTTAATGTCACTTTCATACCTTTTGCAAAATAATGAAGTTTTATATTTCACAAAGCTTCCTTCCTTGTCTTTGCAAAATAGTGACATTAGTTCATTTTGAATGCTCTACATGTTCCCTTTCTATTGGACTGATAGGTTGTGCTTCATGGAATATGGTTAACCTTCATGTTAACCCATTGTGCTATTTTGTAGGGTTCATTTTTGGTAGCCTCCAAAATAGAAAAATCCTTTGTTTCTTCTTTCACCATTCATCAGGAAATGTGCCAACCATTAGATTTCAATTATTTTTTCATCTACATTTTGGTCAAATTTAACTTCATAAAAATTTCATACAATACAAATATATTTAGAAAATGCATGTTTGACCAATAAATTGGCTTTCCTTTCCTATGAGGAGGAGTGGTGTCAAGCAACAAAATCAAATCTTCTTGGATTGAAAGTATCCAATTATAGTGAATAGTCCAATCTATGCATCAAAACTATGGACCTTGATACTGGCAGATAGATCTTGGCATGGATTAGGCTCAAACTATCAAGATCAGGCTTGTGATCACAATGTGGATGCTCATGGGTGCATTGAAAAATTTTCCACACAAAGAAATGTTTACCCACCGAATCGCAATGTACTGATCTAATTTGGGAGACATTTGGGGATATGTCTAAGATCTCATGCTCAGACTAGTGATATTTGTGATGCATTGGACTAGTGCTCAGATGTATGACATAGAGAAAAACATACTCAATGAAAAGTCAGATAGTGTGGCTCTTGAGTGCTCCAATGGGTGTGTGAAAGTCAAATTATGGTAGTGGTGGATGTTTCAAAGAAAATAATCCCACATTCACTAGTACTATTATTAATTAGCACTTTAAATTCAAAGGTGCCCACTCGATCTCTAAGGGCCCATTTGGTTGCAGGTATAGGAATGGAGAATATGAATGGAATATTGGGAATAAGAATGGCTATTCCAATAACAACTATTTTTTGCAAAGGGTATAAGCTCATTTTAGAGGGAAAATGGGAATATATATTCCTATTCCCTATTCCAATTGATGAATCAAACATAAAATAGAAAACCTATTTTGAATTTTATATTTATGTTCTATTAGCCAAATGGGCCTAATGGTAATGAGGCAGATGATTCTGTTCAAGTGATTGACATTTAGTACATGGTTGCTATGTGCACAACTTGCATAATGTACTCAAGGGCCTATAAATTTCAACATCCCCACTAAACAAGTACAATGGCCTTTCCCTATATATTTTTCATAAAATAATATGCCGAATTGAAAAGAAAAAATTCACATAATATGCAGATATGAGATTCATAGAATTTGTAGATCCAGAAATTGACTTAAATTAAATTCAAAGATTCATGTCAACTTGAAAATCACGCTTTCAAGACTGGTTTGAAATTTATTTTTGTCTCAATTTTGACTTTCACTAAATATAGGTAAAGTTATAGACAAACTTTGTGGAAACGACCACTTCGACAGCATGGTGGGGCCAGATTTTGCTCTAGATGTTCCCAATAGCTACTAATACCCTAGATTTGAATCGTGGCCCTCCAAAATATGAGACAAATTATGTCCTCCAATGGCTAACCAATGAATGTTAATTCAACTCTAATACCATGTAAGAATACACCTCAAGCTCTAATACCATGTAAGAATTTACCTAAGGCAAAGAATGAAAATTCCAATATCTAGAAGCTTAATTGATAACACAAGAGAGAAAACTTATATAATCCAAATGACTTGATTCATTAACGATCAAAATAATTATGGGATAATTAGATAATGAGATTTAGATATAATACATGTAGAAGTGCCTAAAGAATACAATATAACTAGGAATCATGCAAGTGATAAGCATCACAACTAAGGACATGTACACCAAAGGTAGATCATCCTCCATTGTGCATGAAAGTATGTGCATGAATGAGAGGATAAGAATAGAAAGTTGTATCACACAAAGAGGTGTGAGACAACATGTGCTCAAATAAAGTGTAAACTCTTATGTCTCTATATGAAAACTAATATGAAAATGCATTATCCTAAGTAAACTTAAGTAAAGTGTAACTAGTAATATTCAATTACACTAACAAACACATTGCAAAGGATCATTATCATATCCTAGATCTATTAGTTGGTGATGGATAATTAGGGAAGTACTGTACATTATTCATAATTCTTTAAAAAAAATTTGGGCTATGGCTGATGTATGTCTGACATATGGCTGACATGTTGTAACCCAAAACTGGCAAAAATACTTGTATAAAAGGGCTTAGGGTTAGGTATCTTTTATAATGTGTGATGTGAAAATTACTTCTTACGATGGTATTGAGTTGTAAGGGATTACAAATTATAATCAACTTTTAATCACTAGATCATAATAATATTGGACTTGTCATTTGGTGGGCGTAGCTTAGGGTTTGGGTGAACCACATTAAATCTTGGTGTCTTGTGTTCTTTTTTTGTGTGATTCATTATTCTCAAATATTATTTATATTTGCATGTAATTGTTAGTTATGTTTGTGGTTTAATCCTAACAAGTGTTATCAAAGTGAGGTTGTTTTTTCAGTTATCCTCTACAGGAAAGTCTCATGGTTGAGTGGGAGCAATAGAAGATGAGGGTAAGTTAAAGGTTAACAAGTTTAATGGGCATAACTTTCAATTATGGAAGATACAAATAGAAGACTATCTTTATCAAAAGGATTTATGGAAGCCGTTGGAAGGAAAAGCCAAAAAAAAGAGAACTATAATAGATGAGGACTAGGAGATTTTAGATAGAGAGGCACTTGGAAGCATTCAATAATGCTTAGCACCATTAGTGACATTTAACATTACAAAAGAGAAGATGATGAAAGAGTTGATGCAAACCCTAGCAACACTATATGAAAAGCCCTCTGCTTCAAACAAGGCATTTCTCATGAAGTGCTTATTTAATATGAAAATGAAAGAAGGTGGATCTATTGTAGATCATTTAAATGAGTTTAATACTATTACTAGTCAGTTATCTTTTGTGAATATTAATTTTGATGAAGAAATTAAGACTCTCTTGATTTTGTGTTCTTTGCCTAAAAGCTGGAATGACTTAGTAATGGTTGTGAGTAATTCCATTTTTTGATCTAATACCCTAAAATATGATGATGTGATTGGTTTGATTTTGAGTGAGGAAACTTGTAGGAAAACTTCAAGTGGATCTACATCAAGAAGCTCTTTGAATGCACAAAGCAGAGGCACAATGATTGAGAGAGGAAATAGTTCTAGAAATCATGGGAAATCAAGAAGAAAGTCAAAGGGAAAGAGGTCTCAATCTAGAGGACCGAGAGATTACTGGTACTATGGTAAACCAGGGCATAAGAAGAAAGATTGTTGGACTCGAAAGAACAATGAAGGAGATAAACCAGAAGGAAAAAAGGAGGCAAATATGGTAAGTAACAAATCTAAAGAGGATGTTTTGCTTCTTTCCTTAGAAAATGTTGATGATTTATGGATTTTAGATTCTGGTGCTTCATTTCATGCTACACCCCATAGAGGTTATTTTATTGATTATGTCCAAGGGGATTTTGGGCTTGTTTATTTGGGGGATAATGAACCCTGTTAGATTGTTGGAAAGGGAGAAGTTAAGATTAACTTGTAGAATGGGAATCATTGGCTACTACATGAGGTAAGACATGTTCCAAGGCTGAGTAGGAATTTAATTTCACTATGACAACTTAGTGATGAGGGTTGTGTAGTTATTTTTAATGAGAAAAATTGGAAGGTTTCAAAAGGTTCCCTTGTAATAGAAACATGTGTGAAAGTAGGCACCTTATATCTTTGTACAAGTCAT
The DNA here is from genome assembly GCA_028749045.1 of Cupressus sempervirens. Classification (NCBI taxonomy): domain Eukaryota; kingdom Viridiplantae; phylum Streptophyta; class Pinopsida; order Cupressales; family Cupressaceae; genus Cupressus; species Cupressus sempervirens. The sequence goes on from CM053785.1 coordinate 84,769,219, forward strand.
ACTTTTCTTTCTACTTTGATTGTTTCAGAGAAAAATGAATGTTCAAGAACGGTTGCTACAGTTGAGCAAGGAGAACAAACAGTTGTTGTAGCTTCTTATACAATGCTATGGCACAACAAACATGGGCACATGAGTGAGAAAGGTATGAAATTACTTCATTCAAAGAAAGTTTTACTAGGTCTAAAACATGTCAATATGGATTTCTATGAAAGTTGTGTGTATGGAAAACAAAAGAGATTGAGTTTTGTGAAGAGTGGGAAGGAAAATTAAAGTGAGAGATTAAAGATTGTGCATACAAATGTATGGGGACTAGCTCAGGTATCTTCCCTTGGTGTCTCTCATTATTATGTTACATTTATTGATGATGCAACTAGGAAAGTATGCATTTATTTCCTTACACAAAAATTTGATGTATTTCAAACCTTTAAGAAATGGAAATGCTTGGTTGAAAATGAGACTAGTAAGAAATTAAAATGTCTCAGATCTGATAATGGTGGTGAGTATTGAAGTCATGAATTTGAAAATTATTTCTCCTTTAATGGTATTCATACACAAAAAATTGTTCCACTTACTCCATGGGAAAATGGAGTGGCTAAACGCATGAATATGAATATAATGGGGCATGCAAGGAACATGAGGTTACATGTTGGGTTTCTCTTAAACATGTGGGTAGAGGTTGTCAATATTGTTGTATATTTGATTAATAGAGGCCCCCCTAATCCTTTGGACTATGATATTCCAAAAGAAGCATGGAGTGGTAAGAAGGTGAGTTATTCTTTTCTCAAAATATTCGTTGTGAAGCATTTGCTCATACAGATTTTGAAAATAGAACCAAGATGGAAGCTAAGTCAAAGAAATGTGTCTTTGTTGGATATGACATTGATGAATTTGGTTATAGGCTTTAGTATTTTAAAAATTGTAAAATTGTTGGTAGTAGGGATGTCATATTCAATGAGAAAATGTTGTACAAAGATCTATTGCAGCGACATGAGAAGAAAGAAGATGATTATGTAGTGTTGGATGATACTCTAAAAGATGATGTTCCAGCAATTCTTCATGATCTGCAACAACTACAACAATAAATACCACACACCCTAGTGAATGTTAGATGGTCAATAAGACTAAGTAGACCTCCCGAAAGATTTTCTCCCTTTTTGTATTCTATTTTACTTATTGATGCTGGTGAACTAGATTGTTATGATAAAGCTCTCTAGGTGGATACTAAGACTCAATGGGAGTCTACAATGGTAGAAAAAATTGACTCCTTGCTAAAAAATAAGACTTGAAATTTATGCAAGTTGTCAGCAGGTAAACGAGCTTTATAGAGTAAATGGGTTTATAAGTTGAAAGAAGAGGATGAAGGTAAGAAAATATTTAAAGCCAGGTTAGTTTTAAAAGGATTTGCATAGAAAAAGGGCATTAATTTTGATGAGATATTCTCTCCTGATGTAAAAATGACTTCTATTCATACTATTTTAAGTATTGTGGCTACTGACTTAATGTTAAAACAACCTTCCTTCATGGTGATTTGGATGAATAGATATATATGGAATAGCCATAAAGATTTGATGTCAAAGGTAAGGAGAACTTAGTGTGCAGATTGAAATTTTTTTTATATGGCTTGAAGCAAGCACCTCGGCAATGGTATCTGAAATTTGACAGTTTTATGCATGAGCATGGATATTGTAGGTGTTATTCAAATTATTGTGTTTATTTTAAGAGGTTTGATGATGATAACTACATTATTTTATGTTTATATGTTGATGATATGCTTGTAGCTGGGTCTAACATGGATCACATTAGGGGGTTGAAATGCGAATTAGCACATGCATTTTCTATGAAGGATTTTGAGGCAGCAAAACAAATCCTTGGTATGAAGATTTTTAGAGATAGGAAGAATATGAAATTGACATTATCTCAGGTTGATTATATTGCAAAGGTGTTGCAACATTTCTCTATGGAGAATGCTAAAGCTATCAACACACCTTTAGGTGGTCACTTCATGTTGACTAAGGAGATGTGTCCAAAGACACAAGAAGAGGAGGATAAGATATAGGAAGCTTGATGTATGCTTTAATATGTACAAGGCTAGATATTGCATATGTAGTGAGAGTCATTAGAAAGTATATGAGTCATCTAGGGCTTGAGCATTGGAATGTTGTAAAATGGATTCTCAGATATTTGAGAGGAACGTCCAATAAGTGTCTATATTTTGGAGGCTCTAGTATTGATTTGTAGGGATATGTTGACTCAAATTTGGCAGGGGATATTGATATCAAATGAAGTACTACAAGTTATGTATTTACTGTTAGTGGGGCAATAGTGAGCTGAGTTTCTAGGTTACATAAGGTGAATGCTTTATCCACTACAGAGGTAGAGTATGTTGTTACTATAGAGGAAGCCAAGGAGATGCTATGGCTTCAATTCTTCTTGGAAGAATTGGGGCACCCCCAAAAGGATTTTTTTTTTTGATAGATAGTCAAAGTGTCATTCATCTTGTGAAGAATTTTTCTCTACATTTAAACACAAAACACATACAATTGTGGTATCATTTCACTTGGTCAGTTTTGGATGATGGATAGTTAAAGCTGGACAAGATGCATACCAATGACAATCCATCAGATATGTTTACAAAGGTAGTGACAAGGGAGAAGTTGAACTCCTCTTTAGCTTTGGTTGGTCTTCTAGACTAAATAGAATAAAAGAACAACTGAGTCCAAGAAGGTTTGATCTAGTGGGAGCCCCATTGTGAGGCCTTGTCCCAACCCATCATAGCATAGTTGATACTTTACTATTTTGATACTCATGACTCGATATGTCAAGACACTATCAGATACTTTGAACATATTATATTATTTCATGTCGTGTGATGTTGTACTTTCAGATATTTGATTTCATTATTTAATGTTTTATGAACATGTAAACTGATGAAGTAGTGTAGAAAGTGAATGTAGAATTAACATTTTGATTATGCAATTTAATGATTTAGTATATGAGTAGAACAAGATTAACAATTGATTATTTGAAAATGGATGTTTTAATTTATGTGATTTCCCTGATATGTTATATACATATATGCATGTGACCTTCTTAAGCTACTGATGTGTGCAACGAGTGTGCAGGATATTTTAGCCAAAGAATCTAATGGAGAAACGAAACTGAACCCTATGTGCCATTTGTGGAAACTTTGTTGTTCATATTTTATTTGTATCATGAGATGTATGAATGTATCATTCTGTATTTTGTTTATGTTAATGTTTCGTAATAGTATTTTTTTATAGTGTTGCTTGACACTCGTGAATTGTATATGCATTCTATCATGCTAGGTAGGGTTAACTGAGTAACCTATGGACCTAATTCAGACTAAGTTAGTGACCTTTTTGCTAATCATTGAGTAATTGAAGTTAATTACCCTAATCTTGATTAGTGAGTAATCTGCATTTTAGAAGGTTGTTAGAAAGCCCTAAATTTTCCTAGCATTTGTTAGGCCCCTAATTAATCCTAAAAGCCTTAAAACATGGAATCTAAGTACCCAAGGGGTATGGGAATGGGTTGGGGGCATTTTCCACCCCCTTAGCCTCTTTTATTGACTTTTATGGTCACTTAAAAAGTCTATTTTTGCTTTAGTGCGAAAATTGAATTTTGTTACCATGGGTTGAATGACCTTAACTCCACTTAGAGGTTAACCTTAGGTTTAGATGAGTTAGAAGCCTCTAGAAAGTTATGCAAGTGGGGGAAGTTATTGTAATTTAGAGGTAGTTGAGTTTTGATCTTATTTAGAGGCATTCTTGAGAAGGTTTTTGGTTGTTACCCAATCTCTAGTTTTAGAGAGAAGTCTTCGAAGATTGAAGGTAAGGTAGGAAAAGATCTTCTCAACTTGTTCATTTTACCATAACTTTATTGTAAAGGAAGGAGTTCTTCATCTCCTTTTTTCATGTTGTTCATGTTACTCATGTTGTTTCATGCTTGGTTCATGCTTATGTTATTGTGTTGTTCATTGGTATGCTTGTATGTATGTTGGGTATGCTTGGGAGGGATTGAATCATGTTTCCTTGAATGGTTTTTCTTCATGTTTTGCTTCAATTTCGAAGGGATTTTGTGGTTTTTTGGCATTACTCACCCTTGGATAGGAAGAAGTGGCCATGTACAGGGGAAGGGCTTTAGTTGGAACCCAATAGTGTAGAGTCTCTTCTCATGACAAGAAGAGGGAAAGAGGGTAGGGTGTTATGGGCCCCTACTTGTCATCACATACCCTATTTTAGAATTTTGAAAATTGAAGACATGGAAGAATGAAAATCTTTGTAATATTGGCCTCGAAAGGGCATTTGTGGAAGAATGAAAGTTCTTGAATTTTTAGCCTCGAAAGGGCTATGTTGTGGTATAGTGATCAATATCTCCTATTGGAAAATCCACCTTCTCCCTAGTTTGGTTCAATGTTGGACCTATTTTGCAAACCGGGATGGGAATGCATGTTTGTTTAGTTCTTCATGTTATGCTTGATTTGTCTCTAGGTTAGTTCTTGTCTTCTCCGTGATCACTGTGATGTATTGAAGATTTTGAAAGGATCCCTTGTTAAGGACCAAGAATAGAATTCAAATTTGTATTGCATTATGATGTAAAAATCTTCTTAAACTCTTGTTGTAGTGGCAAGGATGTCAAATTTTCTTACGGGTTCTTTCTCGATGGAGCCTTGAACCAGGTTGATTAATAGAAGAGAAAAGATTGAGAAATTTTCTTGTATTATATTTTATGTTATTCAGATCTTGCATATGTGTGTTGATAGATAGATAAAATGGTGATGATCAATTATGCAATTTTTAAGTTCAAATTTATGTTAAAGAGAAATTGTATTGGATGAGAACTACTTTTGCATTACTACGAATCAACATTAAAAAAAATTCATAATATTGTCTTTAGTTAATTTGATATTTTGAATATAAATCCTATTAGAAAAAAGAATAGATATATACATACCCTTTGTTTATTTATATATATATATATATATATATATATATATATATATATATATATATATATATATATATATATGACACTTAAAAAAATTTGTATTCCTAAGAAAATAATAACACATAGAAAAAAAAAATGTCCCCAAAGAGTAAAAGAAAACTCTCTACTTTTTGTATGTAAAAAATAAAAAAAAACACTTAGAGTAACAGAGAATATTCTAAATTGATTTTAAAAAATAAAAAAATAAAAAATGATAATACCTTTGCTCTAATCAATTAATTAAAAAAAAGAAAAAGAAAATGGGGAAAGAAATAGCTAAAAAGCACTTGCTTAACTTTATATCATTACTCTCCTTCTTACCAATAAAACTTTTAAAAACATTAACCCCCACATGCCATTGCAATGATGATGTCACCTTGCTTTTCCATAAATTCGTAGTCAAATCTTGATCTCATGGCAAGTTGTAAAGTGGGGGGTGGTTGAATAGTTTAACATTTAAAAATAAAGTTTCAAACAAACTTTGACCTTTTTGTAGGGGTCTTTAATGTGAGGCCAGCTCACATGCCAAGTTGTTTATGGGCTAATTTAAGAAGTAGATTTGTTTAAGTTGTTTTTTTTCAAGGATCAAAGGAAGGCTCACTGAGCCTAAAAGTAGGGTAGATAAAGTTTTTAGAAAGGTAAGTTTGTTTTAGTGTTAGTAATCGATGGTTTCTTATTAGTTTAGATTAGTTCAGATTTGTTTTTAGTTGATATTTATTTTAAGTTAGTATGTTTTATTAGTATTTAATTTAGTTAAGATTTTTTTTTTTGTTAATATTTATTTTAAGTTAGTTTGTTTTATTAGTATTTAAATTAGTTAAGATTTGTTTCTAGTTAATATATATTTTAAGATAGTTTGCATTAATTCAGTTTAATATTAAGGATTGTTTAATTTTTAAGTTAGATTTAGTTTAATCAAGATGGTATGTAATAAATGTTATTAATAATATAGATTAATTTAGTGTTTTTGTTAATGGTAGTGAATATATGTTAAATTAATAGGTAATATTATTTTGTTTTGTTTTATGGTATAACCGTATTTAGTTTAATTAATATTGTTGTTATTATTAGGAATATTTTTTTATTTCTATTAAATCATAGATTTAAATAATATTAAAATTATAATTAAAGTCTAACGGAGGATGTAATATTATTTTAATTAGAAGTTCTTTTTAAGTTCAAATGTTTCAAAATAATTAGTTTCGTAATTAGTTAAATGGCTATTCGAATTATTTAAATATTTTAAAGGTAAATAAAGGTGTTAATGAGTTAAACCTTTTAACTTACTAAAATTAGTTTTTTAAAATTAATTAATCGATTAAACAATGAAAGTTTTTAATTTGACGATCTATTCTTACCTGTTGATTTTATACTTATCTTAGTAAACTTAATTATCTTAAGTTTTAAAAAAAAATAGGTGTTTTTTTTTTTGTCCTCGTATTTTGGGCATGACACCCATGTGGTAGTGATATTGCTACATGACCAATCTTCAAGTGGGAGATTATTGTTTAGTGTGGAACCTAATCATTCCCCAAGTGGGAGAAGTGACTAGTCAGGGAAGTGCTATACATACTTCATAATGCTTTGAAGAAGTATTGTACATACTTCATAATTCTTTAAAACAAAATTGGGTTGTGGCCAATGTACGACTGACATATGGCCAACATACGACCGACATATGGTCAACATGTTGTAACCCTAAAGTGGCAAAAATAATTGTATAAAAGGGCTTGGAGTTAGGTATCTTTTATAATATGTGATGCAAAATTACTTCTTGCGGTAGTATTGAGCTATAAGGGATTATGGATTGTAATTAGGTTGTAATCATTGGATCATAATAATTTGGACTTTTTGTTTGGTGGACATAGCCTAGGGTTTTGGTGAACTATGTTAAATCTTGGTGTCTTGTGTTCTTTTTCTGTGTGATTCATTATTTCCTAATATTGTTTATATTTGCATGCAATTGTTATTTATGTCCATAATTTAATCCTAACAAGATCATGAGAATCCAATTGAAGTAGAGATAAACAAATTTATTACCCTAGCTGATACATATACAAATGTGATGGAACATGATAGTTCTCATGAAATTTAGAAGAAACTACAATCGCTCTATGAAGGTAACAAATTTGTGCAACAAGAAAAGCTACAAATCCTGAAAGGAAATTTGGAATTTAAATGGACAAGAAAAGATGAAACAAATAGAACATATGTGCAAAAGGTAACATAAGTTGATTGTGGAATTAGAACTACTAGAGGAACTATTACTGAAGATGAACTTAGGCCATAGATTCTCAAGTCTTTTCCATCTTTCTATGACACCAAGGTTGGTGCTATTAAAGAAATAAGAGAAATTTTAGATGTGACAATAGATACATTGGTTGGTAAGTTATTTGCATTTTAAATGATTAATTTTGAGATGCTTTATCCAAAGTAGAAGAAAAATTTAAATTTTTAATTTATAAGGGAAATAATAAGATTGAATATGATTGTTGTACTAATTTTAAAAGATTTGGTAGATATGCTAAGGAATGGGAAGAGATTGAGGAAGAGGAAAGAAAGCTAGATTAATTGGAAGCTTTGATTGCAAAAAGGATATTTAGAGGCAAAGGTAAGTATGAAGGAAATCTACCTTTGAAATGTTTTTCATGTAATAAGATAAGTTATTTTACATCTAGATGTCTTGAGAGAATCCATAAGCTAGATGTCTTGAGAGAATCCATAAGCATAAACCTAGGAAGTTCAAGCTTAGATATTAGAATAAAATTTATTACATTGCTAGTGATGGTGCTACTGATGATGAATCCAAAAACAGTGAAGAAGAGATTGTATTTATTTCTATTAAAGATGAAATCTCTATGATTGAAGAAAAATCCTTAGTTGCCTTAACTGATAAGAAGAATGAATGGATAATAGATAATGGATGTTCACCTCATATGACATTAGATGTTCATAAATTTGTAAAGCTTGATAAGTATGATGGTAGTGTCATTAGATTCGATGACAACACTCCTATTTGATCGAAGAAAGAGGTTCAATAAATCTTGATGAAAAGAATTATATTGGTGATGTTTTATTTGTTGATGGACTAAACCATAAGATTTTGAGTTTTGGATAGTAGGTTGACAAAGCCTACAATCTACAATTCAAAGATGGAATGTACACTATTACAAAAGAATCTAAAGTTGAGATTGCATCTAGAAAAAAAATTATAGGTATTGTATTTCATTTAAATTTTTTGGAGTAATTAGTTATTTTCTAATTAACTCTATTCTACTTAAGGTAAAATTTAGGTATATAATAATTCATGCAACCTAAATTTTACCTTTTATGGTTTTGATCTCCTTTATAAGGATGATCTCTCTTTGTAATCTTATTTATTCACTTTTGATTAATAACATGCAATGTAGGTTTTACCTTTTAGTATTTTGATCTCCTTTATAAGGATTGATATCTTTGTAATTATTAATTCATTCAATATATTTTTGTTTGATTCAATTATAATGTCTCCTCTCTGGATCTATGAATTCTAGCCTCCATTGCTTTTGCTTCTCTATTTCTGCGATAGGTGTTTGCATGTAGGTTATTCTTGGGAGCTATGGGGTGGATCTTTCATCAACTTCAACATGATATTAGTGCTTCAGATCTTCATGTCCCAATTGTTTTTGTAAGAGGTTTGACTCAGTTTTCAAATCTATATTTTTCTCTTTCATAAAATTTTAGTTTTTAAAGGTGTTTTGTACTAGATCTAGGAACTCACTCTTTTATAGGGTACTTTGAGCCCAAAGGGACATCACCGTTGAGCTCAGAGTGCTAAAAAAAACCTCATTTTTATACAAAATATGTCTAGTTTGGACATTGTTGAAATCTAAGGAAAAATTCTTTCAGCCCAAGTATGTACCTACCTTGGACTCAAAATTCGAGGCAACAATTTTTTGTTATAAAAAAAATTGCAATTTTTTTAAAAGAAAAGACATGTGTTAATTTTGGGGAGGTGCATGCAAAATTGGATAAGAAAGGCGTGCATTTTTTAATCACCCAAAAATGATCTCCTAGACCATCAACCCCTTTCTAGCAATTTTGCTAAATTTATTAAATCACTTATTTGATCAAATCATAAAAAAATAATTTATTCAATTTTATCCTATAGTTTGACCACTATATCCCAAGTCACCATTTTAACTAAAAGGAACATGCCCCCTTTAATTAAATGAAAGACCCCATTCCCCACATATCCTAAGTTGTGCACACATAAAGTATTATTCCCACTTTAAAAATCAAAGAAAAGCCTTTTTTTTCTCACATGGGGCACAAAAGTCAAATCTTGATTACGATTGGTGGAAATGCTTGTGCATATGGATCACTCCACTTTCATCCTTTACCCTTGATTAAATCCATCTTGCCTCATGATCTCTATCATTTTTTATTCATTAAAAGGTAGATATCTCTCCTCATTTCACAACCACTCATTTTGCACTAACATTATGTTGTAGGAATTCTAGGTACTCTTGGGAGCTTACAAAGACTTGTGCATACCCTCATCCATAGTTGTATATCATTGTAGTTTAATCTCATGTTAGCATTAGTTTAGTTTCTCTTTTAAGTAGTTTCATAGAACATCTAGCTTAAGGGACTATAACACTTCATTTGTTAGTTTAGCTTCATTCTATATCCTCATTTAGCTTAGTTACGATTGTTCATTGCATTCTCATAGAGATTCTTGAACACTTGCATCCTTTCTCTTATTTGTGAACCTCCCATTTCATGGTGTACCTTGAAAGGGGGTATATTTCTTGTTTCAAATGTTGAGAATAACTAAGAGGGTGGGGGTGAATCAATTACTCAAGGTCAATATGTACCACTTGAACAATTAAATAATAAACACTTCATTGTTCTACTTATCCTATTGTTTCTCAGTCTATATTGTAAAACTATCATAAAAATAACTTGCATTGCATAATGAAAACATTATCAAATGTAAACACACATAAAAAATTCATCACATTTTTGACACTAGGATTTTACGTGGAAACCCAATTTGGGAATAACCACCAGCAACATGTCACTCTTTTTCACTCTTTTGAAGTGAGCCATGTTAGGAGCCAACCCTATTAAATCTTACAAAACACATTATTAAATGTGACCTAGTTAAAGGATTTAATCACCCTGTTAGGAGTGACCTTGTCAAAGAACTTTGATCATTCCATTTAATATGTCACCCAGTTAAAGGATCTACACAAATTGTTAAGTCTTCAAATGATTGTTAGGCAAACTTTTGTTAAAAGGATTTCAATACAAACTGTTTACAATGATAAGAAAGAAAATAGTAGGTTTTGATATATGTGATTACAACTCACTTTTGTAGGTTCATATCTCAAAAAATTAGTCTAATCTTCTCACCAACACTCAACACTTCTACTCTAATTCACTCATCAATAACAACATCACATATGCAAGCTTTCTCCTTTAGCTTCACATTCACTCACACTCTTGTGTGTTTCTGATCATCCTCACTCTATATGTCTCTCTTCACATACAAGCTCACACATACACACACACACACACACACACAACACCAATTTTTTCACTCTATATCTCTTTAAATAGGAAATTCACACATTACCATTTTCTACATCCACTATAGATCTTAGGGTTTATGATCAACTTCAACTTGATTCAATGTATCTGTCCATCTTCTTGATCATCCTCTAGAAACTTCTCTCGAATTTGTCTATTAGGTCTTTAGCTAATTGTATCATCTTAAAATGGAAGCACTTCCATGTTAAGAGTGTTTAGCCCTCTTAGTAAGTGGTTTGGGGTCATTTCAAGCACCTTGAATGGGTCTTTGACTTGGATCTAGCTTTTTCCCCTATTTTGCCCCCTTTTCCACTTTCTTTTTACACTTTTATGGCATTTTGTATTGAAATCCTAGGATTCTTGACCTCAAGGTCAAGGACAACCTTAGGTCAAGGTTGACCTTCTAGGTCAAGGATGACCTCAACCCTGACCCAAGGTGCAAATTTCAAGGTTCCATGATTTTCAGATGTTGGGTTTAAGAAAGAATTGTTTTCCCACTCCTCGGTCAACTATTTTGGTCTTCAAAATGGTAAACTCTTAAATTTTATTTAATATAGGTCCATTTCTAGGGGTTAAGGTTAATTGGGATTTAATGCTACCATGATAGCCTTCTCTAGAAGTTTATGCCCTAGATCTCTATATAAGGAATCCTTCCTCTCTCATTTGATCCATTTACTTTCTTTGAGTGAATCTACTATCTAATATCCATTATCTTGTGACCTATGAGCAAGAATTCAAGCATTCAAGCCTTCAAGAGTTTGAGCATTCAATTTATCAAGGAGATCCATTAATAGCCATTGAAGGATTCAAGCTCTATAGAGCCCTCTTGTTGAAGATTCATCCATTTCCATTCAAGCCTCTTCCTAATCTAAGATCTATTCAAGATTGGTGTTGAATATCTAAGATAATTGATTTGAGACATCCTACATCCTATTCTACATTCATTTGGAGCATCTGTACTTGTGGATTCAAGGATTTGAATCCTCCACAAGGATTTCAACATAAGAAAGGTGAATAGTTCCATTTACTTTGTTTATACATATTATTTCAATTACATATCAAGGTTGATTCCAAACTAGGGTTTGACCAAGGAAAACCCCCCATCCAACAAAAAAAACCATTTTTCTTGCAAGTGTAGGTGTGGAACAATGAATATCAGTGCAGATTTGAGTACCCTTTTCGACAAACTTTCAAGATTTGCAAAAAAAAATTCCATCAGAGTAGTGCAAGTCAAGGTCAACTTTTTGGATCAAGGTTGACTTTTTAAGGTCAAGATCAACTTTTTGGGTTAAGTTCAACTTTCTGGGGTCAAGGGAAACTTTGTCACCCTAGGTCAAGGTTGACCTACCCTCAGAAAAGAAAAAGATTTTTGGGTTTTGTAGATCTCACAGTTTTGATTTGGGAATGCAAAAATCAATAGTTTATGAGACTGTTTGATAAGGTTTTCAACTAATTCTTTTCTGGAGGTAAGTACCTATATTTCTTCATTTCAATATCAGTCTCCTATATTTATATCCCATAACATATGAATCGATATGTATGTGTAAAATATGGTTTTAGGGTCTCTTTCATGTGCAATATTCTAAACCCTATTCATCACACATATTCTCCTATAAACTAATCTTCCCCTTGAATTTAATGATCCAACTCATCAATCTTATCTTTAACATGATTTAAATTTGATGTAGGAGCATCCTAGGTCTCCTTGTAATCCTACAACTTTGTTCTTTCTACTAGTTGCTACCGAGTTCCAATAGCTTTAGTCACTACCGAGTTCCAATTTCTAGTTGCTATCGAGTTCTAGTTTCTATTTGCTACTGAGTTCCAGTTGCTAGTTGCTATCGAGTTCCAATTTCTAGTTGTTATTGAGTTCCAGTAGCTTTAGTTGCTACTGAGTTCCAATTTCTAGTTGCTACCGAGTTCCAATTGCTACCAAGTTCCAATTACTAGTTGCTACCAAGTTCCAATTGCTACCGAGTTCATAGTTGAGTTCTAGTTGCTACCGAGTTCATAGTTGCTATCGTGTAATCCCTTTGGATGTCGAGCTCGTATGGATGCTAAGTGCCAGTTTTGGAAAGCTTTCTTTTGTCAAGTAATCTGTGTCTGGTTCCTGCTTGGGTTGACTTTGCTCACATTTAATTTTGGTATAGGTAGTTATATTTGCTGAGAGTCAAATTGTGGCTTCTCTATGTTCTAGAATGTTCTATAAACTATTTTGGCAAGTATAAATAGGATGTTTAGGCTTAGAGTTAGGGAAAATTTTGAGATATTTTAGAAAGAGTAGGGTATGAGTCTGGAAATGCGGATTTCAACTTGGATCATGGATCTAAGTTGTATTCTATATCTGGTCGTAACCTAAAAGGCCTTACAACTGGGCATGTATGTTGTTTACTTGATGAATTAAATAAAGATATCTTGTTCTCTCTCTCCTTGGTGTTGTGTTTGAGTTGTGTTTTCCACTGTGTTAACTCTTGTAGGGTGGTTTGGTTAGTTGGGTGAGCCTTTGGCCTTAGTTATTCATCCTCTTGCCTATGTCAGTTGGTATCAGACCTTGAGGTTCATCCTTTTGGAGATTGGATCATGTAGAACCCTAATTTGCATTTGGTTGTAGGGTGGCAGATCTGTGGATTTGACATATAATTTGTAGATGGTTACGATCTTGTAGGAACCTGATTTACGAAGATGGTTCATGGTAGAGGAAATAATGTTGATAATTTTATATTGGATTAGTTGAGACAAATTGCAACCAGATTAGATTCTATGGAGACAACCCAAAGGAGAGGAGCACATCTTGATGATGTAAGTGATGATGAAGAAACAACACCAAATCCTAATCAAGAACCTGAAGAAGACCAAGATGAAGCAAGATTGTTGAGAGAATTTTCTAGAGCGAATTCAAAGCCTACTATAGAAGTTGTTCCTTATGATGGAAAATTGGACACCAATGTTGTGTTGGATTGGATATATGATATGGAGAAGTTCTTTGAGTATGAAAACACTCCTGATAATAGAAAGGTGAAGATTGCAGTCACTAGGTTGAAAGGTCATGCATCTCTATGGTGGGAGCACTTGTAAACTAATAGACAAAGAAGAGGAAAGCAGAAGATCAGAACTTGGCCAAAGATGGTGAACAAGGTAAAGAAAAAATTCCTTCCTGTTGATTACCAAGTTAGCTTGTTGAGAAAGATGCAAAATTTGAAACAAAAGGACATGATTGTAAAAGAATATATCGAGGAATTTTATAGATTAGACATTAGATCTAGACATGTGGATGATGATGTTAAGAAAATTGCAAGGTACATTAATGGATTGAGATCTGGAATACAAGATGAGATAAGTTTTGTGAAGCTAGAAAATGTAGAAGAAGCATATCAATATGCCTTGAAAGCTAAGGAGATCTTGACAAAGAAGCATGAACAAAGATAGAGAGGTAGAGGTGGTAGATTCCAGAGAGGCAAAGGTAGATCTTATGGAGAAAGTGGCAAATATGATAGTTCTATGTAGGATAAAGACAAATCTAAATGGAAGAATGATGAAAAAGGCAAGACTGAATGGAAAAGTGGTAATTCTTACTGAGGAGGCACTAATTCTTATTGAGGAAGAGGTAATTCTTATTCTAGAGGTGGATTTCATGGTAATTATTTTAGATGTGGCAAAAAAGGGCATAGATCCTTTGAATGTAGATCTTCTGAAGGTGGGCAGAATAATAGAAATGCTATGATTCAAGAAGACATTGAGAGTTCACCAAGTGGACTTGAGGCTAGAGAAAATTTGATGGTGAGAAGAACTTTATGTAATAAGGGAGGTGATGAGGAACCTGTTTTAAGGAGAAGTCTTTTCAAGACAAGATGTAAGATGGATGGAAAATGCTGTAAAGTGATCACTGACAGTGAAAGTTCTAAAAATCTGGCATCAGAAGAGCTGGTTACAAAGTTGCAGTTGCAGAGGCTAAAACATCCCAAACCTTATCATGTTTCATGGATCAAAGATGAGCATAAGATATTGGTAAGTGAGAAATGCCTTGTGAAGTTCTAAATTGGACATTACTTTGACGAAGTTTTGTGTGATATTATGCCCATGGATTGTTGTCATATTTTGTTGGGTAGACCTTGGCAATATGATAGATATGTTGTACATGATAGAAGATTGAATCAATATACTCTTTGGGTAAATGGGAAGAAGCAAACATTGTTTCCTTTGATTGAAAGTCTAGATGAGGTTAATTATACTGCTATAAAAATTTGCATGGTTAATGGGAAACAATTTGAAAAGGATGTAAAGAAGAATCACATTTGTTTTGCTATAATTCCAAGAAAACTAAGTTTTGTCAATGGAGACCAAGTGCCAAAAAATAATGGTAACTGAGTGCTAGTCAATGGTGACCAAGTGACAAAAGAAACCAATGAAAGCCGAGTACTAGGAGAAATTGCAGAGTTGTTGAATGAGTATAAAGGAATTATTGCTGAAGATATTCCTGATGGTTTACGTCCTATAAGAAGTATAAGTCATTGTATGGATCTGATTCCTGGAGCTAGTTTTCCAAACAAAGCACCATATAGATTAACACCTGCAGAGAATGAAGAACTTAACAGACAAGTGCATGAGTTGTTGCAAAAAGGTTTGATCAAAGAAAGCTTGAGTCCATGTGTTGTACCTACTGTATTAGCACCTAAAAAGAATGGAAAACAGAGAATGTGTATCAATTCCAGAGCCATTGACAAGATAACAGTGAAATATAAGTTTCCTATGCCGAGGATGGATGGCATAATGGATTGTTTGAGTGGAGAAAATTATTTTATCAAGATTGATTTGAAGAGTGGCTATCATCAGATTAGAATCAAAGAAGGTGATGAATGGAATATTTCTTTCAAGAAAAAAGATGGTTTGTATGAATGGTTGGTTATGCCTTTTGGTTTGACTAATGCACCTAGTACTTTCATGAGGTTGATGAATGAAGTTCTGAAAAGATTCTTGGGTAAGTTTGTGATTGTTTATTTGGATGATATTATGATATTTAGTAAGACTAAGGAAGAACATCTTGAGTATATTAGACAAGTATTGTAGAGGTTGAAAGAGGAAAAGTTGTTTATTAATCTTAAAAAATGTTCTTTTATGCAAGATGAGATTGTGTATCTAGGATTTGTGATTTCAGCTAATCGATTGAGGATGGATCCTGAGAAGGTTAAAGCAATTTTGGAATGGCCTACACCTGAGAATATGAGTGAGGTAAGATCATTTCATGGTTTGGCTAGTTTTAACAAAAATTTTATAAAGAATTTCAGTGTTGTTTGTAATGCTATGACTGAAACAATGAGGGGAGATAAAAAGGAATTCAAGTGGACACATGGAGTTGATAAGAGTTTTGAGACTTTGAAACAAAAGGTCGCTAAATTACCTGTATTGGCTTTACCTGATTTCAACAAAGTATTTCAAGTTGAATGTGGTGCAAGTGGTAATGTAATAGGAGCTGTATTAAGTAAAGAAGGTAAGCCTGTTGCTTTCTTTAGTGAAAAGTTGAATGATGCTAAAAGGAAATATTTTGTGTATGATCAAGAGTTTTATGCTATTGTTCAAGCATTGAAGAAATGGAGACATTATTTGATGCCTAAGTAGTTTGTGTTGTATACTGATCATAAAGCTTTACAATACTTGGGAAGTCAACATAAATTGAATCAAAGACATATAAAGTGGGTTGAGTATTTGCAGAGTTTTACATTTGTGATCAAACATAAGAGTGGAGTTACTAACCAAGTTGTTGATGCATTGAGTAGAAGATGTTCTTTGTTGACTGAAATGAAGGTTGAAGTTCTTGGTTTTGATGAGATGAAAGAGTTATACAATGCTGATCTTGATTTTTTTGAGGCATGGAGAGAGTGCAAAGCACCAAATCTGATAGATCACATAAATAAGTATGATGAGTATTTCATTCAAGAAGGTATGTTGTTCAAAGGTATTCAGTTGTGTATTCCTAGAAGTCCTATGAGGTTGAATTTGATTAAGTAAAAGCATAGTGGTGGATTAGCTAGAAATTTTGGAATTGATAAGACATTGAGTTTGTTGAAATAGAAATATTATTGGCCACAAATGTATAAGGATGTTTAGAAATTTGTAAAGAGTTGTGGAGTTTGTTAGGTTGCAAAGGGAGTGAGTCAAAATACTAGTTTGTATACACCTATTACTATTCCTGAGAAACCTTGGACTGATATC
Source organism: Cupressus sempervirens (assembly GCA_028749045.1). Taxonomy (NCBI): domain Eukaryota; kingdom Viridiplantae; phylum Streptophyta; class Pinopsida; order Cupressales; family Cupressaceae; genus Cupressus; species Cupressus sempervirens. The sequence continues at coordinate 84,786,010 of CM053785.1, forward strand.
AGTATGGATTTTGTTCTTGGATTTCCTAAGACAGTGAAAGGGTATGATTCCATATTTTTTGTAGTGGATAGATTTTCTAAGATGGCTCATTTCATACCATGTAAGAAGACATCAGACATTGAGCATGTTGCTGAACTTTTCTTTAAAGAGATTGTGAGATTGCATGGATTACCAAGAAGCATTATTTCAGATAGAGACAATCAGTTTGTTGGTTATTTTTGGAAGACTTTGTGGAAGAAGATGGGTACTAAATTGAAGTTTAGTTCTACATTCTATCCACAAATAGATGGACAGACAGAGGTTGTGAATAGAAGCTTGGGTAATTTGTTGAGATGTTTAGTTGGGAATAAGTCGAGTAATTGGGAGATGGTATTGGCACAACCTGAATTTGCATATAACAATTCTGTGAATAGGAGTACAGGGAAGACACCTTTTGAGATTGTTACCAAAATGCATCCTAGAGGTATATCAAATTTGAGAGATGTTGCTGGTGAAGAAAAGAAAAGTGTTGCAGGAGAAGAATTTGTTGATTTTATGGAGTCTTTGCATAAGGAAGTGAAGTTGAGGTTGGAACAAAGCGATGATGCAGGAGCATCTGGAGGTATAAGGGAAATCCTGTGTCACCCAAAAAAAATATACTTAGACTTAGTTTTTGTTTCATGTTTTCATTTTTGGATACCCATTTGGGTCAAATAAAGGTTCCAACTCTCACAGTTCCACTATCAGTGTTCGTGTAAATTTTGAAAAAATAGGAGTATGTAATTGAGCCATCATTTTGGTGAACTAGGAGGTGTAAATTGGCTAGATGAATGTAATTGTAATTTAGAGCATTTCAGAAAAAGAATCAGGTCAAAAGGCCCCATGGTTTGAAATTTATTACAGTTTTTTGGGTTTTGGAGACCTCCTAAGAATGCTTCAAAGTTAGGTTAGGGGCATTAAATGACCTCAAAAAGGGCCAAAAAATGGGGGACGAGTGAACCTATCCATAGGGCTATAGAGCACTTCAAGATTTTTTCGAAAATATAAACGATTTGTCAATCAGAGTTACGGTTCAAAAGTTATGCCTCCCAAAAGTTTGGTTATCAGTTTTGGATTCTTCTAGATTTGCGTCGACTTCTAACACAGCTTCTGGAACCTTCTATTTGGTCAGTGGATGCCTACTAGCACTTTCTAGAATGTACTCCTAGTCCTTAACCCTCCAGGGTCTATCTAAGGAGATTTTTGGCATTGTAAAAGGCAGTTCGGAGTGGAGTTTGAGAGGAGGTATTGAAAGGAGAAATTATCTCCAGATTTATGCTATTGTAAGCCCTTAGGGCATGTTTTGAAGTTTATTCTCTCTGTACTATTTGTACTAGCTTATTTTCTCAGTTAATATAATTTTCCCTTTTCTGTTGTGTCCATTTTGTTCTTGGGTTGTGTCCCCATGAAGTGGTATCAGAGCCAATTTTCCTGAGTGTGTAGACAGAGCACCGACTATAAGGCAGTTTGCACCAGGACTGTGTGGTTGTGGGTTCAAGTTAGAAGATGCCTCCACGAAGAGAGCATGGCAAAAGGGCCAAAGCTATTAATCTTGAGGAGGTTAGAGCTCTCCAAAGGCAGGTACAAGCATTGTAAGAGGAGCTCCGTAGAGGAGCAAATGTTGCCGTTGGTGACGACAGTGAGGATGACAATGAAGAAGAAGAAATGGGACCAGAAGGGGAATTTGATGGGGAAGTTATGAATCATGTAGAGAAAGGCTTTTTAGGGCCATTACTAAGTTTGGGAAAAGACCCACAATTGAAGTGGGTGTATTTTCAAGAAATCTGAAATCAGATGAGTTGATTGATTGGATCAATGAACTGGAAGAATACTTTGAGTATGAGGATATTAGGGAACCAAATAGGGTTAAGTTTGCAAAGGCCAAACTGAAAGGCCATGCCAAAATCTGGTGGCAAGAGCTTCAATTGGAAAGAAATAGAAGAGGAAAGGAGAAGATCACAAGGTGGGATCGCATGGTGGACAAATTGAAGAAACAGTTCATTCTTGTGGACTAAGAGCTTGATTTGTTTAAGAAGATGCATGGGTTAAAGCAAGCAGGAAGATCAGTCCAAGAATATACAAAGGAGTTTTACCGACTCTTGATTAGAGTAGGGCATGCAGAAGCAAACAAGGAGAAGGTTGCTCGTTATATCATTGGGTTGTGACCTAGCATCCAGGAGGAATTAAGTCTGGTAAGAATGACCAGCGTTGAAGAGGCATACCAGTTTGCCCTATGAGTTGAAGAGAAGTTGAATAAAAGGTTTGAAGGAAGACAAAGAGGGCATGGTCAAGGAGGAAGGGGAAGCGGTAGATCATCTGGAGGCCACAATGAAACCCAGAAGAAAAATGAACATGTGGGTACTAGCAGGAACCAGAGGAATGAGGGTTTCAACTGCTCCCATGATCAAGACTTTGGAAATCAGAGAGGAAGAGGTAGAGGATGTGGACAAGGAAGAGGACGCTTCTGTGGTACCTATTTCCATTGCAACGAAGAAGGTCATCGTGCCTTTGAATGCCCTCAATGACAAGGAAGGACAAATAGGAGGGCTGAGGGCCAAGCTAGGGTTGCTCATGTGGATGAGGATGCACAATCACCACATTCAGAGGATGCAAAAAGAGGAGAGACCTTGGTAAATAAAAGAGTCCTACTAAGTGGTGAGATTGAACTAGGACAACAGAGGAGTTTGTTCTGTACCAGATGCAAGTGTGAGGATAAATATTGTGACATCATCATTGATGGTGGTAGCACTGATAACCTGGTATCAGAAGAGATGGTCTCTAAGCTGAAGCTCAAGAGGGAGAAACATCCCCAGCCCTATCGGATTGCTTGGGTAAAAGATGATCATAAGGTCCTGGTAAGTGAACAATGTTTAGTGAAATTCAAAATTGGGAGTTACCATGATGAAGTTCTCTGTGATGTTATTTCGATGGATGTTTGCCATCTATTGTTGGGTAGACCATGGCAGTTTGATAGACATGCAGTACATGATGGACATGGAAACACATACTCTCTAACAAAGGATGGAGTTTATCGCAAGTTGAAGCCCATGAAAAAGGAAGGTGAAAAGGTATGTAGCAGTGCTAGGATTTGTCTTGTTGATGGAAGGAAGTTTTTAGATGGCATGAAACATCAGCATATGTGCTATGCTTTGATTCCTAGGAAAAATAAAGAAGGTAGTAGTGAAATACCACTTTAAGTTTCAGATTTACTAGGGGAATTTGGAGATATTATCTCTGATAATGTTCCAGATGGATTGCCACCAGTAAGGCAAATCAGTCATCAGATAGATCTGATTCCAGGAGCTAGTATGCCTAACAAGGTTGCTCACAGGATGACTCCTATTGAAACAGAGGAGCTAAATAGATAGGTTTAGGAGCTGTTGAGGAAGGGCTTGATTCGAGAGAGCCTGAGTCCATGTTAATTACCTATAGTACTCGCACCAAAGAAGGATGGAGAGTGGAGGATGTGTACAAATTCTCGAGCTATAAATAGGATAACCATCAAGTACCAATTTCCTTTGCCAAGGATGGATGATCTTATGGATTGCTTGAGTGGAGCTCAGTACTTCACAAAGATAGATCTAAAGAGTGGTTATCACCAGATATGGATTTGAGAAGGAGATGAGTGGAAAACAGCCTTCAAGACCAAGGAGGGTCTTTATGAGTGGTTAGTCATGCCCTTTGGATTGACAAAAGCCCCAAGCACCTTCATGCGGCTCATGAATGAGGTACTTAACAAGTTCTTGGGAAAATTTGTTATTGTTTATTTGGATGATATTTTAATTTTCAGCAAGACTTTGGAAGAACATTTACTACATATTCGTAGTGTTCTTGAAAGGCTAAGGGAAGAGAAACTGTTAATTAATCTGAAGAAGTGTATCTTTGCAAAAAGGGAGTTAGTCTAATTGGGGTTTGTTATATCAGCTAAAGGTCTCAAAATGGATCCAAAGAAGGTAAAAGCCATCTTGGAATGGACTACTCCAAGGTCTTCTACTGAGGTAAGATCATTTCATGGTCTGGTTAGTTTTTACAGGAAGGTTATTAAGAATTTCAGTGGCATATGTGCACCCCTAATTGATACAATAAGAGGGGATAGAAAAGAGTTCAAATGGACTATAACAGCTGCGAGAAGTTTTGAATTACTGAAGAAGAAGGTGACAGAACAACCTGTGTTGGCACTTCTAGATTTTAGAAAGGTTTTCCAAGTGGATTGTGATGCTAGTGGCAGTGCTATTGGGGCTGTATTAAGCCAAGAAGGTAAGCCTATTGCATATTTTAGTGAAAAATTGAATGATGCAAAGAAGAAGTATTCTGTTTATGATCAAGAGTTCTATGCAATAGTTCAGGCCCTAAATAAATGGAGGCATTATTGATTGCCAAAGGAATTTGTTTTGTATACTGATCATCAGGCATTACAGTACCTAAATAGCCAAGGTAAATTGAATCAGAGGCATATGAAGTGGGTAGAGTTCTTGCAGAGCTATACATTTGTGTTGAAGCATAGAAGTGGAAAATCTAACAGGGTTGCAGATGCACTAAGTAGGAGATAGTTGTTGCTTACAGTAATGTAGGTTGAAGTAGTTGGGTTTGATGAGCTCAAGAATTTATACCCTGAGGATCTTGATTTTGCTGAAGCATGGAAAGCTTGTAAAGAGCCTGTTGCTATAGATAGAACCAAGTGGTTAGACTATTTGATTCAGGATGGCATGTTGTTCAAGGGTAGTCAATTGTGCATTCCAAGGAGTTCCATGAGGGAAAATCTGATTAAGGAGATACACAATGGAGGGATGATAGGACATTTTGGTCAAGATAAGACCATTGCCATTCTGAGAGAACATTATTTTTGGCCTCAAATGTCACAGGATGTGAAAAGGTTTGTACAGAGTTGTCAAGTTTATCAAGTTGCTAAGGGATTTAGCCACAATACTGGACTATATCAGCCATTGCCTGTTCCATCAAGGCCATGGGAGGACATAAGTATGGATTTTGTTCTTGGATTGCCAAGGACACAAAGGGGTAATGACTCAGTATTTGTGGTGGTTGATAGGTTCTCCAAAATGGCACATTTCATTCCATGCCACAAAACTCATGATGCTATCCATATTGCAGACTTGTTTTTCAAAGAGGTGGTAAGACTACATGGTCTTCCAAGGAGTATAGTTTCTGATAGAGATAATAAATTTGTGGTGTATTTCTGGAGGACATTGTGGAAGAAGTTGAGAACAGACCTCAAATTCAGTTCCACACATCACCCGTAGACTGACGGCCAAACAAAAGTGGTAAATAGAAGTTTGGGCAATTTGCTGAGATGTTTAGTTGGGGATAAGCCCAAGGGATGGGATTTGATTCTACCACAAGCAGAGTTTGCTTATAATAACTCTGTAAATAGGAGTATTGAAAAATCACCACTCCAAATTGTAAATGGGAGTAGCCCAAGGACTGCACCAGAGCTGAGGAAGATAGAACAAGGGGAGAGGACAAGTGCTAAAGTGGAAGAATTTGCTAAACATATTAAGCATCTACATGAGGAGGTTTAGGAACACATTACCAAGATGAATCAAGAGTATAAAGCTAGGGCTGATCAAAGGAGAAGACATAAGGAATTCCAAGTAGGGGATCTAGTCATGGTGCACTTACGAGAAGAAAGATTTCTAGCTGGTACTTACAACAAGCTGAAAATAAAGAAATTTGGCCCCTGCAAAATTTTGAAGAAACATGACTCAGGAAATGCATATGAGGTGGAGCTGCCAGATGGCATTCACATTTCTCCCATTTTCAACATTGTAGATTTAACAGAGTATCATGATGATGGTGTAGATGACGATCTAGTGTTAGAGCCATGTCCAATTCCTGCTTCTAAGGAGGAGATAGAAGACATTCTAGATCATCGTGTGGGTAGGAGTACTAGAAATAGGTAGTATGAAGAGTATTTGGTGAAGTGGAAAGGACGGCCAATTGAGGACTCAACTTGGATTTTAGCAGCTAAGGTTTCCCATTTGGGATTTCCTCTACCATTCATAAAGTGACAAGGTCACTTTTCAATCTACCCTGAGTGTCTGATGCAGAAGCATCCAGAGGTATAAGGGCAATCCTGTATCACCCAAAAAAAAATACTTAGACTTAGTTTTTGTTTCATGTGTTTTCATTTTTGGATACCCATTTGGGTCAAATAAAGGTTCCAACTCTCACAGTTCCACTATCAGTGTTCATGTAAATCCCAAAAAAATAGGAGTATGTAATTGAGCCATCATTTTCTTGAACTAGGAGGTGTAACATGGCTAGATGAATGTAATTGTAATTTAGAGCATTTCAGAAAAAGAATCAGGTCAAAAGGCCCCACGGTTTGAAAGTTATTGCAGTTTTTTGGGTTTTGGAGACCTCCTAAGAATGCTTCAAAGTCAGGTTAGGGGCATTAAATGACCTTGAAAAGGGCCTAAAATGGGGGATGAGTGAAGCTTTGAATAGGGCTATAGAGCACTTTGGGTGCTTTCCAAAAATATAAATGGTTCGTCAATCGGAGTTACGGTTCAAAAGTTATGCCTCCCAAAAGTTTGGTTACCATTTCTGGATTCTTCTAGATTTGCGTCGACTTCTAACGCAGCTTCTAGAACCTTCTATTTGGTCGGTGGATGCCTACTAGCACTTTTTAGAATGTACTCTTAGTCCTTAACCCTCCGGGGTCTATTTAAGGAGATTTCTGGCATTGTAAAAGGCAGTTCGGAGTCGAGTTTGAGAGGAGGTACTGAAAGAAGAAATTATCTCCAAATTTATGCTATTGTAAGCCCTTAGGGCATGTTTTGAAGTTTATTCTCTTTGTACTATTTGTAATAGCTTATTTTCTCAATTAATATAATTTTCCCTTTTCTGTTGTGTCCATTTTGTTCTTGGGTTGTGTCCCCATCAAGCGATCAGAAGTATAAAGAGAATGCTGATCAGTCTAGAAGACACCATGATTTTCAAGTTGGTGATGAGGTGATGGTTCATCTAAACAAAGGAAGATTCCTAGTTGGAACATACAGTAAGCTGAAGATGAAGAAATTTGGACCTTGTAAGATCTTAAAGAAGTTTGACAGTGGTAATGCTTATGAAGTTGAGTTGCCTGATGACATGGATTTATCTCCTATATTCAATATTGCTGATTTGTATAAGTATCATGAGTCAGATGATGAAGTTGTTGTACTTGATGATTATCCTAAGAAATAGATTAAGGAAGTTGAACAGATATTGGATCAAAGATTTGGTAAAAGTACAAGAGGAAAATACTACTATGAATATTTGGTGAAGTGGAAGAATAGACTAGTTGAAGATGCTACATGGATTTCTCAATCTGAGTTGGATTCAGTTCAGGTTGTGACGCTTGCATGATTCAAGAGAATCATTTTCTCCAACCCTGGTTGTCTGATGCAGGAGCATCTTGGGTTTCCTTGTAATCCTACACCTTTTTTCTTTCTACTAGTTGCTACTGAGTTCCAATTTCCAATTGCTACCGAGTTCTAGTAGCTTTAGTCACTACTAAGTTCTAGTTTCTAGTTGCTACCGAGTTCCAGTTGCTAGTTGCTATTGAGTTCTAGTTGCTAGTTGCTACCGAGTTCCAGTTGCTACCGAGTTCTAGTTGCTAGTTGCTACCGAGTTCGTAGTTGAGTTCTAGTTGCTATTGAGTTCATAGTTTCTATCATGTAATCCCTTTGGATGTCAAGCTCATTAGGGTGTTGAGTGCCATTTTTGGAAAGCTTTCTTTTGCTGAGTAATCTATGTCTGGTTCCTGCTTGGGCTGACTTTTCTTGCATTTAATTTTGGTATAGGTAGTTATATTTGCTAAGAGCCGACTTGTGGCTTCTCTATGTTCTAGAATGTTCTGTAAACTATTTTGGCAAGTATAAATAGGATGTTTAGGCTTAGAGTTAGGGCAGATTTTGAGAGAGTTTAGAAAGAGTAGGGTATGAGTCTGGAAATTCAAATTTGAACCTGGATAGTGGATCTAGTTGTATTCTATATTTGGCCATAACCTAGAAGGCCTTACAGTTGGGCATGTATGTTGTTTACTTGATGAATTAAATAAAGATATCTTGTTCTCTCTCCTTGGTGCTATGTTTGTGTTGTGTTTTCCTCTATGTTAACTCTTGCAAGGTGGTTTGGATAGCTAGGTGAGCCTTTGGCCCTAGTTATTCATCCTCTTTCCTACGTCAAAATCTCACAAGAAATTAATTGAGTCAACTTGATCTTATGATTTATTTGAATTTATTCCCTTACTATCACTCAAAAATCTCTAAATTCTAGCACTCAGTCATCGTTGAAATACTCGATCGGTGTAAAGCTTTTTGGATCGGCATCAACTAACTTTCTTAGTCGATGTTAATTCTCAGTCAACACTAGATTTGTTCGACACTAACTATAGCTCAGTTGACACTAGCATTACTCGACACTCATTAGTATATTACACTTCTAGTTGACTTGGCTTAGTTTTTTTGACATAAAAACATACTTTTCTTTATCATATTTTATCTAATCAAATGTCCATTAAAACTCCCTTTTCATAACTTCAACCTTTCCTCTAGGTGTTATAGTTATGATCAACTTCTCAAATAATCTTCATTAATTAAATAGATATGACATTTAGATTAGGTAGCAATATGTCTCATCAATAGATTTGACATTAATGAAAAAATAATTATTATTCCAATTGTAAGTTTCCAAAAATTTCCCTGTTTGGCATTGATGGCAACATCTCAATTATATGAATACTAGGAGTAGCTAAGTTACCATACAATCCAAAAGATTTCATTTTGATTCTCTGGTCTGAATTACTGTCAATGTCTCCCTATGTGATAATAATCTTTCTCTTTGTAGGTTTCACCCTCTTGAAGTAATCTCTCCTTATTTAGTAATCTCTCTTCCTTAGTAATCTCTATCTCTGTAGATTTCTCCCTCTCAAGTAATCTCTCCCTCTTTGGAAATAATGCCAAAGATGCATAGTTGTCTCAACTTCAAACTCTTCATACATCTGAATTATGTAGATTTTGCATGTCTGGCTAATACTTGTCATTTGTGTATGACTAATGTGTTTATGTTGTGATGAAGTATTATAACTTAGGCATGTCCCAAAATAGAGTTGTATTGCACCACTATGTAGAATGTTCTGATTAGCACATGTGATGTAATGTGCCTTATCTTCTTAAGTAGCTTTGGTTAGCAGAATCATCCCTAGTTTACCTCAAAGATATTCATGAGCATCTTTGGGTAAGGGTTTTGTGAATATATCAGCAATTTTTTCCTTGGTATTCACATATTCTAGCTTCACTTCTTTGTCTTGAACTAATTCTCTCAAGTAGTGATACTTGATAGCAATGTGATTTGTCTTAGTGTGCATTACTGGATGCATTGAAATGTTGATAGCACTTGTGTTATCACAATAGATAACCACTAGATCTATAGTCTCTTCTTTCATACCTTTCAACAATTGCTTAATCCACGTTATGTTTGAACAATTCACTATATCTACCACATACTTGGCTTCAATTGTTGATTGGAAAATACAATTCTACTTCTTGCTTGTCCATGACATCGATCTCTTTCCTAGAAAGAATGCACCTCCACCAGTGCTCTTTCTATCATCAATATTTCCTGCCCAATCTGAGTCAGTGAAAACCTTCAGTTCAAACTTATCACTTCTCTTGTAATATAATCCATAGTCTTTTGTAACTTTTAGATATCTCAATATCCTTTTTATAGCCATTATGTGATTCTCCTTAGGATTTTCTAAAAATCCATCAACTATCCCTACTTCCAAAGCAATATTTGGCCTGCTATGAACAATATATTGCAATTTTCCAATCATGGATTTGTATAGGGTCTAGTTCACATTAGTAGAATCACCATTCTTAGATAGCTTATCTCCTATAGACATAGTTGTACTCACTAGCCTTAAATCCTCCATACCAAAAGTCTTTAATGTTTCCTTGATGTATTTGAATTGTGAAATAAAAATACCAAACTTCATTTGACATACTTGTAATCCAACAAAGAATTTATTTTCATTAAACATAGACATTTCAAATTCCTTTTTCATTTCATCAACAAGTGATTTGCATAATGCTTCTCTTCCTTCAAATGTAGTATCATCAACAAATATTTCAAATAATAGTACTTCATTATTCTTACCATTCTTCAAATATAGGTTATGTTATCATTTGTCCTTTCAAAACCAATTTTTACTAAATAGTTATGTAGTCTTTCATACCATGCTCTTGGGACTTTCTTCAATCCAAAAAGGGCTTTTTTCAATTTACATTATACCATATTCTTCTTGTCTAGATTTACAAATCCTTTAGGTTGTTCAATGTATACTTCTTCCTCTAGTATACCATTTAAAAATGCATATTTGGCATCCATTTGATATACCTTGAAATTCTTGTAGGTTGATTATGCAAGCAGAGTTATGACTCCTTCAAGTCTTGCCACAGGATAAAAAGTTTATCCATAATCAACTCCTTCTTCTTGTGCATAACCCTTGCATACCAATCTTGCCTTGTTTCTTGTTACTTCACCATTCTCATTGAGCTTGTTCCTAAAACCCACTTTGTCCCAATGACATTTTTGTCTTTAGGTCTTGGCACCAAGGTCCAAGTATTGTTCTTCTCAATCTAGTCAATTTATTCATTCATTTTTTTAAACCCAATCTTCATTGTCTAAAGCATCTTTTACTATCTTGGGCTCAAACTCATATAGTAAGCATGTGTCACCTTTGAGTTTTCTTCTCATAACACTTAATTCAACATATCCAATTATTTTTTTAGGTTTATGATCATGTCTTCTTACATATTGTAATATCCTAATTCTAGAGCTTGAAAATAAATATAATTATTAAAATGAATACATGCATCATTAGCATATAAAATATAATCAATTAAGATGAGATCAACAATATAAATGACTAATTACATAAATAAAGCATAGTTAATTATATTGATATCATATTTAAAATATTAAAATAATTACTAAGCTATAATAATTAAGTGATAAATAATTACTTATAATTATTCAAGAAACTATTAATAAATAGTACTCTCCCATGATAAATCAAATAACATAATATATAAATATTAACAATTACAAATAAACAATTGCAATACAATATTAAAATGTTAAATTTGCAATAAAATAATAAGTTGACCACATGGGCACAACATGTGGGAAAAGGTATGTGAGTGCATATAAAAGACCTGAGTACTGGAAGTACGGATGGATATAAGGAGTGAATTATTGCGAAGGTGACTAGAAAATAAGGAAGTAAAAATGATAAGAGAATTTTTGAATGACATTAAACAAGTAATAAAAATATATCAAACAAATACTTAACATATAAATAGCAGTAATATTTACATGGCTGAAAATATATAGCAGCAATATTTACATGGTTGGAAATACATTAATATCTCCATCTCATTTTCCACTTACATGGGAAAAAAAAACCTATATGGAAATATTAAAATGCAAAAAAAAAAAAGCCTTTAAAAATGTATAAGACATAGAAACCAAAAAGATAAAGTAATTGAATGACTGACATTAGAAATATGATTTAATAAATAGCATCTAAAAATAAAGGAGCAACAAATAAGGGATGGAGGAAGTGTGGATAAGAATATGAAGAAGAGGATTTTCAACAATAAAATAAAGGAAAGGACTCTTAATAAAGAATGTATTAAAGCTAAAGGAGATAAATAGATATAATTAAATAAAAGATTTAAATGGGATAATGTGAAATAAAGAAATATTAAAATATAATAAAATAGAGAACTTGCAAATTGATTGAAATGGTTCTTTTATAAAAAGAAGTTCTAAACATATTTATATGTTATGTAAAATATTCTAAATGAATTTGGAAATTAAAAAAAATTAAGAGTAAATACCAAATGGGGACATTACACATATTTTACTAACATAGGTAGTTTTTCTTCTTGGTTCTTCATTAGGTTCATATGGTAAAATAATCTCAGGCTCATTTCCTCTTCCTTGTTCTGGTCCAGGTTCAAGTTCTGCATGCTTGACATTTACTATCTGATGGTCAACATTTCATATCTATGACTCAACATCTTTAGTCTATTTCTTGACACCAACTCTCTATTTTTTGACAATTTGCATTTGCGCTCCATCATTTCCTATCTGATGGGAACTTGTAGCTTGACTTGTTTGTTCACTTTGAGTGTTGGGGGAATCACCATCCACATAGATGAATGTACTATAGTCTTTAGGTTCTTCATTACATGAAGTGTCACCTCTTTCTGTAAAATTATTAACTCTCACATTTGCACTTTCCACAAATTTTTAAGTGTTAGAACTTAAACACTTGTAAGCTTTTCTTTTAGTGGAATAACCTAGAAATATGCGTTCATCACTTTTTGCATCAAGCTTTCCATTCCTATTATATTTTAGTATATAGCATCTACTACAAAATATTTTGAGATATTTGACATTAGGAGCATAACCATACCATATTCAAAAGGTGTAGCATTTGTACCTTTCTTGACTTGGACTCTATTTAGGGTATAGACAATAGTACTAACCACTTCTCTCCAATATTTCTATGATACACTCTTCTCCATCATTAATGTTCTTGCATAGTCCATTATTGATCTATTCCTCTTTCCATCTATCCCATTCTTAGAAGGGGTCCTTGGTACTGACATCTATCATTTGATTCCTTTGTCATTGCAGAATGTATTGAACTCATGTGAAATGAATTCACCACCTTTGTCAAATCTCAAACACTTTAGACTCTTCCCTGTTTCTTTTTCAACTCTGGATAAATACCACTTAAATAACTAAAAATCATCATGTTTAGCTTTAAGAAACATCACAATCATCATTCTAGAGTATTCATCCACAAATAGAATGAAAAATTGATCTCTATAGTAAATTTGAACACCAATGGATCCACACAGGTCAGTATGAACCAATTCAAAAATATCACTACCAGCATATATTTTTCTCTTGAAACTAGATTTTGTCATCTTTCCTAATTGACATTGTTTACACATAGCATTGTTAGGATTCTTTAGTTTAGGCCGCCCTCTTACTTTCTTCATCTTGTTAATATTCACCAAAATGTCAAAGTTCACATGACATAATATTTTGTGCCATAACCAAACATCTTCTTGTTGTGTAAACAAATATGTCTCACTTGATAGGTCTAGATAGAATAAGTTACCTCTTGTCTGCTCACCAGATCCAATTATCTTACCATCACCATCATGTATCTTGGCCTTTCTATTGTGAAATTCAACTTTGTAACCTAAATTTTTCAGTTGTGAAACACTCAACAAATTCTAGTTAAGTCCTTTAACCTAGTAAACATTGTCACATGTTATCTTGTCAATCAATTGAATAGTACCTTTACCTTTTATAACACATAGGATATCATTACCAAATTTAACACATCCACTATTTTATGGATCAATATTTTCAAATTTATCTTTATCACCAGTAATATGATTGGAACATCCACTATCATTTATCCATCTATAACTTTTGTTCATATAAGAAATTAATGTAGTTTTTTCATCTTCATCAGAATCTTCTTTCATAGAAACATAGAAAGCTTCATCATCGTTACTCTCATATTCATTATCAATTCATTCTTCATAAATATAACAAGATTTATTACCTTTGTCATCCTTGCTTCTCTTGTAGTCTTTGTCATCTCTTTTTCCTTTGTACTTTCTTTCCTTCATTTCATCCTTATCTTCTCTATTAGGACATCTAGTAGTAATATGACCAACTTTGTTGCATGAAAAATAAATGATAGGTAATTTACCTTTGTATTTACCTCTTCCTCTTCTAGACCTTTTCCAATGAGGGATTTAATTTCATCAATCTCATCATCTAAACTATCACTTTCACTCTTCACATGTTTTCCTTTCATCTTGCTAAGAACTAGTTGTGACTTGAAAGTAGATTCAATAGTTGCAGGTGTGTAGTTATCAAAGTTAGACATCTCAAAAGTAGTAAGTCTACCAATTACACCTTCTAAGGTCAAATTGTTACCTAGTGCACATCTTAGTTCTTGATTGCAGAGACTCTAATGACATAGATAGGGATTAGAGTCCTCAATACCTTACTTATCACGATTTCATCTTTGATTTCTCCATTTGCACCTCAAATAGAATCAAAAACCTCTATAACTCTTGTGCAATATTGTACTATGTTCTCACCTTCCATCATTCTCATGTCATCAAAATTTACCTCTTAGGCTTTATGATTTTTCTCTTAGAACATTGTCATCACCTTCATATATGGTCTTCAATCTATTCCACATCTTCTTTCCATTGTCACGATCTTTTAGGTCATTAAACTCAGCACAGCTTAGGGTTGAGGTGATCTCCAACATTGCTTCGTTGTGTTCTAGCTTCTATTTTAGTTGTTCAACAATTAGAGGAGTAGTTTTTATCTTTACATATTCATTGTCTAGAAAATTGACAACAACATCACTGATATTGGATATGTGCAACTTCATCAAGGTCTACCATGAAGGAAAGTTCTCCTTGTTCAGCTTGGGTACATCTCTCCTATTAGTCATGATCTTTATATTTAAATACCTTCAAACATTTCTCTGTAAGCACTAAGCTTTGATACCCTTAATTAGAAATATTTAGAATAACTGAGAGGGGGGAGGGGGGTGGGTGAATCAATTACTCAAGGTCAATACACTAGTACATTTTGACTCATATTTTGATAAAAATTGGTCAAATTTTTTACTCATGTTGGTTGACTTTTTGACCAAATGATTTTTCACTATTTTTTTTGTTGAAAATTTGACCAATTCTTGTAGGTGTTAGAATTGCAACAATGCATTTGGTCAAAAATGGCCTCCCTTGTTAATAAGACCATTAGTCAAAATTTTGACCAAGTTTAGTCAAAATGTCAACCAAAGTATCAACCAAGATGCCAAACCCATGACAACATCCTAGTTGATGCTTTGGTCAAAATTTTGACAAATATTTGGTGGAAATTTTGACCAACATGTTTTTTTTTTTTTTTAAATTACTGGATCAATAACCATTTCAAAGGATGCGTGGATGTGAAATAGTCATGATAACAGGTCAGTGCAGCTTCGCATCTGTTAAGGTTAAATGCCAAGTTTAAGTTTCAAAGAGGTGATAAGCTATTAATTGCAAGGTCACAAGTAGTATCAAGCTTAAGGCAATTTATGTTGTGAAGAAGCGATTAAGAACAAACCAGTCAAAATTTGAATCATCACAAGAAGACATATTTAAGAGGCAAGTTAATGTTTAGATTTTTGAAGGAGTTATCTTGTCAATAACAATAGATAAGTTTAAATAGCTATCACTTCATCGAAAGAAGTCAGGTAAACCCTATAATCTAAGTCATGAAGGTGCAAAGGATCATAACAATAGTTAAGTTTTAAAGATATTGAATCATTGCAAATGGTTAGGAGTAACCCAGGGTTATGGTTGTGAAGTAGTGAAAGCCTATAATCATGGCTTCGTAGGGTTAAAAGATGAGTTAACATGTCAAGTTGTGAGGTTGTAATGGAAAGAAACAATTAACTTCAAACAGTTATCGTAATGTTGTAGGTTAGAAAGCATTGAAGACTTTTCAAGTTGTAAAGCAAAAATAAAGAGCAAAAGTAACAAAAGTCAATAGATCATAACATTGTAAGAGGTTAAGGCTAACATTTGGTTAAAGTGGCAAGGAAGAAAAATACTTAAAATTGCATCTTTACAGGATCAAAGATGTGGTTAAAATTTAAGGATGCGAGACTACAAAATAAAGAAAAGGTTAAAGTTGAAGTGGTTATTGCAGCATCACATGGTTACAATAGTAATTAAGATTTATGGTTGTAAAGTTGTGGAACAAGGTGGTAGTCAATTAAAATAGTTCATTGCAACATCACACAGTTAAAGCAAGCCTTGTGTCTAGTAGTTGCAAAGGGGAAAAAAAGGTAAAGATAAAGTCATCACTACATCACAAGTAAAAGAAATATTGAGTCATGAACTATAGAGAAGATGCAAAGTAGTAAGTTTCATGGTCATCATTGGATCACACCGGTTATTATATTAGAATATTGAATAGTTGCAAAGGAGTGATAAAGCATAAAATCAAGTAATCATAGTTTCGCAAGCCCATGCAGTCAATGAAGAAATAAGGTTATGACGTAAAATAAAATGAGTACACCCATTATTTAGCATAGTAATATAGGATATCATTTTTCAGAAAACTCTTGCCATTATAAAATAATCAAGAAGCAGAGAAAGGTCAAATCAGCTAATGAATTGAAAAATAATGATTCAAAAAAGTTACAAAAATTAGATGTTGTAACATGCAATAGGATACAATTAATATTGTTAAACATCTTACTTGGGATCTTGAGTTATGCGGTGCAACACAAATAATGACTCCATAGTCTCAAGTCATAGAAGGCTATGGTGGTTTGCATATCTAATTATTATGTCATCTAGGAACTCAAAACTTGTATTCCCTCTCTATAATCCATATTCATAAAATTCTTGTTTCAAAAGTTTCAAATTCATAATTATACCCTCAAAACAAGCTATAGAAAACATGAGCAGTAAGAAAAATAACAAAATGTATTTGATGCAAGTTATTAATTCCTCTAAAGTAGCTCACCTATGTATGAAAATGTACAATCTCTAGTGGTAGACCAGCCAGTAGTTGTTATAGAATACATATCATAACAAATCTTCATGATATCCTTTGCAAGCTTCAAGTTTTCTATGTCCTCAATAGTCATTAAACCTTCTCCCATTGCCCTCTATTTTTTCAAGCCTCTAGTTGCCCCAAGTGCAAGGGTGCCAGGTAGGAAACATACCTTCAAATACAATTTAGGAAAAATTGTTGGGTTCTAATAGAAATAATTGATCAATGTAACATGAAACATGAGAAAGCAACTCATTTACCTGATTCTTAAGTTCTTAACAATGATGATGAAAGCATGACATTAGTTCAATTGGGAATCAAACAAACAAACTACAATCAACTCTTCCATCAATTAAACTAGACTGTATAAATCATTTAAACATCAAATGGGACAAGAGAATAAAGTCATAAGAAAGATAGTCATAATCATCCTCTGAGAGTGTTCCAAGGTGGTGACTCTATGTTGGATAGATCTTGGATTGAAGGTGAGTTTAGAGGTTGCTAATTACAAGGAGATTTGATAGCAGGTATAGTGGTCATCATGGAAGAAAATATGGATGCAAGGTGCATTCAAAGGTCATCCATATTCAGGACCTAATGAAAATGTAAGGGTAAGGCATGTAAGGTTTTTATTTCTAGTGGTTCCATTACTAATACTATTTCAGATGAAATGCTTGGCAAGTTGAATATAGAAAGATAACACATAGTAAACCTTATAGAGTGTATGGAATGAATAATGATCAATGGATCAATGTCAAAGAAAAAGCATACATTTCTTTTAGTATTGGTTCATATTATGATATTTTTCTATTATATTTTATTAATTAAATTAGCTCCTCAATTCTTATGCCATGTGTCACACTGCAATTGGTCCACCCAGGCACCATGTGTCTCCTTCTTATTTGTCTTGTTGACTACCACCTATGAAGTTGTGTTAGAATTTGACTCTAACTATTCTTATTATATTTTGGGGCTTCACAACTCAAACTTTCACTACAATTCTAGCTCCTATGACAATGCGATACCTTATTTCTTTAATTGTCAAATTCTCTTTGCACTTTTTCAACTTAAACTATTTTATTTTGTCTTAATTGTGCGATGTTATGATCTATTAACTTCTATTGTTTTGCCTCTTCATCGTTGCTTCACAAATTGAAATGTCTTCAATGCTTTTTAATCCATGACATTGTGATAACCATTTAAAATTAACTATCTCTTTCCATTGCAACCTCACGACTTGAAATTCTAACTCATCACTTAACCCTCTAAAGACACAATTACAAGCTTTTTTTGCTTCACCACCTTAACCCCAGGTTACTCTTAACCATGTATAAGGATGTGATAACCTCAAAAATTAACTTCTGCTAAGATCTTTCACACCTTTGTGACTTAGATTTTAGGTTTTACCTAACTTCTTTCAATGAATTGATAACTATTTAAACTTATATATTGTTATCAATAAGAAAAATCCTTCAAATATATAAACATTAACTTTCCTCTTAACCCTACGAAGATGCGATGAAGAACTTTCGCTACTTCACCACCTTAACCAGGGTTAACTTTAACTACCAATGATGTTGCAATAGCTTGGACCTTGACTGCCATGGTTATATACCATTTTGTTGACTACTTCACACCTTTGCATCCTCCAAAATAGTTAGTGATCATAATGGAGTGATGAAGTGATCAAGACAATTTTGCAACATCGCAACTTAAAACATGATAGAGGCAAGACTTTATAATATGAAAAATAACCAAGGGGCTTAGGGTTATTAAAAAAAAATGAATAACCAAGGTTTTAATGTCTCCCTATTTCATACTTGCATGCCAATTTATGAAGTGATATATATTTTAGGGTCTACCTGACTACTTTTGATGGAGCGATAGCTATTTAAACTTATCTACTATTATCGACAAGACAACTCCTTCAAAAACTTGAACATTAACTTGCCTCTTAACCCTGCAAAGATGTGATGAAGAAATTTTGATACTTTGCCACCTTAACTATTGGTTAACTTAACTACCAATGATGTTGTGATAGCTTAGACCTTGATTGACATGGTTATATCCCGCAACATCGCAACTTTAAATTCTTTGAGCTAAGACTAAGCCGCAATCATGTGATCTTTAGTGAGTTCCTCCTTCACAACCCAAATACGAAAGTCAACACTAATATCTATGATGTTGCAATGACCATTTTGTTGACTACTATGCACCTTTACATCCTCCAAAATACTTAGTGATCGTAATGGAGATGAAGCGATCAAGACAATTTCGCACCATAACAACTTAAAACATGATAGAGGAAAGACTTTATAATATGAAAAATAACCAAGGGACTTAGGGATATAAAAAAATAAATGAGTAACTAAGGTTTTAATGTATCCCTATTTCATACTTGCATGCCAATATAAATAAATCATCAAAACATAGGACATGACTATTTTCTAGGGTTTATTCATGAGGATGGCAACATTTTCAGGAACCCTAAGCAAAAAGACATACTCTCTTCCCAATTTTCACAAGCACTAGTCTAATGATATTGTTTTAAGTCTTCATGCATGATGAAATATAAATTAAACCCAAAATAATCAAAAGAAGGAAAAATTACAACCATCAAAATATGGGGTTTGTACTTCTGTATAGAATAAACTAGCAAAATGAATGCACATGTAGCCTTTTAGCTATGATTAATCATGAAAGGTTGGAAAAGAGGTAATACCTCTAAGGAAACATTAGCAATTTATTCCTATCAGAAGGAAGAGATATAGGTGTAGAACATTTCAACTTTCCACAAACTAAATTAGAGTCCCTTGATGATGCTACATCCAACTTTAGGCGCATGACACTAAAAAAATGAAGCTACATGCTTTAACATTTATGATAACCACATTCAAATAGATATACTACTTAAATTTATTCAGCATTATCAAGTAGCTAAACATAATCTATTAAGTAAGAATAGCTCAAATAAAAAAGAGTTCATTATTTTCAAAGATTCATTGAAAAGATTCTAAATTAAAGAGGCTAGAAAATCCAATAATGTTATGCTTGACTACAACTTCAATGCAAAGGTTGGGGACTTTGGTTTAGCCTAGATGTTGGAGTACAATAATTTTTCTTAGATCACAATTGTAGCTAGAACCCTTGGTTACCTACCTCCCAAGTGTGTGATGATAGGAAGAACAAACCCTAAATTAGATGTTTATAGTTTTGGGGTTGTGGCCTTGGAAATTGTTACAGGAAAGGCAGTAGTAGATGTGAGCTTGCAAGAGCATCATTTGAGGCTTGTAGAGTGGGTATGAGATCTCCATGGTCAAAGAAAATTCTTGGATGTTGTAGATATAAAGTTAAATGGGGAGTTTGAGAAGGCTAAAATAGAACAATTGATAGGGACAGGGTTTTGGTGCTACCATCCAGATCTAGTTGCAAGACCCAAAATGAGGCAAGTGGTAAAGCTATTGAAGCTGGAAGATTGAGTACATAATCTTTATCTAGAGATTCATACCTATACCATAGAGTATCATCCCATCATTCTAGATCTACAATGAATGAAATTGATTAATTAATGAAGGTATGTTAGTTTGAGCTTCACTTGGTTTTGAGAATAATTTAATATTATCTACTTAACGAGGTCAACCACATGAAGGTGGAAGCTCATCTAGCCTCAACCCCCTCCCCTTATCTTCAATCTAAATACCCCATTATCATCTAATTACATACTTCATTCATTCATTCATCCATTTATGAACTAAAACATTCAATCAATACAAACACATAACATTCATTAATATGATATGAAATTCATTAAAACACAATACTAATCAATAATTCATTAACATGTAACAATATTCATTAACATGACATAAAAACCAATATTAATATGCAATAATCATAGATAATTACTTAAAACAATGTTCTTTCATTATCTAACAAAGTTTATCAAACAAGGTTTATCAAAAAACATTATTTTTAAATCATTTATTCTTTTTGTTTTTCTTAGCTTTCTTGAGGAAAAGGCTGATAGTAGCATACATATCTTTCTCATTCTCCTCCTCTTCTAGCACATGTAATGTCAAATTATGATTCCTCCTCCTATTTTGAGGAGCATGAGGTTGTTGCATTAAAGAGGGCTCTGTTGCAATAACATGTAAATGGATTAAATTGGCATACTCTTTTTCTTTCTTTTTACTATTACAAGTATTTCATTAACCAATAGAACATAACATGCATTTTTCTTACCTAACAATGCCACATCATGTACAATAAAATTTTGATCCATCGCCACCTCAACATGTTGAACACTTCAAACATGTTCCACTCCTTCACTACGATATTCAACATGCTCTGAAATATTCAAAAAAAGGTTACACATCAAATTGCAATTGAAGATGTTAAATTGTATTCATGATTGCATAATTAATTTCTAATAGAAAATTAATACCTCCACCACTATGATGCACATCATGGCCTTCATCACACATAGGTACTGCAATAGGATTTGAAGGTTGCAGTGAAATGTTATTCACATTGTTATTTAATCAATTTACATTGGAACTTAACACCAAAAAAAAAAATTCTCAACTATTCAATCTGATTTACTTTTCATTTGATCAATTTACCCGTGTCTCATTTGGTACACCAGATTCTTGGCTATGGCCTTCAGATTCTTGGCATAGGCATGCAACCACAACTTTATAGCCTTTTGTCAAGGCAATTTTTTTATCTTCATCCATGGGCTCTACATTGAATTTTGTGCCCTATATTTTTTGCTTAATATCGTTATTTTTGCATGTATGATTTGATTAAACAATTTTTTTTGCAACATTATATACAAAAAAATTATATGAAACTCCATTGCTACTACTTATAAGTTGAGAGTGAAGATTCATATAGCCACTAGAGCCAAGTTTGTGTTGGCCAACCTTTTGTAGTCTCACTTTTGTAGCTTTTGATTCATATAGCCACTAGAGCCAATGAACTTCATGTACTCATTCTTTCATTTGGAGAAATAGATCCAAATCTCTCATCATATTAGTATGGAATGATTAGTTTCTATGGGAGAAATGGATAGCTTCTTATTGTGGTTGCATATACAAATAATTTGTACATGGAATGATGACAGTTGCAGCTATGATTGGTTTCTTATGGATGGAAAGATATAATTCTCACATTGAATTTTTTGGTGCACTGGAGTTAATTTGCATATGCATACTAAGGTTATCTTTATATAACTACAATGGTGCAGAAATTTGATGCAACAAAGTGGTGTACAATTGTTGCATTCTTTCTTCTGATAGGTGTTATTTTATGGACTTTGGAGCATAAATCAAACTGTGAATTTCAAGGACATCCAAAGAAGCAACCCACATTGCTAGAAAAGACATTCGCAACATTGTGTGTTTTCATTTGCAATTGATAAAGATGAAATTTAAGTGTTATAATGTTGTAAAGAGAAAGTGTTACTTACATGAAGGTTGTGCACTACAACCCTCACCATATTGACCACATGGTCTCATAGGCGTGAAAAATCTTGTAAGAAAACATAATATTTTAGATCATCATCCATAAGATAATATAGAATATAAACATCTAATGAAATTTTATTATTGCTATGATTAATTATTGCTTACCTTTAAAGAATTGTCTCTAAGTATCAATTCTTCTTTCAGTCTATCTCCTTGATTATGTTTCATTTGAGGAAAAGGTTAAGAATTTCATCACTATATTTTTTTTATAAGTTTATGGGCCATGAATACAGGGTCAACACTACACGTGATGTCATCTAAAAATGATGCCTAAGTTTTAGATCACATTTGATCTACTGTCATTTTCACTTTTCCCTATCAATAACTATTAAGTTGTAACATCGGTATCAATAAAATTCTATCAAAATAACTCCAAATCCATAATGAAAAGAACATAATAATATGACATTTGTTTCTATATAATTTATACAATTACACTAATTAAGGTTTACCTTCGCTAAAGAAGGTGTGTGAGATGGCACATCCTCGCCTGTCCCTTGTGGTGTATCCATGTCATCTTGTGAAAAAGATTAGTAATTCTTAGCAATTAGTAGCGAAATGAAAGTAATATATTGTTATTATTAATGTTGATGATACTACATTGGGGAAGTATCCTAAGCATTGGAGAGTATTGATATGTTGCATTCATGACTATGTTTGTCATTGATGTCAACATAGCAATGTTTCTTTTAAATACTAGAAGAATAGCAGTCAATGATCTTATGTTGTGCAATAACTATGAAAAGTGTAAGTGATGCATAGTTAAGGAAATGTTCCAAAAGTTGTCCTGATGTCATGGTTAAGTGTGTAGAGTCTAAGTTGATGGCATACAAAAGTTATGCCTAATTTACTAAGTGGAGTGCAGAAACAAAGTATTGGAAAATAGTCTTTTGATGATTGATCACTATCTTTCATCTAACATGTAATGAAGAGATATACAATCACATAGTGATAGAGGACAGTCATGTGGTGATATTAGTGAGTGTGCAAGACCTGGTATAGCATGTGTGAATTTTTGCTAGACTGTGAGCCAAAAGTGTTATTGTAATTGTGAATTAATTAACTATCTTATTTTAATTAATTGGGAAAGCCTCAAGGCTGACTCAAGGAATTTTTATGAAGATGTGGTATAAAGGAAATTTGTTTTCTTTATTTGTAATGTATCCAAGTGTGAAGATAAGCATTGAGCAGTAGTGTGAAGTGTGAAAAGAAGTAGAGCATTTGGAGTGTTAGTAAACAGATTTGTCCTTCAAATAGAACTGCAAAAAAATGACTCAATATGCTTCAAAAAGAGAAAAAAATGTACTAAAAATTGGATAGATTATC
Organism: Cupressus sempervirens; assembly: GCA_028749045.1. Lineage (NCBI taxonomy): Eukaryota > Viridiplantae > Streptophyta > Pinopsida > Cupressales > Cupressaceae > Cupressus > Cupressus sempervirens. The sequence goes on from CM053785.1 coordinate 84,809,556, forward strand.
ATTTCATTGATAATCTTCCTCTAAATTGAGAGGTACATCTCCCTTTTTTACAGATTTGTAATGAATTTAAATGATAAGATGTACCTTTAACCTGAAGGCACTTAAGGTTTTCGAACATTCATTCGTAGACATGAAATGAATGTGTTTACAAGATCTATAAACTATATAGAAGAAGAAAGATGAAAAGCAGCCACAAGACTACCTGATCAATCTTTCTTATTACAGAGAAAATGGAAGGAAGATTTCTTTGTTTTACAAACAATAAATGATGATACAAGAAATGTATCTTAGATATGACAAAAGTGACTATATAATCAACATTAGTCTAAGAAATTCATATCCAGACTTCAAAATATGACATATAAAGTTCCTAAATCTCAAATACATAATAGTATAATCATAGGATTACCTTGTTCCTACAAATCAAATCAAATTATGGTAAAACAAAATAAATCTTTCTTTTCCTTGTTACAAAATTTCCAACTCAAAATCCCTTCACTTTTCTTGAAAAATGTGGAGACAATTTCCAACCCGAGCCAAACCCCATTACAATAGAACCTCCTCCTTTTAAATATTTCAACCCAGTTGTTGCTAACTGCCCTAACTTCCTTTTATTTAAAACTATTCCCCAATAGTTTCTTCTCATACAATTTTTTCACAAATGCCTCAGATTACAATAATAATTAATTCTTTAAAAGAATTAATTATTTTAAATTCTTCCTTCACTTCATCTTACCCCCCATTAATTAACCAAATTTACAACTCTTCTTATTATAATAATAATTAATCTTTATAAAATTAATTATGTGAGAGATTTGTTTGGATTAATTTAATATTTAATTATTTTGAATTTGAGTATTTTAACATTTAATTTTCTTTCAAAAATTAAATATTATATAATGCAAAATAATTTATTAATAATCTCTAAGAGCTTACCTTTTATATTTTCTCACATAATTGAATGGGAGGGGAAAATTTAGGGTTTCAAAACCTTAGGTAACATTGGCTCTCTCTAGGGGCTGCATTCTGTGTAGGGATGCAAAGAACTCCAGAATCTATGTCTGTTCCAATCCAGTGTCTTACTAATTGGGCTGCAGAGTCATTAATTAATGTGAACTTGAACCTGCTTCAACTACAATTCAACAGATGCTGCAATAATTGATCCCAACTTTTTAATATAAAACTTCCAACCTCATGACCTAGTCAAGTACTACCAAAAGTACTAACCATTCATGTCAAACACTAACCCTTTGAACCATGCACAATGATACTTTAGCAACCCTAAAATTCTTCCTTGCATTGGATTCATCTACAATACAATTAGGAATTGAATGAACTGAATCTCCCGTAATAATAATTTTTTTCGCAAAATTGCCTCATTTGAGCATCTTGAACAACTATGAGTCATCTTTTCATTTATAATGTGGAAGAAAATATTAAAACCTTATTTCATATTGGTATGCATATGCCCCTTCAACAAGTGCAGCAATGTACACATTATCTATACATTTATCAAACCATTGTGACATGTTGATAACCTTGGGCTTCAAGCAATTTTCACATCCACTGATAATATGCTATTGGGATCCGTCAAGCTACATGATCATCAATATATATGAGAGAAACTAATCACACACAGTGATGTATGGTTCTATTGCACACTTTCTAGTAATGCAACTTTTGTATGGATGCATTTAGGAAAAATGATTTCTTTGTGTAAAATTTCATACCAAATACCACCCTTTCCATTAGTGATATTGGTTTTCCTTATTTGCATGAACAATTTTGCTAGAGAACTTTATCCTCCCAGTCTCTGAATTCATACCATTTTGAATTAGTGGCGCACTACCATCGCACTTGGTGAAATCCATAGGAAATATTTCAAATCGTTGATGCACTTGATATTGTTCTCTCAAAAATATTAATATTTTCTACAAATAATCATACTTGTGCAGGGATGAATTGGGCATCATAGCTAACTCCAGTATATACAACCATAACATGCTTAAAGGTCAGGTCTTGATCAATCATGCACACTGAACCACTACAAAGAAAACTCTAATATTCTATTAGATGCATGGTTCTTCATTTCATCATGAAAATCCTTTGCATTCAAAAGTTCCATTCTCATTTTGAGAGGCTTTATATTATGATTGTTGCATTAAGATGCCACCACAAAATATCACTCACCAAGATAGCAGGTATGGAGGAATCTTGGCATAATTCTACATTAAGATGGTAATTGTCACCTTCTCCCACAAATTCATGAGCTTTATCCTCTATTGCAATTGGAGGCAATATTTGGAAACAAAGAATACCACTGATCCATGCCCAGAGGTAATAAATATGCTATGAGAGAAACTTGCATTATCATCCTTTACTCTGAAATGCCATTTTGTTTTGGAAGTGCCAAACTTCAAAATGATGGGTTCACCGCATCCTACAGGTTACAACCACTAAAGGAAAAGCCAATGACCTATCAGGTACCTTTATCATCGAGCACCCTTTTTGGACATTGCACTTTAGAAATACAACCTATTGGTCTGGTCTTAATTCAATCACCCAAAAATATATGACAGGAATATTAGCAAAATCTGGAGCAATGTCCAACATTATTACAATATGCTTACCACAAGATTGATTCCTTGATTTGGTGGAATATAGATGCATTTTACATCTTTTTGTTCAGTGGTAATAATCATGTTATTGATTATACCATTTCAACCACGTGCACCATCCTGTGCACTTCAGCAAGAAGGTGTGATTTGATTTGTTTGCTAATGGGTAGAATTGATGAAAATGAGGTGACTATAGTTGCAAATATCAATTCCAACCGACTTGTCTTATCTTTCAGCCATCACATCTCAACCCTAATTAGGGTTAACACATATTATTGTGACACTTCATGATTAATTAGCGATGTTAGAGAAATTAACCATTTGAAAACCTTATATGGGTCTGGATTCTTCTTCTTGTGTGTGGCTTGAACCTTTCAATGCACATAATTTGCATTAAATCATATGCTCAAAACCATTTGAACTTAGATAGTTGCACATTTTCCAAATGTCCACCCACTATTTGCCACTACTATAGAAGATGGGACTATGGGTATAATCCCCATTCATATGTCATAAAATTGAATGTTTTTTGATAAATGCATATCCATTATAAAGACCATCCACCATAAATCTTTTTTTGAAAACCCTAACCTCTTGAAATAAAAGTGTAGAAATATCCAGAACCTTTGCACCTCCACATTGTCAAGTGTCCTTCACTGTGTTATCATTATGTTTCCACATATGGCTCACAAGAAATTTTAAAAAAAAACATTCAAACAAGGAATGAATCTTACAACTTTGACAATGAAATTGGATGAGCACAGGATATGACCAACCAATGGGAGGGCCTTTATTTCTTGGAACTCCTTAGAGTATGGATTACCTCAAGGAAAGGGGGAAGGCTCAAAGATGACAAAGCCTTTATTGAAGTGAAACACCAAAAATACCTACACTACTAGCAAGCAAAACTACACCTAGCCACAACAAAAACTTTATATACAAAGGATAGGGCAAGCAACCCATACTCAAAAGAGTGTACCTGGTTGCTCATGGAAAACCATTAACTCGTTGAGAGAAGTATGTGCCAGTGTGAAACAATGGTTAGTGCACGAGTCCGTCCCTGAAATTTGGAGTACAACCATTGAAAAGAAAAACTTGATAGCCACAAGGTTTTCAAACAACAAGCTAAAACCAAGGAGCCAACCAACATTATAGCTCATCAATCGTGGTACATTAATGTTCTCTTGTACAGGATAGTTCTTATCAGCACTCTTGATGTCTTCCAAGAGATAATCAAAAAATGAAATGGGGCTTTTATGGTGAAATCTTTTCTTGGAATTGCTTGAATGATCACACACATAGCTCTTAGTTAAGTCTACATCTTCCTCTTCCAAAGATTCATATTCCAAGAACCTATCTACACAATTTGTCTCAAAAAAAAAGATTCCAGTGTAAGACCAAAATCCATTAGCCCATCTTCACAATCAAACTTGAACACTTCTAATTTGGGTTGTGTGCATGGAATTGGTCTAGGGGTAAAAGAATTTACCTTGACTTCCATCTCATCTTTCTCAGTATCTTTGAATGCCTTGGGCTGAAAAGACTCTTCATTCATTTTGATGTGATCAAACAAAAACAATTCAGAATTAGCTTCAACCTTTTCTTGTGTATGTTGATCTTTCACACCTTCCCAAATAACGTCATTTGATGAAATATCAATAGCAGTCCCAGATATAAAAGAATCAAATTTTGCATTTGAAACATCTTTTGATAAGTTTTCAATTGATCTTCCACCTTACAACCATTGTTCATTAGGAGGTACACCAAGGCCAATTGTTGGGTCAGCTGATTGTGAGACGTAGTCATCCTCAAACTTAACATGTAGATGGTAGGCTCTAGCTATAGTATGGGGGATGCTCTCAATCATGGGAGGAATTAGAAAATCTTCATCATTAAAGACTATTAGATTCTAACAAAATGAAATAGTGGGTGCTAATTTTATTGCTTTGAGAATACACCTTTTTTATTTAGGCTTTAGCTTTGGATACTACTACTACTCATAAAGACAAATTTCTGCCTGGGAAACTTCTTCACACTTAATTTTTCTCAGGATCATGTCATCATCTAATTCAATAGCCTCTCTTTGTGCATCTTGCAATGTTTGCACTTTTAGATGAAGATGCAAGAATTTAATTTTTATTTGCATGGCAACAATTAAAACACACAATTGATTATTTTCAGTTAGTTGGCTGGTTAAAGGTATCTTACCAAGAGATATATTGAATCTATCAATGAAATCTCTCACAACTTCCCCTTTTTCCAACTTGATTTGAAATAAATTAAATAATAATTTAGCTACACCAAGAGTGGGCATAAACCTCTGAAGAAATTTCACCTCAAGATCATTCCAATAGGTGATGTAACCGTCTGGAAAATTTTGGAACCATTCAGTGGCATTTCTCACAAGGCTTTGAAAAAATAACCTGATGAATGTATTTTCTTCCTGCACACCAAGAACACCACATGCAACAATGACTTCTTTGATGTGGTCATTCGGATCCTCAGTCTTGTCTCTAGAAAACTTGGGAAGGTATTCCCATGATTTTTTAGGTAGGGCTAAATACTGGACCAAGACAAATGGTCTGATCCGAGCCCCCCATGGCTAAGTGGCAACCACAGCCATAATACACACTAGGATTTTTCAACCAAATCTGTTTAGAGTCACCAACCTCTATCCTCGGGGAGGTACCTTAAGATATCCAAAGAAAGAAAGCACTAAAACTTCACTTTATGTCCCTAGTAGAGTCGCCAAAAATTGTTAGTAAACAGTTTTGTCCTTCGGATGAAAATGCAAAAAAATGACTCAATATGCTTCAAAAGAAGAAAAAAATGTACTAACAATTGGATAGATTATCATTTCATTGATAATCTTCCTCTGAATTGAGAGATACAACTCCCTTGTTTACAGATTTTCAATGAATTTAAATGATAAGATGTACCTTTAACCTGAAGGTACTTAAGGTTTTCTAAAATTCATTCATAGACATGAAATGAATGCATTTACAAGATCTATAATTATAGAGAAGAAGAAAGATGAAGCAGCCACAAGACTACCTGGCCAATCTTTCTTATTACAAAGAAAATGGAAGGAAGATTTCTTTGTTTTACAAACAATAAATGATGATACAAGAAATTTATCTTAGATATTACAAAAGTGACTATATAATCAACATTAGTCTAAGAAATTCATATCCAGACTCCAAAATCTAACATATAAAGTTCCTACATCTCAAATACATAACAGTATAATCATAGGATTACCCTCTTCCTGCAAATCAAATCAAAGTATGGTAAAACAAAATAAATCTTTCTTTTCCTTGCTAGAAAATTTCCAACTCAAAATCCCTTCCCTTTTCTTGAAAAATGTGTAGACAATTTCCAACCCGAGCTGAACCCCATTACAATAGAACCTTCTCCTTTTAAAGATTTCAACCCAGTTGGTGCTAACTACCCTAACTTCCTTTTATTTAAAACTATTCCCCAATAGTTTCTTCTTGTACAATTTTTTCACATATGCCTCAGGTTAGAATAATAATTAATTCTTTAAAAGAATTAATTATTTTAAATTCTTCCTTCACTTCATCTTACCCCCCCATTAATTAACCAAATTTACAACTCTTCTTATTATAATAATAATCAATCTTTATAAAATTACTTATGTGAGAGATTTGTTTGGATTAATTTAATATTTCATTATTTTGCATTTGAGTATTTTAATATTTAATTTTCTTTCAAAAATTAAATATTATATAATGAAAAATAATTTATTAATAATCTCTAAGAGCTTACCATTTATATTTTCTCACATAATTGAATGGGAGGGGAAAATTTAGGGTTTCAAAACCTTAGGTAACATGGAGGATGTGAGTAAGTGATCCAAGGGATTATTGGATGCATAGTATGAGATCTCGTTATAAGATATGAAGCAACATGAGTCTAGTTGGTAGGAAAGAGATAGAGGAAGGAAGTACAATTTAGTTCAATTATTTTGCAAGGAATAATATAGAGATCATTTGGACAATCGATTCATTGGTCTTAACCTTGAAGCTATTTGGGCAATGGGTCCAACTATCTTCCATAATTCCTAACAAGGTTGGCACAACTCCTAATAGGGTTGGAATATCCTAACAGGGATTCAAAGTCTCCTAACAAGGACTCATATGTATTTAATGTTGTAACAAACTCCTAATAGGGTCTATCCTCTAACAAGGAATATTATATTACTACATCATCTTGTGGGTACCATCCCCACCGAGGTTTTTTCTCTGATCAAGGGTTTCCCTAGTTAACATATCTGGTGTTAATTGTGTATGAGTATCTTGTTATGGTTTCAATTTATACTACTCATATGGTTAAGTTTGTTTAAGGTTGATGTTTATAATAATAATTGGATAAGTGATTCACCCCTCCCCACACCCCCCACCCCCCCCCCCCCCCCCCCCCCCTTCTTAGTTATATCAATGGACTATATATTCTAACAATTGGTATCAAAGCATCCGGTCGTTGAAGATAAGGCTTAACAACCTTGGGAGATTGATGGCGAATATGTTCAAGAAGGATAGTCCAAGATTCGATTGGGCCAACTATGATAGTTAGAAGGAAAAGATAAAGACTCATTTTTTGTGCATGGGTCCAAGATATTGGCTTTTAACGAAAACTAAGAAGCAAATCGTTGAAGAAACAAACCTAGAGGAATGCAGGGAGGGAGAAAGAGATATGTTCATGTGTAACATGAGAGCTAGAGAAGCCCTAATGTTAACTCTTCCAGAGAATGAATACAATTAGGTAAAAACATTTCAAACTTCTTATGAAATTTGGAAAGTACTAGAAGTTACTTTTGAAGGTGATGATCATGCAAAGAGAATGAGATTACAAAATTGGATTTGCACATTTCAAGATGCTAAGATGATGGAAGATGAATAAGTAAGAAGTTATGTTGGTAGAATATCAAAAATTGTTGTAGGTATTTGGTCTCTTGGTGGAACTAAACAAGAAGATGAAGTTATATGGAAGATCTTGAAAAGTTTGAACCACAATTCAAGAAAATAGCTCATGTGATTCAACTAATAATGCCCTGTACTACAAAATTCACAAAGGAAACATTGCTTGGAAGATTAGAGTCTGTAGAAGTAGAACTGAGATAGTTTGAAGAACTAGCTAGAGTTGAGACAACTTTCAATTCTCTAAAAATTCAACCTAATTTATCAAGAAGTGCAAGTGCAAGAGGAGATTTTACTAGTAGTAGTAGATCTAAAGAAGATAAGAAGATTGAGGAAGGAATAGCCCTTCTAGTAAGAAGAGAGAAAGATGGTAAGAAAAACTTTAAGTGTTGGACTTGTGATGAATATGGTCATTATGCATCTAAATGTCCTAAAAGAGAGAAAATGTTTAAAGAAAAATTTAAACCTCAAAGAGATAAAGATAGAAATTTTTTATATGTTAATGAGGATGAAGAATCTGATGAAAGAGGTCAGAGTGAAAGTGATGATGAATTAGGATTTTTGGCTATCAAGGAAGATGATCTTGATAGAGAAATTATAGAAGAAAGAGCATTGAAAATAAGTCAGATTGGATAATTGATAGCGGATGTTCACATCACATGACTGGTGATATGAATAAATTTGTTAAATTCAAAAATTATGATGGAGTTATTGTTAGGGTTGGTAACAATGCAACCTATCGCATTACAAGGATTAGATCCATCACTTTAGATGGTAGGACTAACACTGAAAATGTTTATTTTTTTGATGGTTTGAAACATAATCTATTGAGTATTGGACAGTTGGTGGAAAAGGGATATTAATTGCAATTCATAGAGAAGATCTGCATTATTAAAGACAACGATAGAAAGATGATTGAAACCAGAACTAGATCTAGAGGTAACATATTTTAGTTGAATCCTACTAAGACAACATGTTTGATTGCAAAATTTGATAAAAATTGGTTATGGCATTGATGGGGAGACAACCCAAGAACAGAATGGACACAACAGAAAAGGAAAATTGTATTAACTGAGAAAATAAGCTAGTACAAACAATATAGGGAAAATAAACTTCAAGACATGCCCTAAGGGCTTACAATAGCATAAATCTAGAGATAATTTCTCCTTTCAGTACCTCCTCTCAAACTCTACTCCAAACTGCCTTTTACAATGCCAGAAATCTCCTTAAATAGACCCCGGAGGGTTAAGGACTAGGAGTACATTCTAGATCATCGTGTGGGTAAGAGTACTAGAAACAGGCAGTATGAAGAGTATTTGGTGAAGTGGCCGATCGAGGACTCAACTTGGATTTCAGTAGCTGAGGTTTCCCATTTGGGATTTCCTCTACCATTCATAAAGTGACAGGGTCACTTTTCAATCTACCCTAGGTGTCTGATGTAGGAGCATCCAGAGGTATAAGGGCAATCTTGTGTCACCCAAAAAAATGTACTTAGACTTAGTTTATGTTTCATGTCTTTTCATTTTTGGATACCCATTTGGGTCAAATAAAGGTTCCAACTCTCACAATTCCACTATCAGTGTATTTAAAAATCCCAAAAAAATAGGAGCATGCAATTTGGCCATCATTTTGGTGACCTAGAAGGTGTGAATTGGCCAGATGAATGTAATTGTGATTTAGAGAATTCCAGAAAAAGAATCAGGTCAAAAGGCCCCACGGTTTGAAAGTTATTGCAGTTTTTCAGGTTTTGGAGACCTCCTAAGAATGCTTCGAAGTCAGGTTAGGGGCATTAAATGACCTCAAAAAGGGCCAAAAAATGAGGGATGAGCTAAGCTTGTCCATAGGGCTATAGAGCACTTCAAAATCTTTATGAAAATGTAAATGGTTCATCAATCGAAGCTACGGTTCAAAAGTTATGCCTCCTGAAAGTTCAATTACCGTTTCTGGATTCTTCTAGATTTGCACCGACTTCTAATGCAACTTCTGAAACCTTCTATTTGGTCGGTGGATGCCTACTAGAACTTTCTAGAATGTACTCCTAGTCCTTAACCCTCCGAGGTCTATTTAAGGAGATTTCTGGCATTGTAAAAGGCAGTTCGGAGTAGAGTTTGAGAGGAGGTACTGAAAGGATAAATTATCTCCAAATTTATGCTATTGTAAGCCCTTAGGGCATGTCTTGAATTTTATTTTCCCTGTACTGTTTGTACTAGCTTATTTTATCAGTTAATACAATTTACCTTTTCTATTGTATCCATTCTGTTCTTGGGTTGTGTCCCCATCAAGTGGTATCAGAGCTAGTTTTCCTGAGTGTGTAGATAGAGCGCCGACTGTGAGGCAGTTTGCACCAAGACTGTGTGGTTGTGGGTTCGAGTTAGAAGATGCCTCCATGAAGAGAGCGTGGTGGAAGGGCCAGAGCCATTAATCCTAAGGAGGTTAGATCCCTCCAAAGGCAGGTGCAGGCATTGCAAGAGGAGCTCCATAGAGGAGTAAATGTTGCTGCTGGTGACAATAGTGAGGATGACAATGAAGAAGAAGTAATGGGACCAAAAGAGGAATTTGATGGAGAAGTTTTGAATCATGCAGAGGAATTTGATGGAGAAGTTCTGAATCAGATCTATCTGATGACTAATTTGCCTTACTGGTGGCAATCCATCTGGAACATTATCAGAGACAATATCTCCAAATTCCCCTAGTAAATCTGAAACTTCAAATGGTATTTCACTACTACCTTCTTTATCTTTCCTAGGAATCAAAGCATAGCACATATATTGATGTTTCATGCCATCTAAAAACTTCCTTCCATCAACAAGACAAATCCTAGCACTGCTACATACCTTTTTACCTTCCTTTTTCATGGGCTTCAATTTGTGGCGAACTCCATCCTTTGTCAGAGAGTATGTGTTTGCATGTCCATCATGTATTGCATGTCTATCAAACTGCCATGGTCTACCCAACAATAGATGGCAAACATCCATTGAAATAACATCACAAAGAACTTCATCATGGTAACTCCCAATTTTGAATTTTACTAAACATTGTTCACTTACCAGGACCTTATGATCATCTTTTACCCAAGAAATCCGATAGGGCTGGGGATGTTTCTCCCTCTTGAGCTTCAACTTAGAGACCATCTCTTCTGATACCAGGTTATCAGTGCTACCACCATCAATGATCACGTCACAACATTTATCCTCACACTTGCATCTGGTACGAAATAAACTCCTTCGTTGTCCTGGTTCATTCTCGCCACTTAGTAGGACTCTTTCATTTACCAAGGTCTCTCCTCTTTTTGCATCCTCTGAATGTGATGATTGTGCATCCTCATCCACATGAGCAACCCTAGCTTGGCCCTCAGCTCTCCTATCTTTCCTTCCTTGTCATTGAGGGCATTCAAAGGCACGATGACCTTCTTCATTGCAATGGAAATAGGTTCCACGGAAGCCTCCTCTTCCTTCTCCACGTCCTCTACCTCTTCCTCTTTGATTTCCAAAGTCTTGATCCTAGGAGCGGTTGAAACCCTCATTCCTCTGGTTTCTGCTAGTACCCACATCTTCATTTTTATTTTGGGTTTCATTGCGGCCTCTAGATGATCTACCGCTTCTCCTTCCTCCTTGACCACGCCCTCTTTTTCTTCCTTCAAACCTTTTATTCAACTTCTCTTCAACTCGTAGGGCAAACTGGTATGCCTTTTCAACGCTGGTCATTCTTACCAGACTTAATTCCTCCTGGATGCTTGGTCGCAACCCACTGATATAACGAGAAACCTTCTCCTTATTTGCTTTTGCATGTCTCGCTGTAATCAAGAGTCAGTAAAACTCCTCTGTATATTCTTGGACTGATCTTTCTACTTGCTTTAACGCATGCATCTTCTTAAACAGATCCAACTTGTAGTCTACAAGAATGAACTGCTTCTTCAATTTGTCCACCATGCGATCCCATCTTGTGATCTTCTCCTTTCCTCTTCTATTTCTTTCCAATTGAACCTCTTGCCACTAGATTTTGGCATGGCCTTTTAGTTTGGCCTTTGCAAACTTAACCCTATCTGGGTCCCTCATATCCTCATACTCAAAGTATTCTTCCAGTTCATTGATCCAATCGATCAACTCATCTGGTTTTAGATTTCTTGAAAATACACCCACTTCAATTGTGGGTCTTTTTCCAAACTTAGTAATGGCCCTAAAAAGCCTTTCCTCTGCATGATTTATAACTTCTCCATCAAATTCCTCCTTTGGTCCCATTACTTCTTCTTCATTTTCATCCTCACTATTGTCACCAGCAGCAACATTTGCTCCTCTACGGAGCTCCTCTTGCAATGCCTGCACCTGCTTTTGGAGGGCTCTAACCTCCTCAGGATTGATGGCTCTGGCCCTTTCGCCATGCTCTCTTCATGGAGGCATCTTCTAACTTAAACCCACAACCACACAGTCCTGGTGCAAACTGCCTCATAGTCGGCGCTCTGTCTACACACTCAGGAAAACCATCTCTGATACCACTTGATGGGGACACAACCCAAGAACATAATGGACACAACAGAAAAGAGAAATTGTATTAAGTGATAAAATAAGCTAGTACAAATAGTACAGGGAAAATAAACTTCAAGACATGCCCTAAGGGCTTACAATAGCATAAATCTAGAGATAATTTCTCCTTTCAGTACCTCCTCTCAAACTCTACTCCGAACTGCCTTTTACAATGCCAAAAATCTCCTTAAATAGACCCCAGAGGGTTAAGGACTAGGACTACATTCTATAAAGTGCTAGTAGGCATCCATCAACCAAATAGAAGGTTCTGGAAGCTGCGTTAGAAGTCGGTGCAAATCTAGAAGAATCCAGAAATGGTAACTGAACTTTTGGGAGGCATAACTTTTGAACCGTAGCTCCGATTGACGAACCGTTTACATTTTCGAAAAGCTTTCAAAGTGCTCTATAGCCCTATGGACCAGATCTACTTTTCCCCCATTTTTTGGCCCTTTTTGAGGTCATTTAATGCCCCTAACCTAACTTCAAAGCATTCTTAGGAGGTCTCCAAAACCCAAAAAACTACAATAACTTTCAAACCGTGGGGCCTTTTGACCTGATTCTTTTTCTAGAATGCTCTAAATCAGAATTACATTCATCTAGCCAATTCACACCTTCTAGGTCACCAAAATGATGGCCAAATTGCATGCTCCTATTTTTTTAGGATTTTCAAACACACTAATAGTGGAATTGTGAGAGTTGGAACCTTTATTTGACCCAAATGGGTATCCAAAAATGAAAAGACATGAAATAGAAACTAAGTCTAAGAAAAATTTTTTGGGTGACACATGATTGCCCTTATACCTTTGGATGCTCCTGCATCAGGCATACAAGATTTTGTCATATAAACTTTGACAATATTGTGAAGGTTAGTAGAACATTTTCAATTAGAGATTTTCCTTAGATAACAAAGCCTACTAATTTTGTGTGCAAATAATGTATTTTGGCTAAATAGAAGAAAGTATCTTTTCCTAGCAAGAAGTTTACTACCATAGAGAAGTTAGACATCGTTCATACAGATCTAAGTGGTCCTTCAAGAACAAGAGGATTCTATAGTGAAAGGTACTTTATAATTTTGTTTGATGATTTCACTAGAATGATGTGGGTAGCATTTCTTAAAGAGAAATCATAAGCTTTTGAGAAATTCAAGATATTTAAAAATATATTTGAGGAGTAATCTAGTGTTAAGATAAAGTGTTTAAGATCATATAGAGGAGAAAAATTTACCTCTAGAGAGTTTAGCATCTTTTGTGAAGAGAATGGAATCAAAAGACAACTATCTACACCTAGGACAATTGAGCAAAATGGGATTGCTGAGAGAAGAAATAAATTAGTAGTAGAAGCAACTAGAGTGATGTTATTTGAGAATGATGTCTCAAAAAAATTCTAGAGAGAGGTAGTTAATACAATAGTGTACACTCTAAATAGAGTACAGATCAGACAAGGTATGAGACAGACACCCTATGAGTTATGGTTTGGTCATTCACCGTCAGTTAAATATTTCAGGATATTTGGGAGCAAATGTTACATTAAGAGAGATGATGACATTGGTAAGTTTGATCCTAGAAGCAATGAAGGTATGTTTCTTGGCTACTCATTAAAGAACAAGGCATACAAATGTTTCAACTATAGAACTAAGACAATAGTTGAGTGTGCAAATCTAAGAATTGATGAGAAGTTTGGTACTAAAGAAAAAATGGTAGATTATAATTATGATGAAGAAGAGGATAATTCTGGAATTGTTAGATAGAATGCTAAAGTTCTTTTTGAGAATAACAATGACTTGTAGAATGATGTGTTATCTATTGAGCATAAAGAAGAATAGAGATCTAAACCTAGAGAAGAGATAAGAGTTCAGATGTCAACTCCTACCTCTAGCAGAAAAATGACAAAGAATCACCCTCTAGAGAAGATAATTGGGAGCAAGGATAAAGGTGTGATGAGAAGGAACAAAGTGAATGTTGAATTGTGTCTAATTTCTCAAGTGGAACTTAAAAGCACAAATGAATCTTGTAAGAATGATCATTAGTTTCAAGCAACGAAAGAAGAATTGGATCAGATTGAGAAGAATGAGACTTGGGAGTTTGTTCCTAGACCTAAAGACAATAATGTGATAGGAACCAAGTGGTTATTTAGAAATAAGATGAATGAATAGAGAGAAGTTGTGAGAAACAAGGCCAAACTTGTTTGCAAAGGTTACTCACATTAAGAAGGCATAGATTATGAGGAAACTTATGCACCTGTAGCCATAATGGAAGCAGTAAGGATGTTGTTGGCTTATGCAACAAACAAGAATTTCAAGGTTTATTAGATGGATGTCAAATCAGCCTTTCTGACTATAGAACTTGAGGAAGAAGTCTACATAGAGCAGCTTGATGGATTCTCTCTGATAGAAGGAAAAGAGATGATATGCAAATTGAGGAAAGCATTGTATGGTCTGAAGAAAGCACCTAGAATCTAGTATGCAAGGTTGGATAGGTATTTGACTAAGCTTGGATTTATTAATGGTATAGTAGATGGTAATTTGTATTTGAGAAAATTTGATGATGATTTTTTTATCATTGAAATATTTGTGGATGACATAATATTTGGAGGAAATGATAAAGAAAGTGATAAGTTTGCTGAAGAGATGAAAAATGAGTTTGAAATGAGCATGATAGGAGAAATGAAGTTTTTCCTAGGCTTGTAGATTGCACAGAGTAGAGATGGGATATTAATTTCACAAGAAAAGTATCTAAAAGACTTGTTGAAAAGATTTGGATTAGAGAGTTACAAACCTATCGGTACACCCATGATAACTGGTCATAAGTTATCTAGCAAAGATGAGACACCTATAGTTGAGCAGCAGAAGTATAGATCTATGATTGGGGGATTGCAATATCTGACTCACACCAGACTAGATATAGAAAATGTAGTTGGGATTGTAGTAAGATTCCAAGTTGATCCTAAAGAGTATCATTATGCAGTAATAAAGAGAATATTTAGATGTTTGAAAGGAACATCTGATTATAGGATTTGGTATGACAGATCAAGTGATTTCACTTTGTATGCATATACTAATGCAGATTGGGTAGGCAGTATGGATGATAGGAAGAGAACCAGTGGTGGAGCATTCTTTCTTGGAGGAAGATTGGTTTCTTGGTTGAGCAAGAAACAAGACTATATTTCACAAAGTACAGTTGAGGTAGAGTATATTGCAGCAGTGAATAACTGTAATCAAGTTATGTTGATGAAGCAAATGTTGAAGGATATTGGAATTGAGTTTCTAGAACCTATTATCATTTATTATGATAACACAAGTATAGTAAGTATGTCTAAGAATCCTATACTACATTCTAAGACAAAGAACATATCTATTAAGTATCATGTCTTCAGAGAGAAGGCAATAGAAAATGAGATCGGATTGGAGTATGTAAGTACTAATGATCAGATTGCAAATATCTTTACAAAGTATTTGCCTAAAGATACCTTTGAGTACCTGAGAGGTATGCTTGGGGTTATGCCCCTGCCTACTTCTGAGTAGATGATGCAGAGAGTGCATCAGTCCAGTGGTACAGAGTAGTATGATTTGACTAGACTAAATGTTGATGCTTCCTATATGGGGGAGTATCTGGTATGTACTAAGTCATTGAGGACTCTTGGTATTTGGTATTTGGTATTGAACAATATCTTTGTACACTTGAACTGATTGAAGAGTTGAAGAAGTAATTCTAACAATTGGAAGCAATTGATATCTTGTATAATAATTGGTATTTTGTATCTTTTTTGAAGCCTTTGACATTGATGTCAATGGGGGAGATAATGTACATGAAAAACATATCCTAAGTTATGGGAGAGTAGTGTTATCTCTTTAGGGATATTTCAAAATAATCATGTAAAAGAAGCAAGTATGCACTTGATGTATTGTGAGCTTTTTAGTGTGAAGTGAACAATTGATGTTTATCAAGAGAGAGGATTTACATATGATGTATTGAGATCTTTTAGCATGTGAACAACTAATGCTAATTCTAGAAGCTAGAGAATTTTAGATTGATGAACAGGATTTGAGAAGATGACATTAGTATCAGCAACATTGTATAGTTTGGTATTCTTGGAACTTAGATATTTTTCATATATGTTGCCATCAATGCCAAAGGAGGAGATTGTTAGCATGAATTCTAATGATACTACATTGTGGGAGTATCCTAAGCATTGGAGAGTACTGATATGTTGCATTCATGACTTTGTTTGTCATTGATGTCAACATAGTAGTGTTTTTATAAAAGACTAGAAGAATAGTAGTAAGAGATCTTATGTTGCATAGTAACGGTGAAAACTATAAATGATGTGGAATTAAGGACATGTTCCAAAAGTTACCTTGATGTTTTTGTTAAGTGTACAGAGTCTAAGTCAATGGCATACAAAAGCCACAACTAATTTACTAAGTGCAGTGTAGAAACAAATTATTGGAAAACAATATTCTGATGATTGATCCTTATCTTTCATCTGAGATGTAATGAAGAGATGCACAGTCACATAGTGGTAGAGGACATTCATTTCATGATGCCAACAAGTGCACAAAACTAGGTACTACACATGTGAAGTTTTTTTTAGACCATGAGCTGACAATGCTATTGTAATTGTGAATTAATTAATTATCTTATTTTAATTAATTGGGAAAGCCTCAAGGCTCACTTAAGAAATTATTATGAAGATGTGGTATAAAGGAAAGTTTTTTTCTTTATTTGTAATGTATCCAAGTGTGAAGATAATCATTTAGAAGTAGTGCAAAGTGTAAAAAGAAGTAGAGCATTGGAGGATGCAAGTAAGCGATCAAGGGGATTATTGGATGTGCAGTATGAGATCTAGTTACAAGATCTGAAGGAGTAGGAGTCCAGTTGATAGGACATAGATAGAGGAAGTGTAATTTAGTTCTATTATTCTACAAGGAATAATACAAAGATCATTTGGACAATGGATTCATTGGTCTTAACCTTGAAGCTATTTGGGCAATAGGTCCAGCTGTCTTCCACAACTCCTAACAAGGTTGGAATCTCCTAACAAGGATTCAAAGTCTCCTAACAGGGATTCATATGTATTGAATGTTGTAATAGACTCCTAATAGGGTCTATCCTCTGACAAAGAATATTAATATTAGTACATCCACTAGGGTTTTCCCTCTGATCAAGGGTTTCCCTAGTTGACATATATGGTGTTAATTGTGTATGAGTATCTTGTTATGGTTTTATTTTATATTACTCATATGGTTAGGTTTTTTTAAGGTTGATGTTTATGATAATAGATGGATAACTAATTCACCCCCCTCCCCCTCTCAATTATATTAGTGGATGATATGTTCTAACATAGACTTACCAAAAAAATTATTAATAAAATAGTATGTTATGATGTGGATCCTAATCAAACTTGGAGGTTTATTTGGTGTGGTTTTCTCCCCATATAATTTATACAAGGATTTGGGGGCATCACCCCCAAGACAAGCTCAAGGGGCAAAGCCCCAGGTGCATTCCCTATTATAGTACAGGGTGGGGTCAAGGGGTGACACCCCTATGGGGGTTTTGGGAGGTAGCGCCCTCGAAGCCAAAAATGACCTTATATTGTAAAAGGTGTCGGCTACTATTTTTTCTATTGGATGACTTATTCTAGCCCTAATTTTGTACGAAAAAAAAAACTTCTATAAAAAGACTAAGGTTAGGTATTTCATAATGTAATGGTGATATTGTTGCTTCTTGTAGTGGTATTGAGTTGTAAAAGATTGCGGATTGTACTCACTAGATAATAATAATATTGAACTTGTCATTGGTGGACATAGCCCAGGGATTGGGTGAACCATGTTAAATCTTAGTGTCTTGTGTTCTCTTATGTTTGATCTATTATTTTTTGATATTGGTTATATTTGCATGTAACTATTATTTTTGTTTGAGGTTAATCCCAACAAGTGGTATCAAAGCTAGGCGGTCATTATTTTTTTTTTTTTTAGCGATCCTCTACAGGAAGGTCTCATGGTTGAGTGGGAGCGATGGCAGACGAGGGTAAGCTAAAGGTGTAGAAGTTTAATGGTTAGAACTTTTAATTATAGAAGATGAAAATGGAAGACTATCTTTATCAAAAGGATTTATGGAAGCCACTGGAAGGAAAAATAAAGAAATAGGAAACTATGATAGATGAGGACTAGGAGATTTTAGATAGAAAGCCACTTGGAACCATTTGATTATGCTTGGCACCATCAGTGACATTTAACATTAAAAAAGAAAAGATGATGTAAGATTTGATGCAAACCCTAGCAAAACCATATGAAAATCCCTCCACTTCAAACAAGGTATTTCTCATGAAGCATTTATTTAATATGAAGATGACAAAAGTTGGATCTCTTACAGATCATTTAAATGAGTTTAATACTATTACTAGTCAGTTATCTTCTATAGGTATTAATTTTGATGAAGAAATTAGAGCTCTCTTGATTTTGTGCTCGTTGCCTGAAAACTCAAATGGCTTGGTAATGGTTGTAAGTAATTTTGTTTCTAGATCTAATACCCTAAAATTTGATGATGTGATTAGTGTTATTTTGAGTGAGAAAACTCGTAGGAAAACCATAGGTGGATCTGCATTAGGAAGTGCTTTGAATGCACAAAGTAGAGGCAAAACAACTGAGAGAGGAAATAATTTTGGAAATCATGGGAAATCATGAGGAAAGTCAAAAAAGAAGAGGTCTCAATCTAGAGGACCAAGAGATTGATGGTACCGTGGTAAACCAACATATAAGAAAAAATATTGCTAGACTCGAAATAACAATGAAGGAGATAAAGAAGAAGGGAACAATGATGCAAATGTGGTAAGTAACAAATGATTCATGGGTTTTAGATTCTAGTGCTTCATTTCATCCTACACCTCATAGAGGTTATTTTATTGATTATGTCCAAGGGGACTTTGGTCTTGTTTATTTGGGGGATAATGAACCCTATTAGATTGTTGAAAAGGGAAAAGTTAAGATTAAGTTGTAGAATGGGAATCATTGGCCACTACATGAGGTAAGACATGTTTCAAGGCTGAGTAAGAATTTAATTTCATTAGGGCAACTCGATGATGAGGGTTGTGTAGTTACTTTTAATGATAAAATTTGGAAGGTTTCAAAAGGTTCCCTTGTAGTAGAAAAAGGTGTAAAAGAAGGCACCTTATATCTTTGTACAGGTCATACTATTCCTTCTACTTTAATTGTTTCAGAGAAATATAAATGTTCAAGAATAGTTGTTGTAGTTGAGCATGGAGAACAAATAGTTGTTGTAGATTCTGATACAGAGCTGTGGCACAATAGACTTGGGTACATGAGTGAGAAAGGTATGAAAAAATTTCACACAAAATTTTTTTAACCAGGTTTGAAATGTGTTAATATGGATTTTTTTGAAAGTTGTGGGTATGCAAAACAAAATAGAGTGAGTTTTGTGAAGACTGGGAAGAAAAAAAAGAGTGAGAGATTAGAGCTTGTGCATATAGATGTACGGGGACCAACTTAGGTATCTTCCCTTGGTGACTCTCATTATTATGTTACATTTATTGATGATGCAACTACAAAAGTATGGGTTTATTTCTTTAGATAGAAATCAAATGTATTTCAAATTTTTAAGAAATGGAAATGCTTGGTTGAAAATGAGACTGGAAAGAAATTAAAATGTCTCAGATCTGATAATGGTGGTGAGTATTGCAGTCATGAATTTGAAGATTATTTCTCTGCTAATGGTATTCATAGACATAAAACTATTCCAAGGACTCCATAGGAAAATGGAGTGGATGAACACATGAACAAGACTATAATAGAGTGTGCAAGAAGCATGAGGTTGCATGCAACGGTGCCCTTAAGCATGTGGATAGAGGCTATCAATACTTTTGTATAGTTGATAAATAGAAGTCCCTCTACTCCTTTGGGTTGTGGTATTCTAGAGGAAGCATGGACTGGTAAGAAGGTGAGTTATTCTTTTCTTAAAACCTTTAGTTGTGAAGCATTTTCTCATATAGATTCTAAAAATAGAACCAAGTTGGAAGCTAAGTCAAAGAAATGTGTATTTATTAGATATGGCATTGATGAATTTGGTTATAGGCTTTGGAATTTTAAAAATCATAAAATTGTAAGAAGTAGGGATGTCAGATTCAATGAGAAAGTGTTGTACAAAGATTTGTTCTAGCAACATGAGAAGAAACAAGATGATTATGTAGTGTTGGATGATACTCCAAAAGTTGATGTTCCATCAATTCTTCATGATCTGCAACAACCTCAACAACAACTACCACAAACCTTAGTGGATGCTCGATGGTCAACAAGGCTAAGTAGACTTCTAGAAAGATTTTCTCCTTCATTGTATTTTATTTTACTTATTGATGCTGGTGAACTTGAATTTTATAATGAAGCTGTGTAGGTGGATACAAAGATTCAGTGGGGGTTTGCAATGACAGAAGAAATAGACTCTTTGTTGAAAAATAAGACATGGTATTTATGCAAGTTGCCTACAAGTAAAAGGGCTTTACAAAATAAATGGGTTCATAGGTTAAAAGAAGAGGATGGGGGTAAGAAAATATTTAAAGCCATATTAGTTGTAAAAGGATTTGCACAAAAAAAAGACATTAATTTTGATGAGACATTCTCTCCTATTGTTAAAATGATTTCTATTCGCCCTATTTTAAGTATTGTGGCTACTAAAGATTTTCATTTGGAGCAACTTGATGTTAAAACAACCTTCTTTCATGGTGATTTGGATGAAGAGATATATATGGCACAACCATAGGGATTGGAGGTCAAAGGTAAGGAGAACTTAGTGTGTAGATTGAAGAAAAGTTTATATGGCTTGAAGCAAGCACCTCAGCAATGGTATCTAAAATTTGACAGGTTTATGCATGAGCATGGATACAATAGGTGTCATTTAGATCATTTTGTTTATTTTAAGAGGTTGGATGATGACAACTACATTATTTTATGTTTATATGTTGATGATATACTTGTACTTGGGTCTAACATGGATCACATTAAAGGGTTAATGAAATAGTTAGCACGTTCATTTGCTATGAAGGATTTGGGGGTAGAAAAACAAATCCTTGGTATAAAGATTTGTAAAGATAGGAAGAACAAGAAATTGACATTATCTTAGGCTTATTATATTCTGAAGGTGTTGCAACGTTTCTCTATTGAGAATGTTAAAGCTGTCAGCACACCTTTACCTAATCATTTGAAATTAAGTAAGGAGATGTGTCCCAAGACATAAGAAGAGGAGGATAATATTTCTATGGTACCTTATGCTTCATCTATAGGAAGCTTGATGTATGCTATGGGAGTTGTTATTGAGTCATCTAAGAATTGAGCATTGGAATGTAGTTAAATGGATTCTTAGATATTTGAGAGAAACATCTAGTAAGTGTTTACATTTTGGGGGCTATGCTACTAATTTATAGGGATATGTTGACTCATATTTGGTAGGGGACATTGATACTAGGCAGAGTACTATAGGTTATGTATTTACTATTGGTGGAGCAGTAGTGAGTTGGTTTTCTAGGTTGCAAAAGGTTATTGATTTATCCACTACAGAGGCATAGTATGGTGTTGCTACAGAGGTAGCCAAGGATATGATATGGCTTCAGTTCTTCATGGAAGAGTTGGGACATCCATAGAGGGATAATTATTTTCTCACAGATAGCTAGAGTGCCATTCATCTTGTAAAGAATTTAGTTCTACATTCAAAGACAAAACATATACAATTGCGGTACCATTTCATTTGGTCAATTTTGGATGATGGACTGTTAAAGTTAGAGAAGATACATATAGATGATAATCTAGTAGATATGTTTACCAAGGTAGTAACAAGGGAAAAGCTAAACTCCTCTTCAGCTTCAGTTCATCTTCTAGACTAAATAGAATAAAAGAACAATAGAGTCTAGGGTGGTTTGATATTCTAGTGGGAGCTACATGTTTAGTAGTGCTATGATCAGTCTCCAAGTGGGAGGTTATTATTGTGGATTTTGACTAGTCTCCAAGTAAGAGATTGTTGTGATGTGGAGCCTAATCAAATTTAGGTTTATTCGGCATGGTTTTATCCCAATATTATTTCTATGGAGGTTTGGGGACAGTGCCCCCAAGATGGGGTCAAGGGGTAGCGCCCCTATAAGGTCTTGGTGTAGCACTCCTAGTGCACTCCCTATCGTAGTATAGGGTGGGGTCAAGGGGCAACACCCCCATGGGGGTTTTCCAGGGTAGTGCCCCTGAAGCCAAAAATGACCTTATATTGTAAAAGGTGTCAACTACTATTTTTCCTATTGGGCGACTTATTCTAGCCCTAATTTTGTAAGTGGTAAAAACTTGTATAAAAAAGCTCAGGGTTAGGGATTTCATAATGTAATAGTGATATTGTAGCCTCTTGTGGTGGTATTGAGCTATAAAGGATTGTGCATTGTAATCACTGGATAATAATAATATTGGACTTGTTGATGGTGGATGTAGCTCAGGGATTGGGTGAACCACGTTAAATCTTGGTGTCTTGTGTTCTCTTATGTGCGATCTATTATTTTTTGATATTGGTTATATTTGCATGTAACTGTTATTTCTATTTGGGGTTGATCCTAACATAGAAGATTTTATATTAGAGTCAATATTAATTGGAGGCAATTGGTTTAAATTTTATACTTACCAATCCCATGATAGAATTCTTTTTGTATCTACACAATTCAAATTGTAATCTTTCAGAAGCTCTTCCCCTACACTTATTAATTGTATCGCACACATCAAAACATGATTTCACTACCTGAGTGAGCTTGAAATGCACTTACTAATAATGATATGACATTCGTGTAACATCAAAGACAATACACAATTAATCAATTGTATCCAACAATCTCTCTCTTTGGAATTGATCGCAACACAACATGTCATAGCACAATGAAATTTTTGGAATAAAGTAAGGAACATGTCCTTAGTTTCATTCTAATTCACATCTATGAGAACTTCTTCTGTCAATGTGAACTCTATCTGCCTCCAGTTTCTCCCTCTATTAGAAAACTTATGTCTACAACAAATTTTACCAAGTTTATTCTCCCTCATAGACATCTCTATGATAGCATACTTCTCCCTCTTACAACAATCTTCTTCTTCTTTAAAATTTCTTATGAGATATGATAGTAAACTTCTCCCTCTTTGACAACACATGCCAAAGACAACAACTCTAGTAATATCAATGTACCTTAAGGATTGATTCATTTGCAATATGCCCTTGTCAATTCTGCACCAACTAATTGATCTTCAATTTTCTTTGGTTGATGCATCACTAAACTTCATTTAGTGAGCTTTAGATAGGGGAATGACCCCTAGCTTGCCTCTTAAATATGAAAATTTATCCTTAGGTAACGGCTTGGTGAATATGTCTACAATCTGTTCTTTTGTGTTTACATATTCCAATATAACTTTTTTTTCTTGCACCCATTCTCTTAAGAAGCTATATTTTATAACAATGTGCTTTGTTTTGGTATGCATCACTGGATTCTTTGATATATTGATTGCACTAGTATTATCACAATATATGACTACTGGATCTTTGATATCTATCTTCATTCCTTCAAACAGTTGTTTGAACCAAACAATGTTAGAACAATTACCTGCTACTACCACATATTTTGCATTTGCTATGGACTAAGAGATACAATTTCGTTTCTTGCTTGTCCAAGACACTAGTCTTTTACTAAGAAAGAATGCTCCACCACTAGTATTTTTTTTGTCTTTGAGACTTCCTACCCAATTAGCATCAATAAACACTTTAAGTCTAAATTGCTTCCAAGTTTGTACCATAAGCCATAGTCTTCAATACCTTTTAGATATCTCATGATTATCTTGATTGCCATCATGTGATTTTCTCTGGGATTTGCTGAGAATCTTGCCACCATACCAACTACCAATGAAATGTCAAGCCTTTTATGTACTACATACTATAATTTTCCAATCATTGATCTATATGTGGTCTGGTCTACTTCTTTGGAATCTTCATTCTTGGAAAGCTTATGTACAGTAGACATAGGGGTTCCAACTAGTCTTGAATCTTCCATTACAAACTTCTTTAGTATCTCCTTGATATACTTAGATTGAGTAATGTAGATACCATCTTTCTTCTACTAAATCTACAGTCCAACAAAGAATTTTATCTCACCAAACATGGACATTTCAAATTCTTTACTCATTTCTTTTGAAAATGCTTTTCACAAGTTATCATTTCCTATGAATAAAGTATCATCAACAAATATTTTTGCCAACACAATCTTCTTGTTTGATCCTTCTTTGATATACCGACTATTGTTATCATTTGTTCTTTCAAAGCCAATATGTATCAAGTAATTATGAAGTCTTTCATACCAAGGTCTAGGAGCTTACTTGAGACCATATAATGCTTTGTGTAATTTGGAGAGCATGTCTCTTTTTCTAGGATCTACAAAACCTTTTGGTTGTTCAATATAGAATTCCTCATCAAGAATTCTATTCAAGAATATAGATTTAACATCCATTTGATACACTTTAAATCCTCTATGTGCTACATATGCTAGTAGAGTTCTAATACCTTCTAATCTTGCAATGGGAGAAAATTTTTTACCATAATCAATACCTTCTTCTTGAGAATAGTCTTTACACACCAATCTTGAATTATTTCTTGAAACTTCTTCATCTTCATTCAACTTGTTTCTGAACACCCACTTTGTGCCTATTACATTTTTATCCTTGGGTCTAGAAAAAAGAGTCCAAGTTTTTTCTTCTCTATATATTCTATTTCTTCATTCATTGCTTCAACCCAACTTTCATTATCCAATGCATCTTTAATATTTCTTGGTTCAAATTTAGCAAATAAACATGTACCTTTCAATTTGTTTCTTGTCATTGTTCCATCAGATTTGTCTCCAATGATCTGACTAGGTTCATGATGCCTTCTTACATATCTTGCTAACACAAGTTCTTTGGATTTGGAATGACTTCCAATGTTTTCATCATGAACTTCAACATCAAGCTCGGGTCCCACTATTTGTGACTTGTGTCCATTAGATTCAGTTTGAACTAGCTTGGTAGCTTCTAACTATGACTCGAGTCCTTCAAATTGTGACTCGGGTTGCACTATCTACAACTTAGTAAATGTTGGAGTGTCATGTCCCCTTTTCAAATAATTAAAAATAATAATATTTTCTAAGGCATGTAGGCCCAAAAAGGTGAAGTTTCAGAAAAAGGGGATAATCTTTGGAAGATAATGGACTAATAAATGAAAATTATTATTAAAATATGTTTTATTAACCCCTCTTGGATGTGAGTTAGAGTTATGCCCTCTTTTAAGGGGTTTGGAGGCATTTTGGGCTCATTCCAAAACTTGATTTTTGCACATTGCTTTGTTGTTCTTTAGAGGCTGCCAAACCTATGGAGGAGACCCAAGAATGGGATTTTGCAATTTTTTAGGAAGGCTAAGGATGGGAGTTTGAATCCATTCCATGTGCATGCTCATGTAGAGTTTGTCTTTGTGTTGAACAGTGCAGATTTGTGGTTTTTCGGGTGTGTTTTTGTAAGAGTTTGGTGTTTCCGGTTGAGTATTTTATATCAGTTTGGGTTGTTGCTGTATTTCAGACTTTTAGATATTAAAATAGAGCTGAATATATGTATTTGGTCATAATTATACTTCTGTGATAGATTATTAGTGTTTTTGTGGTGTTTTCGGGCTATTCTATGTTGTTTTCGAGAGCCCGATGAGCATTGTTTTTATCCTCCGTTTGGGAGCTGTTGTGTAAATGTTATACAAATCTGAAAATATCATTTCATAGAATGTTATGCTGCTAAAATTTCTATAAAAATGTCCACTTTCAGATTTACTAATAATATGTGAAGTTGTGAAGTTTTTGGCACTATTTTTGGCATACCCGATTTGGAGTTTATAGAGAAATTGGTGGATCTTTGAAAGATTGATTATTTGATCTTAAAGATCTGATTAGAGGCTTGAAATATCATACAAAATAAGTAAAGGTACATTTTAGTGGTATCAGAGCTATGATCTTGCCAGCCTGAGGGTTTGTAGAAGTTTGCATGTCAGTTTTGACAACTACCCAAATCTTGCATGTCATAATTTATGGTTGCATGTTGCTTCTAATCAGCTGCATGTCAAAATTTATGGTTGCATGCTACTTCTAATCATTTGTATGTTAGTTCTTGGTGAATTTGGTGGTTGCATGTTGCTTCTAATCAGCTGCATGTCAAAATCTATGGTTGCATGCTACTTCTAATCATTTGCATGTTAGTTCTTGGTGAATTTGGTGGTTGCATGTTGCTTCTAATCAGCTGCATGTCAAAATCTATGGTTGCATGCTACTTCTAATCATTTGCATGTTAGTTCTTGGTGTTTGAAGAAGTTATAACCTATTGGGGTTACACTCTACTTTATCTAGAATGGACAGGTATAGTACAGAGTCTTAGAGGACATGATCTTGGAAAATTGATATCCAGAGTCAGAATAGTAGAAAGGATTTTTATTTAGACATTCGAGATAAACTTAGGAAAATAAGCCATGACATGTCTGAATAGTTGGTTGAGCACCACCATATGATGAATGACATGTTGTCTGACCCAGCTAAGGTGGATAAGTTGACCAAATTTCTATTTGGCAAATTTTCTCACAGGGCAGGTGACACAATTACCAAGAACTTGCATGAGGAGTTTGAGAAACTAGCTTATAGCCAGGCAGAGGTCTCAGATTCTACTTTTCCATAGGAGGTAGTGAGAAACGATATTACATAAATTGATAGTAATGGTCAACTTGATACTCAAACTGAGACAATTGTATATAGGTCATTAAAGGGTGATATCACAAGTATTCAAGATCGTATAGTTACAACAAGTAGTGACTACAGCGTAGTGGGTTCAGATGATGATTATGAGGATGTTGTTGTGCATGATGGTGAGATACCTGGTAGAGATGAGCAGACATTGAGCATTCATGACTTTGCTGAGAAAGAGTACCAGGCACAGTTAGATGCTTCATCACATGAGGTTGAGGCTGGTAGTACTTCACACGATTTGTCCAGCCACCTAAAAGTGAACAAAGACAATATTATGACTTCATTATCTCATCATGACATGTATTTAGAGTTAGTTGGTATTGGTCATATTACTCAAGTGAGGATTTTTCTTGAGTTACTAGCTAATTCTAGTTTACACATATGGACTCAAGATTGTTAGATTGGCATTTGGGATTCAGTTGACTGGAGATCTTTAACACTTTTTGCTAGCAATGTTTTTTGGGTGCTATCATGAATTTGATTATCAGATTGCATGGTGTTGTCTTTTCTTGTGCTAGCAGCTTGTCTAATGTTGGTATTAGTTTTTATACACCGGTGTTGGGCTTTGTTCATATATCCAGTCGACCATACTTGCTAGAATGTGTTGATGATCTTTCATATTTGGCAGTGTGTACAGATGAGTCCCAAGATCATATTGGCATTGATGACATCCAAGAGGATGCAATGGGCAATTTTGAAGACTTAGTTTCCTTGGGTACAAAGGAGTTGGACAGCAGTGCTAAAGTTTTTGATACTCCGTATATTGATATGAGCTTTGGATTTGATTCACAGGATATGGATGGTAATACTCTAGAGACTACTAACTTTAAGGATATTCCTTTAGACAGTGCATCAGAGGAGGTTTTTAGGAGATAGTCTAGATAGTGCCATCATGTGTCTAATCAGTTGAGATTTAATGAGCGAGACATTTCTATCGCTTGCCAGGATTTTGATGCTGCTCGTTAGTTGTTAGTAGTTTATGGATGGGGTTCTTCAACTAGTGATGAGCAGGGAGGTAGTTATCTTTCCTTGATAGAGTTCCACTCTTTATGGGAGGCTATCCAAATTTTGAGACAGAATTATATGCAGTTGGTAGCCAATAGAGATTATCTTATGGAGTGGGGGAGTACAGCATATGATGCATTATTGGCCAAGGAAGATGAGGTGAGTGAGCTTACTCAGCAACTTGAGGTGACTTCTGAGATTCTTGAGAGTACACAATTGGCTTTCGAGGAGTCACAATTTCATTTGGCTAAGGTGACCATGGAATTAGAGCGACTACATTCTTTACCTAATTCTATACAGTCACAAGCTATGGTGTTTGGTGATCCGAGGATGTCCATGGCTGAGATTGTCAGAGACAGTGGAGATGGGGATGCATCCATCCTTGATACTAACATTGGCATATCAGGTTCATTCCCACTAGAGTCAGGTTCATTTGAGTTGGGTGTTGTAGCAGATTTTTGTATGCTTGACATGGTGGTGGCCTCTTGTACTAATGGCATGAAGACTAGAGATGTATCAAAGATCATGTGTGATGTTGGTGAGCTAGCAGTTGGCATGGTTCCTGCTAGTAATACTACCCCCTTGGTGATGTCTTTAGAGGTAGTAGTCAATTCCAACTTGGTTAGTGTTCAATTGTAGTTAGTTACATCTGGATTGTAGTCTGAGCCACTGACTGAGATTGGCGCATTCTATCAGCATTACATTGTGAGGTATGCTCATCAATTTACCTTTGATGACCATGTTGATGAGATGATGATACAGAGATGTACTTTGGTTCCTAGTGCTTATCATCAGTTATGGGATAGTTTGACACCTCGGGATGAGAGTTGTAATGGGCACAACATGAAGATAGGTTCTACAGTTGACAACTTGATAATACATGACTTAGAGCAGGAGTTTTGGAGTGATGCTTCAGCGGGTGTTGTTATTAATTCTACTCCTTTGGCTATGACATCTCCTGACTTAGCTGGTGATCAATCACAGTGGGTTGTATCACTTGTTCATGGTGAGCTTTTGACTAAGGTTGGTTTTTTTTATCAACATTATATTTCAAGGTATGTACATTAGTTACCGTTTGATCCTTGTGTTGAGGAGTTGATGGCAAGCAAATTTGGTTTGGGTTCCAATTCTTGTTGTTTATCTTGTGATGGCTTTTCACCATCAGGGGTGCATGGGAGTTATGGTTGTGAGATAGTGGTCGGTGATCTATAGAGTTGTGTTGACTACAGGAGTTGTACAGTGTGTGGATTCTCCATACTTGGTATAGTTTTATTTGGGAGCATTCACCATTGTTGCAAAGTTGAATTGTACATTTCATATAGGCCAGTGGAATGCGTTGATGGTATTTACTGTGTTGGCAGTTTGATTTTTCCACTTTACTTGGTTTTTGATATTCTAAGAGTTTGTGTCTCGTGGGTTTCTAACTGTGAAAGTTGTGACTTTGGAGTTTGGTTGAGCAGTAATTATCAGTTTGATTATAGATTCCTCTTGGTTATATTGCAGAGAATATTGCAGGAGCCTATGTTAATTGACAATAGTATAGTTCATGAATACATTTGGGATCCAAGTGGATTGGTTGGTTTATTGTTTAGCCATTGCTTGAGGACAAGCAATATTTGGAAGGGGAGGACTTGTCATGTCCCCTTTTCAAATAATTAAAAATAATAATCTTTTCTAAGGCAGGCAGGCCCAAAAAGGTGAAGTTTCAGAAAAAAGGAATAATATTTGGAAGATAATGGACTAATAAATAAAAATTATTATTAAAATATGTTTTATTAACCCCTCTTGGACGTGAGTTAGGGTTATGCCCTCTTTTAAGGGGTTTGGAGGCATTTTGGGCTCATTCCAGAACTTGATTTTTGTGCATTGCTTTGTTGTTCTTCAGAGGCTGCCAAACCTGTGGAGAAGGAGACCCAAGAATGTGAGTTTGTAGGTTTTCAAGAAGGCTAAGGATGGTATTTTGAAGCCATTCCATGTGCATGCTCATGCAGAGTTTGCCTTTGTGCTGAACAGTGCAGATTTGTGATTTTTCGGGTGTGTTTTTGTAAGAGTTTGGTGTTTTCGGTTGAGTATTTCATATCAGTTTGGGTTGCTTCTATATTTCAGACTTTTAGATGTTAAAATAGAGCTAAATATATTTATTTGGTCATGATTATACTTCTATGATAGATTATTAGTGTTTTTGTGGTGTTTTCGGGCTATTCTATGTTGTTTTCGAGAGCCCGATGAGCATTGTTGTTGTCCTCCATTTGGGAGCTGTTGTGTAGATGTTATAAAAATTTGAAAATTTCATTTTGTAGGATGTTATGCTGCTGAAATTTTTATAAAAAATTTTACTTTCAGATTTACTAATAATATGTGAAGCTTTGAAGTTTTTGGCACTATTTTCGATATACCCGATTTTGGGTTTATGGAGAAATTGGTGGATCTTTGAAAGATTGGTTATTTGATCTTAAAGATCTGATTAGAGGCTTGAAATATCATACAAAATCAGTAAAGGGATATTTCATGGAGATTTTGGAGACTCAAGAGGTGAAGCCTCCTTTCTCTCAGATAGATTTGGAAGGGTATCAAGTTCATAGTAAACAAATATTTTGTAATCCTCTAGCTTTTTGTTGCTTTATTCTTCACTTTTTTATGCAAACTCATCAATTGTCACATGTGCACTTTCTATGATTTTATGAGTAGACAAATTCAAAAATTTGTATGCTTTACTTCTATAAGAGTATCCTAAAAATATGCCTTCATCACCTTTTACATAAAATTTTCCTTTTCTAGATTCTATCAAAATATAACATTTTCTACCAAATACTTTCAAGTAACTTACATTAGGTTTGTATCCATACCATAGTTCATAAGGAGTTTGATTTGAGTCTTTATTCAATTGTACTTTGTTCAAGGTATGAATTGTAGTGCTGATAGCTTCCTTCTAGTATTTGATTGCAACATTCTTTTCAATCATCAGTGTTCTTGCACAATCCATGATGGATTTGTTTCTTCTTTCAGCTATACCATTCTACTGAGGACTACGAGGGGCTGATACTTGTCTTTTGATCCCTCTTTCAATGCAAAAATTATTGAATTCATTGGAGATGAATTCACCACCTCTATCTGATCTTAAACATTTCAATCTCTTTCTAGTTTCTTTTTCTACTCTTGCTAGATACCACTTGAATTTTTGAAAAGCTTTTGATTTTTCTTTTAGATACATTACAGTCATCATTCTAGAATAATCATCAACAAAAAGAATGAAAAAAATTTCTCCATTGTAACTCTCTATTCCAATAGGTCCACATAAGTCAGTATGCACAATTTCTAAGACTTCTTCTGACTAATAGTTCTTTCTTTTAAAACTAGTCTTTCCCATCTTACCAATTTGGCAATGTTTGCATAGACCCATATCAGGCTTCTTCAAACTAGGAATACCTCTTACTCTTTTATGTTTTTTGTAGACACTTAAAATCATCTCTAAAGACTATATTAATTTATTTAATATTTCCCATGACATTGTAATTAATTATTAATTAATTAATTATATTGCTCACATTATTCTACTTATTTAATTTAATTAATTAATTAAATGAGTTCATTCTCCTAAGTATTTAAATCTAATTTAAATACTCCTAGCCTTAATGTGTTAAATTAATTTAACACATGATCTTCCATCATCCCCTTTTTAAATAAATATTATTTATTGAAATCTTCATATCCCATTAATTCTTCTAAACCTATGATTAAATTAAATCATATTTAATTTAATCTTAAGCCTAGCCTAAAACCTAGCTTATGCCCATCATTTTCATCCTTTTGAGCCTACTTCTTCTCTAATCACACTTTATCATTCTTAATCTCCTTCCTAATCATTCTTAATCTCCTTCCTAATCCCCCTCATTAGCCTAAGTGTTTACTCACACATGTGTGAGATGGCATGCCTACACACTCCCCTTTGCACTCTTGTCTCCCACTCTTCTTCTCAAGTTTGCTCACACATGTGTGAGAAAAGTTTGAATTCTTGACCACTTGCATGGCTTACATGTCACCTTATGTGGCATCTACATGGATGTCACCTCACCAAGCCCTCCCTCAAGCTTATAAATAGAGGCCTTGTCTCAAGCATTTGCATATCTCATTATTGCATTGTTACCATGCCATTTTGAGTCTTGAGTTTTCATGCTAAGGTTTTCATTGTAGTTTGAGTTTTCATAGAGATTTCTAAGTGAATACTAACCATTTGGTAGCTTTTTTAGCTTTGCATTTGCATTATTGGTCTAGTTTACATGCATTTTGTCATCTCCATTTCATTCACATCTTGGTTTAGCTTGCATATCTAGTTAATTTCTTTGTTGCATTTCATATTTTTACCATTGGATGCTTTCAAGTATGACTTTCTCCATAGCCATTTCTTGAAGTATTTTTTATTTCATGTAGTTTAGGATCATATTGCATCCTCAATCACATCTGCACATTCACTCAAGAGATTCATCATTTTGTTGTGTTTGGGAGAGCACACCAAACATACTCCCCATCTTAATACACCAACAAGGCCTCTCATAGGTGCCCTTGTTGAGCTGTAGAGGTGGCTGGAGGATTTTTTTTTTTGGATTCTTAGAGTTGCAAAGCTCAAGAAAGCATTAGTTAGCTAATATTCTTTCATTTTGTTGAGTCTTTGATGCATATTTGAGGTTTTTAACTAATATTTTTTTGTTGATTCGTGCTCCCAATAGGTCACATTTTCTAGCACACATTTTCTTATCTTAACCAAATTATCAAAGTTTACATGACATAATATTTTGTGCCATAACTAACTTTCTGCTACTTGAGCAATAAAACATGAACTTGCACTGAGATCAAGATAAAATAGATTACCTTTTGTTTGCTTGCCAGATCCAACCACATTTCCTTTTCCATCCAATAGTTTGGCCTATCCATCCATGAATTCTACCTTGAATCCAATGTTATTCAACTCTGTCACACTCAGTAGATTATGATTTAACCCTTCAACCCAATAAGCATTGTCACATACAAGTTCCTTAGTCAAAGAAATACATTATTTTTCTTTTATGTTACAAAGTTCATTATTTCCAAATCTCACACTACCTCCATCATAATATTCCATGTCCTCAAATTTTGTTTTATCTCTAGTCATATGATGCAAAAAACCATTGTCAATAATCCATGTATAATTTTTGCTAACATGAGAGATAAGTGCCATCTTATCTTCTTCATCATCAAATTCATCCTTTACAGCAATATATACCATTTCATCTTCACTATTATCAGAATCTTTAGCCATAAAACAAGATTTCTTACCTTTGTCCTTGAAGTTCTTGTAGTTCTTGAAATCCTTCTTGCCTTTGTGCTTATTTCTTTTCTTTTCACCTTTTTTTTCACTGTTTGGACACCTTGCAACAATGTGACCAACTTCTTCACAAGAAAAACATATTGGAGAAACTTTACCTTTGTACTTTCCTTTGCCTTTGGAATACTTCCTTGCAAGTAGAGCTTCAACAACTTCAAGAGAACTGCCTAAGCTCTCTTCTAATTCTTCTTCTTCACTTCCTAATTGATTGGACTTTGATTTCTTACCCTTTTTTCTTGAGTGATAGTTTAGCTTCAAATGCAGACTCAATGACTTTTGAACTAGGAACATAGTTATCAAAGTTTCTAACTCAAAAGCTATCAATCTTCCAAAAAGAGCATCCAAAGTTATTTTATTATTTGGATCACATCTCATCTCTTGAATAACATACACTCTAATTGCATAAATAGGAAGAAGAGTTCTAAGTACTTTTCTTACAATTGTTTTCTCTTCAATGTCTCCTCCAGATGCTCTGATTTCACTTCAACATGCTTTGATTATTTTCACATATTTTGCAATGTTCTCATCTTCTCTCATTTTCATTTGATCAAAAT
This sequence comes from Cupressus sempervirens, assembly GCA_028749045.1. Lineage (NCBI taxonomy): Eukaryota > Viridiplantae > Streptophyta > Pinopsida > Cupressales > Cupressaceae > Cupressus > Cupressus sempervirens. Next base: position 84,843,366 of record CM053785.1, read on the forward strand.
GACCTCTAAGACTTTCAGCCTTCGCTCTTCTTACATTCTCATCTCCTCCATAAATGTCTTTTAGTTTGGTCCACATTTCATGAGCATTTTTGCAGTCTTTAACTTCATCAAACTCAGCATAACTCAGAGTAGATGCAATATCAATCATCATGATGTTATGATTCTTCTTTTCAGCAATATCTTCAACTAATAATGTTCTAGTGGGACTTTTGAATTCAGTATCAAGATATTTACAACCTGAATCACTTATGGTAGCCACATGTAACCTCATAAGTCCTTGTCATGCTGCAAAATTATCTCTATTCAGCTTGGGAATCTCTTTTTTGTAAGACATCATAATCTTTAGCTTAGGTCCTTGAAACCTTCTCTACAAGCACCAAATGCTCTAATACCAATTGTTGAAAATATAATAGGAGTAACTAAGAGGGGAGGGGTGAATCAGTTACCAAAAAAATAAATCCTAGATCCCTTTAGATGTTAGTGCAAAATTTTTGGTGTAAATAAATATTTACTTATTACACTTACTTAATTTAACTTAAGTTAATGCATTAGTTTATTATTTTGCATTATTTTATTTTTTTTATTTGTGAAACACTTAGGATTTTGCGCACCTTTTTGAGTTGTCATGTAGACAACACAAGAGTACACAACTCTATTTAAGCACATGGTGTCTATAACACTATTTTGCGTGTCACACCCTTGTAGGCTTATCCTCTCATCACCGCACTTACTTCTGTGCTTAATGGAGGGTAACCCATATCTGGCGGACATGTGCTTGGTTGTATGATATATCATGTAGTTGATCACAAGGCATTCTAAATGTATCTCAGAGGCCTTTATATATAGGCACTCCTAGTGTACTTTTACATTGCACGAATTATGGCATATTGAATACATTGTCATTATGATCATACTCTCTCTCTCTTTTGTCTACTGTGTGCTTGTGTTTGAGTTCTTAGTTCTTAGGTGAATTTTTCCCTTAGGAAAATTCTTACATGGTATTAGAGCAACTTGGAGAATTTCTCATCACATAGTTGTTTGAGACCATGCTTGCTTCATCACCTCAGCCCAAATCTGCAGTGCTACAGAAATTGGGAGCGTCTAGAGCTAGATTTGACCTCGCCATTGCGTCCAAAATGTTGAACTGATAAAAATTGACTATAAAATTGGCTACATTGGCCCAAAGTCGACCATGAGGCAAAAAAAATTGCAAATCGAAACTCGAAGACCCTGATTTGCAATATGGGTATGGTCATTTTTTGTGAATTCAATTGATTATTCAGATCTGCATTTTCTATTTTTCTCTACATTTTCATTTTTCGTCAGAATATTTGTGGAAATAAAAAAAATTCCTAATGGAGAAATTTTATTAGTAGACCTAGGCAGTGACACCCTGGATCTGCTAATTTGGAGGGTTTAGTATTTTTTTGCAGGGGTTATTTTATTAGTCATAGGTCATATTTAATTAGTTTACAGTGGACACACAAATCGCAGTTATACCATCAAATTAAATCACAGTGTGAACCACTCATTGCCTGACCAAACCTCACATAAGACCCGACGAGCTCTTTAATTCTCTCTACACATGTTCATACTTTTGAAAAGCACATAGCACTTACCCCTAAGCAATATGGGATTTTCTTCAAAAAATTTGGCAGCTGCACGTTTGAATATCTGGCGTCCATCTCTCCTTCCATGATGCCCACATACTCTTCACCAATGGCAACTTGATTTCCAATAATCAACGTCAATTTTTTTAGCACCTGGTGGTTTAAAAGACATAGCGTCAGCATCTTTGCAATTTTCGGCAAGCGCATCAAAATTTTGGTGACATTTTTAAACACCGCCCATTTTAGCCTATTTTTTGATGTCGCAGACCTCTAACCATAGCTGCAGTATTTTCGGAGTGGTTTTGAAGTTTGTCACCCAAGGATAATGCAAACAAAATAGGAGTCGCCATGCAGCCTATTTCTATACCTTCGAATAGACCCACCCTACCACCTCAGATCACCACATAGTCCGTGCTAGCCAGGACATGTTAGCCTTTGACTCTGCCACACCTACAGCAAGTTCTCCTAACACCTTGAGTCCACATCATCTTTCTCACATGTCATTAGTTCTGGTCTTGCCACATCACCTATGAAAACTAGGTGTACTTGCCACGTAAGCATATAGATTTGACATGTGTGATTTCGTACAGTACGAACACATCCAGTCAGCTGACCCATCACCAGGGGGCTATCTTTTTGTTGACGTCACATTTTCACTGGTTTAAAATTGACGCTTGTCTAACCGTCAAACCCAGTCATTTTTAACTACCTCAACAACCATTTGACCGTCAAATTTAGTATCCCAATTTCTCTTCTAGACCCCTCTCCAAATTGCTTTTCAATTTGGCAGCCTGACTTTGCGAGCCCATAACTTGGACATCCAGACTTCGATTCAAGTGCAATTTTTTTTCTTTTAAATTGAGTAGAATTTCTTAAATTTTCAAGTGGTGGTGTTGGTTTTTGGTTTTGGTGCACAGATTTTGTGGAAATTGCATTTTTTGGTGACTGCAGCTGCATAATCTTGCATTTTGCAACTTCAGAAGCTTCGTACGGGCACATCTAGTCACTTTTTCAGGTTCTTTTTTTTTTGAAAGTTCATTTTTTTGTCTACTTTCCAAATTTGAAATCAGATTCTAAGGTTGTGTGGACCAATTTCTCACTTTTGAAATTAGGCCTTTCTCGACATTGTAAAGCTTTGGTTCTTTTTTAGAATTGTTGTAAAAAAGAGCTACAATGCTTAAGTGACAGATTTAAGCCTCATAAGGCAATTGTAAAAGAAAAATTAGAAAGTGCACTTTGTTCATTTTGACAAGTGGCCCATTGTAAACACACTACTTATAAAGTGCCAAAAGCATCTTTTTTTTTGGGGGGGGGGGGGTCTTTTGATTGAGTGAAAAGGGGGGGTGTGTATTGTGTTTCTTGTGTCTCTATTTTGTGCTCTTTTCATTTTTGCGTCGTGGTTTTTAAATTTCCTCCTCTAACTTCACAGAACTATTCTACATGGAAAGATATTGCATGGAGTAGATTAATGGAAAAAAGATATAGTCTTTATGTAGATGGTACGATTACCAAACTTATTGATGCTAAAGAACTCATTGATTGGAAAAGACAAGACCAATAGGCTTTAGGTGTTATTAGAAGTTGTGTACATGGGGATCTTCTCTTTCACATTAAAATTTTTTCAAACTCTAACAAAGCTTGGGATAAACTTGAACAGTTGTATGGTAAAGTGGATGAAGAAAAGGGATTTTAGATTAAGGATGATCTACTTCTCTTCGATCCTAAGAATTATGACACAATTTAGGATTACATCATTAAAGTCAATGAGTATAGGGCACTTCTTAAAGATTGTGAAAATCCCATGAAGGATGACAGGCTGATTCCTCACATCCTGAACAGGCTACCTTATGAGTACGCCAACTTTGTTTCAAGTTTTAATACTATAAGTTGACCATGGGATCTACTTACCAGAAGCCTTCCTTTGATGGATTTGCAGACATGTTGATTGTTAAACAATCTCACTTGGTGGATTTTGGACTTCTCAAGTCATCTAAGACCAAAGCCTTGGTGAATACTAATGATCAAAAATCAATTCAACGGGGGAAAAGCAACAAAAATAAGAAGTAGTGGAAGTAGAAAACACAATCTGAGACACAACAATCCTCCTCTCAACAAGGCAATACTTCTTCAAACAAGAAGGGAAGTAATGAAAAGAAGGAAAAACTTTTTTGTGCATGTTGCATAAAGCCAAATCATGATGAGCATCATTGCAAGACAAAAAGAATTGATGAGTTAGAAAATCTACTCAAGAAGAATAAGATTCAAGTGCCAAGTACTTCCAAGGATTCTACTTCAACCTCTTCAAAGGGTAAAGGTCAAGCACTTATGGAAAACTCAAATTCTTCTTCGAAATGGATACTTGACTCAGGTGCCTCCTATCATATGGGTTCTTCAAAGGAAGATTTTTCTTCATTGAAGCAGTCAAAGGTAACACACATCTTCATGGGAGATGATGCTAAAATGGAAGTTGACGGGAAAGGACATGTGGAAATCGAAAATGGGGAATTCAAAGATGTTCTCTACATTCCAAATCTAAGCTCCAATCTCCTATCAATTTACCAAATCACTCACCTTGGAGATGGTCATAAGGTTGAGTTCCTTCCAGATTCAGTGATGGTGTGAAGTCTCAAAGATGATTCATTGTAGTAGTGGGGAAAATCAATGATGACAAGAGGTTTTATTCCTTCTCTCAATTTGTGCCGAAGAGTCCTTCACAAGCCTTGTTGACTCACTCTACTTCAAACATCAACTTATGGCATGAGCAGTTTGGTCACCTTGACTTCTGCTCTCTTCAACAACTTTACTCTAGAAATATGGTCAAAGGTCTACCTAATATCAGCTTTTATAAGGGAAAATGTTCATCTTGTTCAATGGATATGAATCTCAAGGAGAAGTATGATAAAGGGAATTCTTCTTGAGCTCCAATTGTTCTTCAACTAGTTCGCATGGTGTTAGCAGGACCCTTTGTAGTGACTTTCGTCAGCCAAGGCCACTACATACTCACATTTGTTGATGACTTTTCAAGATTCACTTGGGTCTTTTTCCTTCATCACAAGAATGAAGTAGTTCATAAGCTTCAAGACTTCAAGACTCATGTTGAACACAAGTCAAGAAAAGCCATCAAAGTACTAAGGGTGGACAATGAGAACAAATATATTGACAGAAGACTTAAGAACTTTTACAAAATTGAGGGAATTGATCTTCAGAACTCACCAGCATTCAGTCCACACAAGACCGATGTTGTAGCTATGAGGATTAGGACTCTCAAGACCATGGCAAGTTGCATGATAAAGGCCAAGTCTCTCAATCCTACACTAGAAGTTGAAGCCATTAGCAGTGCTACTCACATACTTAATAGGTCTCCTCATCTAGCCTTAGATGGCAAGACTCCTTTTGAGGCATGGTGCGACAAAAAACTAGTTGTCAGTCACCTTAGAGTCTTTGGTTGTCTAGCATGGAAAAAAAATTCTTCCAAGAGTTGCAAGGCACCAACACCTAGGCCTTGTACCTTCATCAACTATGAAGACAATGTGAAGGCTTACAGACTAATGGATCCAGAGACACAAGATTTTTGTGGAGAAGGATGTTCATTTTGAGGAAAGTTCTCCCAGCTTATCCTCTACTCCTCTCCACACATCATACATTGTGGAAACTAATAGTGACACTAGCAATAGTGCTTCAACAGGTTTAGATATGTGGGGTTCTATCGATAGTTGCAGTGAGAGGTCACATCAGTCCAATCCACATGCTTACATTGCCACATTGAAAGGTCTAACACATCATGGTACATCTCGTCTTCCAGCTCCAGCTTCAATTGACTTGGGAGACAGACTTGAGGAATTACATCTTCTCATTGATGAAGGTGATCCTTCTATAGTTGTTATGATGGCTCACTCTGACCCTCATGTCCATTCTCTACATGATCAATCTTCACAGGTTGGTGTGATTGTGGATCCTTATGAACAACAATTAGTGGAATTCTCTTTGTCAGTAGAGGAGACAGATGGTTTAGTGGAATAGGTTCAACAAACATCCTTGACTGATATGCATTCATTCTTTTCAGCACAGTTGGAAGGGGTTAACATTAGCATCAGCACAGGGATACTTGAGCAGGTTTCAATGCCACCATACATGTTCAGGATTGTACCTTTGCCTTTGTTTCTTCCTAAGGGGAGGAACACCATTATGCATTCATGGACTAGCTTATTCATCAGAGCAGCTTTCACTTGTTGGCATTCTTCTTTTGGGGGGAGCCTATTTTGTCTCTCTTCCTTCTCTTATTCTCTTTTGGATATACTGGATGTATGTCATAATGGGGGGGTCTTGATTACTCCATCCATCAATGCATCCCTATTTATCTCTCTTTTTGGGGGAGGGTTTTTCCCATGAGGTTTTCCCTCTTTCCCCGCTTTATGAGAGATTGCATCTTCATTATGTACATGGGTACCTAACATGGCCTAGTAGCCAGGACCCATTCTACATCTTCATCTTAGTTTTGTAAGCTTAAGGGCATTTCCCTAAGTTGCACTTAAGGGGAGGTGTTGGTGTAAATAAGTATTTACTTATTACACTTACTTAAGTTTACTTAGGTTAATGCATTAGTTTATTATTTTGCATTATTTTATTATTTTTATTTGTGAGACACTTAGGATTTTGTGCACCTTTTTGAGTTGTCATGTAGACAACACAGGAGTACGTAACTCTATTTAAGCACATGATGTCTACAACACTATTTTGCATGTCACACCCTTGTAGGCTTATCCTCTCATCACCGCACTTTCATGCTTAATGGAGGATAACCCATATTTGGTGGACATGTGCTTGGTTGTATGACATATCATGTAGCTGATTACGAGGCATTCTAGATGTATCTCAGAGGCCTTTATATATAGGGACTCCTAGTGTACTTTTACATTGCATGAATTATGCCATACTAAATACATTGTCATTCTGATCATACCTTCTCTCTCTTTGGTCTACTGTGTGCTTGTGTTTGAGTTCTTAGTTCCTAGGTGAATTTTTCCCTTAGGAAAATTCTTACAAAAATAAACTCTAAAAACTGAATACTGTTGATGCTTGACAAACACATATAAAATGTTGTAACTCGATAAATACTGAATATGCTCGATAAGTACTTAACATGTAAATCTCAGATGTTATCTATGATTACCATTATTTTAACTTAGATGCAAACACAATAAAGAAAATAGCATGAACACATTTGACAGCAAGATTTAACATGGAAACCCAATCTGGGAAAACTACCAATTGCAACTAGTTACTATTTTCACTCTTCTGAAGTGAGCCCTATTAGGAGCCAACCTTATTAAAGGTTACAAAATACACTATTAGGTGTGACCCTGTTAAAGGATTTAATCACCCTATTAGGAGTGGTCTTATTAGAGGTCTTTAGACAATTCAATAGAACTACCACCTTGTTAGAGGTTTTAGAAATAGTGGTTAAGCCAACTCTGTTAAGTGATTTAGATCACTGCTACAATGGTTAGAGAGTAACAATGAGATGACCTAATTTATGATGCAACTGAATTGCTGAATATAGATCTCTATTTTGGCTTGTACTTGATCCTTCTCGATCAAATATACATTTTCAGCTTCACAAGGATATTTCACTTATCCTTCTGATTCACTCCTTTGTTGAATCATTAGATCTTAAAAATATTCCATGTATTCACACTCTTGCACACTTTCAAATTCTCAACTTGACCTTATACTTATATCATTCATTTTGTCAAGTTGGCTCATATATAACTTAGAATAACTAGTACTCATCACCTCAGTCAGCTAGAACCAATAGATAAATCAATTAAACTTAATATGCCAAAATAAGAAAATCTTTCATTAGCCAACCCTACTCGGTAGACACTAACACAGAAATGGTTTTTCTATGTTAACCAAGTGAACTTGGTTAACACTACATATTCACAAAATTCCTTTGGTAACAATGTGAGATCAGTTAACACTAGTTCCATCCAATATTTATTTTATTAATTAAGTGAGCTCGGTTAACACTTATCTTCTACAAACTTTGTTTTGGCACCCAAGTGAACTCAGTAGACACTACCTACTGAACTAGGCAAACACAATAACGCTCGATAGACATAGAAAACTATCTTTACTACCCGAGTGAGCTTGGCATGCACTGACTAATAATGATATGACATTTGTGTAACATCAAAGACAATACACAAATAATAAATTGTATCTAACAGTTGTGTGGTAGCTATGCAATATCATTGTATATATTCCATCACAGTAGAGTTCAACACATAATGTACAAGTCAAAAAAAATTCTAAAAATAAATCAAGACCCATCATACTTGACATTGATCATACATCAACATACATTTCACTGATCATCATCTTCATCCATGTCATCATCATCATCACCATTATCATACTTATCACTTTGATCATCATCTTCACACTATTGCCCCCACCTCTGTTCTTCCCATGTTAAACCAAATGAACTTTAGATGTCAAGTCAAAAGTGGTATTCTTCTAATTTTCTTATGATGAATCTAAGTCTAGTTTTCCTTAAGCTAGGAGATCTTTATTAGGTTTCCCTTATTTTCCTTTTCTTCTAATGAACCAAGTGGATTATCCTAAATTCATGTCTCATAATAGGAAATTTTAGTACCTAACCCAATAAAGATCACATTCCATTCAATCATGACACAATACAATTCTTCAAGGATGAATTTCAAATTCTCAGTCCTTATATTGAAACTTCTACAAGAATTTTTAGTCTACCTTCTCCTCGATAGATTTTGGCCCGTGAAGGTAGATTTTCAATCAAATGTAGAAGAGAAAGAAAAAATGTTCATAAATGCTCAATTTGCTCAATAATGGCATTTCCTTGGTCAAAGGTGTTGAGAACAAAGATAGAAATTAGATTAATAATGCAGAATATAGCTGAAGGTGAGTGTTAAAATATGAGATTCAAATTTGGCGCCAAGGTGAGTGTTACAGATTAAAGAGGAATATGAACTATTTTGAGGGTGTCTAATCATTTTCTTCTTTTGTAACTGATGATTGTTGCTCTACAAAAATAGAGGGATGATAGAAAAATATAAATGTAATTTCTTCTGATAATAGAAAGGTCAAAAAAAATTAGTGTGAAATGCTTTTTTGTTGCAAAGACAAGAATAGAAGTATTTGATGCCATTTATTTATTGTTCCATGCATATGTTAGTCTGTATATTTCTTATGGGTTAGATTAGAAATCTATAGACAAAAGAAACTTTTTTTCTCTTTTCAATTTGACGAACTAACAAAGTAATCAGAGAATTACTAAAGTTATAAGGAATATTTTTGTCGTGATGTGCAAACTATAGTCTTGCATCTTAGCTTCATATCATTTCATCCTGCATTTTATTCATACTACAAGTTTTCATAAATGCATTATCAATTACGTGGATTCATAAGATGTGTGATTTTTTGGAGTTGATCTCATTTCAAGACCAATCCATTGCCTAAGTTAGTCATGCCTAGGTCTAACTTGGTTTACCTCTTCTGTTCGCTAGTCAAGAACACACCATAGTAAGATTAGAAACAAACAAATTCTTTGAAAATCACCTACAAGGGAGTGCTACCTATAATTCAAAGGGATATTAGTTATCAAGTAACATTTTCCCAACTACTGTATTCAATTGTTCTTAAAAAATTTGGGCATTTTGAGAGTTATTAAAGAAAGAACAATCTATTTTCCAATAGATTTTTGGTGACTCTGTTGGGGAAATGAACAATTTCTAGACTAGAAGAAATATAGCATGAAGAAGGATGGTGCTACCGCATGAGGATGTATTTCCCATACTCCAACCTAACCTCAAATTCCAAGATGACCAACAAGCCATCATCTCATCCCTGAATGCATTTGTCTGGAGGTATAGGAGGAACAAAAAACACTACAAAAATGCTAGCCAAGTGTTGGAATAAGAAGAAGCTAGAGCAGAGGCTTGAGAAAGAGTTGTTCAAAGGAGAGAGCTTCAAAGAGAACAAAGACAAGCATAGTGTGAAGCTTGGAGATGAGATTAATTTGGAACCCTAGATCAAGAAAGATTCCTTAGGAGCACCAAAGACCAAGGGGGATGAGAACTTATTTTTGAAAAGCTTGCAGAACTTGGTTTTCCCTTCCTAGAAGCACCTTAATGAAAGGGTGACAAGAAGAGTAGAAGAAGGCCATCTTCCCCTCCAAATTAAAATCCTATCACACACAAATTATTAGGTACTAGCTTTACATAGAGCAGTTGCTCCTCCAATTATCAAATCTCTATCATACCTTGTTAGGACAATTATGGTTGTTCCCTGGGTCATGGCGACTGGTTTGTTACACCTTGAAGCATACCATCCACTCCCATCTAGTTCAAGAAAGAACTTCCCCAAGTTTTTAGATGATGGGAAGGTTACTACTAATGAACACATTAAAGGTTTCTTTGCAAAAACCCATATCTTGGGAGTGGCACATGAAGACATAGTCATAAGATTATTTGTAGAAACTCTAATAGAAAATGCAACCGATTGGTTTTATCATTTGGATGATGCCTCAATTATGGATTGGGATACAATTAGAATGAAATTTAAGACAAGATTCAAAACCACAGAAGATGACATGATCTCTACTAGAAAGTGGAAACAAGAGTTTCAAACCAAGGCAAATACTAGTAACACCACTTCATTTGATGAAATGTTACAAAAATTATCAAAAAAACTAGTTTCCATGAAAAGGAAACTTCTTGGATTCAAAAATTCCTATTAGAAAAACTTCCAAAACCAATCTAGGAGGAATATTGATGGGAAAATTCTATAGCTTACTAGTCCACAACAAAGACTAGCTATTGAAGCCACACCAAAAAAAGGGAATATGTGCATCTTCCATTTAACAACAGATCATGATAATGAAAGTGTATTGAGATATCCCATATGATGCAATTTCTTTCCACCAATGAGTTGAACGCTACAGTTCTTGGCCTTGAGTCAAATTTGTAATCGAATGGAGACTCTGGAAAATTATTTTTAGAGTATCAGTCAAACTCAGAAGGGCAGGGTGAATGCTATGCTACCATTAATGGGACCTCGTATATGGTGTTAACTAAAAGCTAGAAAAATAAAAATCAGATTCTTGGTTATCCTTCGGGTGACAATGACGATTCTCCTTCAAGTCCTAGCAACGCCAATCAAGGAGCCAAAATTCCTCAGTCACATAAGGAAAAGAGCTCTTTTGATTTCATTCAATTCTATAAAGACTCCAAAATCCAAATTTCTCCTATGGACTACATAAAATATCATCCCTCTGAATTAAAAAGATTGATAGATCATTACAAAGGAGATAATATAAACCTGAATCATAATGTTATGACTGGAGAAGAAAGTGAATCTTTAACATCTAATCTTTTTTATCAAGAAGAGTCCACAGTTTTGGCAACCTTTTCAAGGTATAAACCTGACCCATTTTATGTGTCAATATACATAAAAGGGTAAAAATTAAGAAACTACATGATTTATTTAGGTGCTTTAGAAAATGTGATGCCCTATCCTATAGCTAAGGCTCTAGGTCTCACTCTTACTAAGGTTCATGGTAGATGTTACTGCATGGATGTTAAACAAGTCCTACTACTTGGGAAAATCAAAGATACTCAAGTAGCATTAGCCACTCATCCTAAAAAGAAGCTATTGCTAACTATCCTAGTCATAGACATTCTAGCTAGCTATGGTTTGCTTTTGAGTAGAAGCTTTTGCACAGACCTAGGAGGAGAAATAAAATTGGATTGGTCTCAGGAAATGATATCCATAGGAAGAAAGAAAGTTAAGTTGGAACCTGAAGAGAAGGCTAAATTCACCATTCTAAAGTTAGATGATCCCAAAGCTCAAGTTCTATGCCAAAAATTAGAATTTTGTAACTACATGTTAATCATTAATGATGGTGTTGATGGACAAAGGGATGGAGTAGGAGAAAATAAAACATCTATTGAACAAGAAATACAACAAATTTTGATGTTAGAATTTGATGAAAGTTGTTTCTCATCTAGTTTAGGTGCAGGAATTGTATTGATACCTCTGAAAGGTGAACCTAAACCAATGGAATTCAAATTAGAATTTGGGAACACAAACAATATAGTTGAATACAAAGCTTTACTTCTTGGGATAATTTTTGCAAAATAAAAAGGAGTGAAAATTTTGAAAGCTCGAAGGGATGTTGAATTGATTATTTGCCAGATAAAAAGTCAATATTCTGTTAAAAACCATAAATTGAAAAACTATCATATCAGAGTATTGGATGAGATTGAAGGATTAGGTTCCTTCTCAATAGATTTTGTGCCAAGAGAGTTAAACTCAAAAGAAAACTCATTAGCAGTATCTGCATTTTTACTACTACCTCATCCCAAATTTAAAGATAAAATGCATCATGTGGAAGTCATACATAGATCATTTGTGCCTAATAATATGAAAGACTAGGATGTATTCAAAGATGACAAGAGCCTACAATTATTTGGAAAGAATGCTAAGAGTTTTAATGAAAATTATTCAAGTGATTGTCAAGAAGATCCTCCCAGAAAATGGAAGAAAGAGGAATCAGGCCTCATCTAGTTACAAGGTAATATTATTCCTCCCTAGTTTGTATCATTGGAATATTTGTTTAATTGCCATGATACTTATATCAAAAAGAAAAAAATGGAGAAAGGACCTAACACTAGTAAATATGAACGAATGAACATTGGATGTGAATAAAACCTTAAAATGATTAATGTTGGGAAATGTTGCACACCTAAAGAAAAGAAAGAACCTAAGAAACTTATTCTCAAATACCAAGATTTATTCACATGGAGTTCTGAAGATTTGAAAATTTTCATGAATGGATAGTTCAATCATGAAATTCATTTAAAACTAGATGCTACTCCTTTTTGACAAAAATAGAGAAGCTATAATCCAAAAGTTGTTGATGCCATATTTAGAGAAGTGGATAAAATGCTTAAGAAAAGAATCATATACCCAATCCATCATTCCACCTGGATAGCTAACAAAGTGCCAGTTACGAAAAAAATGGAGAGATAAGGATATGTGTAGATTTTTAGAACTTCAATTAGGCATCACTAAAAGATAATTATGCACTTCCTAATATGGATCATCTATTATAGATGGCAGTAGGTATAGAAATAATGTCTATTCTTGATGGCTTCTTAGGCTACAATCAGGTTGAGGTGGAAAAGAAAGATCACATAAAACTGCTTTCACCACCCCATGGAGAACTTTTTCATATCATAGAATTCCTTTTGGCCTTGTCAATGCTAATGCCACTTTCCAACAAGGTATGGAACTTTATTTTAAAGATATGAAAGGTAAGATTATTTTCATATATTTAGATGAATTGATAGTGTTTTCAAAGAAGAGGAAGGATCATGTACGAGATTTGTGGAAAGTATTGCAAAGATGCTGAGAACATGGGATTTCTTTGAATTGTAAGAAGTCAATCTTTTGTGTGACTGAAGGAAAGCTACTTGGCCCCATAGTCTCTTAGGAAGGGATAAGGATCGACCCAGAATGAGTCAAAGTTATACAAAGATTGAGTCTTCCTGTAAATAAGATTGGGGTCAAATCCTTCTTCAATCAAGTGAACTTTCTCAGGAGATTTTTTCCAGACTTTTCTAAAGTCACCAAATGTATCGTGGATATGATAAAAAGAAATTCAATTTTCAAATGGAGTGATTTTGGAAACAGGATTTTAAAGAGATTAAAGAAGCTATAGCTAAAGCTCTTGTTTTATGTCACCTAGATTATAATAAGGATTTCAAGATCTACTGTTATGCTTTCGAACATACCTTGTTAGCCATTCTTATGCAACAAAATAAGGAAGGAATCCAAGCTCCTATCACATTCATGAGTATGCCACTAAAAAATCATGAGTTGAAGTATTCACAAGTGGAAAAGCATGCCTTTGTTGTGGTAAAATCTCTAAAGAATTTTAGATTTTATGTCTTACATTCACATTTTGTGGCATATGTCATTGATGTAGAAGTGAAAAGCATACTGACCCAACAAGATGTAGGATGTAATAATAGAGGGACATGGATAGCTAAAACTCTAGAATATGACATAGAAATCAAACCTACAAAACTAGTAAGAGGGAATGCATTATATAGAGCTATAGAAGAAAATCAAGTGGATAAGGAACCTAAAGCAAATCAGTTAGTCCTGATGGTAAGTCTGCAAGATCCATGGTTTGAAAACATCACATACTTCTTAACTTATGGAGAATGTCTTAAAGGGCTAATAGTGCAACAAAGAAGATATCTGAAGCTAAAGGCATCCAAATATGCTATCTAGTAGGATAGGTTATACAAAAAGGCCATATATGGAACCTTCCTTAGATGTGTAGATAAGAAACATCAAGAGAAGTTGTTAAAGACATTTCATGATGAAGCTTGTGGTGTGTTGGTGTTTTTCAACTATTAAGCAAATAGAATACTTAATACCATGATGACAAAGATCACAATAATCTAAGGATCAACTAATTCCTATAAAAAATTATATGTGCTCCATATCTGGACCCAACTTCAACAAAACCAAGATTGATTTTCTACTCTTTTGGCTCTATAGAACCAAGGTGGGTATACTTGAGGGATGATTCAAATGAATGCTATTGAATAAGAATCTCTTAGTTTCATTCTAATTCTCATTCATTATCTCTGATCTATACATATTTTGTTCATTCCATCACATCTTAAGATAATATGCATTGCTTATAAGAAAATTTGGTCACATTTCTTCTCAAGTTCACAACTATTTCTGGGCAATAGTAGCTAATTAAAATTCAGAAATTATATGTAAATAAGTGTTGGCCAACTTTGATACTCTTCAAATAGTAAAATAAAGGTTATTTAGATTTTAGACTTGGGGCTTGTTCATGATCTCTCTATTTGCAGATTGAATTAACTAGATCAGTGCCTCATCCATTGGGATTCAGAGTCTATTTCAATTTATAGATCTAATTGATTGCATTGTAACCAATAGTATCAGCAATCCTTATTGAAATTCATTCTTACAGACATCCTTCCTACTACCATGGGAACCCTATCAAATTCACTAGAGCATTTACTTAATTCATTGAATCAATAGCAATAATGAATTGACATAAAACCTAAAGTGAATTGCATTCAATTGGACAAGCTTTGCTTATACAACATAAAAATAACTAGGTAGCAACAATGGAGACAAAAGTAAACAAGAATAGATATGGGGACAACTCATCTTTGTATTAATTTCCTTTGAAAATTGTATGCAACTGAAACAAAACTCAAAATGACTCACAAAAAGGCACTAGAAGCATGCAACATTAATGTATTCTCAAAAATTTACAGAGAAAATACATCACAAGGTTTGTACTAATAACTAGACTAACCAATATTCAATGTGGGCTGAAATTGTATTAGAACTCAAACCTTTTCTCTAGCCCTAGAATCTCACTTATATAGAGTGAGATTCAACAAGCTTCAAGCTTAGATAACTAATAGCTATCCTTAAGATAGAAGATTTTTAAAATTGTTGCTATCATAAAAGACAAAATTTTGTGTAACAGAAAAAGTCTTTTCATCATAATATTCTTTTGGGTGGGCCTATTTTCTGTTTACATTTTCTTAGAAAGTTGTAAATCCTATGATTAGCTTTTATGCTATTCTGACTCCTCTGAGTATGTAGCCATCAGGCTTTTCAATGATGTATCTGACCTTAATGTTTGCAACTTTACTTCAACTCAAGGCTTTGCATTGTCATCATTATGAGTAGTTAAAATAACAGTTACTTGTGAATCTTCTTTTGCCACATCATAATCTAGAACCATGGTGCTTTCTTCTTGAACTGGTTGATCAACTTTTCCCTACCCTACATGTGTTGATGTGTCGTCCATTTGGCTCATAATTGGTTTTTTTGTTTCTATTATTGAGGGTGATTGATCTAATTTTCTTTCTTCTTCTATAAGATCAATCTGTTGATCCTCTTTAAGGCCCACACTCTCTTCTTCTGCTACCATTTGTTCTAAAGACATCAATTCTTCTTTCCACTTGTTGAAAACAGTGTCATCAAGCCAATCAAAATTCAAGATTTCCCATTGTATCTTTATTACAAAATTTCCAACTTTTTCAATTTCAACAAACTCTTTTCTAATAACATTGTAAAATAGTTACACTTCGACAAGCTCTTCATTTTTCATTGCCCATAATATATGCCCCTTTTCATTTATAACATTATTCATTCTATGACACAATATTTCATCTAATTCCTTTCCCCACTCTTTTTTTTCTTTTATTATGTCAACCCTTGTAAGGACATTGGGAAAAAGGTCAAACTTCTCTGTTGTGTACTTGGAAAAACAAATTGTTATTCTCTTTTGCACAAAAATCCTTTTCTCATCAAAGTCCTTCAAATTAATAAGTATGGCAAAAATCTTTTCTATTTGATGGCAAGGTAATTGTATAATAGAAATACACATAGCAATAATGTCTTTATTCCTTTCATTCCATTTTTGCACAATGGGCTTTAAATTGTCTCCATCTTTCTTTATTTCATCCCATATATCTTGAATTCTTACCAACTAATCATAAAATTCTGGCCACTCAATTCTATCTACCAAGTACAAAATTGTTTGCCTAAGTTTTTCTTCATAATAATTATTCAATTCAATCTGCAATTCATATAATTTGTTCTTTTATTCATCAAATTCTTCTACAGTCTAAAACTTTGGCCTCTGTGAGGTATCTAGCAATTCCACAATAGGGGTGGATTTGAATGGCTCACATGGGGGGTGAGGAGGGTATGCAATTCTTGGTCTGCTAGACTACCAGATTTTCCTTTTTCCTAGCTGTCTATCCATTTGGGATACCTGATTTTCCAATAGTTGTATTTTGTTTCCTCTCTCCTCATATGCCTTGAGTGTCTCTTCGAATTTGTCATTAAGGTCTAGGAACTTACCCTTCTCTTTATTAGCTACCATGCCTCCAAAGGACAACATCTCTTGAGCCATTTTAGTTATATCTCCACTATGTACCTCATCAGCTCTATATACTGTAAGAGTACCAATATGTTCAGCAGTCAAAATTTATTGCATTCTGGTCTTATTCCTTCTCTCAATAGACCAAATGACCAGGGCTTGATGATCATTACTAAATTTCACCCCTCTATGTGCTTGCAAAATCTCTTCCTCTATTTTACATTGTACATCTTTCTCTTTTATGATGGAATTGAAAATCATAGCATTAGCTATGTCCCACTCAGGCAAAACCAAAAATCCTAACTCTCTAACCAATTTCCATTTGGCCTTAGGTGTTAACTTGGAAAAATCCTCCAAAAATTTAGCTTTCACCTCTCCCTCAATGTCAAAGTCTAATTTATTTGGCTGCTCTATTTTTATTGCTTTACATTTCTCCTCAAAATTACCTATATTCTTTCTCCACAAAAATTGTGCAAAAGCCCTAGATTTAACAAAATTTTCATCATCTATGAATTTTTGGGTGGCTTGAGCAATAATAGGATCAATTTCCTTACCTCTATAATCAGCAATAGTGAGGTCAAAGGAAGGCATAGGAGGCTTTGGAGGCGCTCCTTTTTCCAAGTCAGTAGTAATAACAACTTTATCTCCTTCCCCGCCCATTTGTCTTAATTTTTCTCATAGAGATGCTTCATCTTCTATTTGGAGTGGGGACTGAGATGGTGAATACTCTTCCACATGACAAGAGGATCCCTATTCTAATTTCTATCTTTTAGGTGCACTAGTGGTAGATGGACTTTTTGGTCTTGGCCTTCTATGATGGGGAACATGTTGTATATTCTAAATGACAATATATCCTGCCCTTCTTTGTAGAGTATACTAGCTTGGAGCAACTATCATTCTACTATTTTTTCTTCTCTCCACCTCTGCTACTTTATTAGGATATTATTTGGAAAAATTAGCCTTTTTCTCATTCATAGTTTGCATTATTGCAGCAAAATTATCCATTAATACATGCATTCTAGGCCCCCAATATTTCTTATCTTTCAAAGAATTATAATTAGGGTCAAAAGCATTAATGAATTCCAAGACTTGCTTAAAACTATCCATTTTTCTTTTATAACTTCCTTTTCCTATAATGAAAATATATTTCTAATAACATCTTCAGGGAAGTATACATGTTGTGTAATAACCTTGGTTTTTTTCCTCTTCCTTAGGAGGTCATAGAATCCTTCTAGATCAATATATCTTGCATGAGATTCTACCATATAATATCTATTCAAGAATAAATTGATATTTCTCCATCCTTTTCTTACAAAGAAAAAATCATGGGCCACAGTGACAATAGGAGAGAAAGTTCCTTTACCTTTTCCCTTATATCCCTTTCTACAATTGTTCCAATCTACCATAGCAATTCTAGAATTCCTATCTTCAGAGGTACATGGAAAGGTAAACCATGAGGTTTTCCTAAAAAACCATAAACTCTAATCATAGTAGAGATATTATATGGAATTATATCCCCCCAATTATGATTGACCAAAAGCCCTTTAGCATGGTCCTTAGGTCTGATTAATTCTAACAAAGGCTATGGAATTCTTGAGCTATCTCCATTCAGGAGTAATTTAAGTCTTGATGCAAAATACCTATCAAATCTGACATAGTTGGCATCCTTGGCTTTGCTAGTCATGTCGGCACTCCATAGCTAGACTGGTAGCTTCTCACCATCCTTTTCCAACTCCAGCTCCATTCCCTTAGAGAAAAAGATAACTCCCTTATAGAGACATATGTGCATCAACATGGAGTACTAGCAAAAAGGTCTATTTGCCTTGCCTTGAGATATTCCCACCAAACCATTACGAATTTCTTCTGCAAGGAAAGTGGAAAAATGAAGAATGGTGCTCATTCCAAACTGCAATGTTTGAGCCATAATAAGAAAAATAGAGCCCTAGATGTAGTCCTACTCATCCATCCCAAATATCTTGCAAAGAGTGAAGTACAAGGCTTGGGTTCTAGGAATAAAATATTTTTTCATCAATGGTTCAGGGGTGCTTAGTATAACTAGGGGTAGAAACCCAATCTTAATAAAATGTTGTTGTGGTGATCCTGCTCATAGATATGCCCTCTATGCATTATATCTTGCCTAAAGTTCATCCATATCAACTATCTCATGGATTGCATTGTTGGGTTTGAGCTTAAATACTTCACTAATTAGGGAAAGTGAAACCCTAAAGAGATTATCCCTAGCATAATTCTTTACAATCCTAGTGATTTGGTCATACTTTTTTGCCATATTAGACAATAAATCACTATCAAAGAAAACCACAAGAACTACTAATTTACTAATGTCAAACTTCCATACATTACTCAATGAGGTATCCAAATTACACTCTGAAAATGATTTCTTGAACAACTCTAGACCCCCCATGGAAACCTGAGCATCTCTTATCCAATTGGCCTTGTCATAAAAACCCTTGCCTACCATCAACCTAGGGTTCTTTGGGATAAGCTCTCTCCCCTTGGTTATTTCATTTATAGACAGAGGCAATTTTTATAGAAAATCATCATACACAGACCCCTTAAGGTAATCTTTTTGGCAAAAGAATTCCTTTTGTGGAGGCATCCTTAATTTATCACAACTATAAATTCTTAATTTTTAAGAGATTTAGATTACTTACCCATTGATCCTTGCTTGAATTTCTCTGTGAATTTCTTTGTAAATTGATGAAACCCTTGCAAAATTATGTGCCCTAGTTTTGGAAATCTTTGCGCTCTTAGATATTTGAGTTTGTGTGGCTCAGTAATGGTGAATTCTCGGGTTATACTATTGCATTAAGATCACACAAAGCAATATTGAATAGAGTTAATGCTTTCCAATTTTTAGATTTGTGCCATATCACAAAATTTGAATTTTAGTTGTTGATCTTACAGCATTAGACAGTCGCATTTGAAAATAGGAAAATAATTTTAAAATTTTGCAAATTATGCCACGCATCAAGCAAGCACTTCCTCGCTTTAGCTAAACTCCTCGCATTTTCATGAAGCGATTAAGCACTCACTGTTGATCTTCCTTAGATTGACAGCCCAAAGATATGACATTAAAAAAGAGCTCACTATCTTCTTTGGACCAATGATATCACCAAAAATCAAACATGTTCTGACAAGTCTGACAGTGGTAAAACTACAATATTAGCTCTTAGAATTTCCATGCCCATGACATCATCATTTCCAACATGGCATATACATGTCATCTTTCACCAATGAATGTGCTCCAATTCATTAAAGCTTTACAACCTAGCATGACTCAGTAGCTTCCTTAAAGCTTGGTCCCACTACGCCACGCGATGCATAGGCACTTGCCCACTTTAGTTAAAGTTTAGTCATTCTCTTAATGTGGGTAAGCGCTCTCCATCAATTTCACTAAGATTGATGATGTATCAAAATCTTTTCCCTTTAGGACCCAGTCAGCCAAACCAACCAATGAAATATTTTCTTTATACTCTTGCTTATCTGACAACTGCCATGAAAGAACCCTCATGATTGTCTTTTGAAAAAGTGGGTCCACGACATCACCATGTGCCATGCGGTACATTGGTGCTTCTCGGTATTATGTAATTGTCGTGCATTATCTTATAGCAGGTAAGCGCAATCTATCAATCTTACCAAGATCAACAGTGCATCACAATTGAACACAAAGCAACAACTTCATTAAATGAGCCAACCAATAATATCACAAGAAATAAGAACGTGCACTGATAGGCACTGACAACTCTGCAAAAAGGGTATGATAGATTCCAACAAACTATGGTCTTTGCGGTAGACTGAAATTCCATCGTCAACAAGGGCTGCATGGTGCAAAGGCACTTGCCCACTTTAGTTAAAGACCTTGCAATTTCTTATAGCAAGGATGTGCCATCCGTCGATCTCCCTAAGATTGATGGTCAATCAAATAAGCTACTATAGTTAAGATTTTTTTATAAAACATTCAAAATAATAACTATGATTAAATGCAAGGTTAGCAAAGGTTTATCATGGAAATTAATAAAGTAATCCTTGTGCAATAAAACTTTAGGGTAAGTTTGTCTCGACTAAATTCTGTTTGAAATATTATTTTCAAAAAAATTTAAGGGTTATGGCAAAACAAAATAAAGGCTTTTAGGGTTTTCCATGAATTTTACCCAAGGTCTTGACCTAATTTCAAGATTTTAAAACACACATTTTGGTTTTTCACTGCTAACTACAACAAAACATGAATGGTGAAAAACCAAGCCAAAATGGTGGACATTTCTCCTCCTTAGTCACTACTTTCAAGATACTAAGGTAGTGTTACTATTGGCTTGGAATGTTTAAAGATTCCTACCATTGGATATCCAAATGAAAGAAGTGCAACATGTTCATAAGAAAACCTCAATTGGCAACATTACCTCTTAGACCAGTAGTAATTGATGATATTTTTCAACAGTGGGGTCTTAATTTCATAGGTCCTATAAACCTTGGGTCTAGTGCTGGTCATACTTACATAATTATTGCCATGGATTACTTCACAAAGTGGGTGGAAGACAAGGCAATGAAAAGAACTACTTCTAAGGTAGTGTGTGAGTTTATCAAAGAGAACATCATGGTAAGATTTGGGGTGCCTACAAAAATAGTAACAGATAATGCAGCTTATTTTTCCTCCATTGAAATTACTGAGTTTTGTTTCAAATATGGCATAACAATTAGTCACTCATATGACTATTTTCCACAAGGAAATGGTCAAGCTGAATCTAGCAACAAAAACCTAATTAACATTGTGAAGAAGCCTGAATCAGATAACCACAAAACTTGGCACAAGAAAATTCATGAAGCACTATGGGCTAACAGAGTGACTCCGAAGAGGGAAATTGGCACTTCCCCTTTTGAACTTTTTAATGGAGTTGAGGCAAGTCTTCCTCTGTCTATAGAACTAGTTACTAGTAAGTTGAGAACTATGATAGAAGATTAAATTTATAAAGATGCTTTGGAAAAATGGATCCTATACTTGAGAAAACTTGAGGAAGAAAGAGAGAAAATGATTGATCATATTACACAACACCAGATAAAGATAAATAATTTGATTGATAAGAAAACTAGACCCTAGATTTTCATGATAGGAGATGTGGTGTCGCTATGGGATAAAGAGAAGAGCACCTAAAGGTATGCGTGGAAAATTTGAGATACTTTGGAAGGGTCCATTCACCATTCCTAAAGATTTCAAGAGAAACTCTTTAAAATTGGCATATCCAGATGGTGAAGTACTGCCTTTGACCTATAATGGTCAAGATTTTAAGTTATACCAAGTTTCTAATTGAAAATAGGTAACCCATATATTGTATTATAGTTATGTTTAATTCCTATTTATTTTTCCCTAGTTAGTTTCCTTTGCTTTCTTATCCTTTCCTTATTTTCCTTTTCCTTATTTTGTTTGGTTGTGTTGCCACCTTTTTTTTATTATTTTGTGAAACTAGAGATCTAGGATTCATTGCATGGACATAGAAATGTCCAAGTCCCCAAATAGAGCCATTTTTTACCCCCACCTTTGTTCTTCCCATGTAAAACAAATGAAATTTAGATGTCAAGTCAAAAGTGGTATTCTTCTAATTTTCTTATGATGAATCTAAGTCTATTTTTCCTTAAGCTAGGAGATCTTTATCAAGTTTCCCTTGTTTACCTTTTCTTCTAATGAACTGGGTGGGTTATCCTAAATTCATGTCTCATAATGGGTAAGTTTAGTACCTAACCTGAAAAAGATCATATTCCACTTAGTCATGACATAATGCAGTTCTTCAAGGATGAATTTTAAATTCTCATTCCTTATATTGAAACTTCTACAAGAATTTTCAATCTTCCTTCTAATCGGTAGGTTTCAACCCATGAAGGTAGATTTTCAATCAAATGCAGAAGAGAAAGAAAAATTGTTCATAAATGCTCAATTTTTTAAATAATGGCATTTCCTTGGTCAAAGGTAGTGAGAGCTGTTGGGTAAAACTGAGGTTTAATTGGATGGTATATTTATGGATATGATTGAATCAAAAATACCCTAAGAATGTCAATTCGGGATTTGTAAACTCGTGAGAGATATAACGGTTGTTTTCTCAAGGGATGAAAATAATAAATCAAGAGGTTTATGAATACAAATTACTACTTGCTAATAAATTAAACTATCCAAATTACCACACATCTAAGATTACTACCACAAATGGATTCCAATCTAAAATTTAAGTTCTCATTAATTCACTTAAAACACACTTATAAAAAATTAACCATTGAGCACAATGTTTTATAAATGCTATTGCAAAGCTTTATCCAATTAAGAGTTGATTTGATCAAGAGTTGAAATCAACTTTAGTTGTGGCAAGAGGTTGTTTATAGTGGACTGGGTCTAGGTACAGAGGCGACAGGAAGTATTATCGATGGCAACAGGAAGTATTGGAAATGGTGACAGGAAGTATTATAAATAGTGATAGGAAGTATTATAAATAGCGACAAGAAGTATTATAAATGGATGGATGTGGTAGGAAGAATGCAGTGAAAAGTATTCTATAATAGATGAGGGTCTGGAATTTTATGCAGCACCAAAGATAGTTGAACAGATAAGAATGTTGCAACCAATTACTTCATCAGACAATTAAATCCTTGATTAACAACATCAAGCATTCCATAGATCTTACTTAATTAACAAACATATATGCAATAAGCTTCCTAATAGGTACAGATAATTAATCAATATATAAATGCACACATTCGATTTAATCTTGAATAAACTTGAAATATAGATAATCAATCAATATGTAACAGCACACAATGTAACACAACTTGAAATGATCTCACCAAGCTTCTTGAGAGCGGGCCCTTCCTCTGGTCCACGTAGTGAGAAATATTCTAATGATGGCTACTATAGAGGCTTCACTTTTGTTGATGCCAAGGAATTTCAAAGATAGTTTAAATAGAGTCTTTCATAGATCATATGCATATCATCTTATAATCTTGATATTTTTTTATATAGATTCCCATTTATTTAATTGACTAATAACTGAGGTTTTAATGGCCAATGGCCTTTACCCTAAGCAACAATTTGGTTTGGCCACTAGCCTCAAGTCTTTAAAAAAATATAACCAATCATGAAGTCTCTAACCATTCTATTCAACATTTACAAAATGATTTACTCAAAATGAAATAACAAAACAATGGCTCCTAGCTATTCATTGCTTCACGTGATTGGTCCATGTTCATCCATTATTTGTAGTTCTTGTAGCAGAATAAACCAAGATGCATCATTATTTCTGCATTAACCATCCACTCTTCAAGAAATATTTCATACCTTAAAACTTTATTAAATGCATTATATTCTTTAATGATTAATGGCATAATAGGGATTAGGACAGGCTTAAAGAAAGGCAAAATGTAAAAAGAATGTACAAAACTAAAGCACATTTGCACACCCATCATTCCCCCTAGCTTAAATATTTTGCATGTCCTCATGCAAATGAGGTGATTGGTTGGATCCAATAGGCTTGACATTTAGTATCTCTATATTCTCTTCAAATCCAGTCATATCAGTGGTTCCCTTGTCCTAAGAAACAAGTGCTTGCAATTGCAACTGTAGCTATTAATTGGATTTTTGGAGTTGAGTAACAATCTTCCATAACTGTGTATTAGAGAGAAGTTGCAATTTGTGTATCTTGGTAAATAATCATATTAGTATTGGTGGTTGGATGTTCCTTCATTATATCCTCATCTTGTTGAGTATTTTCCTCATGAGAAGTAGGGCATACCTCTTCGGTTATTTGTTGAGCATCTTCCTATAATTTTTCAATCTTGGGATTCTCTTACTAATGTTCTTGAGTGCCCTCATCTTTAGTAACCTAAATATTCATATTACATTGTGGAACCTCTTCCCTAATCTCTTCACCAATTCCTTCACCAAATTGAGTAGAAATCTCATTGTCTTCCATTTCCTCTTTGACTCTTTGTTCCTAAGAAATTTTTGAATATTCAAGTGCCTCCTCTTCTTCTGACATTAGACCCTCAGGTGTAAGGTCCTATTTTTGCTACTATTTCTTTTTGTTCCTATGATGTTGACTTCTCAATTTTCTTAAAAATTGATCATTCTTTGTCTGAGGTTGCTTTGTTCCCAGAATTTCCATATCACATACAAACCCAACGGTTTCAACTGATCCTTGTAACCTATCAGGGGTATGTTGTTTTAGGGGAGTAACCATAGGATTTGGATTGAAGTTTGCCATTTTTTTGAAGAACAGGCTTCGAGGGTATTATTAGTGGCAAGAAGTTGAGGATTTTCCATATTGGTTTGATTAACAAAGGCATCCCACTCTAGAATAGGTTAAGCCAAACAGAGGTTATGGTCAATAATCAGCTTAATTAACCCATGGTGAGCCAAGGAATCATCATGACCCCAATTATACTAGTCACAGGACCACTTCAGGAAGTAGAATAGATAATATGGAAGATTAACAAGAACACCATAGTGTAAGTGTAACATAAGATAGAAATGGTGGGAAAATACATACTTGTAGAATCCTTCACAAGTGATGTAACTGATTAGGAATTTAGCAACAACATCCCATGGCATTGGTAGAGATTTTTGTACTACTCCTTGCCCTTGGACATTCTCAATCGATTCACCTAGCTAAAGAAACTGCTTCTTATGAGGCTTTAAGTCCATAACCCTTGATGACAAATTGGGACAGAAATGGTCACCAATTTGGGGTAGGTCAGTGACCTTTGCAATAGTCTACAAATTTATAGCAAATTGTTGTCCTCAGACCATAGCATTAGTTCCTTGAAGTCCCATAGCAAACTCCACAACTATGGTAGCATCAAACCCACACAAACATTCAAAGAACTTCATCCATCCAGAATGAAAAAGGATTTTTAATGCTTCTTCATTAGCATTCAACTTATCCAATGAGTCTAGTTCAAAACAAAGGTGTTTACCCCCCATGGTGACAAGCGATAGAGTTCAAAGTGAATTTAGCACAGTGGGAAACAAGAAAGAAAGCAACAACAAAAATGATAGGAGGTGCAAATGGTTTTAGCAATAGAGAATAAAATAAATGGGAATGGTACCATCAAAAGCGGTAATAATGACAAGGTGATCTCAATTCACATTAGGAAAAAGGACTTGTGTAAGAATTGACCTAGCATAGAACCCATAAATGATAATAATGGATAGGGGATCATAATTAATATATGTGGAAGGAATGACCTGGCATAGAACCAACCCCCCCCCCCCCCCCCCCCCCGACTTAAGTGGCTGATCTATCCTGGGCATGCCAAATAATCATCAAAAAGAAATAAAATGCATAAAAACAAAGCATAAGGTAAGAAGATACTCCCTGACATGGCAACAATGAGGAAGGCAAAAATAAAGACGTCAACAAATCCAATAAGATTTCCCATCAAGGAAAGGAGGTAGATGCCAACCACAAGGAGAGAGACAACAGGCACATAAGAGGAGTAAATAATGACCCACAACAAAAAGATTTGAGAAGGAACGATCATCAAAGCTGAAGATATCAATCAAAAACATGTGATAGGCATAGTAGTGGAGTCCACTTGAAAACTCGGAGTGACAAGAGGACCACGAGTAAGGAACACAAAAAGAAGGGCGATAGGAACAAAGAGACCTTCATGTTGCATTCATTAGAGTTTATTGCCAAAGGTTTTTTTTTGTATATATATATATATATATATATATATATATATATATATATGTTGTTTTATTTTATTTTATAGTGTTTATATATATATATAAAGGAGATGAAAGGGAACTAGGGTGAGTTCATTTGCAAGTTCTAGAAAGAAAGGTTCCTTAGAGAGAGGCTTCTTGTATAGCTTCAGTCGGTGACCAATAATGATGAGCTTGCGACATGTAGAGTCCATCTTGTTAATGGAATCAAGCCTAGAGGAGTATCAAATTTGAGGGATGTTGTCGGTGAAGAAAAGAAAAGTGTTGTAGGAGAAGCATTTGATGATTTTATGGATTCTTTGCATAAGGAAGTGAAGTTGAGGTTGGAAAAAAGTAATCAGAAATATAAAGAGAATGTTGATAAGTCTAGAAGACATCATGATTTTGAAGTTGGTGATGAGGTGATGGTTCATTTGAAGAAAGGAAGATTTTATATTGGAACATATAGTAAGCTGAAGATGATGAAGTTTGGACCTTGTAATATCTTGAAGAAATTTGACAGTGGTAATGCATATGAAGTTGAGTTACCTGATGACATGGATATATCTCCTATATTCAATGTTGTTGATCTATATAACTATCATAAGCTAGATGATGAAGTTTTTGTACCTGATGATTATCCTAAGAAGCAGATTAAAGAAGTTGAATAGATATTGGAACAGAGAGTTGGTAAGAGCACAAGAGGAAAAGATTACTAGGAGTATTTGGTGAAGTGGAAGAATAGACCAGTTGAAGATGCTACATGGATTTCTTAATCTAAGTTGGATGCAACTTAGGTTGTAACACTTGCATGATTCATGAGAATCATTTCTCCAACCCTGGTTGCCTGATGCAGGAGCATCCTAGGTTTCCTTGCAATCTTGCACCTTTTGTTGTTTTCTACCAGTGGCTACTAAGTTCCTTTGGGTGTCGAGTTCCTATTGATGTCGAGTTCCTTTGGGTGTCGAGTTCCTGTTGATGTTGAGTGATCCTTTGGGTGTTGAGTTCCTATTGATGCCAAGTGATCCTTTGGGTGCCAAGTGCCAGTTTGATGTCGAGTTATCCTTTGGGTGCTGAGTACCAGTTTGATACTGAGTGATCCTTTGGGTGTCAGGTGCCATTTTTTCGAGTAGTCTGTGTCTAGTCCCTCTTTGGGCTAACTTGCCTACATTTAATTTTGGTATAGGTAGTTAATATCTACTGTGAGCTGACTTGTGGCTACACTTGATAGAATTTATTAGTTAGAGGCTAACTTGTGGCCTTTCTATTTTCTCGAATCTTTTGTAAATTGTTTTGGCAAGTATTTAAGGAAGTCTAAGGTTAATTTTTAGAGGTAGTTAGAGATAAACAGATGGAAGTTAGAGATTAAATTGCGAAAAGAAGACATGTGTCTACAAGTGTGAATTTAAAGATTGTCTTTTGTATGGGTCGTAACCCAAAAGGCCTTACAGCTTGGCATGTATGCTAAATATTTGATGAATCAAATGAGATATTTTTCCTCTCTCTCCTTGGTGTTGTTCTTGTGTTTTTGTTTCCACTATGCTAACTCTTGTAGGGTGGATTGGATAGTTGGGTGAGTCCTAGGCCCTAATTTTCCTCATCCTCCTTGCATCAATTTTTCAAAAGGTTCAAGAGAGAGCTGAGGGTGAAGGGGCATTTCATCGGATTGTGTAGGATGACCCATGCACTGGCACTAGTCACAATGTTGAACATAATGCTCGCAATCCTTATGGGGCATAGGCCAGTAATAACCTACAGTAAGAATCTTTTGAGCAATTCGTTAAGCAGCAAAGTTTCCACCACAAGGTTTAGTATGATAGGCATAGAGAATATCAAAGACACCTTCCTCAAGAATACATTGATGCATGATGTTATCAATGTCGGTACGGAATAGAAGACCATTAATCCAAGTATATTGTCCACTGAGGCCCACCAACTTATGGCGCTCATGAGAGAAGTGCGGTGGAAACTTGCATGTAACCAAATAGTTAGCAATGTTAGCATACCATGGACTTTTGGTAGAAATTTCAAAGAGGTATTTATTAGGGAATGAGTCATCAACAAGAGCAACTTCATTATCAAGCTATTGTAATCGGGACAAGAAATTTGCAACCACATTTTCTTGACCAGGCTTATCAAGTATAGTGACATCAAATTATTGTAATAAAAGAAACCACTTAATAACCCTACGAGTTACTATAGGTTTATTCATTAAAAATTGAATCGTTGAGTGATTAGTATAAACAAACACTTTATAACTAGTAATGTAGTGCTGAAATTTATTAATAGCATAAACAACAGCTAAAAATTCTTTTTCAATTACCGTATAGTTTACCTCGGCACCAATGAAATTCTTGCTAATGTAGTAGATTGAATAGAAGAGGTTGTCTTACTTTTGTCCAAGTACTGCTCCTATCAAAAAATTAGAAGCATCAGTGTGAATATAGAATTGTAATTCCCAATTAGGACCTCTAAGAAAAAGAGTAGTTACCAGCTTGGTCTTAATAGTTTCAAAGGCTTCTTGACACTTAGGGGTCCAAGTGAAAATAGCATCTTTAAATAATAGAGAAAACAAAGGAGAAGCAGTCTTACTAAAGTTTTGAATAAATCTCCTGTAATACCTAGCATGACCAAGGAAACTCCAAAAATCTTTTTGGTTCAAAGGTATGGGGAGGTCTTGAATTATTTGGATCTTTTTGGGATCAACTTGTATACATTTTGAGGAGATTAAGTGACCTAAAACAATTTCCTCTGTCATCAACATATGACATTTCTCATGGCTTAGAGACAAACTAGTGTCGATACATCGCTTAAGTAATTTCTCTAAGTTGTCTTTAACTTCATCAAAGGTATTTCCATGAACAGTAAAATCATCCATATAAACTTCTACACAATCATTAACTAGATCAGCGAAGAAGCTTAATACTACGTGTTGGAATGTTGTAGGGGCATTACATAACCCAAAAGGGAGAACATTGTATGCGAAGGTTCCCCATGGACAAGTAAAGGTAGTCCTATCCTGATCTTTTGGGGCAATGCAGATTTGATTGTATCTACTAAATCCATCCAAGAAAGAGAAGAATCATTTTCCTACAAGAGTATCCAAAACTTGATCAATAAAGGGAAATGGAAAATAAGCCTTCTGAGTAGCCTTATTTAAAGGTCAATAATCAACACAAATATGTCACTTACCATTTTTATTTATAACAAAAACCAAAGGAGATACCCACCTACTATCTAAAATTGGATAAATGAAACCAACATTCAAGAGTTTTTGGAGTTCTTCTTTTACGATATCACGCAAGGCAGGATTGAGTCTATGTTGCGATTGTCAAACTGGGAGACTTCCTTCTTCTATGTAAATGTGATGGTTACAAGTGTCAAGATGAATACCTTGCATGTCTTGATATTCCCATGCAAATGCATCTTTATTTTCTTTAAGCATACTTATGAGATCTTTAACCTGAGCTGGTGTTAACTGTGGGTTAATATTGAGGGTATGCCCAAATAGGATCTCCATAGGTTTTGACGATGTAGGAGCACTAAGGAGGGGTCTTGATGATATTTCTAATTTTTATAAAGACAATAATGGAGTATAAAAACATTGATGTAGCAGAAGCTGATGTAATGTGAGGAACTATTGAATAGATTGAAGATTGCCAACTAAAGGAAAATTCCCAAAAGGATAGTCAACAGTCACATGAGGAGGGAAAGCCATAGTTTCCAGGATATCATTAGACTCATACCTATTCTAAAGAAAGTTCACTAAAATGGATTCATCACTTGGGTCTTCAAAATATTGTACTTGCCCAATGGTAAGGATTGGAACATAATCATTGGAATCACTACTGACCCATGTTGCATCTTTGATGTCTAATAGTGGTTGAGTAGGAGGATATAAGGTCAACTCTTTTGTTTGCTCACCATTGGAAATAAGCATGTTACTTGACTGAAAATTAATATGGGCATTGGCTACTGCTAACCAAGGTCTTCCAAGAATGAGAGGATATCCCCCCAACTTAGCTTTGGGCTTTAGGATCAGAAAATTGGTTGGATAATCTCGACTATCAATGGAAAGAATGACATCTTCTATAACCCCCTCTGGTTTGACTAAGGATCAATCAATCATTTGAAGTGTTGTAGGAGTAGGTCTAAGTCCATCCAAGGATAATTTTATTTTTGTTTCATTAGTCATTATGTTTATAGCAGCCCCTAAATCTACAAGTGTATTAGGAATAACAATTGTACCAATACTCACCTAGATGATAAGACTACTAGGATCTGCATATTTTGGAATGCTAACATTTCCCAACATCAAGCTTGTTGATTGTCCAATAACTTGGATACTCTTTGGATCCTTCTTTTTCTAGTGTTGGGTACATAATTCTTGTATCATCTTATTGTACGTTGGAGCATCCTTAAGAGCCTGCAAAAGAGGAATTTTGATGTTAACATTGCACAATTCATTTAAAATATCAAATTTTGAGCATGTTGGGTCTTTAGGCTCTGGTTTAGGAATGAATCGATTGGGAAACGGAGGTTCTTTTTCTAATTCTTCTTCAGGTTCATCATGGACCTCTGTAATAGTAGGTCCTTTAAGAGCCTTCCCAGATCTAAGGTGTACACCATCCAACTCAACCATGTTAACAGGATGGGTAGGAAAATTAGCCATCTCACTATGATAAAGTAGTTGAGGAGGCTTATTATTCCGATTTGGATTTGGTTGAGTTGGCATGGATGAGGGTTTAGGTGGTTGAGGTGGATTTGAAGGTGGATTTGAAGAAGAAGGAGGAATAGGAGGAAAAAAAATTTAAGGTTGTTGATAGGGACTTATGAATGGTGGTGGAGGAAATGATTGTTGTGGAAAATAAGGTTGTGTATAAGGTTATGGAGGTGGATATGAAGGTTGTGGCCTCCATGCCTGATTCCATGTTTGTGTACAATGCTAAAAATTTTGGGGCAAGTGTTGATAAGGTTGAGGTTGTTGCCAACCTCCATACCATGGACCTTGGTTAGAGAATTGTTAAGATGGTCTGAAAAAGTGTTCATTGGAGAAACCTCTAGGTAAAAATTGGCATCATGGAGCCATATAGTAAACCAGTTCTTCGGTATACTCCATAGGAATCATCCCTTCAGGAAGAGGTCATAGTATCAAAGTCTTGCTAGCTTCCTCAAGTGATGCTATATGAGTCTGATTATAAGGGAAGTCTTTTGATCCATGCTTATTATGACAAGTTGGGCACTATACTACCAAGGCCTTTTCAACTTCCTCATGTTTCCTATGAGAATACAAAGTGTCAATTTGTTTACCCATATGATTTAATAAATTAGTTTTTAGGTCTTCAAGTAGGTTACAATTTCTCTCTTAGAGATACTTGATGGATTACCCATGGTGGAAAACTTACTTGAATGTTTGCGAACTGATCTATTAGACCGTGAATAGTTCCTACATATATCACAAATATCTTCAAAGGACATTTTAGAAATATCACCTTTACCAATCAAATTTAATGCATCCATGGTTTCATTGTGAATCCCTCTTAAGAAAAGCATTTTGATAGTGTCTATAGTTAAATCAAGACACCTTGATTGTTGTAAGCTAAAGGCAAAATATTCTAAGAAATCTTCAACTGACTCATCTTTTTGTTGAGTCATGTGAAAGATTTCATCTCATACTTCCTTAGTCTTACAGTACTCTTGATATTCTGCTAGAAAAGCATCTTTTATTTGGTCCCATGTTCTAATGTCCCTGAGACTCATGAACCATTGTAATGTAACATCTTTCAAGGTAGCTGGAAATAGCTTTAGTTTTTGTGCATCACTTTGATAATCATAGCTATTACAAAGGACATCAAATTTGAATAGGAACATATCAAGATCTTCAGAGGTTGACCCTCTAAATATAGGAAGTGTTGAATGAGGGATATTTTTCGTAGGGGCATTATCCTCAGGAGTTGAATAGGAAACTCAAAGGTCATATTATGTTGAACAATTGCATTACCATTGTTTCTAGCATTGTTTCCTCCTGTGTTGTTATTTCCAATATTATCAGCCATGACTTCTTCCAAAACTTTGGTTTTCCAAGGTGTATAGTATGTCTTAAAGGGTTAATCTAGAGAATTTGGAGGTTTACTACACCTAACTTCGTATGAATTTGTGAATTGTTGAGAAATTTTAGAAGGTATAGTAGGAGAGGTGGATTGAGAAGATGGTTGAATTCTGACTTCGTTCTTTGGTTTGATTTTAAGGGTTGATGGATTTTTCTCTTTTTGTGGTTTTTGAATTTTTGAACTTCCTATTGATTCTTTCTTAACAAACCTACCTTGACTGTCTCTAAGCCTATTCATGCACCTAATGATTTACTACAATGGAAACCAAAGGTACTATCCTAAGAAAGGTTGGAAATTGCTCAAGACTTCTCAAGGGCTCATTGTTCCTATCTTGACCTACTATAATTTCATGCCTTTAATATCTCTCCCCAGCAACAGTGCCAAAAATGTTGGGTAAAACTGAGGTTCAATTGGATGGTATATTTATGGATATGATTGAATCAAAAATACCCTACGAATGTCAATTCAAGATTCGTAAACTCGTGAGAGATATAACAGTTGTTTTCTCAAGGGATGAAAATAATAAATCAAGAGGTTTATGAATGCAAATTATTGCTTGCTAATAAATTAAACTATCCAAATTACAACACATCTAAGATTACTACTACAAATGGATTCCAATATAAAATTTAAGTTCTCATTAATTCACTTAAAACACACTTATAAATAATTAACCATTGAGCACAATGTTTTATAAATGCTATTGCAAAGCTTTATCCAATTAAGAGTTGATCTAATCAAGAGTTGAAATCAACTTTAGTTGTGGCAGAGGTTGTTTATAGTGGACTGGTTTTAGGTACAAAGTTGATAGGAAGTACTATCGATGGTGATAGGAAGTATTAGAAATGGTGACAGGAAGTATTATAAATAGTGACGGGAAGTATTATAAATGGATGGATGTGGTAGGAAGAATGCAATGAAAAGTATTCTATAATAGATGAGGGTTTGGTATTTTATGCAGTAGCAGAGCAAGTTGAATAGATAAGAATGCCACAACCAATTACTTCATTCAACAATTAAATCATTGATTAAGAACATCAAGCATTCCATAGATCTTACTTAATTAACAAACATATATGCAATAAGCTTCCTAATAGGTATTAATCTATATATAAATGCACACATTCAATTTAATCTTGAATAAACTTCAAACATAGATAACCAATCAATATGTAAAAGTACACAACATAATACAACTTGAAATGATCTCACCAAGCTTCCTAAGAGGGGGCCCTTCCTCTGATCCACGTGGTGAGCAACATTCTAATGTTGGTTGCTACAAAGACTTCCCTTTTGTTGATGCCAAGGAATTTCAAAGATAGTTTAAACAGAGTCTTTCCTATATCATATGCATATCATCTTATAATCTTAACATTTGTTTATATAGATTCTCGTTTGTTTAACTGACTAATAATTAAGCTTTTAATGGTTGATGGCCTTTACCCTAAATATGTATAAGCAATAATTTGGTTTGGTCATTGGCCTCAAGTCTTTAACAAAATATAACCAATCATGAAGTCTCTAACCATTCTATTCAATATTTCCAAAATGATTTACTCAAAATAAAATAACAAAACAATTGCTCCCAACTATTCATTGCTTCACGTGATCAGTCCATGTTCATCCATTATCCATACTTCCTATAGTAGAATAAACCAAGATGTATCATTATTTCTACATTAACCATCCACTCTTCAAGAAATATTTCATACCTTAAAACTTTATTAAATGCATTATATTCTTTAATGATTAATGGCATAATAGGGATTAGGACAAGCTTAAAGTAAGGAAAAATGTAAAAAGAATGTACAAAAACAAAGCAAATATGCACACCCATCAAGAACAAAGATAGAAATCATATTAATAATGCATAATATAGTTGGAGGTCCACATCACTAATTGAAAAGTCAAATTGTCTTAGAGATGGAATCTTAACCATTAGATTAGTTCATATCAATTATTTTCACAATGTCACGACCTATTTTAAAGATATGAAAAACAAGTTACAAAGTAGCAAAAACCCCTCTATCGCATTGCATGTGGTAGAATAGTTAATCTTTTTCAAATGCGATCATGCAAAAATGGCAATGACAATTAAATTAAATGTTATCGCTTCATTGTATGTAGTCAATAGAATGTTCACTTTCAACTTGCAAACCTACGAAAAGTCCATCATTGCATCATTGCATGAGGTTAATATTTACCATCAAAGTAGGCCATGAAAATACAAAAAATAGGTGTAATTAAATCCAACATTCATTGCATGATCGCATCCAATTAAAGCTAACTTGAGATCAAGGTTGCGAAGATGCGATGATGAAGTTATAGATCAAATGAATAAAATTAGTGAATGAAGCATTACATCATTGTTTCGATAAGAGGATATAGCAGAAAATTAAGCATCAACTCTTATCACACATTCATAGGCAACTAAGATTAATCATGAGTTAGTGGTGCAAAATTGAAAAAGTATTCAGAATGGTTAAGTTGGATGTTGGTGTAAGATTGCAAGACTTCAATAACGGTTAATGTCTTGAGTTGTAAAACTGTGAAATAAACAATAGTTAGTGAATTGCATTAAAGGTATTGCATGAAAAATAGGTGTGAAGATGTGACAAAGAAAATAGAATGACACATGTTCACATAGGCCCATCATATTCTAAACTCACCAAAATCTTCAACCAATGAAATAGTGCCAATTGTCTACCACAATGTACACAATTGGAAGATGGACCCACACTGCAAAAGTGAACAAAAGTGTTAAGACCTTCTAATCTTAGCCATCAGATCTTTAAGATCAACACTTATTTGTGAGTGATTAAAGATAACCAATAGATAACATAGAGAACTTGCAAAAGCCATTGATCACATGGTTGCAAGAAATGTGAGTTAATCACGAGTTGAAGCTATGAAATAGTGAAAGCAAGTAATCACACTATCATAGAAGGCTAAGGTTGACCCAAGGTTAATGTTACGATAGAATAAAAAAAGTAATCGCACCATCATGAGGTTAAATGCAGAGTTAAGAGTTTAAGTTGCGAAGCTATGAAAAGTGGTTTGGGTGGTTAAGTTTGAATCTGTCACATCATCGCAAATGATAATGCAATTAAAGAGGCCTAGTCTACAAAGCTATGAAGTGAAGAAACTATTAATCAAAATAGTGACTGAAACATCACAAGAGATAATGAAGTTAAGTGATTAAAATTTGTGGAGTGACATAGTCAGATTCAATGGATTTTGCTACTTTGCAAGTTCGATATAATAGCTAGTTTTAACATTGTGAAGGTGTGAACATGGTTAATAGGAAGTCATCATAGTTTCATCATGGTCAGTAGAATGGAGATATGATAAGTTTCCACCTAGTGAAAGTAGTAATAGCTAAACATTAAAAATAACATTGTACTGTCCTAGGTAATTGTGCAGTCAAAACTTTTCAAGTGGCGATATTGTGAAACAATAACCCAAGATCAGCAATTGTGAACTATCACACTGTCTTAGGTGAGTAAATATAACCTCAAGTCAACATAGCAAAGCCATGAGAGTCAATCATCACATCAAATGAATGTATCAAATGAATGATAGTAGTGAATATTTGACATGGAAAGAAGAGATATCATTTAGCCGTTAATCAAAATTAGATCAATGTCTCTCACTTTCTCACTTTTTAAAGATGCACAAGAAATAACCAAAGCGAGAAAGTGATGATTCAAAATGTGAATGTAGAGGGACCCACGAAGGAATTCATAAAGAGGATTATTATGTATTAATCATGAGCATTGATTCAAGATATATGGCTAAAATTTAAAAATTTTGTGACTGTTAAAATACAAGATTCAAATTTGGTGCCAAGGTGAGTGTTACAAATTAGAGAGGAATATGAACTATTTTAGGTTGTCTAATCATTTTATGTTTTTGTAACCGAGGACTTGCTCTGCTAGAATTGAGGGATGACAGAAAACTATAAATGTAAATTCTTCTGATAATAGAAAGGTTGACAAATTTTGGTGTGAAATGCTCTTTTGTTGTCGACACAAGAAAAGAAGTATTTGATACCATTTATTTATTGTTCCATGCATATGTTAGTCTGTATATTTCTTACAGGTTAGATTAGAAATCTGAAGACAAAAAAAGTTGTGTTTCTCTTTTCAATTTAATGAATGGACAAAGTAATTAGAGAATTACTAAAGTTAGAAGGAATATTTCTATCGTGATATGCAGATTGTAGACTTGCATCTTAGCTTCATATCATTTCATCTTGAATTTTATTCATACTAAAAGTGTTCATAATTGCATTATCAATTACGTGGATTCATAAGGTGTGTGAATTTTTGGAGTTGATCTCATTTATAGACCAACCCATTGCCTAAGTTAGTCATGCCTAGGTCTAACTTGGTTTACCTCTACTATTCTCTAGTCAAGAACACACCATAGTATAATTAGAAACAAAAAAAATATTTTAAAATCACCTACAAGGGAGCTATACCTATAATTTAGAGGGAAATTAGTTATCAAGTAATATTTTCCCAACTGTTGTATTCAATTGTTCTCCAAACATTTGGGCATTTTGAGAGTTATTAAAGAAAGAACAACTTGTTTACCATCAACCACCACCATCTTCATCACCATCATCATCATCTTCATCACCATTATCATGACCAGCATTGCCTTCATCATCATCATCTTCATCAACATGATCATCATCACCATCATTGTCAGCATCACTAGAATCATCATCTTCTTCTTCTTCTTCATTGTGTAATAGTCATTTGTGATCATCATTTACTTTGTCTTTTGATTCTTCAGTATCTTCTTCTTCCATCACATTATACTTTACTGACCTTCCTCTTGGATCATGTCTAACAAAAAATGACCAACCCAGTTTATGTGGAATGCCAAAGTAAAATAGTTTCTCACATTGGCTTGGAAGAACACAGGGCTCATCTCCAACTAGCTCAAATGACTATGTATTAATCAATGTAAATCCACTATCATGTTCAATAATAGTCCTATTAGAATCATTTCAATTTAGTCATAGCATGTACCATTTGATGACAAATAGAACTAATTTGAATGAATTAAAGTCACACTGAAGTATATCATCCAAAATGCCATAGTATCAATTTTTAGATTGTTGAGGATGTATGTCATTTCTAGATGAAATATTAGTAACCTTAAAGACTGCACTTATCCCAGAATCACAAGTTTTCTTCATTTTGTGTAACTTTTTTATGAAAAATTTATGGCCATGGTAGTACATAGCTTTGTGGTATTTGATCTGTAATTATTCAAACATGTCAAGATTATTTGCATCAATCTGTGAGTTGATATTAAACTTATGGGTCATGATTAGTAATCTTCTACATACCTTTCTATCTCTTAAGTCATATGTTAGATCAAGTACCATTGGTGTGACATAGGGATCACCATTATGATGAGCTTCTTTAACCAATGATGCAACATCATCCCATGTTAATGAGTGACCATTTTCTTGAGACTATTTAA
The DNA here is from genome assembly GCA_028749045.1 of Cupressus sempervirens. NCBI lineage: Eukaryota > Viridiplantae > Streptophyta > Pinopsida > Cupressales > Cupressaceae > Cupressus > Cupressus sempervirens. The sequence goes on from CM053785.1 coordinate 84,881,289, forward strand.
TCCATACCATTATCCAATCAAGATTGTTTGCAATATACAAATGTAGTACATCCCACTCACAACCAACTATAAAGAAAACAACTAGACTAGTTAGAAACAACTTATATTGATGATGGATAAGAATTAATTAACTACAAAACATCTTATAATTACCCCACTTTCCTCAATCTATCTTCCTCCATCAAGTACTCCCCTTCAAATCTATTAATGGACTACGGATCCCAAATGTGATCTACATGGATCTTTGATGCAAACTTGAGAAGATATTCACTAATATACACCATGGTCTGGTATAACATATATCCCTCTACCATAGAACTCTTAGGATGTGCTCTTTGTCGAACCAAGCCCTTCATAAATTTCAAGTGCCTCCAACCATCCAAATAGTTTGTACAGATACACACAATTCAATCTCCTTAACTTGATGTATGAGGTAGTGTTCCAGAGCATTGAAAAAAGTTGAAGGTAGACACTTTTGCATTTCACACATAAGCTATGGAATTTTTCTCTTCTAATATTTTAATTTTTTTTATCAATTTCTTTAGATGATAACTGATGTAGTGCAAGGTAGGAGAATCCCCAAAGGAGATGTCCTAGCCCCCAGCAAATAACCACACAATGAAAACACAATAACAATGCAAAATCTAATACCAAATCACAACCCTTTATTCATAAAATAACTTATTACATGCAATGTGTCGGGTAGTAAGTCCTTCACAATTATGGCCAAATATAATAACAATAACAATAAAAATTTTGCAAGATCCCTCAAGATCCAACCCAAACACTAGCTAGTCCAGATCTACGCTCTGTAGAAACTTCTAAAGAAGATCTCAACTTGTGCTCGCAAACCCACCAAGCAATCTCCTTGTTTTCCAAGCCACAACTACTAGCTCTTCTCAAACTTTATCCAAGATCCAAATGTAAACTACCTCACATTCAGTGCTCTATCCATACACTCTGAAAATCTTCTCTCACTCAGCTACTCCATCTTCCATGCTCTTCTCTAAACTAGATGATAATCACAATCCTATTGTAAATTGCCTCGCATTCGATGCTCTATCCATACACTCAAGAAAAACTCACCCTTTAGCTACTCTCTACACTCACTCCTCCTCCTCATGGATTAATAATGACAAGACAAAGCCCTCTACTTATACCAAACTAAACCACAAGTCGACCATTAGCAAGTTACATTAAATAAACCCTCAAGCCATAAGTCGACTTAGCAAGTTACATTAAATAAACCATTTGGCTACAAGTTACATTTAATAATGCCACCTATTAAATGTATTTTCACACTTTTCTCCATTTTTATTTTTTTTTAATTTTTTTTTTTCTTCTAATTTTTGTCACTTTCTCTCTCCTCCAATTTTTTTATTTTTCCTTTTTTCTTTTCTTTAAAAAAAAAAATTCCTCTTTATTTTCTAATGCATAATGCTCCTACATCAAACTCCCTAGGTAGATAGAAAAGTGTGTCCCACACTTTGATTCCAAAAGAAATATCTAAAACCATCTTCATTTTCATCAAAGGCTTCCACTCCAATAGAGACAAGAAAACCAACATGCAAATCATCCACATCTACATCACTCTATCAAACACCATAATCTCAACCATCCATTCAGCATGCCCACTCCTAGGGACAAACTGAACATAATGCAAACCCTCATCTAGATCAGCAACTAGTGAATCCACACCAACAACAAAAAACTCCTTATTAGAAGCAATATGTATATCTCCATGAATACATTCCAAGCTCACAACACTAATGGTCTTATTACTCACAACAAGATGCTCTGCAACATAAAAGTCACCACCAATAGCAACTAGATCATCCACAACTGAGTGCTCTGCAATCTCCATGTCAGACTCAACCAACTGATCATGAAAACCAATCTCCAACCCAACGTCAAAAAGGTTAGGAATATCCTCAGCAACAACCTCCAGTTGCTTTGTAAGTTTTGTATCAAACTCCACAAGTTGGTCAACAAAACCAACCTCTTCCACCTTGACCTAGTGATGCCATCTTCTCTCTCAAACAAGTTTTCTAATTGGCCAAACAACTCTCTTTCGGATCGGTAGACTCCAACTACAATAGCATAGAACTTTCTTCTTTGGTTCCTCAACTCTTTTAGAAAAAGAAACATCCACAACAACATCCATCTGAGCTATTGTCTCATTAATCCTCCTCTCCACTATATCACAAAGATTCGCAATCATCCTAGGGTTCAATCCTCTTATAGCCCTCTTCCAAGATCTTCGCAAACCCTCTAAAATAAATCACCAATAGATAAATCTTTTTGAACAAGATCAACCTTCCATCTTCACAACCATAGATCCATCTGCATGTCCTCCCAAAGTCCTGGTGCGAACTTCCTCAACTTCAATGATATGTCTACACACTTAGGAACAACTTTCTCTCTAACACCACTTGATGTAGTGCAAGGTAGGAGAATCCCCAAAGGAGATGTCGTAGTCCCCAGCAAATAACCACATAGTGAAAAAAAAAAATTAACAATGCAAGATCTAATACTAAATCACCACTCTTTATTCATAAAATAATTGATTACATGCGATGTGCCAGGTTGTAAGGCCTTCTCGGTTATGGCCAAATACAATAGTAATTACAATAATAGTTCTACAAGATCCCTCAAGATCCAACCCAAACACTAGCTAGTCTAGATCCATGCTCTAGTAGAAACTTTCAAGGAAGATCTCAACTTATTCTTGCAAGCCCACCAAGAAATCTCCTTGTTTTCCAAGCCGTAGCTACTAGCTCTTCTCAAAATTTATCCAAGATCTAAGTGTAAACTACCTCACATTTGGTGCTCTATCCATACACTCAAAAAATCTTCTCTCACTTAGCTACTCCATATTCCATGCTCTTCTCCAAGTTGGATGATAATCACAATCCTACTATAAATTGCCTCACATTTGATGCTCTATCCACAGACTTAGGAAAAACTCGCCCTTTAGCTACTCTCTACACTCACTCCTCCTCTGAATGAATTAATAATTACAAAAAAAATCCCTCTACTTATACCAAACCAAGCCACAAGTTAGCCACTAGCAAGTTACATTAAATAAACCCTTTAGCCACAAGTTACATTTAATAATGCCACCTATTAAATGCATTTTCCCTCTTTTCTCCATTTTTATTTATTTTAATTTTTTTTTCTTCTAATGTTTTTCACTTTCTCTCTCCTCTATTTTTCTTTTTCTTTTTTCTTTCCTTTTTTTAAATTTTTTTTCCTCTTTATTTTCTAATGCATGATGCTCATGCATTAGACTCCCTAGGTATATAGAAAAGTGTGTCCCACACTTTGATACCAAAAGAAATATCTATAGCCATCTTCATCTTCACCAAAGGCTTCCACTCCAACAGAGTCAAGAAAACTAACATGCAAATCATATACATTTGCATCGCTTTATCAAACACCATAATCTCAACCATCCAATTAGCATGCTCACTCCCAGGGAAAAATTGAACATAATGCAAACCCTCATCCACATCAACAACTAGTGAATCCACACTAGCAACAACAAACTCCATATCAATAGCAATATATATGTAGATCTCCATGAATACATTCCAAGATCACAACACCAATCGTCTTATTACTCACAACAAGATGCTTTGCAACATAAAAGTCACCACCACCGGATCATCCACAACTGAGTTCTCTGCAATCTCCATGTTAGACTCAACCAACTAATCATGAAAACCAATCTCCATCCCAACATCAACAAGGTTAGGAATATCCTCAATGACAACCTCCAGTTGCTCTACAATTTTTGTATCAGACTCCACAAACTAATCAACAAAACCAACCTCTTCCACATTGACCTTGTGATGCCATCTTCTCTCTCGATCAAGTCTTCTAACCAGCCAGACAACTCTCTTCTAGATTGATAGACTCCATCTCCAATAGCATAGAACATTCTTCTTTGGTTCCTCAACTCTTTTAGAAAAAGAAACATCCACTCAAGCTATTGTCTCATTAATCCTCCTCTCCACTATATCATGGAGATTCACAATCATCCCAGGGTCCAATCCTCTTGAAGCCATCTTCCAAAATCTTCACAAACTCTCTATAATAAATCACCAATAGATCAATCTTCTCGAACAAGATCAACCTTCCATCTTCACAACTGTAGATCCATATGCATGTCCTCCCAAGGTCCTGGTGCAAACTGCCTCAACTTCGATGATCTATCTACACACTCAAGAACAACCTTCTCTCTAATATCACTTGATGCAGTGCAAGGTAGGAGTTGTCCTAGCCCCCAGAAAATAACCACACAGTGAAAACACAATAACAATGCAAGATCTGATACCAAATCACAACTCTTTATTCATAAAATAATTCATTACATGCAATGTGTCGAGTTGTAAGGCCTTCCTGATTTTGACCAAATACAATATCAATTACAATAACAGTTCTGCAAGATCCCTCAAAATCCAACCCAAACACTAGCTAGTCTAGATCCACGCTCTAGTAGAAACCTCCAAGGAAGATCTCAACTTGTGCTTGCAATCCCACCAAGAAATCTCCTTGTTTTCCAAGCCATAGCTACTAGCTCTTCTCAAAATTTATCCAAGATCTAAGTGTAAAATGCCTCACATTCAATGCTTTGTCTATACACTCTAAAAATCTTCTCTCACTCAGCTACTCCATCTTCCATGCTCTTCTCTGAGCTGGATGATAATCACAATCCTACTATAAATTGCCTCACATTTGGTACTCTATCCACAGACTCAGGAAAAAAATGCTCTTTAGCTACTCTCCACACTCACTCCTCCTCTGAATGAATTAATAATGACAAAACAAAGCCCTCTACTTATACCAAACCAAGCCACAAGTTGGCCACTAGCAAGTTACATTGAATAAACCCTCAAGCCACAAAACGGCTTAGCAAGTTACATTAAATAAACCTTTTAGCCACAAGTTACATTTAATAATGCCACCTATTAAATGCATTTTCCCTCTTTTCTGCATTTTTATTTGTTTTTATTTGTTTTTCTTCTAAATTTTGTCACTTTCTCTCTCCATTTTTTAAAAAAAAATTATTATTATTATTTTAAATTTCTTTTTATTTTCCAATGCATGATGCTCCTGCCTCAATAACCACTTAAAAGAGATTCAATGTGCAAGAACATATAAACAAGATTTTAAATTAAAAATATACAATAAATTACATAAAAAGTAAAGCAAGTCATAAATATAATATATGTACAAAAAACCTAAGAGATAACACTTCTAACCTCATGCATTTTCCAAGATCATATATAACTTTTTTAATACTATTGTCAAACTAGTGTGAGAGGGATAGAGGTAAGACATACTTCAATCATTAAAAAATGATCTTTTCAATATATTATGAAATAATGCAATAAGTAGTACAAGAAATTTTACAAATATATTGTAAATAGAGAATAGGACTTACCTTGACGAAGGTATGTCAATCATGTATTTTCAACCCTAGTCCAAAATCACCTTTCTTTGATAAAAGACTGGTTATATTTGCAGCAAATCCTATGAGAAATTTTGTTTTTTTTATGACTTCTTTTAATGCATCACTTTGCTACTTAGCCAATAACCAAGGAAGGGCACTCATATTTTTGTGGTCTCCAATACTATTTGATTCAATAAAAAAATTTAGTGCATGATTGAATTCATGAATGTCATTACAAATTTTGGCCATATTTTCTTTATCACACTTTCTATCCAATATTTTTCATAGTGTCTTTGTTACATTCTTTCTAATATGCATAGCACCAAACAAATGCACGACTAGGAGATTCTTGTTGTATAGTAAACTACTAAATTGAGTAGGACAACTTTTATTCCTCTAGAAAGTTGGTCATTGATGTCTTGAATACCTTCACGAGCATCAGTTACATCATTACTAAATAAAAGACAATATCAAAATATAAATTTCAAACTTTAGACCACAAACTGGATATGTTGGCTCCTGATTTAACAGTGTTTAAACAACCAAGTATGCAAGGCAAGAATGCGTCTATGGGTAGCTATCTCCAATAATGGACACACTTCACCAAGAACCTAAGCCAACTATAAGGCTATACTCCTTCTGCACTTCAGGCTCTGCAAAACCTAGGCGGGTAGACCTATAGATTCTTTATATGGTACCAGTTATCAAAGCATACACCAAATCTAATGTAAAGAAGATAAAAACCCCTAAATCTTCTATACTTACCCAGGAATCACAAGCATGAAATAGCTAAGAACATACTTCATGAAACTAGCAAGCTAAGTGCGGGTTAACATTGAATAGCTTTCAACATAAAAGGGAAAATTGATTTAATATGTTGATAACAGCAAGACCCAAGTATGAGCAATAGAACTTAATAATCTTATCTCTGACTAGTGCCTTATCCATTGGGAAATTAAATGAATTATAACCATACATCTCTTGGAAATATCAGACATATCTCTACATCAAGATCCCTGATCTATCCTTCACTTTGTGAACTGATATCTGCTACAGAATGAATCTCATACTTAGAACATCCTATCATGAAATCTGCAAACCCTGTGACAAACATCAAGCAATTACATGGTTATTTGCTCCACCAGCAAGATATTTTAATCACATACATTCCTAAATGAAATGCAACCTAATTTATGCTCTTTGATCACAAATTAGAAGAAATAACAAATCCATAATCAGGAGACAAGATTCAGACTGAACTTAAAACCTTTGTTTCTCTTTATTTTCTTTCCTTGAAACCAAATACATGAAAGATATATAGAAATGACTCATGAAATCACCAAACCAGAATAGAACTATATGCATAAAACATGGATGCTACTTAATACAAGAGAGAAATGCTGGGTGTGTGGCTTTCACAGCTTGAGCAGAGCTCCAAGAACTGGAAATAGAAAACCCACCAACAACTTGTTTCAGAGAAGAAGAAAGAATATGTATGGAGAGGGAAATTCTCGAATTGAATTTGCAGTCAATAAGTGTACCCTCAAAATTCCTTCCCAAGATAACTAAAAGCTTCTCTCTACCTTCTCTCTGTAACTGAAAATCAAATCCTTTCATTTTGGCTCATAAAATATCTCAAAATGTAATGATGAAAGGATGTAACTGATTCTTGATACTAAAATGAATTCACCGTAAAAGTGAAAATCCAGTTCAATTTAACTTCTAGAATGTAAGAAAACTATTTAAGGATGATTTTCTTCACATTCGGGTTCCAAAAGGTCTTCAAAACTGCCCTGTAACTGATTCAGATGCTCAAAGATTAAATCTGATTGTTCTGTTGCCAATACCTTGAATTTCATAAACTGGCCTACAACGTGAACCAGTGAACACTTGTGCATAATCTGACTCCAGAAATAGAAAATTCAGTTCTTCTCGATTCCCATGGTATATTGGAGTGCCTATTTTGGATTAAAATAGCCCCAGTTATGTCCCTCTGAAAATCAGGCTTCCATTCATAGGTTTGCACATTATTTTCAAAAATTAAAACCTTTTTTATAGTTTAAACTATATTAAAGTTTCAAACATTATTTAAATGGGAGAAATAATAAAATATTTAAATTTGAAATTTCTCAAATTCTCCACCATTTTCTATCCGAGTCAAACTTAGTTGACTGACCTTGACACATGGCATATTCTGATTCGCTCCTTCCATGCACAGCTGTTAGACACCTCCAACTGGGCACCATGTGTCATCACCAGACTTGTCAATCTCATGGCCATGTCACCGGTCACCATTTCATCATTGCCACGTCACAGTCACTATGTCATTGTAACATGTCAGCATCTACCATGTCATTAGCGACATAGCGACCTCACAACACATGTCACCCTCTACCACATCAGCACCTTGGGAAGTGTGCCACATCTAGAAGCATTCACCACATGTCAACTTCTGGTTCGTTGCTCCATATCCAAGCGGGACCCACATGCTCATTTAACCTTTTAGTCGGATTTGAAATTTTTTGGCAAGTCGCCAAGTCGCTAGCCGGATTTTCTGAGATTTTCTGACAAGTGCCATAGTGACTGGCCGAATTTTTGACTTTTCTGGCCACTTCAATTTTCTGACGTCATCATTTGGGCATTCTTTTTCCTTTAAAATTTAATTAACTCCTTTTGGCTGACTAGGACCCATGTGCACCTCCCTTGCCTTTTCAAAAGGCATTGTCTTGCTGACACTATATGTTTGAGTGCAAAAGTATATAAAGACTAAAAATACTCCCCACCTGCTCAATGTGGGATAATGTTCCTCAATGGTTCTTCCTCTTTGTGTTTGTTGTGATTGCTAAATGCATGGGTTTTCTTTTGCTGCATATGTGTGAGTTGTTCCAGCTCCTTTGGCATGAGTTTCTTATTCTAAACATGAAGCTCCATCCTGTTGGTCATGTTTTGCTATGAATCTATAGACTTTTCATTGTATGGTCATTTCTTATGCACATGGTCATTTAAAATGAGCTCCCCCTTCTAAAAAATGTGATACTATTGCTGGAGGAAGCCATGGGCTTCAAAAAATGGGATACATGCTTCCTTGAGCTTTGTTTCAGCAGCAAATTTGTTCATTTTACTAAAAACGTGGATTGCTGCATTTTTTGTTGCCTTGGAAAATGGCATTTCCCCTTATAAACTTTGTTCTGCTCTTTGGATGCCTTGCAACATGTGGATGCCCCAAAACGTGGGTTGCTCTGCCTGTATGTAATGATTCTCTTTCTTCATTCAGCATTGAAACTCTTCTCTTCCACTCACGTAGAAGTCTCATGCCATTGCAATAATTTTTCATTTTGTTTGGCATCTAGCCAAGCTCAGACTATCATGAGTGTGGGCTTTACCTGTGTGCAGCGGTATGAGATAATAAATTTTATTTTTTGTGGACTTCATTATGCAAGTTACGATGCCCAGCCTTCTCACATGGATGGCTTCTTGTATATATATATATATATATATATATATATATATATATATATATATATATATATAGATTTTATTAAAAACTTCAAAGAGTTTTTAAAGCTATGATGAAGAGAGCAACTTTAGGCAAAACAAAATAAAGAAATCATCGTGCCTTTGATTTGGAAGAAAGCCCAAGATCAGCATTCTCCACATTTTAGAATGAATATTTATGCTTTATCATACAAACTTGATTCTAAAACATGTATCCATATGGTTTGTACTTTCATGCTTCTAGTGTTGGATATTAAAATGTTGCCTTTAGAATAGGAAACATTAATGCACTCCATTTGTTTCCACATGTTATTTTCAAAACATCCACTTATCCTTTATAGCTCAAATGCTGTAGTGCACACTTTTGACTTATAAAATCAAAATAGATTCACCTTTGCACATAGTTGGCTCCACTGTGAAATCTCTGTCGGGAGGCCTATTACCTAGCTCTAAAAACTTATCCAATCAAGTTACCAAGCCATTAAAACTGGCATGAGTGTTCAATCCTGCATACTCTATCACACTGTAAATTTTCAACCCATGATGGATTCCCAGTCAAGAGATTTTAATTGCCAAACATCCATACTTCAATTATCCTGTAGGCAAACAATGTTAAAAAACATAAACTGGGCTCAAGTTCGGCATTATAAACTGAGTTATTGATCACTTGGGGTTCCAAAAACTAGGATATAAGTTATTTGCCATGAAGAGAATATAATTCCATGTTTTGAGCTCATGAAGAATCACAAGGTACATTTGGAAAAATTTTGAAAATAGGCACTTGGAAATTTTAACTGAGAAATGTGTCAAAAAGTAATTTTTGGCAAATGTACAGACATAAGAAAGTATGCAAATGGATTTGTCATGACTTGAAAACTGGCATACTTCAAGGATTTTTAGGAGACAACACAATGATATAATCCATTTAGGCTCACCAATCACAGGATCAAAGTTATAATGTGCCGAACAAGGGTTCGGATCAATCAGGATACCTTAGCCGTAACAAGATAATATAAACTGCATTTTTTATCATGCTAGCAAACTGATCAAATGGATTCGACATGATCTCAAAATTGGAACATATGAAGTGTCTGACCCCTAGAACACAATGCAAAAAGAATTTTTTCATTTGGGTCAATAGGGTCAAAGATATGATTGGTCAAACAGGGCTTCCCAGAATTGTGAACAACTAGTCAAATGCACAAAATAGTAAATGACCAACTTTGGGAGGTGCAAAACCTAGTCAAACAGATTTGAAATGACTTGAAAATTGAAACATAGGTTCTTTGTTATGCATACTAAACATCCCCAAAGTGGCTAGTCATAACACATTCCTGGGTAAAATATATTCAGATGCAAACTGGGCCTTTGATCAGTATTTGACACTTGGGCAGAATTGCAAATTTTGACACTAGCTCAAAATGGGACTTCGCAGAATGGTTCGAAATGTCAGTTTAACTTCATAGAACACATAGAAACACTAAATGAAAGGTGTTATAAACATTAAACACCTCTTAGGCCTTAGACTGACAACCAAGTATAATCTCGTTTAAAAGCATTTAAGGGCTTGATTTTTTCAATGGTTCTCAAAATTGACCATGCAATTTTTAGTCTCAACAAGATATTACCTTGGCAATTTAGTCGATCACATTCCAACTTCCATAGATGAGGTGTCATTCTTCATAGCCTTGATGTTGTCTCTTCTTTCTCATTAAAAAGATATTTTTCAATAATTCGATACTTATGATTATTGTGGATAAAGTGCCTAAACTCATTGAACTCCTACTTTCCTAAACTCCTTGAATGAAAGATTTCATCTTTAGACCACAATCTAGACATCCAAAATTGGATCATGTACAATTATCATGTGCAACTTAAACATACAAAAATAATTTGTAAGCACTATAACAAACCAAAAATATGTGACCTTAACAATATAACATACCACAAAAATGAATTAGCCAAGGGGCATCATGTATTGTCCATACAAGCATCGCATGGAATTGAATTAGTCTTTTCTTTTTGGTTTATAGATGGCATACATAGTGATCTCATTTCATAACTTCAACAACTTGTCAATAAGGGGCTCAATATACACGTTCATATCTTTAACTTGATACTTACCTAGTAATTGAATGGACATAAACATTACATAATTATTATGACTATTTTGATGCATTATTTATAAATTAATTTAGATAACTATTAAATGAAAAAATACTTGGTACAATCATTGACAACATTATGTACTTCCTCTTTATAAAAATTCAAGGATGAATTTTATTGTTAATAACAAAAATAGACCACACTAACTAAATAGATATCATATCTCTAAATGGATTGACATCATCCGCTCCCAATGAAAGCTTGAGATTATGAGGTTCTTCTTTAAAGTGTGTCCATACATTTTCTATGTCTTTAAATAAAGAACCATCTATAGGTATTCACATAATGTCATCTTGACTTCTATTACATGCATGGTAATCCATAAATTGTGCCAAGCTAGTGCACCTGAATAATTGTTCAAGATGTGAAATAATGGGAATGTACCAAAGAACCTTGTGAGACACTGTTAGATTGTGGTGACTAATCAGGAAAGTACTATACATACTTCATAAATTCTTTGGGATAACTTTTGGGTTGTGGCTGACGTTGTAGCCGACATATGGTCGACATGTTGTAAACCTAAAATGGCATAAAATACTTGTATAAAAGGGTTTAGGGTTAGGTATTTTTATTATGTTGTGATGTGAAATTTCTTCTTGTGGTGGTATTGAGTTGTAAGGGATTACGGATTGTAATCAGGTTGTAATCACTACATTGTAATAATATTGGACTTGCAATTTGGTAGATGTAGCTTAGGGATTGAGTGAACCATGTTAAATCTTGGTGCCTTGTGTTCTTTTCTGTGTGATCTATTATTTTCTATTATTGGTTATATTTTCATGTAATTTTTATTTCTGTCCATGGTTTTATCCTAACATGCACCTTTTTTATTATTTGATATGATTGATATCTACTAATATGACAATCAGAGCATTCTATTGTAAATTCATGTTGTGTATGATATAGAATGTGATCATTGGAATATGCATGTATTGTCTAATACTTCATTTCAATTTGATTCATAATGGTAGATAATTCTTGGTACGAACGAAGTAGAATGTTTGATGGTGGTAAAAAAAACTCACCTATCAACCTACAACAACAAATATGAATTGTTAATATAATGAATAGTAATGGTATGCTAACATTAAAGATGACAAAAATGGCATACCTTAGCATACATGGCATTTCTACATTGGATAAACCATTCATAACCTTCAAGTTCAACAACAATAGTATAGTAGAGAGAAGAGTTGTTTGAGAGCCTTGGTATAGGGGCTTGTATGCCTTCTCAAGTATAGGTATACCAAGAGCATCTTCATCATCATTATCAGATGTGCCAGTACCATCATTGTGATCATCTTCATTAGTTATGCCAATACCATCTTCTTCAATCATGTCCTCTGGCACATTATCATATTCTTCCATGGGAGCATTATCCTCACTTTGGATATTCAGACCTTCATGTTCCTTCAATTAGAAATTCACATTCACCAATCGATGAAAATTGTGGCCCCCTTCAACATGACCATGTTTCCTACAATGACTATGGGCTATTGTGATTAGAATTCTTTGATTCCTTAAGCCCTTACACATTTTGCAAGGACAATTACATTTATCAACCTTTCTTCATATTTGAAACCACAATCTAGAAATTGCCTTGTTATTTTTTTATGGACTCATATTGCTAGGCGTGGTCTTTCTCCACAAAAAAATATATCTACAAAAATATTGGACATATTGTACTTAATGTTTATATCTACACATATGGTTTTGAAAGAATTATTTTGTATAATTAATGTGTATATCTACAAGAATATTGGACATGTTGTAATTAATTTTTATATCTACACATATGGTTTTGAAAGAAAAATTTGGTTTACTTAATGTGTATATCTACAAAAATATTGGACATGTTGTACTTAATGTGTATTTTTTCAAAAAGAAAGACAAGTGAAGTAGCATTAATTGATGGGAATAAAGAAGACAATTCAAAGAGGCATAAGGGTTAAAAGATAAAGAAGATAATTCAAAGAAGCAAGATTGAATGTCAAAGGCCTTAAGTAGATCAAACTTCTCTTAATCTACATGCTATGGCTCAAGATGTGCCTAATGTTCCAGCCAAATAAACTTTTGATGTCATAAGCTCACAAAGTTGAAAATAAGGCCCAACATATTAAATATATAAGTATCATTCCTCAACCTAAGTTAGTGTGGTGTAGGGCACCTATACCTATATCCTTCTTGAAGATTTGTCTTTTCATTTTTTGTTGATGTAATAAGGATGTGATGTGTCAACACCATCCATTGTGTGTTGCTTTTATCCTATTGTGTGGATAAAGATCTTTGTGGTCGTCTTATAAACCAAAAGAGTCCTTAGTCCACTATGATGTCTTTTATTGTTTTGTGTGTTTTGAAGTCTAATTATTGCAAACAAGTTTTTTTTTCCTTAGATATGTATTCTCCACCATTCCTAATGGTTTTGAATCATTTGGCATCAATTAGGAGTCAAAATGCAAAAAGTTGTCATATTTGGCAAAGATTGCAAAAAATGCTAATGCAACTTTTTGAAAGTTGTCATGAAAAGGAATTTTAACTTACCAACATTAATAACCACCAAGATTTGGTTTGAATTAGTTAGTTGAATATATTTAAGGCATACAACATCTTTCCGTAAGCAGATCATCAAACTGTACAGACCGTAGCAACATTTTATAAAGAAAAACCTATTTTCTGGAAGGAACTTGTTCTATATGACACTATACAAATTGGTTGAAGAAAATAAATTTTATGTGAAGTTTGAGTTGTGATTCAAATTTCATTTTCACTTGGTCTTGATCAATTTGGTTTTGTGTAGAGAAAGTTATAACATTTTGTGTGAATGTAGGTCAGCAACCCTCAAATTCAGGGTTTGAAATAGAGATGTGGTCCTAACTTGCAAGATAAGCATTGGAATTCAATGGCACTACGTGAAATGAAATTTAGGACACTATAATTCATGATTCCAAAAGGCCAGTACAAGGGAAGCTTGTTTGTTGGTTCTAATTTGATGCCCTAGGCTAAATAATCCCATGTATTTAGCCTAAAAATGATTTGTTTGAGTGTGGTAACAACATAGGGAGGTTGTGGCTCCTAATATTCTGATATATTGGATCAAAATAAGTCTATACAAGGCCACAAAAACATTGGATAAATATCATGCACCCAACTTGAACCATTTCTATCAAACCCTAGTCTAACTTGATCAATTAGGCTAAAGTGTTGTTTGCAAGTGTTTTGTGTTGCAAGAGTAAAATTTATAATTAGTGTTTGGGGAAGTTAAAGTGTTACATTTTAGTAAAATAAATACATCTCAAAAGTTCCTAACTTCATAGCCTTACCCTTGGTTTAGAGGAAAACTACTAGGATAGACCTAATTTGCAAGAAGGCTAAAAGCCACAAAATTGCAGTTTGTGCGTCCAAACTTAATAAGGTATTTTGATTGTTGATATATCCATCATTTGAACAAGTCTAGAGTGCCCTAGGACTCAAATAATCACCTTGTGAGTTGTTGTGTCTTCAAAGGAAGGTAGACCCTAGGAGTAAGGAGTAAACCTAGAAAAGGAAGAGTGAAAGATTGAATCAAGATTAAACAACATATCAGTGCATGTTGGAAGTTTTACCAAGGTCACCCAAGTTTCTTTTGTGTGCACTTTGCATTATAGTGAAAGCATAAAACCTGAGAAGATGATTCTAAAGAAACTAATGGAACTTTGTTTTGAACTTTTCCCCTTTCAAAAATATTCTCCAACAAGGTCATAGAGTCTCTGTCCAACCCTTCTGAGTTGAACAATCATACAAATTTTAGCTTTCTCTTTCACTCATTGCTATAAATTCTAGTTATATCTTTTATTAGATGTAGTGTAAGTTTCTTCTTCAATCAAAAAACACAACCAAATGACCAAGTGCCTAAATATGACTAGAATATAAGTTATGTTCTAGAATTGAACCTTACATGTATATCAACTTTCATTAGATCTCTATTTATTTGCATCTTCCAGAATGTACTAGAGAAATAATTTCATAGAAATCCAATTTTATCATGCATATTTCATGTGTACTTTTTTGTATGCTCAGAGTGAAACCACAATCTTAACATGAATTTACAATATTGAAGTGACATAACACTTAAAAGAAAGCCAAATAGATCTACACACTCTACCTTTTGTCATATTGGTTTACCATGATGAAGGTTTTCCTTATTGTCTTCATATTCTAGGTTCACTTTGTCACTGAACCTTCTTAGCTAGGGTTTAGGAATCTCATACCCCTAACCACTAGCCAAAAGTGACACCATTAAATCTACTTGTGAACTTTATGACAACTTACTGTGACCTTATATGCCCATAAATTGACATTTGGTGATGATGATAAAACACAGATAAAAACATGGTATTCCAGGTATAAACTTGTAATAGTGTGGGTAGAGAAATAAAGTCTTGACTAGAGAGATTTCTCAATCCTGTGAAGTACTTGAAAAACAACTGAATCCATTTAATGAGATTTCTAACGTTATAGAAAGAACAAGGATAAAACTCTACTTGTGTGAATAGACAAGAATACTAAAGAAATGTGCAACAAATGTGTGAAGGCAAATGTCTTCAAACTCATGTCACTCATAGACATAGCTACAAAGTGCACATTCACATCTTCTCCATTGGGATTAACACATTTGAATCTCACACTCGCAGACCTCCAAAGTGTGCATTCACATCTTCTCCGTTAGGATCAATTAACATTGTTGAATCTCACACTCTTTGATATATGAACAATAATCCAAATTTGGTGGAATATTTTGGCATCAACATGATTATGGGAAGAACATTAGAAATTCACCCAAATGAGGCTAAAATACCCTGTGACCCATCAACTTCTTTAGCACCCCACCCCCCACCCCCCCCCCCCCCCCCCCCCACTGTACAAGCACTAGAAACTCCCCCAAGAATCAAAAGCCCTCCCCTATCTCCAAGTTCAGTTTCCCAAAATGCAGAACTCCAAAGCATGCATACCTCCAAATTATTTCCTTCCCAAAATACTCAAATTGTGAATTAAATCTCGTGCGCTCCTTTTTCCTTTTCTTTTTTGTTTATGAGCTCAATTTGGTCAAAAATTTGACTAAATTGGGCTCATAAACAAAACAATGAGCTTGATTTGGTCAAAATTTTGAGCAAATTGTGTTCATAAAAAAAAACAAAAAGAATTGAGCAAGCCAAAAAAAGGCCTTGGTCAAAATTAAAGGGTTAAAAATAACCTCAAATGTAGTAGTGATATGTACCACTTGAACAATTAAATAATAAACATTATTCTGCTTATCCTATTGTTGCTAGGTCTATACTATAAAACTACCATAAACATACCTTAAATTGCATAATGAAAACATTATCAAATGTAAACACACATAAAAAATTCATCACATTTTTGAAAGTAGGATTTTACTTGGACACCTAATTTGGGAAAAACCACCAGCAACATGTCACTCTTTTTCACTCTTTCGAAGTGAGCCTTGTTAGGAGCCAAACATGTTAAAGGTTACAAAACACACTGTTAAATGTGACCTGGTTAGAGGATTTAATCACCCTATTAGGAGTGGGATTGCTAGAGGAATTTGATCATTCCATTTAGAATGTAACCTTGTTAAAGGATTTACAGAACTATTAAGTCTTCAAATGACTGTTAACCTCTGTTAAAAGGATTTCAATACAAAATATTTACAATGATTAGAAAGAAACACGTAGGTTTTGATTTGTGATCTTGATTTTCTTGGACACCCTTCAAACAACCAATCTACTCTTCTCACCAACACTTAAGCCTTTTTCTCTAATTCACTTATCAATAACAACATCACATCTACAAGCTTTCTCCTTTAGCTTCACATTCACTCACACTCTTGTGTGTTTCTGATCAACCTTGCTCTGTATGTCTCTCTTCACATACAAGCTTGCACATACATACATACACACATAGAACACCAACTATTTGGCTCTATATCTCTTTAAATAGGCAATTCATGCATTATTATTTTTTACATCCACCATAGATCTTAGGGTTTACGATTAGGTTCAACTCGATTCATTGTATCTGTCCATCTTCTTGATCATCCTTTAGAAATTTCTCTAGAATTCATCTGTTAGGTCTTTACCTAATGTTCTCCTTGAATTTAATGATCCAATTCATTAATCTTATCTTCAACATGATTTTCATCTCCCAAGAAATCAATTGAGTCAGCTTGATCTTACTGTTTCCTTGAATTTATTCTCTTACTGTCACTTAGAAATCTCTAAATTTTGACACTCAGTCATCACTAAAATACTCGGTTGTTGTAAAAAGTTATGGCTTGGCATCAACTAACTTTCTTGGTTGATGCTAATGCTTAGTCAACACTAGAATTTCTCAACACTAATTGTAGCTTAGTTGACACTAGCATTACTTGACACTCCGTAGTCTTTTACATGTTTTCTTAGCTTGGCTTAGCTTTCTTGACATGAACAATTACTTTTCTTTATCAAAGTCTATCTAATCAAATTTCCATTGTAACTCCCTTTTCATAACTTCAACCTTTCCTCTAGGTTCTATAGTTATGATCAACTTCTCAAACCTTCTTCATCAATCAAATTGATATGACATTTAGATTAGGGAGCAATATGTCTCATCAATAAATTTGACATCAATGACAAAACAACAATTATTCCAATTGTGAGTTTCCAACATTTCTAAGCTCATTTGAGAGCACAAAACACTTTATTTGCACCATTTTCATGTAATGAATAGGGAGCTCTAAGCCACCATCCAAGCTCCACTCCCTTTGATAGAAGGGTTTAGAGAAGTGAACTCTTTTGTGTGCATATTTTTAGCACGCACTATGGGGCTAAACAACCTTGTCTAGCTCTTCTTGTTGTATTTTTGTCATTTTTTTGCTGCTTGTTTCATGCTTTTTATTTTTGTAGACAAAAATATCCCACAACACTTTTCCAATATCATGCAAAAATTATCTAGTATTGTATGATACTTTCTGCATTACTGTGCAACACTTCACCAATTAAAGTGTCATGCACCTTTATACATTTTGTCACATGGGATCTTGTAAAGTATTAGACAACTTGACACAGAGTATCATCCATGAAGATTGTATTTCCTAGTTAAGTTTTTAAGTTTTGTACAATACCATAATATTTATAACTGTCGCCCAATCCATAATAGTTATCTATTTTGAGTTTTGTCTTCCATTTTCACTTCTTTGGATTTCTACTTTTGGTTTTTTTGGTTTATGATAGTCTGGCTAGTGTGCTTTATAGATTTATTACAATTTTTGGCTAACCCATTTTTGATGCACTAACATGGATATTTTTTAGGGATTTCCTATTTTCTTGTAAAAACTCTTAAAAGAATGCATGTCAAAGAATTATATTTGCTAAAAGGGATACTAATATTTGTTGTAGGGTTCCCCAAAAGAAAGCAAAGCAAACTAAAATCTTTTGTGTATTTTATTTCATTTTTATGTGTGGCATCTACTAGTCATTTCATTTATTTAGGAATATAAAACTCATGAGTAGGGTTCCTTTGTTGGTAGGAGATTATGTTCTTCACCCTTTGGGTGAATCAAAAATCTTGACCCTTCATTGGATCAAAGAAAGTGAGTGGGATACTCCACATTTTCGTGTTTTAAATTTATCTTTTTGGCATGTTTGGGGGAAACACTAAGGAATAGGAGAGTATAATCTTCACCTTTTAGGTGTATCAAAAATTGTGACCTCTTTGGTGCGGATCCATTTTGTTTTAATCTCTTAGTGAGATTTTACCTTTAGAGGTCTTGCTATTGGTGGAGATACCAATAAGATTGACCCAAAGTGGGAATGAGCACAACCTAGCCAATCCAACCCACTATAATCACAAACCCGGTGACAAATGCCAAAGCCTTGGGGGGTGTAGCACTTGTCTTCATTTAGTGAAAGTACTTGTGGTATTAAGACCATGAGGAAAAAACTAGGTGAGAATGTTTAACACACTCTTGTGGTTGCGAGGTCTATTACTTATCACAAGATAAGTTGTCATGTTATCAGGTGCAAAAGGGGTGTTTTGAATAAGACCCTTTCTAAAATATTTGGATTTAGAAGCTACCCTTATTATCCACTCAACATCTTGGTGCAAGGATTAATCCTAGTTGACTACTTGGATCACCCCAAGATTTTACACTCACCATTTGTGTCCCTTTGGTTGTGTGCATAGCACTTCCATGATAAACCAAACATCTATTGTGGGAAATCACTTTATGTGAGGTGAGGGGGCATCAAGTGTGGGCCAAGTTTTTTATTAATAAACCATGACCTCTTGGTAGATCTTAATTGATGTGTTAGACTAGTGGGAATTCTTTGAACATACACATAATGGTAGCCTTCATAGGGTTTTTATTTTTAAAAACCACACATATGCTTATATTAGAAAGGTTACTTTGTTGCTTGTTCAATTTTTTGGAGACATGTGTTTGTGACATATACTTGGTTTCAAAACATTACATTTTGTTTCTACAAATTATAAATCTAACTATCAGTTGTTCAAACATGCAAAAATTTGAGTCAAAATGTAGACATTTTAAGCATGAAGTCACTCAGTATCATTTCTATAGGACTTGTATCACACCACTGTTATAATAAATATTATACAATACTTATGGATTTCTTGAAGTATTGCATTGCCTCATAGACTCTATCACACTTTTATACTGTGAATCATCACACACTCTTTCAAAAATTATTGCACCACTAGAAACTATCATTTGGGTATTATAGAAAGTGTCGTATGATTCCTTTTGCTACACTTATGTCACTTAGCTTTCTGCAAACTATCATCTCATCTTATTTCTTGCACACTCTAGCTTTTAACTATGTAAACTATGTTCTTGTTTATTAGGGGTGTTCATACTTGGTTCTCCTATGTCTCTAGTCTATAATATATATGTCAGTTCATGTTTTAGGTTGAAAATATGACTTTATCTTCTTGAATGTTAACTTAACATCTTGGACCGTTCACTTGTCAAACTCAGTTACCTTACTCTTTCGCTATTTTCTATTGGGATTCTTGCCCCATTCTTGGCTCAAGTCACTAGTTTCATAAATTTCTTAGGTACATTTAACAAGATAATGTCTTTGTTACATTTATTTGACAAGTTAACACCTTGACTATACAAATTTAATTCTCAAAAGGCTTTGTGTAGTCTTATCACACTAAAAGACTTACTCTTACATGTCGGTTGCAACTACGCTACAAGTTGGCCAAGGAAACTATCCCTCTTTTAGTTTTGAGCAACTACATACTCCCACTAGGAATTCTTGTAAGAAAGCCTTTGAGGGAGAACCTACCCTTGACAAGCAAGCCTTTAACAAATCTATCACCTTGTATGATCCTCTTAGCCACCTAGGCAACCCTTTTGATCTTCCTCTCAACACCTTGCAAGCTTAGAATAATGTCTCTCGCGCCATAAAAAAAGAAAGACAAAACTATCATTTTGAGGACTTATTTGCATTTAGGGAAGAACAAGTTAGGATAGAAAAGGAAATACTTAAAGAAGATAGACGTATGATCGCTAGGGAATCATCTCATCTACATGTGAAGACTATTGTGTACAACAACCAAGGTTTTGGAGATTCTTTTGCACATAACTTCAAGAATAGACATACCAACACCACTTATAGAAACCCTTTTCCAAATCATACACTCTTTGGCAATAATAGAAATAATACACCCCCAAGGTCCCCTAGGTCATGGGTCGAGGGGTATGTGTCACCACCTAGATGCTTACAACATTCTCATCATGGAAGTGAGGTAGAAAATGACGTTAATAATGAAGACCTCATAAAATTCCAATAAGACAAGTATCTCTAAAAACTTATGCTTAAAGCTTTAGAGAAAAATACAGATCAATACTTAACATATATGGCAAGCAGAGGTTGGAGAATACCACATGACTTCGATGTCCAATGCATTATACAAAAGAAAGAGCAAACCAAAAATGAGCTTATTAAGAAAGAAGTTCAAGAATTTCAAAAATAATTTGTACTTATGCAAAACTAATTTGCCTAGAACCTCATTTGTTGACACTATATGTGTTCTTCCTTTCGATAAGAGTCTTTACATGATGTTGTTTCCTAGGGATACAGAGGTTCCCAAGTATGATAAATATGATGGAAATGGTGATCTACATGATCATGTGAGACACTTCTATGCTCTTAGCATGAATTTCATGCAAGAGGACACATATCTTATGAGGTTGTTCCCTATGAGTTTGAAGGGACAAGCCATGGAATAGTTTACAAAGATATCACCTCCTCTTAAAACTTTTGATGATCTTGCACATAGATTCATGCAACACTATTCATATAACATACAAGACCCAGTTACCATGTTGGATTTGTTCAATATCAAATAAATACAAGGAGAACCTTTTTCCATTTACTTACAAATATTGAAAGAGATACATTTTAGATACCCTCGTCATATCCCAAAAAGTGAAAATATTGATATCTTTGTCAACACCCTTGTGCCCAAATTATACTATGATCTTAGAAATTAGTTATTCACCTTATTCAATGGCATGGTTGAAAGTCCTTATCACATCAAAGACGTTGATGTCAAGAAAGGTGATATTATTCTCAACAAAGATAAAAGTGGTAATGGAAACAAAAAAGTTAGAAATAAATCATGGAATAGGAATAAGTATGTTGTCAATGATGGTGTTGTGGATGTCCCTATGATGAAGGAGTGTGTCTTTCATTTGACCAACATTATCTATGCTACAAAACGACAAGAGACAACAAAGACTAACACTTCCAATAAATTCCAATCTTTTGACAAGTCTAAGGAGCCGTCTAGACCTAGGCTTGCATTTACTCCAATGGTTGAGTCATATGATGTGATTTTGAAGACCTTGTTTTCCAATAAGCTCATTATACTACCCAACAACTCACAACCCTACGATCCTCTTGTTAAACCTAATTGGTAAAAATATGACAAATTTTGTAATTATCATATAAATAAGGGTCAATACTGATAATCACTAAAAACTCAAGGGTGTCATTCAAGATCTTATTGATGAGGGAAAATTTTTCATTGGTGTCTTAGTTAAGAATGTTGATCATAAAGATTTTAAGAAGTCATTGCCTGAGTATGAAAAAGGGGAGACATCTAAGGCAAACAAAAAGAGCAATGATGCTAAGATCAATTACACATATGCCAAAAAAGACAATGTTATCAACATGTTGGAACATATTGAGAATGTCTACATGATGGGTCCCAAATTCAATGAGGAACCTAATTACAACACTAACAATGTAAAGTCTAAGTTTGTCTTAAGAACATGTGATCCTAATCAACATTTCAATGACACTAGATCTAGGACATCCCTTAGGATGGTAGATTCTTCCTCTTCTCATGGTGAGACCTTAAATGCTATCACTGGGGGGCAATTTGAGGTTGTTCTTAAACTAGCTAATGATCCCAAGCATGCTTTCTCCTCTAAGCAATCTGCTAATTTTTTCATGTCTACCTATGATTTGGTGAGTCAATTGCATAAAACCCATACTC
Organism: Cupressus sempervirens; assembly: GCA_028749045.1. Lineage (NCBI taxonomy): Eukaryota > Viridiplantae > Streptophyta > Pinopsida > Cupressales > Cupressaceae > Cupressus > Cupressus sempervirens. Next base: position 84,903,961 of record CM053785.1, read on the forward strand.
ATTTTTCCATTTTTGAGTTGTTCAAGTTATCTCCTTTGCATAAGGAGATCCTCAAAAAGGCCTTATGTATAGCTGGTGTCACTATGGACATTGATGCAGACAAGTTCCACGCTATGGTAAACCACATTTCTTCACCACACTATCTCACTTTTTCTGAAGAGGATGACAAAGAATTGAGTCATATTCACAATATTTCTTTACACATCAAAGTCCAAATTAATCATACCCAAGTGAGACAAGTATTGATAGACAACAATGCATGGATAAACATTGTTTCCTCTAGTGTGATACAATAGTTGAGATTATCTAAGTTTTTTTATTGATCCAATATGTAAAATTACTAACAAGGCTTATGATGAGGTTTAGAGATCTTCTAAGGGTCTTATTGCGCTACCTATTCAAGTTGATCCTATGGAAAAGGATGTGGTCTTCCAAGTGCTAGATATTCCAATTGCTTATAACCTTCAATTGGGAAGACCATGGATCCATGAGATGCAAGTCATGTCGTCAAACTACCATCAATGCATAAAATTCCCCTTTAACAGTGTTGAGATTGTAGTTCTAGGGGATAACTATATGTCAATTAATATGTTGACTGCTACTAAGTCCTTAGTACCACATGTTTGCATAAATTAGTAACAATGCCTAACAATCAATCTAAGTTAAAAAAATGTATACACAATGAAGGATTACAAATTAAAAATGGAATCTTTGCCTTTCCTTACTAGTTGTAATGTGTCTCTATTGTTCTCCTAAGATTGAGTTTCCTAATTCATGAGCCCTCAGATCATGATCTTCTCCCTTCTTCAAGATGCTTCAAGGTTTTGGAGATTATGAACTTCAATGCAAGATCTTATCAAATGATCCTAGGATGCTAAATGCCAATTATGATGGATGGATGAGAGAATTGAGATTCTAATGGAGATTGGATGAACAATTATGGATTTAATGGCTAATTTCTTATGAACTCTCTAATTGCTAATTATGATTCTAAAGGTAATTCTCATCAAATTCTAGGTGTTGTTATGAGGGGACGGAGGATCGTTTTATAGACACTAGGAAGACCCTAGCCTAGGTGGCAACATTTGATGGTAGAGAGAAAATTTAAGGTACATGGATGGATGAGATTAACTTGGTCAGAGAAGTGGAGGAAATCAAGGACTTAGCTGAGAAGTGAGAGAAATGTTAGGAGGACATAAGACAAATGGAAAACATCTCATCAAGACTTGTTGAGAGGACTCTAGCTTTAAGGAGGGTTCCATGGACAAGTGTCTCACGAGTTATTGTTGGTTGCATAAGGTGAATTGAACGACTCCAAGTTTAGTAGAGGAATTTGAAGAAGATTTTATCACCCAGGGACATGTGTCCTAGAGACTTAGTCACATAAGGCCACATATCCTCTTCTAGCCCCATTAAATAGGATACATGAGCAAGGATAAATAGGATTTTTCATAATTAATTAAAATTAATTATTGGTGCAAATATGAGGTGGCACATGACATGGACTGTCTAGGTGGACTAAAAGACTTAGTCATTTAAGTGTGTGGATAATTAATCAGTTTAAACAAATCACTTGATATGATTATTTAGAAGACTTAGGATAGTGTAACTGACATAGGTGAATTATCTTAATAAATTAAATAATGTATTTATACTAATAGAAGATTAAAATTTATTAAATATTTTTATATTTAATTAATTAACATAAAGTGAATTAAATTAATAAATTAGATAATTTATTAAAGTTATAGATCATAAATATTAATAAAATATTAAAAATATATAATTAATTGACTTGACAATTTTTAAGTGTACACCATTTCCCCCCTCTTTGGAATAATGTGTGGACAACACATTCTTTCAAAGACAACTAGCACTTGACCCCGTTGATGTTGCCCCAAGAATTAGAATGACATAGACTATGTAAGATGCCCCCTTGAAAGATTGATCAAACTCTTTATGATGAAAGTTAAAGTTAACTTGAGCAATCTTTCGATGGGTGAAAAGAAGGAATGGTTGAAGTGATAAAAAATGATTCAAAATAATGCTATATAGTAACACTCCCAAACAAGGGGTCCCACAAGTATAAATAGGAAAAAGACAAGGTGGGTGAGTCATCATTTGTACACTTGACATTTGGATATAGGAGGAGAGCTAGGATAGCAAGGATGTTGTTTGTGATTGCAGAGCACCATTTTGAGAGAGTCCAGAGGTACCAACGACCAGTCGACTATGGATAGCCGATAAGTGATTGATCCCTCTTAGTTAATCGATAGTTCTAGCATGAAATTATGATAGATTTGATAGGTTTTGGTAGGTTGACAAGATAGTTTAGATTTTTTTTGAAATTTTTAATTCACATAGATAGATGTATAGTTGTGGTGCACAAATGTATAGGTATAGTGAGTGAATGTGCATTTATGATATAAATATGTGCATTGATAGGGTAAAATCATTCTTTTGTTTAAGTTTCACATTGGTAAAGTATTTAGGCTCATATAGATACGATTGTTGTGCATTTGTTCAAATTTTGCTAATGGTTAGTTCTGATGTACAATTATTTAGGGAATGTACACATTCATTAGAAATGCACTTTTGTCAAGGGATTAATCACTGATGTTGCATAAATCTATGTACATGTGCAATTTGAGAAAGTATTATATGTAGTTTCATGTTTATGATGTGAAGCTACGCATTTATTTGTAGTGATGAAATAGAGATAGGAAGATGAAGCACTTAGGTAACACTAGAGGATATTTACCGAATAATGAGACTTCTTATCCTTGGTGATTTGGTATAGTATGATCAACACAATGGGTTAGAGGAGTACAAGGATGTTTTCAAATATGAGGACTTAAATGATTATGATAATAGCTGGTATTTCAAGGTAGAGGCATATGATCCATTGCTTCTTGTGTTTTCTAGTATGATATCAGGATACATTTGTTCGATAAGAGACCTGGGAGATTCCTAGTGGGATGGGGATGAACACTACAAAGTATGATGGAGGATGGGACCCAATTTTCTTGGGTGTTGTGTTTGTTAGCACACTTATATCATGATATTCACCATGTGGTGTACCAAAATGGTGCATCATTATCAACAGGTGTGACTCGGTTGCATGTGTGGGCCTAGGAGAACATAGCTATTACACAACTAATCCATATGAGGTTTAGAGGTGTGAGACAATCGTACATGCATATATATTCTATGATTTAGTCCTAGCCTAGGCTAGGACAACTGGATTATTGGAGATATGCATTAGACACATTGGATATAGTGACATGGAGACCATCTTTGGATTATGAGAACTGGGATGATGTGAGAGAACTTGGATAGTTCTATAAGACCATATAGTTTATTGGGAGGACATCTCACATTATAGAGAGATAGTTGGTAGGTTGGGTGTTGCGATAGTCTTGATGGTTACAGGGGATACCTCAGGGCATTGTAGAGTTTGCACACACTCATTAGGAGAGGAGGGATTGGGCTCGATGCCCTTTGATGAGGTTTCCTTATAGAAGTTTAGGAAGATTCCATAGGATGCAGAGATGTGGGAGAAGGGTCCATATGTTATGTTCATGGATGAGGAGGAGAAGACAGAATGTATCATAGAAAAAATTTTCAAGGTTGAGAGATAGGTGGCTAAAGCGGTTGGAGGAACAACTGGAAATCACACTCAGGGAGCAAGACAAAGCACTTGAGAGGCTAGGTGCAACAGAGAGCTTATTAGACAAGATGGAGAGATCTCAAACATTGGGTCCAAACACAAAGAGCATGAGGCTGATGTTGAGAGTGGACAAAGAGATCACCTATAGGAGGGAGGCCTATGAGAGATCTATTCCAGAGGACCAATGGATGGGGAGCTTTAGAGAGAGTTGTTATTATGGAAGGACATCTAGTAGAGAACGCGGATAGAGTAGTGATGTTGTGTCAAGACCTCCTAGGCCAAAGACTAAGGGATAGGTGGAGATGGTGAGATAGACTAGAGAGTAGAAGGTGTGACACCATCTATTTTGGACATTGAGATCAAAACACAAAGTCTAGTGGTAGTTCCAATTAGACTATTTGTATATACTTTTGACAGACACCTTGTATTTTGATGGACTATGTACTTCAAGATTTTTTATTATTATCATGTGCTATCATCATCCATTGGATATTGTATATGATTTTTTTGATCATGTAGACTTAGGACTATGGACATTGGACACTTTTTTTTTTTTGACTATATGGATTTTATACGATGTCTATTCGTGATGGATACTAACATGTGATTATACAAGATATTATATGACATGATTTGATTTTGCAGCTATATATGTTTCATGATATTCTATGATGTGATGCATTATGTGATATGGTGTGATATTTGATTTGTTGATGTTTTATATGCATTATTATGATTAGATGAAAATGTGTTATATGCCACTCATGTTATGCAATGTTTCTAAATGGTCTATCATAAATGCTATATGATTCATTGATGCATTTTATTTTACCATGTATGGATGCCTAAGATGACAAATGTGTAGCTAAAAATAAGCGAAATGAATGATAATGATGAATATATTGGAAATATAAGAGGAGTAACTAAGAGGGGAGGGGTGAATCAGTTACCACTAAAATAAATCCTAGATCCCTTAGATGTTAGTACAAAAATAAACTCTAGAAACTAAATATTATTGATGCTCGGCAAACAAAGAAAATATTGTAACACGGTAAACACTATGATTTCTCAGTAAACATTAATATGCATAACTTTAGATGTTATCAATGATTTACCAATACTTAACTTAGTTGCAAGCACATAAAAGTAAATAGCATGAACACAATGACACCAAGATTTAACATGGAAACCCAATTTGGGAAAACCACCAATTGCAACTAGTTACTATTTTCACTCTATTGAAGTGAACCCTATTAGGATCCAACCCTGTTAAAGGTTACAAAATACACTATTAGGTGTGACCATGTTAGAGGATTTAATCACCCTATTAGGAGTGGCCTTGTTAGAGGTCTTGAAAAAATTCAATAGAACTGTCACCTTGTTAGAGGATTTACAACTGGCTATTAAACCAACTCTATTAAGAGATTTTAGATCACTGCTACAATGATTAGAAAGCAATAATGAAATGAACTAAATTGAATTCAACTGAATTTCTGATTACAGATCTCTGTTCTGGCTTGTACTTGATCCTTTTTATCAAATGTATTATTTATGTTCCTCAAGGATATTCTTCTTACCCTTTGCTTCCTCTGCTCATATTAGATCTTCAATTTGCTCATGCTCTTTCACATATTCTCACACTTTACATTCACAACTTGACCTTATACTTATATCATCCACATTATCAAGTTAGCTCAAATATAGCTTAGAATAAACAATATTCATCACCTTAGTCGGCTAGAACCAATAGATAAAACAATTAAGCTTAATATGCCAAAATAATAAAATCCTTCGTTAGTCGACCCTTCTCGGTAGACAGTAACTCAGAAATGATTTCCTATGTAAACCAACAGAAGCTCGGTTAACATAGCAAACACACAAAAATCCTTTGGAACCTGTGTGAACTCAGTAGACACTGGTTCTATCCAACTTCCCTTCACTAACCGAGTGAGCTCAGTTAAAACTCATCTTTAGCACACTTTCCTTCAATGTCCAAGTGAACTCGGCAGACTCTGCCTTCTGAACTTGGCAAGCCCAAGAACGCTCAGTAGAGATAGAAAATTGTCTTCATTGCTCGAGTGAGCTCAGCATACACTGACTGAAGCTGATATGACATTTGTGTAACATCAAAGAAAACACATAATTAATCAGTTCTATCCAACAATCTCCCTCTTTGGCATTGATGGCAACACAACATATCATAACACAATGAAATTTCAAATCAAGCATATAGTAAGGAAAAAATCCTTAGTTTCATTTTGATTCTCATCCATGAGAACTCCCTCTGTTAGTGTGAGCTCTTCCTATCTTCAGATTTCTACCTCTTATTGCAAACTTCTCCCTCACAAAGAAATTTATTATGAGATATGACAGTAAACTTCTCCCTCTTTGACAACATATGTTAAAGACAACAACTTTCTCTATAATATCAATGTACCTCAAGCACTAATTCATTTGCAATATGCCCTTGCCAATTATGCATCAACTGATAATCTTCAACATGCTCTAGTTGATGCATCACTAAACTTCATTTAGTGAGCCTCAGATAGGGGAATAACCCCTAGCTTACCTCTTAGATATAGGAATGCATCCTTAGGTAATGGCTTGGTGAATATGTCTGCAATATGTTCCTTTGTGTTCACATATTCTAATATGACTTCTTTATCCTGCACCAATTTTATTAAGAAGTGATATTTTATAGCAATGTGCTTTCTTTGGGAATGGATCACTAGGTTCTTTAATATATTGATTGCACTGGTGTTATCACAGTATATAACAACTGGATCATTGACTTCTATCTTCATACCTACCAATAGTTATTTGAACCAAACAATGTTTGGACAATTAATTGCTGTAGCCACATATTCTACCTCTGCTATGGATTGAGATGTACAATTTTGCTTCTTACTTGTCCAAGACACTAGTCTTTTGTCAAGAAAGAAAGCTCCACCACTAGTGCTCTTTCTATCATCAATACTACCTACCCAATCAGCATTAGTAAACACCTTTAGGTCCAAATTGCCTCCAAGTTTGTACCATAAGCCATAGTCTTTAGTACCTTTCAGATATCTCATGATTCTCTTGATTGTCATCAAGTGATTTTCTCTAGGATTTTTTGAGAATCTTTCCACCATACCAACTACTAATGCAATATCAAGCCTTGTATGAGCTACATATTGTGGTTTTCCAATTATTGATCTATATGTGGTTTGATCTACTGCCTTGGAATCATCATTTTTGGAAAGCTTATGTCTAGTAGACATAGGAGTTCCAAGAGGCTTTGAATCTTCCATTTCAAATTTCTTCAATATCTCCTTGATATATTTTGATTGAATGATGTAGATACCATTTTTGTTCTGTTGTATCTACAATTGAACAAAAAAAATAATCTCTCCAAACATAGACATTTCAAATTCTTTACTCATTTCTTTTGAAAATGTCTTGCATAAGTCATCATTTCCTGTGAATAAGGTATCATCAACAAATACTTATGCCAATACAATCTTCTTGTTTGGTTCTTCTTTGATATATAGACTACTATTATCATTTGTTTTTTGAAAACCAATCTGTACCAAATAGTTATGTAGTCTTTCATACCAAGCTTTGGGAGCGTACTTGAGACCATATAAAGCTTTGTGTAATTTTCAGACTATGTCTATTTTGCTAGGATCTACAAAACCTTATGGTTGTTCAATGTAGACTTCCTCATCAAGAATTCCATTCAAGAATGCAGATTTAACATCCATTTCATACACTTTAAATCCTCTTTTTGTTGCATATGCAAGTAAAGTTCTAACACCTTCTGATCTTGCAATAGGAGCAAAAGTTTCACCATAATCAATAACTTCTTCTTGAGAATAGCCTTTACATACTAACCTTGCTTTGATTCTAGAAACTTCTCCATCTTCATTCAACTTATTTCTAAACACCCATTTTGTGCCAATTATATTTTTATCCTTGGGTCTAGGAACAAGAGACCAAGTTTTGTTCTTCTCAATCTATTCTATTTCTTCATTCATTGCCTTAACCCAACTCTCATTATCCAATGCATCTTTAACATTTCAAGGTTCAAATTCAGCAAGTAAACATGTACCTTTCAATTTACTTCTTGTCATTGTTCCATCAGATTTGTCTCCAATAATTTGATCAGGTGCATGATTCCTTCTAACATATCTTGCCAACACAGGTGCCTTGGATAATGACTGACTTTCATTGTTTTCATCATGAATTTCAATGTAAGCCTCAGGTTCCACTGTTTATGACTCGGGTCCATCTGACTCGGCTTGAACTAGCGTGGTAGCCTCTAATTGTGACTCAGGTCCTTCAGACTATGACTTGGGTTGCACTGGATGCAACTCGATAGTTGATGGAGATTTTGGGGACTCAAGAGGTGAAGCTTTATTCCCTTCAAATGTGACTCATAATGTATCAAGTTCATAGTAAACAAATCTTCTGTGATCCTCAAGCTCTTTACTACTTTTTTCTTCACTCTTTTTTACAAACTCATCAATTTTAACATGTGCACTTTCTATGATTTTATGAGTACATAGATTCAAACATCTATATGATTTGCTTCTATAGGAGTATCCTAGAAATATGCATTCATCACCTTTTACATCAAAATTTTCTTTTCTAGATTCTTTCAAAATATAACATTTGTTGCCAAATACTTTAGCCATAACATAGTTAATAAGGAGTTTGATGTGAGTCTTTCTTCAACTATACTCTATTTAGGGTATGAACTATAGTGTTTATAGCTTCCTTCTAGTATTTGAGAGCAACATTCTTTTCAATCATCAATGTTTTTGCACAATCCATGATAGATCTATTCCTTCTTTCAGCTATATCATTATGTTGTGGTGTACTAAGAGCTGATACTTGTCTTTTAATTCCTCTTTCAATGCAAAAATTATTGAATTCATTGGAGATGAATTCACCACCTCTGTCTAATCTTAAACATTTCAAACTTTTTCCAGTTTCCTTTTCCACTCTTGCCAGATACCACTTAAATTTTTGAAAAGCTTCAGATTTTTCTTTCAAGTACATTACAGTCATCATTCTAGAGTAATCATCAAAAAAAAGAATTAAAAAAATTTCTCCACTGTAACTTTCTATTCCAATAGGACCACATAAGTCAGTATGAACAATCTCTAAGACTTCTTTAGACTAATAGTTTTTGCTTTTGAAACTAGTCTTTCCCATCTTACCAATTTGGCAATTCTTGCATTGACCCATGTCGAGTTTCTTCAAACTAGGAAGACCTTTTACTCTCTTATGTTTGCTAATCTTAATTAGATTATCAAAATTTACATGACATAGCATTTTGTGCCATAACAAACTTTCTTCTACTTGAGCAATAAAGCATGCATTTTCACCAAGATCGAGATAAAATAGATTACCTTTTGTTTGCTTGCCAGAACCAACCAGATTTCATTTTCCATCTAGTAGTTTGGCCTTGTCTCTTATGAATTCTACCTTGAAACCAATGTTATTGAGTTGTGCCGCAATCAGTAGATAGTGCTTTAGTCCTTCAACCCAATAAGCATTATTACATACAAGTTCATTGGTCAGTGAGATATGCCCTTTACCTTTTTTGCAACAAGGTTCATTGTTTCCAAATCTCACACTACCTCCATCATATGGTTCCATATTTTCAAATTTTGTTTTATCTCTAGTCATATGATGTGAACAATCACTGTCAATTATCCACGTATCATTTATGCTAACATGAGAGATAAGTGCCATCTTATCTCCTTCATCATTAGACTCATCCATTACAGCAATATATACCATTTCATCTTCACTGTTATTAGAATCTTTAGCCATAAAACAAGATTTCTTACCTTTGTCCTTGTGGTTCTTGTAGTTCTTGAAATCCTTCTTGCCTTTGTATTTATGACTTTTCTTTTCATCTTTGTTTTCTTTGTTTGGACACCTAGCAGCAATGTGACCAAATTCTTCACAAGAAAAGAAGATCGGAGGAACTTTACCTTTGTACTTTCCTCTACCTTTTGAGTATTTCCTTGCAAGTAGGGCTTCAATAACTTCAAGATCACTGTCTAAACTTTCTTCTAATGATCCATCTTTGTCACTTCCTAATTGACTAAATTTTGACTTTTTGCCCTTTTTCTTGAGTGAAAGCTTAGCTTCAAATGAAAACTCAATATTCTTGCTTGCAACTATTTTCTCTTCAATGTCTCGTCCAGATGCCTTGATAGCACTAACACTTGCTTTCATTCTTTCCACATATTTTGCAATGTTCTCATCTTCTCTCATTTTCATCTGATCAAACTGTCCTCTAAGGCTTTTTGCTTTGGCTCTTTTTACATTATCATCTCCTCCATAGACATCTTTCAGTTTGTTCCACATTTCAAAAGAAGTTTTACAATCCTTTACCTCATCAAATTCAGCATAACTGAGAGCAGATGCAATATCAATCATCATGAAATTATGATTCTTCTTTTCAGCAATATCTCCAAATGATAATGTTCCTATGGGAGTCTTATATTTAGTATCAAGATATGTGCAACTTGAATCACAGTTACTACCCAAATGAAGTCTCATGAGTCCTTTCCATGCTACAAAATTGTCTTTATTTAGCTTTGGAATCTCTCTTCTGTAAGACATCTTGATCTTTAGCTTAGGTCCTTGAAACCTTCTCTGCAAGCACCAAAAGCTCTAATACCAATTGTTGGAAATATAAGAGGAGTAATTGAGAGGGAGGGGTGAATCAGTTACCACTAAAATAAATCCCAGATCCCTTAAATGTCAGTACAAAAAAAAACTCTGGAAACTAAATATTGTTGATGCTTGACAAACAAAGAAAATGTTGTAACTCGGTAAACACTATGATTGCTCGGTAAACATTAATATGCAGAAATTTAGATGTTATCAATGATTTACCAATACTTAACTTAGTTGCAAGCACATAAAAGTAAATAGCATGAACACAATGACACCAAGATTTAACGTGGAAACCCAATTTGGGAAAACTACCAATTGCAACTAGTTACTATTTTCACTTTTCTGAAGTGAGCCCTATTAGGAGCCAACCCTGTTAAAGGTTACAAAACACACTGTTAGATGTGACCCTGTTAGAGGATTTAATCACCTTGTTAGGAGTGGCCTTGTTAGAGGTCTTGAAACAATTCAATAGAACTATCACCTTGTTAGAGGATTTACAACTGGTTGTTAAACCAACTCTATTAAGAGATTTTAGATTGCTACAATGGTTAGAAAGAAACAATGAAATGACCTAAATTGAATGCAACTGAATTACTAATTACAAATCTATGTTCTAGCTTGTACTTGATCATTTCTAATCAAATGTATCTTTTTTGTTCCTCAAGGATATTCTTCTTATCCTTTGCTTCTTCTACTCATATTAGATCTTCAATTTGTTCATGCTCTTTCACATATTCTCATACTTTACATTCATAACTTGACCTTATACTTATATCATCCACATTATCAAGTCAACTCAAATATAGCTTAGAATAAACAATATTCATCACCTTAGTCAGCTAGAACTAATAGATAAAACAATTAAGCTTAATATGCCAAAATAATAAAATCCTTCGTTAGTCGACCCTTCTCGGTAGACACTAACTCAGAAATGATTTCCTATGTAAACCAATAAAAGCTTTGTTAACATAGCAAACACAAAGAAATCCTTTGGCACTTGAGTGAACTCGGTAGACACTGGTTCTATCCAACTTCTCTTCATTAATCGAGTGAGCTCGGTTAACACTCATCTTTAGCACACTTTCCTTCAATGCCCGAGTGAACTTGGTAGACTCTACCTCCTAAACTTGGTAAGCACAGGAATGCTCAGTAGACACAGAAAACTGTCTTCACTGCCCGAGTGAGCTCAGCATACACTAACTAAAATTGATATGACATTTGTGTAACATCAAAAAAAACACACAATTAATCAATTGTATCCAACAGAGTTATCCTAGAATCACAAACGGATATACACAAATGTAAAAAAAGAATGAACTTTCTAATGATAGAATTTTATATGAAATGCAAATGTTTTTATTAATGTCCAATAGCTTTAATCTATATGACAACAATGTCTCACCCTAAAATACTTAATGGGATAATTAAAAGACCTATAAGAATGGAAACATAATCTATAAAATGAATCTCACACGCTCAAATGAAATGAATATGGATGGAATGGAAAATGAGGATGGATAGGTCAATGCAAACTATAACTACAACACTAAACTTCACATTCTGTATTTATTTGTAACATCTTGATTCTAAAGGAAACATGAATTTGTATCATCATTGGGCCCTTTATTGTTGTAAGGGAATTCAATCATCATGGTATAATTAAACTAGGATGGCCAGAGTATTCCTTATATGCATGGATTTTAATATTGCAAGCTTGACAAAAATCTAGGTATAATTGTATTGAGATGACCTAAGTTTTTCTTGCATGATCAACAAAAAAGGAATGTTTTCTAATTAATCTTATGAATAGATATTTGGGATGGAGATATGTGTGGCACTTCATTGTCTAATCAGTGTTTTGATAAGCAAAGTTGTTAGCCTGGAATCCTCGTTAGATATATGAAGGCCTTTAAGCATGAATACCCCAAAATAAAATTTTAATCGATTACAATAGAAATACCCCACAAACAACAACCAAAGAAAAATGTCATGTTCCATCCTGGCTATTCTAGTCACAATGGTATATGGGAGCAATTAACTCATACCAATGAGACATCCTAGAATAGAATTGGAACATGATAACAATGAAATCAATTTGATGAATGCATGTACTCTAATTATCAATCAAAATTGTCACCGGATGTACAAATCTCTTGACAGAGATCTTGTTATGGTTCGATGTAATTGTTTAGATTTTTGGATAAGTTGAACTTTTTAATGTAGGTAACACTTTGATTGGACCTTTGTGAGTTATGAGTCAACACTTTGAATCTATTGATAAGTATTGTTTGTTTGTTTGAAGAATCTTAAAACAAAATCCTATTTCATCCTCTTTTGAGTCATGAACCATTTCCAATTTTACATCAAGGACATGCCCCTAGTTAGATGTTGGATTAACTCATTATGGATGGATAAAGATATGGAAGGAGACATGGATGAAGATTCTAACCCAGACTAAGCTATGATGGAACTTTATTATGGATATATACAAGATAGACCGTTTAGGTAGCCATTTATTATGGATGTGTATAGGCAAGATGATGGATTTGGAGAGATGGAATGATGGATATAGATGATGTTATGGAGAATTTAGAAGAATCCTAATAGATATAAGAGCTAGTTTATCACAAATGACGCCTATTCCAAGGTTTTCACCATTTTCTTTGGAATTTTTTTTTATATTTTTCATCCCTTGCACTAAGATTTTAGACATAAAATTTCTTAAGGTGTATGCTATTGATAGGCTCATCAAATAGCTCACCCTTAAAAGTTGATAATAAATATGCCTCAAACCCAAATACAATAGTGATCACAAAAGGACCTATCCAGTTTGCCTCAAATTTGCCTTTCTTTTCTCTATCAACTTGATTCTGTGGATTTTCTCTTAGGAATAGGTCGCCCACTTGAAATTCTTTAGGTTTCACTTTGTTGTTATACTAACGAGATATTTTCTATTCATAAGATTTCAAATGGTCAAAGGCTTTATATCTCTTTTCATCTAGCAATTCGAATTCTTGCAAGTGTGATACTCTGTAGTCTTCATCTCGAATAAGATCTCTTAATGTCACTCTAAGAGATGGCAACTTGGCCTCGAGGGGAAGTATAGCTTCATAATAAGGGAATATGGAGTGGCTCTAGTAGGTGGTGAATGGAACTAAGATAATCCCATAGTGCTAGACTAAGTTGAAAATGCTAGTCACAACCAACACCATTGATAGTATTTTTAAGGATCTTGACAATTATTTTTTTAGATGCCTTTGCTTGCCCATTTCCTTCTAGGAAATAAATGCAAGAAGAATGATGGGTGATATGAAACTTCTTACATTATTCTTTGATATCATTATTTTGAAATTGTTTACCATGATCTGTAATTATGAATGTTGGAATACCATATTGATAGATTATATAATTAAGGATGAGCATGGAGACTTGTTTACCAATGGAGGTTATGAGTGGAATGACCTCAACCCATTTGGAAAAATAATTTGTTGATGTTATGATGAATCTATGACCATTGAAAGAACTTAGATGAATTTCCCCAATGAGATTGAGTCCCCACTGACTAAATGGACATATTGTTGTAAATGGATGATGTTCCTGAACTAGTGTATGAATTAGATTCCCATGTATCTAGAACTTTTTGTATTTGTTGGCATATTGAAAGGAACTAGACTCCATTTTAGGCCGTGTGGAGCCTGATCAGTCCCCAAGTGGGAGATTATTAGATTATCGTGACTGATCAGGGAAGTACTATACATACTTCATAATTCTTTTTTTTTAAATGTGGGTCCTATTTTATCGATAATTTTGGGCTGACATATTGTAATTAACTATAACACTAAAGTGGAAAAAATACTTATATACAAGGGCTTAGGGTTAGGGATTTTTACATAAGGTGTGATGTGAAAATTGCTTCTTGTGGCGGTATTGAGCTGTAAGGGATTACAGATTGTAATCAGGGTGTAATCACTAGATTGTAAAAATATTGGACTTTTTGTTTGGTGGGCGTAGCCTAGGGTTTGGGTGAACCACGTTAAATCTTGGTGTCTTGTGTTCTTTTCTATGTGATCTATTATTTTTTGATATTGTTTATATTTGGATGTAATTGTTATTTATGACTGTGGTTTAATCCTAATATAAGTTACTTAGCAAAGAAATATGACTCGAGTAGGACCTACATATACCCTCGTGTACTGCTCATAAAATAGTTTGAGACTCATAATGTTCAAGACAACGTAAGAGAGTACTATTAAGACCTCATCAATACATGGTGCCTGTGATTAGGGTGTAATGAGATGTATGGAAAAGGAAGTTTCTCTTTTGGTTTCAAGATAAGTCAGCTGGTAGGATATTGTCTTTTAGATAGGCATAGATATTTCCATAAATCAGGGAATCTCGACTCACCAAATGACATACAATTTTAGATTCAAGATCATCATAGGAAGGATAAGATAAGGGTTCCACTAGGAACTCAAAATAATCTTGTGTGTTTTCTATATCAAGTAAAGAAGAAATTGTTTCCATTGCATCTGCAACTTTTTTGTCATGTCGAGGAATTTGTTCAAATCTAATCACTATGAAATGTTGTTTGAAGTCATCGGCCATAAACTTATATGGTAATAACTTATCATATTTGGTTTATTCATCATTAACTTGATTAATGATCAATTGGGAGTCTCCATAAACATTCAACTCTATTATTTTCCATTGTATTTCCATTTTGAGTCATATGAGAAATCCTTCATATTTAGCCTTTTTATTTGTACAAGGGAATAACAATTTGTAAGACATGGGTATTTTGCATCCTTGTGGTGTAACAAAGAATACTCCTTCTCCAAAACCATTTTGGGTAAATGATCCATCAAGATATAATTTCTAGGTTTATCTTGATAATTGCATGATTTCTACACTTGGGAGTTCAACATGTATCAGATGTTCATCTGATAGTGGGGCATTTGCTAGTTGATCCATGATAACTCTCCCCTTCATTTCTTTGTGATCCACATACTCGATGTCAAATTCACTCAATACCATAACCCACTTTTCTAGTCTGCCTATTAATGCTTATTTATTAAGAAAATACTTCAAGGGATCAATATTTTCAATCAGCATGACTTTATGAGATAACATGTAGTGTTGTAATTTTTGTGAAGAAAAGACTACTATCAGGCATGCTCACTCAATTGATGAATAGTTAATATCATATCCCACTAGAGTGTGACTGATATAATAAATAGCTTAAGGGGCTTTCTAATGAATGATTCATAAGGCCAAAACTTGGTGAAGGTTTTGTAAATGGGATTGCAAGTAGAGTGGGTTTAACCATGGAGGGAACTTTGTAGTTAAGCACACTCGAGCTGGACTAGTACTGGGATAAGTGACCTCCCAAGAAGTCTCAGTGATTAACCTTTGTGAGAATCAGCTAGATCTAATGAGTGCTAAGTGTTCTATTTATTCTCATTACAGATGGATTCATGTGTGAATCACTACTCATGATTTATGGGTCAATGAGTTTGACTCAAAATTTACACAATTAAATCTTGATAGCAATATCACAATTTGACTTGCTATGGAAAATATCTCATACTAATTATCAATGAGAATACATATCAACATCACATGGAAACAAAAGACAAGTGTTGAACTACACATAAGTATCCATCATGTGAGATAGAATGAGACAAGTATACAATGATATATTGAATCCAACATCTCATACATATACCATGAAGAATCAATTCAAGTACAATGTGAGACCAACATCAGGATACATGACTCTCAAAATGATACATCAAATGTCACATGAACATCAAAACCTAGATCTATCCCTAGACATATGATTTATTCCCCCCTCACGAATAGCTTGCGGTGGTTGTGTAGGTGGTGCATATGTTCTATCTGGGGGTTGCACTGCTCCCTCTGATCTCCTAGTTCTCTCTTAATAGAGAGGCACCCACTAACCTAGTGGTACTATAGATATATATACTCCATGATAATAGGGGTCTCACACCCCCTATACCTGTGCCTCTACCTGTGCATCCAACAACTTCTGATCTTTGATAGCTATGGTGGTTTGCACCTATGGTTGCTCTTCCTCCAACACCTTGATCCACTCTTGCATATCATGTCCCCCTTCATATGGTATGGGCTAAACATGTCTCTACTCACGTCTAGTTGTTGCCTCTACACCTGAGGCTGCCTAACCAATCTCTCCTCCTCCACTAGCTCCTCCTCATCCTTGTCCTTTGCCTCCTCTACCTCCATCTCTTCCCAAATCCTCAATCATGTCTAAATTTTGGAAGCACCCACAGAACCACTCCCCCACTCTCCCTCTACCTCCTCCATCCCCTTCATCCCCTTCATCTCCTCCATCACCACCATTATCTCCTCCTCTCCCTACATCCTTTGTTTGCACATTCGAGATAGTAAAATGAGGGAATGGATGCCTCCTCATCTTTCGAGCATATTCTAGAGATACACCTAGATCTGGGACTCCTGGGAGATATTCCCACATCTCCTTCCACAAACCATATGTCTCCTAAAAATATTCTCCATAGTCTAGCATTAGCAACCATCTTAAATCCTCCTTGTGGAACCTAGCATATGTCATGGTCTCCGTCGCGACCCTCTATCATTGGGCAAACTGTCTCTATACCCACACAATTAAAAAGTCTTCCATAATTCCCATATGATGATCTACTAATGGTTGGATCCTAAACATATACCATAGCTCATATGTTTCCCCCCACCAACCCTCACACCCTCTATAAGGTCTCCACTTAAATGTCGACAACTCATTAAACAATTATCGATAGTATGTGACATCTCTATTTTGTGGTTGTGACATGAATTGTATAGAGATATGTAAAAGATATCATATTCAAAAGGGGACTTATGATGTAATTAGGTAATATAAGGAAAGATGGTAAAAATTTATGATCCATAGTTTTTGTAATTTTGTAAAGTTTTGTAAAGGCCAAATTTTGAAGATTGCATTTTTGGGACTTTGTTGATTTTCCCACATGTTTCCATCAATGCCAAAGGGAAATATTATTAGCAATATGGATAGGTTGGGATATTTTATGTTGTCATTTATGGCCACATATCATCTATGTGAAGAAGATAGATCATGAAGATTGAGTTATGACAGTTGTACTAAGTATCACTTAGCTTATCTAGCAGAATAGAGAGTTTTGATCAGTACGGTTCCCAAAGGTTGTAAGAATTTGGTATAGCTCTAATACCATGTAAGAGTTTTCCTTAGGGAAAAATGAAACCAAGATCAAGAAGCTCAAGAACAAGCACAATTTACATCAATTATTCTCATATTGTTATAGCTCTAATACCATGTAAGAATTTACAATTTACATCAAGAAATTGGTATAGCTTTGATACCATGTAAGAATTTTGTATGGCTCTGGTACCATGTAATAATTTGGTATAGCTCTAATACCATGTAAGAATTTTCCTTAGGGAAAAATGACGCCAAGATCAAGAAGCTCAAGAACTAGCACAATATGGACCAAATGATGTATGATCATAATAATAATATGAGAATGAATAACTGAATTTTTGGATATTAGATCATTCAATAATAGGTAATTGATGTACATGTACACCAAAAGTTCCTATATATAAAGGCCTCTAGAATGACTAGGAGTCAGCAATATGACAAGCCTCACAACTAAGCACATGTCCACCAAGAGTGGATTATCCTCCATTGAGCACAGAAGTTAGTGTGATGATGAGAGGATAAGCTTACATAGGTGTATCACATAAAAAGATGTTGTAGACACCATGTGCTTAATTAGAATGTGAACGACTATGTTGTCTACATGACAACTCAGTTGATTATGAAAACTCTTGTGTTGTAGATATGATTTGGTCACTCATGTGTTGTCAACAAGACAACTCATATGAGTACGCATACTCCTAGGTGTCTAACTAATAAATAATAAAATAATGCATTAAAATAATTAAACTTAAAGAAAGTGTAATAATAATTAATTATTTACACTAACAGAGGCAACATGGGCATGTGAAAAGTTAGGTACAAATACCTAAGATAGTCAAGATGACATGTTCAAGTTCATAGGTTAGTATGGACAATACAAATAAAATTATGAACAGATTACTACATATAACAATATACAGGAAGAATATAGAAAGACAAATAAATGGGTATTTTGGGTTAATGAATTACTTTTTTTACTAAATAATTACTTAGCTAATTTGGGATGACATCCTAGATGTTAACCCTAAGTCAGAAAAAGTTAATTTTATATTTTGTAAAGTGTATAAAGACATGAAGTCCAACTAGGCAGATAATTAGTAATTAACAAGGTATAAAGGAATATTGGTATATGCAAAGCTTTGTGAAGTGTGCATGAAATTATTGATATGAAAATTTTGATGTATGATCAAAGGAATGAAAAACTGAAGTTTTTTGACAAGAAGAAAAAGCAATATCAGATATTGAAGATATCAGCAGTAGTGTAAAGAGGTTTTTGTATCTATATCTTTATACTGGAGGAACTATATTGTATATTTCATGTTTGGGAAGTGGGCTCATCTTGAATACATTTTGTATTTGTATATATCAATTCCTAATATGGTTGAGGCCTCTAACAACGACTAAGACACTATACGGATGTAATAGACTCTTAACCGAGTCAATATCTTTCACAAGATACTTTTGATTAGCGGATCATTTTGTGGGTACCATCCCCACTAGGGTTTTCCCTTGGCTAGGGTTTCCCTAGTTAACAAATTATGGTGTTATGAGTTCTCTTATTGCATGGTTATTCTTACTTTTTAGAATAGTTAGTTTTCTTTCATATGCAAGTTATAAGATTGTTAATAATATCCAATTTTGGGATAAAGTTTTTAAAATTATGACTCACCCCCCACCTCTCAGTATTTCTTATTTCTAGTAGTCTTCAAGATCGTTTGATGACTCGCCATAAGAGATTCATGGAATGCTTGAAGAATAATCTCACATACACCTAACCCTAGAATCAAATATATCATTCCCTTGTGGATGATTAACTCATCTACAAGAGTGTAACTATAATCTTGAATATTGCCTTTAGTAATCCCTAAAGCCCACTAATCCCTGGTATACTCTGCAATAATCAAGTCCCTCTAGTCATCAAAAATATTGGTAACTACACATAAGTCAAGTTGTTAGAAATAGATAATACTGAGAGGTGGGGGGGTGAATCGGTAGTATAAAAATGTTTTCCCACAATTGAATAGAGTTAATTACTTTACAACATGCATATGAAAGTAAACCAACAATGTTGAATACTAAATAAATCCATGCACAAAGAGAAATCATAATACCATATTTTATTAACTAGGGAAACCCTGGCCAAGGAAAAACCTCAGTGGGGATGGTACCTATTGACCATTATTCATCCCTCCCACCAAATTTTGAATTTTAAATACCAAGCATGTCCAACAAAATTTGCCATGCATAAAAAGGGATGCACAAAACCTTAGCTTTATCCATAAAACCCTAAGTCTTTAAAACCTACTATATTCACATGCTATATCCTTTAGGGTTTTAGGTTGCGATCTCATGAGCGTCGACAAGTCAATGGGTTAGTTCATTGAATGATCACAAAGGAAAGATGGAGGACTCACAATGTTACAATAGGTAGTTGATCATGTGATCATAAGGGCTAGAAAGGAGATTATCAACTAGATGATAGACTATGCTTCATAGGATCACAAGGAGCAGTGAAGGAGACTTCTAATAATACAAAGGCTGAATAGTTGTCGTAGCGTCAGGTTATTAGAAGATCATGAGGCTGGATGATTGTAGAAGGGACAAAGTAGTTTTGAGATGCTACGGGATGAGTTTTGTCATCAAATCATGAGATTGTAGCATCATCATATAAAGTAATCATAGATGTAGGAGACAAAGGTCCAGATGCTATGAGATCTAGTTGTTTGTAGGATTGTTAGGCAGCCTAGGCAAAGGAAAGATGTCATGATGGTCATAGAATCATAATGGTCAAAGGATTTTGAAACCAAAAGAGAATTTTCCTGATGCTACAAATGGTCAATGATTGTGAGATCATCAAGATGAGTGATCAAGCTTCCAAAGTTGCAACAAGGGAATCATCGTAAGATCATGAGTCTTCAGGTGTCAGAGATGCACAGGTGGCCAGCCCTGATTCATTGAGGGTCTTAAATTAAGGGAGGGCTTTAGTTGT
Source organism: Cupressus sempervirens (assembly GCA_028749045.1). Taxonomy (NCBI): domain Eukaryota; kingdom Viridiplantae; phylum Streptophyta; class Pinopsida; order Cupressales; family Cupressaceae; genus Cupressus; species Cupressus sempervirens. The sequence continues at coordinate 84,924,538 of CM053785.1, forward strand.
ATTATCACCTCTGTTATCATAATATTGCAAGCGCCAATTTTTGAAGGGTCAACACATTGGATAAAGGTCAAATGACTCATTTGACAAAGTTTCAATCGATGTGGTAGATCTAGAGATGTTTTTATCTTATGATACCCTATGTCATGAGGTCGTAAGGGTGACTTTATGGATTCCTAAAAATATGAAGATGCAACAATTGTCAAGCCATCGAGAGATCGTAAGATCGTGAGGTGTAAAAAGGTAAGGTGCCAATTTCAAAATAGTCATCCATTGAATGAATAAGCAAAGGGTTCAATCGACAAGTTTCATCGACAGAGGCAAGCAAGGTAGTGTTCTGATCTCACGAAAACTCATTTTTTGTGAGATCGCAGGGCAGAATGGTTTGATCACTAAAGGTGCGACACAAGTTTGTCATAGCATCTTATTGTCAAAACAATGAAGAGATCACAGGATCATGAATCAATCAAGGAAATGCTCTGATAATGTGACAAAAGGTGATCATAAGATCTCAGGGTCAAGTGGATGGGTTACTAATGCTATGACTAGTAGTTGATTGTAGGATTGCAATAGAGTCAAAAGGCAAGGTGTTAGTTTTGCAAGACACATGCATCGAATAAAGGGTAAACTATTCATTTGACAACTTCATCTGATAAATTGAATCAAATGGTGTTATGATCTTACAATAGACCTTTAGTTGTAAGATCATGAAGATAAATGGTGGGTCTCTGATGCTATGAGGATCCTATGTCAAGAGACTGTAAAAGTAAATGCTAAGGGTTGCAACCTTACAAAATATGGTTATCATATGATTGTGAAAGAGAAATCTTATGTTTTTGATGTTACACTAAGGAGGGATGACCATTATCATATGGTCGAAGGTCAAGGATAATTGTTGGGGTAACTGCCAAAGTTATGAAATGGCTAATGGTAACTGCCCATCACGAGATCATAAATGTCTAGGAGGAGATCCACGACCATAAGATACACTATGATCATAGGATCGTAAGGATAAGTAACCATGATCATAACATCAAGAAAGGAAATTGTTGGTCCTGCAACCCTGTGCTAGAGGTTATCATATGTTCATGTGATTGAGAGATCGTAGGCCACAATGTGTCGAAGGATCGTGAAGAGGTTTCAAAGAGGGCCTAATGCCAAGATTGGTTGACGATCATAAGATCATAAGGAAGATAAAGGTTTCCTCCAACTATGAGATAAATGGACAATCGTAAGATCGTAAGGGTCATCTTCCATGCTAAAGATGATACAAGGGTTTTGACCTCATTTGGTGATCGTAAGATTGTAGGATCCTAAGTTGACCATAAAAAGGGTTTCCACTTGTATGAGCTAGAAAGTGAAGTATGGATTGACCAATGGAAAAGAAGGGAAGGTACAGAAGGATAGTTGAAAATGTTTGAACTATTGACATATATGATATGTTGTGTCATTTGGGAAGAAGAAACATCTTTTGATGGTAAATCCGATTTGATCAATCAATACAAGTTATTTTCACTACCTCACATGCCTATTAAATGCAAAAGGAACACTCGCTTATTGACTGGTTACCTATTTACCCAGCTAATGCTTTAATGTTTCAGTGATTATTCTCTATGATTTTAATGATAGCAGTTGAGCTTTACCTTAGAGCAAAAGCTATCTCAATTATGCTTGAACTATAAAAGCAAGTTTTGTAACCCTCCCAAGTGTTGATCTTTCTCTGTTTCTAGAGCATTGTATGCCATACTTTGTTATTATAATTTCATATGCCTCTAAGCTATCATAATTCTCTAGTGTATCTCCTTCATCCATTAATATATTGTGCAATATCTTCTTACCTCTTGTTAATATATTGTCTTATTCTCCAACTGTATGATTATATCTATTTGGACATTTGAATGATATAGAGTGAAGTCTTTTTCTTATAGCATTCCTCTATTTCCTTATATGTATGTGGTTGTTGGATTAAGAAAGGATTGAACCTGTATGCTTTGAGATTATGTTGGTGAACTATGCATTCTTAGGCAAAGATAAGGTTGAACAACTATTTTGGTGAATCACCCCTTTAGAATAGACTAGGTAGTTTTCTTTCATGCATCCCTTCTCCCTTTTCATCTCAAAGACTAGATAGGTACACCCTAATTATAAGGAAGTTGACCTTCTTTGGAGACTCAATCTCATTGTTCAAGTCCCACAACTTGGAGATTATTTCCATGTTTCACAAGGTTTCCTTTAGGTAAAAGCTTTAGGCAAGGGTGGAAGCTTTTCTGACAATTGTTTTTGGCATGCCCAATGGGACATACATTAAAAGATTCAAAGTCTATTGGTTCACTAGTGTCAAGTGAAGAGAATTTCAAATTGATGCAGATAAAATAGTGTTACTCTCAGTTTTCCAAGCCTACAAGAGGCTCATTTTCAAGTACTTGGTGACTCTAACACATCAATACATCTAGTTTCAAACCACAGTTGTTTTGATTCATGCCCAAAGCTCATACAAGGGTATATTCTAGAGGTAATTTTCAATACACTAAGATTTCATTTTCAAACCCTAGAAGGAAAAAGAATAGACTCTATCTATCACCAGTTAGGAGTGCAGTAGTAACACATACACCTACAAGATCCATCTCTACCCCTCCTACTGATAGATCATAGCCTAGGGTGGCATCCTTTCATTTGAGTAGGTCATTATTTCATATGGCATAGCCTAAAGCCCATGCATTTTCCACCTTTAATGGTGTAAGTCCTCTCCTATTGCCTCAAAGACATGACATACCAGTATTAGCCCTTAAAAGTATACCTGACTTTATTGGTGAAACTTCCACCTCCCCTATAGAACATATTCAATAAGTTTCAAATATTTGTAATATCCATGGGATTACTGAAGATGATGTTGCAGTTAGGCTACTAGCCTCATCCTTAATAGGAAAAGCCTAACAATGGTATAGAGGTTTACCCCATAGCTTTATCACTGATTGGGATGGGATAGGAGTAGGGCTTTGCAAGCATTTTGAAGATAAAAGTGACCACCTATCACTCCTAGAGTAGTAAACAACCATCAAAACATCCCCCCATGAGCACATGATTGATTTTAATTATAGATTTCAAAAGACATGGGCTAGAATACCTACTACAGTAAAGCCTTCCCTTAGTAATGCCTTCTTACATTACCTCAAAGCCCTCAATGGTGACATAGCCACCATAGTGCAAACTATGGGAAGGGATACTTTACCAAATGCTTATGAGATTGCTATTAGGGCAAAAAATATTTTAATACAAGGTGGAAAGTTATCTCCAAGGCCTCCAATGCCTTTCTTTCCTGATATGCCTAACCATAAAGCTACAATAGCCCTGATTCCCACAATCTCTACAAGTCAACCTCTTTCTATAGCCCCTCAAGCTTCCACACCCACTAGTGAGTTGGGGGAGTTGAAGGCTTTCATACAAAATACAGGCAAGAAGTTGCAGATTCAAGACAAGAACTTAGAAGATAGTTTCTTGGTAATACAAAAGGTGAGCAACAAGGTCATGACCCTAGAGAGGTAGCAAGCTCAGAGAGAAAATCTTCCCCAACTTCAGTATCAAGCCCCTATGAATAATAGGCCTCTAAATCAAAATTAGAATTACGCCCCCTAGAATCAGAGTCAAGGTAATGTTCCCTATAATCAAAATAGACCTATTTGTAATGCCCATGCTACAAATGCAAACCAAAATAGGACTTTAGTCCCTCAAAATAATCTTTCTCAAGATCATGACTTCTTCCCTTCATACAATTATTCCTATACTTATTGTATGTGCAAGAAGGTTGAATATAATTACTTAGCATTGACTACACAAGAGCAAGTAGCAGGATAGTAGTACAGTGTGAGCCAACCAACTGATGCCTCTCATCCACAACAGAAAGGTGATTTTTCCTTCATGAACCATTAACCAAAGGATCATTTTGATGCCATAGCTCATAATACTAGAATTAAGAGGAGAGTTTTTGAGGATGCTACACATCCCTCACCTAATCAGGCCTCAACTTTAGGTGTTTCTACTCATGTTCCAGTGATGAGGACACAATCTAATGCTCCTCCTTAGCAAAAGCAGAATACTAGCAACAAGGATGTTGTTGACCCTCAAGTTATTCCATTTCAACCACCAATTCATGCAGCTCCTAAAGTGCCTACCAAGGAAGTTTGTTCCCCTTTCAATATTGTAGATCAAATTAAGAGGACCACTACCAATCTTTCCATATGGTATGTTGTTGTTGCTATGCCACCATAGAGGAAGTTATTATAGCAAGAGTTGGAGGGCATTGAAGAAAATGATCATTCATCTAGAGAGGAGAATGCCACAAGTTTAGTGTAACTAGCAAAGGAAGGAGAAACAAGTAAGAAAGTAAGACCTCCTCCCTTTTATGTTTCCCTCATCATAGGAGACAAACTAGTCCATAACTGCATGATAGATTTAGGGGCTACTAGCTCTATAATTCCCAAGAGTTTAGTTGATCTCCTTGGTATAAAATATGAGCCCATAGTTAGGGATGTACTTTAGTTGGATGGTAGTTGTATCAAGATTGTAGGGATCCTTAAAAATGTAGAGATGGCATTGCATGCTTGTCCTGGTTGTACTATGACCCAAGATATATCAATAGTAGAGGTAGAACCTTATTTTGCTATTTGTCTTTCTAGAGACTTCATTGTATAGATAGGGGGCCATATTGTAGAAGATTGGTCCTATATGTTCTTTAGGACAAGATATGGGACAAGAGATTCCTTGAGAGAAGAGCCTTTATCCCTAAACCATATAGAAACTTACACTCCAAATCCCATAAACATGAATTGTAAAATTAGGGAGGAGGATGAAGGGAACACATTCCATGAGCCTGCTACTTCTTTAGTGGAGGTGCCTGATTTTATTTTAGATGAATGGGCCACTACTTACCAATTTGATCCAATCCCAGAGGCTCTAGGGATAGGCCTTGGGACATATTGCATATTGGAGAAAGATGCTCCTATTCCTAGTTTAATGAAGACACAATATCACACCAATGGCCTATGGAGCATGTTTTTTGATGAATCAATAAATAAGAATAGATCAGGGGTTGGTGTTATGCTGATTTCTCTTGAGTTGGAGAAGTATTAGTTTTCTTATAGGCTCCAATTCAGCTACACTAATAATGTGGTAGAATATGAAGCATTGATTCAAGGCCTCCAACTTGCTCAAAAAAGGGGAATCAAAGCTCTAAGTGTATATAGGGATAGTGGGTTGGTTGTTCATCAAGTGAGAAATCATAATATCACCAAGAATGGCCTCCTCAAATAATACAAGCATAGGGTATGGGATATGCTTGAGGGTTTTCAAGCATTCAACATCCAGAGCATCCCTAGGAGAGGGAACAAACATGTTGACAAACTTGCAGCAATTGGTGCCTCTTATGATGTACCAAAAAATGTTGAAGATGATAAAGAGCAAAAAATCAGAGTGGTTGTTAGACCTGCAATCCTAGACAACAATACCAATTGGCAAGTGTTTGACTTTGATTGGAAAATTGCTAATTTCCTACAAAATGAGGTAAAATTTTCAAAGAGAAAACAGTCCAAATTGCAAAGCCAATATGGTGATCAAATCATAAACCTCAGTTCCAACAAGTTGCCTAAACATTTAATCACCTTGGGAAGCATCTTCAATCCTGGTGACCAAGCAAGGGACAAAGGTATTAATCTAGTTGACAACAAAAATGATTACATGCCAGTTATAGTTGTTGGTGGAAAGGCCCTCAATATGGGAAAGTTATGCTCTAAAACTGAACAAGAAAATTGTCTTCATCTATGTCAAGAGTTCAATGATATATTTGCATGGACATATGATTATTTAAAGAGTTTTGACCCAAGTTTATTTTAGCATACCATAGATTTGAATGATAATGCCAATCCTATCAGACAAAAACATAGGCCAGTTAATCCCAAGATTGAACCATTAATGAGAAAAGAGTTATCCAAGCTAATAGAGGCCAACATCATTTTCCCCATTAAGCATTCCTCTTGGGTAGCTAACCTTGTTCCTGTTAGAAAGAAGAGTGGGGAGATTAGGATATGTGTGGACATTAGGGATCTAAATCAAGCCTCTCTTAAGGATTTCCACCCTCTCCCTTCCATGGAACAAATATTATCCAAGGTCAATGGTTCAGAAAGATTTTCTTTCTTGGATGGATTTTCAAGTTATAACCAAGTGCTAGTCAAAGAGCCTAATAGGTATAAGGAAACCTTTACAACCAAATGGGGCACCTATGCTTATAGTAAAATGCCTTTTGGACTAACTAATGCAGGTACCACATTTCAAAAGGCAATGGAGATGGCCTTCAAGAACATGATTGAGAGGTTTGTGTTGGTCTACCTTGATGATATAACGATATATTCAAAGAATGTGGTAGACCATTTTGGCCATCTAAGACAAGTTTTCATAAGATGTAGAGAATATGGTGTATCCCTAAACCCAAGTAAGTGTGTCTTTTCCACCAATCAAGGGAAATTTCTAGGACATATTGTGTCCAAAGATGGTCTGATCATTGATCCAGAGAGAACAAAAGCAATACTTGCTCTTTCTCTTCCTAGTCATAAGAAAGGGCTGCAAAGCCTCCTTGGTAGGATTAATTTTGTAAGAAGATTTATTCCTAATCTTGCTACCATGGTTAAACCCCTTACAGCTATGCTAAAGAAGAACATGGTGTTCAAATGGACAAAAGAAGGAAGAGCCAGCTTTAAAGAAATCAAGGCAATGATAGTGTTAGCCCCCACCCTTATCAATCCCAATTTTGATAAAGACTTTATTCTCTACACCCTAGGGGGTGAGTCAAGCATATCTTCTATTTTGACTCAATTAAATGATAAGAATGAAGAGAAACCTATAGCCTTCTTTAGTGAAGGCCTAAAGGAGTATGAAGATAAATATAACTATGTGGAAAAGAAAGCTTCAGAAATCATAAGAGCTTTAAAGAAATTTAGGCATCTTCTATCTCACAATAAAAGTCCATTTATTGGTCCCTCATGCAAGTGTGAAGGACTTCCTCTTGAGCAAGGATATTAATGAGAAGAGAGCTGGTTGGATCACAAGGGTCATGGAATATGATGTTGATATCCAAGTCACCAAAATTGTGAGGGGGAAAGGATTGTGTAAACAAATGGTTTCATCTTAGGAGATGACTGAAGAGGTTGCACTAGTATTGATAGATTAGCAACCAGTAGGAGATGAAAATCCAAGTAATTGGATGCATGATATAATAGCCTTCTTGTTAGGAGAAGGATATCCACAAGGGTTGAATAAAGCCAAAAGAAGATAGTATAAGTTATAGCCTATACCCTTTTCCTTGGTGGATGGAATTCTTTTTAGAAAGGATTTCAATGGTGCCCTATTGAGATGCATTGATCTAGATCAGACTGATAGGATGATTAGAGAGTTTCATGATGGCCCTAATGGTGGTCACTTCTCAGCAAGAACAATTGCAATGAAGGTCATGAGAGCTAGCTATTACTGGTCAACTCTATTTCAAGGATGCTATAGGTATGTATGAAAATGTGAGAAGTGTGCTTTCTTTTTAGGCAAACAAAGGTTAGCAGCTCTTCCCCTCCATCCTATTCAAGTTGATCAACCTTTCACTCAATAGGGACTAGATTTTATTGGCCCAATGAATCCACCTTCTAGCTCTGGTCACAAGTGGATCTTAGCTACTACTAATTAATTTACAAGGTGGATAGAGGTAGTTGCTTTGAAGGATGATATAGAAACTTTAGTTGTTGAATTCCTTGATGGAATTATAACCAGATTTGGTACTCCTTCCACTATAATATCAAACAATGTTAAGTCCTTTGTTGGGACCCACATTTTCTCTTGGGTGGTTGAACGTGGCATATACTTGAGTACATCCTCAAACTACTATCCCCAGGGCAATGCCTTGATTGAGTCCTCCAATAATAATTTGATTAGGATCATGAAGAGGACAATTGAAGATAATCAAAGATGTCCACATCAGAAGCCAAGGACAACCCTTTGGGCTAACAGAATAACACCTAAGGGCCATAGGAAACTCCCCATTCACGCTAGTCTATGGAAGAGAACCAAGGCTTCCTATCTCATTAGAGTTACCTTCCCTAGAACTAGCTCATTAATTGGAGCTGATTGAAGATGATGCCATGACTATCAGGATGACAAAATTGATGGAGCTAGAGGAGAAAATATAGTAGGCTATGCAGACCCTTGAGGCACACCAACAACAGGTTAAGAAAAGTTTTGACAAAAAGGCTAAGGCCAAAGTTGTCAGAGAAGGAGATCTTGTCCTCAAATGGGATGTAGATAGAGCCAAGCTAGGAAGACACTCCAAGTTTGATTATATTTGGAGTGGACCTTATGTGATCACTAGTTGCAAGGAGGCCAATGCATTTCAGTTATCCAAGCCTAATGGTGATGCACTGCCAATTCTAGTCAATGGAATTTATCTCAAGCCCTACTTCTAAAGAGGGTTAGGGTTTTCATGTACATAATAGAGTAGTTTTTCTTTCTATTGTTTTCCAAGAAGTGTTGAGCACATGTTTTCCCCTCTGGAGATGGGAATTTTTTGAGTTTTTGCAAGTTGCAAAGAAATAGGGGCAAGGTTATGGTGTTTCACAATGCTCAAGTTTCATGCTTTTTATGACTCCATAGCCCAATGGATGCATAATGGTCACTGGTCAATGCATAATGGGCTTGCATCCCCACTGAGTCATCAAATTTGTTGACCATTTTTTTGCCCCTCCCACCAAATTTTGAATTTTAAATACCAAGCATGTCCAACAGTCATATTTAAATATTCAAATTTGCCATGCATAAAAGGGATGCACAAAACCTTAGCTTTATCCATATAACCCTAATTCTTTAAAACCTATTATATTCACATGCTATATCCTTTACGGTTTCAAGTTGTGATCTTGTAATCATTGACAAGTCAACGGGTCAGTTCATCAGATGATCATGAAGGAAAGATGGAGGACTCATGATGTTACAATAGCTAGTTGATCGTGTGATCGTAGGGGCTAGAAAGGAGATTCTCAACTAGATGACAGACTATGGTTCATAGGATCACAAGGAGTATTGAAGGAGACTTTCAATGATACAAAGACTAAATAGTTTTCATAGTGTCAGGTTATCAAAAGATCATGAGGTTAGATGATCATAGAAGGGACAAAGTAGTTTTGACATGCTACGAGATGAGTGTTGTTATTAGATCATGAGATCATAGCATTTTCATGTCGAGTAATCATAGATGTAGGAGACAAGGGTCCCAACACTACAATATCTAGTTATTCATAGGATAATCAGGCAGGCTGGGTGAAGGAAAGATGTCACGATGGTCATAGAATCGTAATGATTAAAGAATGTTGAAACCAAAAGAGAGTCCCAATGCTACAAATGGTAAATGATCGTGAGATCATCAAGATGAGTGGTCAAGCCTCTGGAGCTACAATAAGGGAATGATTGTAAGATCATAAGTCTTCAACTGTTAAAGATGCATAGGTGGCCAGCTCTGATTGGTCAAGGGTCTTAAATTAAGAGAGGGCTTCAGTTGTATTATTGCCTCTATTGTTGTAAGATCACAAGCGCTAGTTTTTGAAGGGTCAACACATCGGATAAAGGTCAAATGACTCATTACACAAAGTTTTAATCAATTTGGAAGATCTGGAGATGTTCTAATCTAATGATACCCTATATCATGAGGTCATAAGGGTGACTTTCTGGACTCTCAAAGATATGAAGATGTAGTGATTGTCGAGTCGTCGGGAGATTGTAAGATCGCGAGGCATAAAAAGGTAAGGGGCCAGTTTTGGAATAGTCATCTATAGAATAAAGAAGAAAAGGGTTCAATCGACAAGTTCCATCAATAGAGGTAGGTAGGGCAGTATTCCAATCTCATGACAACCTATTGTTTGTGAGATCACAGGGAAAAATGGTTTGACCACCGAAGGTGCGACATAGGGTTGTTGTAGCATCTTATTGTCGAAACATCAAAGACATCACAGTGAATCATTCAAGGTAGCACTTCAATGATGTGATAGAAGGTGATCATAAGATCTCAAGGTTAGGTGGATGGGTTTTTGATGCTTTGGTTGATCGTAGGATCGCGGAAGAGTCAAAAGGCAAGGCGCTAGTTTCACAAGACACATGCATCAAATAAAGGGTAAACAATTCATTCAATAGGTTTAGTTGATAAATCAAATCAAATGGCATTACAATCTTATGATAGACCTTCTTTTGTAAGATTTTAAAGATAAATGGTGGATCTCCAATGCTACAAGGATCCTATGTCAAGAGACCATAAAAGTAGATGTTGAGGGCTACGACCTTATAAAATATGGTTATTGTATGATTTTGAAAGAGAAATATGATATTTTTGATGTGATACCAAGGAGGGAGAACTGTTCTCATATTTTCGAAGGTCAAGGATAGTTGCTAGGGTAAATGCCAAAGTTATGAAATGTCTAATGGAAAATGCCCGTCGCAAGATCGTAAATGTCTAGGTGGAGGCCCACAACCATAAGATACATTGTGATCATAGGATTGTAAGGATAAGTAACCATGATTGTAACATCAAGAAAGGATATTGTTGGTCCCATGACCATGTGCTATAGGTTGTCATATGTTCATGTGATTGAGAGATCGCAGGTCACATTGTGTTGAAGGATCATGAAGAGGTTTCAAAGAGGACCTGATGATAAGATTGGTTGACAATCATAAGATTGTAAGGAAGGTAAATATTTCCTCTAACAATAAGATATATAGGCAATCGTAAGATCATATGGGTCAGCTTCTAAGATAAAGATGATATGAGGGTTTTGACCTTGTTTGATGATCGTAAGATCATAGGATCCTGTGTTGATCATAAAAAGGGTTTTTACTTGTTTGAGGTGGAAAGTGAAGTATGTCTTGACCAATGGAAAAGTAGGGAAGGTATAGAAGGATAGTTGAAAATGTTTGACCTATTGACATATCCGATTTGGTGTGCCATTTGCAAAGAAGAAACATCTTTTAATGGTAAATTTGATCTGGTCAATTGATTATTGGTTATTTTCACTGCCTCCCATGCCTGTTAAATACAAAAGGAACACTCACTCATTGCTTGGTTATCTATCTACCCAGATAATTCTTTAATGGTCATCGTTCCTATCTTCTTAAGGCTATTCTTTTGGTGAAATATTGGATTGCCCTACATCTAGACATGTACCAAGATCAAATCTTCTCTAGATTTGTTGTGAATCTTCTCCCTTTTCTCTCAAAGACTAGATAGGTGCTCCCTGATAGTAGGAAGCCGACCTTCTCTAGAGACTCAATCTCATTGTTCAAGTCCCACAACTTGGTTATTGTTTCCATGTTTCATAAGGTTTCCTTTAGGTAAAAATTTTAGGCAAGGGTGCAATATTTTGTGACAACAGTACCCAAAAAGTGATCCACTAAACAAAAGAATCATGTTAAGGATATTGACCCTATTAGGAGTCTATGAATTACATATAGTGTCTCGATCATTGTTAGAGGACTAGGCCCTATTAAAAGAATCAACCCTACTAGGAGTTGCTTTAACCCTGTTAGGAGTTGGTAATACAAATACAAATGTATGCAAGAAGTGTTCACTGCCCAAACATGCAATTATACAATATATTTTCTTTATACAAAAGAGATAGATACAAAAACCTCTTTACTATTGACCACTATACTTAACATGTCTCTGATCTTTTATCAAAATTCATGTCACATGGCCTTCACATAAGTTCACATATCACTTACATATTTTGCATTCACAGATATAACTTTGCAATTTCACACATAACTTTGTAAGTTATGATTTCTTACTTATACCTTTCTTTTTTACAAAACTATGTCCTTTCGGCCTCAATGCTTTCACACATTTGACTAAATGTAAAATTAACTCATGCTTGTATCACCTAGTTTAGTAGTTCAAATTGAATACTAACCATTAAATGAAAGCATTAACAATACCTAAGCAAGCTAACACTTAAGATAGGACCGATTTGTTATCACCACAAATGGAGGCAAACCAAGAATGGTAAGCTCCATATGGTATAACACAATGATGCAATGGATTTGTCCCTGATTTAAGGTATGTATGCTCACAAGTTATGCTCAAGCTTAGATGGATGGATGGAGTGAATGAGGCAAGGTTTCAATAATGGAGTCATGGAGTGATTCCAACATTATAATGGTATTTTGGTAGTTTATGAGCTCTCAAAATAGCATTATAACTTTGCATGGAGGATGGATTTTTTTTGTGAAGGGAGGAGGTTCAATTTATAGGCCAAGGGTTGGAGGAATGGATGGCCAAGATGCCAAGATGACAAGATGGTGAGGGAGGGCTAAGATGCACTCAAAGAGGAGCACATGGATTGTGCTAGTTTAGCACCAAAGAGGAGGTGACACTTGTCACAAGGAGGATGAGTGTGAGAGGATAGGATAAGGGTTGGTCAAAGGCTTGATGAGGGTGGTTGAATATGGAAGAGTCATGAGTGAAGGTATAAGAGCCCTTAAGAGAAGTGTAAGAGATATTCGAGGATCATTTATGTTGGAGGGTAAGGGGAAGATATTTGTTGACTTTAGCTTGGGTTAATAAGTCTTAACCCATGTTTATGATTGTGCACATGATTAGAAGAGAGATTAGGATTAACTTAGAAGGGGGGTTAGGAGGTAAGTGATTTAGCTTTGATGGGATGGGTTAGTTAGGTGGCTAAGTGAGTTTAGTATGGGTGAATGGGTTGGATTAGGGGTTAGGATAAGGTTTAGGAAGGCTTTTGGATTTTAGATATTTTATTAAATGTTTTATTTAATAAAATGGGGAATATGGAATTAAATTGAATAGATTTAATGATTTATCCAATTTAATAGAGGAAGAGGGATTTAATTGATAAATTGATTTTGGGTGATCATTTGATTTTATCAATTGGACTATAGTTAATTAAATTAATTAACTAAGGGATGACGATTAATTAATTAAATAGTAAATATTTAATCAATAATGTCCTAGGAGATGACTAAATATGATTACTTATTGATGTAATCAGATTTAGTTGTCTACAATGCTAACTTAGGGTTAATATCTAGGATGTTGTCCCTAATTAGTGAAGTAATTATTTTGTTACCAAATAATTCCTTAACCCATAATTACCTCTTTCCTACCATGCTCTGTTCTATTATGTTTACTACCTTTACTGGTAAATTTCCTATAAGTAATTATGTAATGTATGTACTGTATTGCACACTTATCCATGTCATCAAGACACTATGTACTACATGTCCTTAAATATGCACATACCAATGATCTTTGTAGACTTCACAATACCAAAAATTGTCACTGAACTGCCAGTGGACCTGTCTAACACTTAGATAATTTTATGCCTCTAACTATAGAATCTTTAGCTATACAATCTTCCATCTCATCCTAAGATATATGTTACCATAAGTGACAACCCTAACTCATCCTACTTAGCCATTTCATATAGAGGCCTACTTGAAAGGGAATCTACAATAGCATTTTTTGTCCCCTTGATGTAGGAGATAGAAAAATAGTATGACTATAGCTTACTGACCCATTTTTGTTGTCTCTCATTCAAATCCCTTTGTCCAAGAAAATGTCTCAAGTTGTTATGATTAGTCTTGATGCAAAATTTGATTCCCATAAAATACTACCTAAATTTATCCAAGGCATAAATGATGGAAAACATCTCCTTCTTGTAGACATTGAATGATCTCTCAAGTCCCTCTCACTTCTTTCTCTCAAAAGCTATCAAATGTTGATCTTGGGATAAAACTGCACCAATACACTCTCTTGAAGCATCACAATGCAAATCAAAGGGCCTCAAAAAATATAGTAAAGCTAACAGAGGGCATGAAGTCATAATATTCTTGAACATTTCAAAGCATCATGGCCTGATAAGTTCACTGGAAAGCACCCTTGTAGGTCAAGTCTATAACGGGAGTTGTATGTTGGGAGAAACTTACCAAGACTTTATGGTAGAAAGTACAAAGACCGATGAATCCCCTCAGTTGTGTTAGGATCTTAGGTGTAGGCCACTCCATAATGGCATGGATCTTATTAGAATCTATGCGTACACCCTCAGCACTAATGATATGTCCCAAGTAAAGTAACTTTAGTAAAGTAACTTTATCACACCAAGAGCACGCTTGGACTCCTTGATATACAAGGAAGCCCTCTCTAGTATATCCAAAAATGGATCCAAATGAACATGATGGCCATCCCAAGTATTTCTATAAATTAGGATGTCATCAAAGAATGCCAACACAAACCTCCAGAGCTGACTATGAAACACCATGTTCATTGTAGACTAGAACGTAGCAGGAGCATTCGTCAAGTTGAAATGCATGACTAGAAACTCAAAATGTCCATAGTGACACATGAATACAGTCTTCTCTACATCCTTCTCTTCAACTCAAATTTGGTGTTATCCCCATCTTAGATCAATCTTAGAAAAAAACCTTGTCCCATGCAATTCATCAATGAGCTCATCATTCTATGGAATCGGGTATTGGTTCTAAATAGTCTTTTTATTCAGAATATAATAGTCTATACACATTTGTAGGGTACTATTGACACAAAATCTTACACCCTGGCCTGAGGGAATACTTCTCAGGTAGCCTTGTGTAACATGGAAACAATCTCAAAAGTGTGGGACTTTGCAACTTGAGATTGAGTCTCCAGAGAAGGATGACTTCCTTTACTATTAGGATGCACCTAACTGATTCTTGAGAGGAAAAGGGAGAAGGAATGCATGTAAGAAAAACTACCTAATCTAACCTAAGGGGTAATGGACCAAAAAAGTATATGGATCTACTTATTTCCCAATGAATGCACTAGGATTTAATAGATTTCTCAAAATATACCATTGTCTAGATCTTTTCAATCTCAATATCCTAGTGAGCTAAAAGATAACACAACCAAAGAAGGAACACAATGGATTCACTTGATCTAATCAATTACCAAGTATGAACATGATCATATTATATTTCAACTATCAAAATACATTCAGCAAGTGAGGCCACAAGAATGCACATACACTTAGCTGACAGAGAATGGATACAGTAGAGAAAATCTCTATTGAGTATAGGAAAAATTATAGAAGAGTTCTAAAAATCAAAAAAGAGAGAGCCCTTGAGAAGACAACAAAACTTGCTTTTATATTTCAAGCATAACTCTTGATTGCTTCACAACTTCATTCATGCATTTAAGACCGTCAGAGGGTGATTGGGAAAGATTTGGATGATAGATTTGATTTAGTACACATTTAGATGCATGAAAATCATCAACCCTAACTAGAAGAAACCCTAATCTTGACATAAACAACATCATTAATGTGAGAATTCCCTCAAATGGATAACTAGGAGGTAGGTAGCATGTCCTTCACAACTTTCCACCATGGCCATAACTCAGGAGTGGTTGCGATTGATCATGGAGATCAAATCGTACAAAAAACACCTACTTCTCCCACTCTTGGCTTGGAAAATTAGCAAAAATAGCATATTGACTCGATCAAGCAACCAAGATGAGCCATGTGGACCAATAACCTTATTTCTTTTTTCCATCTCACAAGGTCTTCACAAGTTTGACCATCTCATCATATAACCCTCACCACCTTTTAAAACTTAACCGTGATGTTTAGGAAACTGCAGACCAAACCACCACCTCTAACTGTTTACCTTTCTAATCGAGCCCTCAAGGACACATTTCCTCAAAGAGATTTCTTACGTTAGCTAAAGATTGAGCAATTTTCTAATGTAGAAAATTGTCAGTTGTTGATCACTAAACAATCGACAATCCAAACATAATTGGTCCACCAACCGTGCAGTCAACATAGTTGACCAATAAAAACCCACCGACTTGCCATGTTGCTCTAACATATCCATGCTAGTCCTAACAATTTTTGACACTGTTCCACTTTGTGGCTCAGAAGAGAAGTGACCTCAATAATTCCATGTGTCAACAAGGCACTTCCCCACATTCATTAAATATCGTTCATCTCCATATTGCAAGAAAGTGCTCATCGTAGATCATCTTTGATCTAACGATAGATGAAACATGGTTACCCTCATCCCACATTATTAGAGTTTGACCAACAAAGTGCCTCCTGTACACCAGCTCAATCTAACTCATCACCTCATCATATTGCTTTGTCTATGGCCTACAAGGAGGAAAAAACCCACATGACACATGGCAGTGAGGCACTTTCCCGCATTCTGACATATTCTAATAAATTTGAGAATGCAAGGAAGTGCTAGTCGTTGATTTGGAAAAATCTGACGATGGATGAAATATGGGCCTACGAGGATATTAAAATGTGCAAACACTTAGGAAAAGGATATAACCTAAGGTCATAAAAATATTACTTTTACCTTCCGTAATGTTAAAAAATTCAAATATTTGAATGATCATTAGACATTTTTCCAAATATGAAATATGAACTTTGGTAGGAGGGAAAAATAGCTAACAGGTACCAAGCTTCTTCTTCACAAATACATCTAAAGAATCAAATAGAGACTAACTAGGCCTAATGTCCCCCATGTCAAGAAGCTTGTGTATGGTCTTCTCAATCTCATCCTTAAGTGACTTTGAATGTTTATAGGGTTTGATCATGATGGGCCTGGCATCCTCTACCAACTCTATAATATTCTCAATCCCTCTATCTAGGGGTCTACCAAGAGGTAAATCACTAAACACCTTTGAGTGTGGAATTCTAAACTATTGAATATTTGGGTGATAATCTAGCTCATTAGCTAAGGTATCATCCTACACTCAAATACCCAATCAATAACATCCTTTTGGTGTACCAGATGTTCCATGCGTCTAAGAGATATATGCCTAAGCTTTTCATTTCTAATAGCCTTAAGGACCTATGGCTGCCCATCCTTGATGGACCTCATCTCTATCTATTCAGTGCTCAAGTATATTTCCTTAAGATTATGTAGCCATGCCATGCCAAGGACTATATTAGTACCACCAATATCACCACATAGAAATCGGCCTTAAAGGCATGGGTATTAAGCTTCACTGGAAGATCTGAAATCATCTCATTACAACTCAAGGTGCAACCATCGACCACCTATACCTAAAAACCCTCAAAATTCTTTGTTTGCATACCCCTCCTAGTAATTAAACAAGCATCAATTAAATTATGAGTGGCTCTTGTGTCAAATAAAGAAATCACATGTCACCATGCTATAAGCCCATGCATCTTGAAATCTTGCTCCTTTCTCATACTAGAAAGATAAGTGACCTTGAGGTTGGAATCATCCATCTCATCCTCATCATAAATAACCCTATGTACATCCTCCTCATAATCAGCTAGATTCCCTATGGGATCAGAATTGTCCTCTTCATCAAAAACCATTCCATCATCATATTTTTTCCCTTTGGCTTCATAGGGAATTCATGATTCACATCATATGAATTCCTATGGTAAAAACATAACTTATTCCTTCTCAAATCCTAAATGGTATCCAAATCTAATGGGGCTATCATAGATCTCTTAATCTCATATTTCTCCTCTATCATAGGAGTTGTCCTGTCATTGGCTAAACTAGAAGGCTTCAAAGAAAATTTTCTTCTAGGTGTGTATGACTCTAAGTTATGTGCCTTCTTCATAGCTTCTTGTAGTGAAGTCATTTCCAAAGACTTAGCTCAAACTCTGAGTGGCTTAGCTAGACCCTCAATAAAGAGCACGACTCTTCTCCTCTCTAATATGCCATAGATCATTACAGACAATCTCTGGAACTCACTAATAAATGTATCCAAGCTATCTATCTAACATAACTGAGCCAACTCCCTAAAATAAACCTTGGGATCCTTCTTTTCGAAGCACTCTATCAACATGTCAATGAACTCCTGATATGATGTGATATGATCATGATGGACGTATACCAACACATAATACCACTAGTCATGTACAACTCCATCAAGGTGTAGGATTGCAACTCTAATGGCCCTCTTCATTCATAGGATGCAACACAAGATAGGTTTCGATCATGTGAACCTAAGCTCTGGCAATCACTCTAACACTCCCATCAAAATGATCCAACACCATTTTACTAGCCACATATTGTAGCTCAGTCTACCTAGGCTTCTACCTATTAGGAGAAGGCCTATCCCTAGAATGCTCACACTTCTGAGTCAAGTATTGATCATAGCTTAGATTATCCTTCAAAACCTATGTTAGAGAATCCAACTCTATAAAGTGAGCAACAAAACCATCAACAAAAGGTGCATCCTCGGATGTGGTATTGATTACATCCAACTCCATTCTCAGTAAGGTGGGTCTTTGTGGCCTATCACAGGTTCCAATGTAGCCTGTCTTGTCCATAATATCAACAATCACAACTCGATCCTCATCCCTATGCCCATCACGAAGCCTAGACCCATCCTCAACTTGTGATCTATGGGAACTAATTGAACCATCATGAGCTCTCTCTCTACTCTATCCCTGTGGAAGTGCTAATGGTTGTAGTACTTCTATCATCTATTGATGTTTGGATGCCAATATTTCTTAATTTCTACATTGCCCATCTATCAACCTCTGTATTAGTACCTCTAAGTTAAGTTTTGGATGAACCACCTGGACTACCAACAAAAGTAAACTAAATCTTAGGCTCTCCTTCTCTGAGAGGAGAGGTACGACCTCTACGTGTATAATGCATACCTGACACAAATTTCCTATCATCATTCATGATATTGAAGCAAACTTTGAGTCAAATGTGGAATGCAAATATGAAAAAAAAGCATTGAACTACTGATAATTGAGCCCAATTCCTACAAGGTGGCACAAAATCACTCTCATACCATTATAAAGATCCGAACTAGTCTCTGACTAAAATGTTGATGTCAAATAAATGATATTTTTGTATTTTGATATTTTTCTAATTTTTTCTTGATTTTAGGAATACATTTTTATTTAAAGAAATATGTACATGAAAATATTGAAATATAGATGCCAAGAAAAATAACATTTTATACTAACCTTATTTATGTGAAATTTAGAAATGACAATACAAATTAGAATTGACTATACACATTCAATCCAATTTGAATAGATAAGAGGAACCTGATTCAATTATTGCAAAATGATAATGCAACAAAGATCTTCTCACACATATATATGCCTATCGTCCCAAACTGGAAATACACTTTATTGAAAATGCTAGTTGTGAGTATAATTGGCAGGCCCTTCAACACCAATGCAGGTCACCTATCTTTTATCCAACCCAATTTGGAATCACAATCCCTCCAAATGTTAGCACTAGTCACTCTAACCAAACCACAATCCTTGGGAATTTAAATCCCTACTAACAAACTCCTGTGATTCTTAAGAATGTAATCTTAGATACCATGTATTAATCATTAAGGCTTCAATTATAATCATCTAACCCTTGGGTAGAGTTGCATATGTAAATTGAACACCAATCACCACCTATAGATGCAAAATGATAACTTCCAAACCCTATTCAAATCTTTGTGCAATAATGCATAATATTAAAAAAATTCCTTTAAACCACTTTACAAATTCAACCAATGGCTTTCAATTACCAAACTCCATAGGCACAACAAGAAGAGTAGGAGAGATGCAAATTGTTGTACAACAACAACAGTTTGCAATGCCACTCTAAACTAATTCTCAAAATTCACAAAACCCTTAACTAGTCAATCAAGCAAAGAAAATATAATATTCAAGATGTTTTTCTCTCCAAAAGACACCATATTTATTAAGATTTTATGTAACTTATCTTCACTAATACACTTAGACCTTACTTTATAATATAAAGTACAATTAATCTATAATATAAAGCACATTAATAATTACAAGTACATTTAATATTTATAAAGTCTCACTATAAATATGACTTCCAAAATAATCTCAATTGGATCCCAAGACTAAAAATAGGCAACCACCATTGCTAACACTACATTGCCAAAAATAGAAATTTGTCAAATGAGAATTATTAAAAATAGCAAGTCTAAAAATAGAAAATATGCAACAAAGACCCCCAAAACCAAATGTCAACTCACGAGGGTCACAATGATGAGCTAACAAACCCTGACTCCAAGAACCTACTAAATTGGGGACATTGCATCATTTAGATTCCAAACAATTCTAATTCCATCTGATGCACCAGTTGCTTCAAAAAAAGGACCATCCCACTTCTTCCAAGATGTCATGTGCTTGTCACCTTCCTCCTTGTCCCACTTGGTTTCTTGCAACAAAATTATGTCTGCTCTGCATTGGTCAATTTAACGGTTGATCAAGTGTCATTTTCTAGGGGCATTAATGCCCCTAGCATTCCATGTAAGGATATACTCATCATTCTTTAGTTTCCTTTGGTCTTTGGAAATGGCAATAATTACTAGTTTATCCACATTTGATCGTCAACCTCTCCTCTTTGGGACAGATAGTGACAGTTTTTTTTAAAATTTGAAAGAACTAGTTCAATACCTTATTCCATGGGGGAAAACACTCTATCATTATCTAATTCACCATCATTCTCCAATTCAATTTCCTCAACAACTCCCACTTCAGTCGCCTAACCATCTATTGACCCTTCATGTTGGCAATCATTTATGTTTTCCAAAACCCCAGATATTTTTGAGTGCACAAGGTTATCAATGGGTTCTTCATCCATATGTAGGCATGGCTCTTAGTTAGGAATTTCAAGGGGAATAGAGATAGTGATTTGTAAATTTGTTACTGCTGCATTTGAAATTGTGAAGGCCGCATCCTTTTCACTAGAGGGCTTTGGTGGATTATCACTTTCCTTGGTCAAAACATGCAATTCAACCTCCACACCTTCCACTTGGTCCTAATTGTTAAAGGTATTGACCTCCTCCCCTATGCCTTCTTCTTGTATGGGGGATTTGAGGGGTTTCCATGGCCTCCAAAATAACTCTTTGTTTCCACATGCCCCAACTTGTTTGCAACACAATCTGTTAGGGTAGCTGATTGGAAGGTGACATTTTGATGCAAATCCTAGCACAATTCCCATATGCTTCATATGTTATGATACTATCGTATCCTTTAAATTCCTCCAGACCTTTGGCAATATTTTTAAGTACTTCTCTATCCTAGTATTCAATTGGCAATTCATAAAGTTTGATTGATGCAGATTTCTTGGTGAATTTGAACTTCTGTGAATTGAAGTTCGGTTCTCACTTATCCATTAATAATGGATATCCATTCATTATTTGATTGTCCTACTGAATGATTCTATCAATATCCTTCTCTAAAGGTAGGTTCATTATAGGACATTTATTTGGTAGTTTGTGTAATTCAAAATTGACCTAGCATTTGAAGTGGAGCCAACTAGTTAACTTTTTTGATGCTATCAACCCTCTAGTCCATTTTAGAATCAAACTGGTTGTTATTTTGTGCTTGATTGCATAATTTTCTCTTGCCTAAGATTAAAGATGCATAGATAGATGATTTTTAACATCCACGAGGCTAAACATAGCCTATGCAACAACCTTCCAACTAAACCAAATTTAACAATTCAATTCTTTTTTTGTACAAGCTGATGATGAACCCACATAACTTCTCAACGTTCTCCTCACTAAAAAAGTTGTGCTAAGAGCTACCATATATAATATCTACAAATTTGAACTTGATATTCTTGTATGCCTCACATTCTAACACAAAGTATTGCTCAATTTCCATCTTTCTAGAGTTGCAAAGCGTGCAAAGTCTTTCTTCCCAAGACTCTTTTGGCCACTTCCATCACTCAGTTTCACATCATGGTTGATGAGAATGGGTTCTGAGTTTTGTGATAAGACTTTTAGCTCTCCAAGAAATGGTGGCCCCAATGTATACCTTTTGGAGTTGATCACATGTGAGGTTGAACTTACTGATATAATAGGTTTCTTTCCTTCCAAGTCTATTTCCCCAATTTCTCTTTTAGAATTTATCCATGAAAAAGATCTTTATTCCTTTATTATTTGTGGGACACATGCTGAAATGAATTTTTCATTTTCTAATCCACTTTATGTTTTTTTGCATCGATTTCTTTTTACATTTGCAAAAATATCAGTAAAGACCAGTTTAGGTCATCTACCTTCACACATTTTTTTAGTTCTTTTTAGATATCTAATGAGGTGAATCATAGCAATTTCCTCGATAGCTACAACCCCAACTTCACTTTACATAATATCATATGAAATGGTGTTTTTTTAATTTAAAACTTGTTTATGATCCAACACTTTTGAATCCCCTCAATTTGTTTTCACTGTAAGGATTAAGTGTTATTGGCCCATATTTCACAACCATAGAGAACATTAGGTAGCACAAGAAGCCCAAATAAATTTTGAGTAGCTTTCCAATCCCAAAGCTCTACCTTGCAACACTTATATTTTGTTGAAATCTATCCCAAGGTATTTATACTCTGCAAGTTCCTCAATAATACCACCCTCAAAATATAACTGATGCTAATGTAGTTTTCTATTTTTCAAAAAAAAAATTGACTTTATTCTTACTAATATTGACCTACATCCCTACCATTTTGTGAAAGTTCTCAAGAAAAAGTAAGTGATCTTGAAAATTACGAGAAGATTTGGAAACCAAAATGAGATCATCTACATAGAGGAGCAACATTAATAAAAATTCACTTAACTAGATACCCTCACCATTTTGCATGTCTAACCAGTCTTCAAGTTTGACAATACATAGCCCAAAAAGAGTAGGAGATAGTGGACAAATTTTTTTGACCCCTATATCACTCCTAAAGCACTATGAAATATCATCTGAAGTTCTGATTTTGACTTTCAACTCTTCATACATCCTATGAACAACAACTCTGAGATTCGTAAGGATCCCCAATTCTTCCATCTTAAGCCAGAATTTGTCCCTGGGGACAGTGTTAAAAGACCTTTTAAAGTCCACAAAGCAACCAAAAACATCATCCTTTCTCTCCCACACTTTTTCAATAATATGCCTCAGGGTGATATAGTGATTGATTTTTGAGTGTTTTGGCTTAAAATCAGCTTGTGCTTTTTCACATTTATGATTTTCTTTAGCCCATTTGGTGACTCTATTCTCTATCATGTTGCCAAAGAGTTTTGCAAATAGAGGGTTGATCATTATAGTCCTGTAGTTCAAGGGATTAGTGACATCACCACTCTTAAAAAGGGGTATAGCAAGGCTAATCATCCAGTCTTTAGGAAGCTAGTGTTGGTTGATATTATTTAAGGTTTCCATAATGTACGATACAAGGGTTTTCATGCCTCGCTTGATGTACCCTACTTGAAATTCAGCCAAGATTTTTGCCTTACCTATACCCAACTTCTTAATACCCATTTCAACCTCTTACAAAAATGAAAGGATCCTACATATTATTGACCAAGGGTGGCGAGTCCACCTCATCTTCTTTTTCATAAAGTTTCTTAGCATACTGAAACCATTGACTAGTTGTATTAGTATTTTCAATTTCTTTCTTTCTTAGCTATAATTGTTTCCAAAAATGTTTAGGGTTATTTTTACCAAGAAAAAATAGCTCTTCTCTTCTTATGAACGTAAAGTCTATTTTCTTCTTCTTTAGAATTTTCTTGTACACTTTAATGTCGAGACTTGTTTTATTAGACTCTCTTAGCTTTATCCTGGCTAGTTTGCACTCCTTATCAAACCATGCATTGGTTGGAAAACAATTTGTTTTAGATTTCCTTTGCTTTGATCTTTTGCACTTGGAAAGAGCCTTGTGAATGAGGTTAGATAATGCATGGAAATTTTCATTATGTATGTGCATTCCCTTGACCTTATATATTCCCTCAAGTATGGTTCTGAAGATGTCCCTATTCTCTGAAGTCAAAATAATTATGCCCTGTGAAGGTGGTTGTTGATGATTTCGTTATTTTTCCCCAAGCTGTATGTCATCTTCCCACAAAAAATTTATGTGCAGCAGTCTATGGTCTAATTTAAGATCCCATATATCCTCTCCAATCATAACTTCCTTGATTATTTCATTTAGATTGTGTGAGCATGTTGCATAATCAACCACACTTGCACCGTTGTAAGTATTGCAAGTGAACTTACTCGATTTTATCCATCTAGCCAAACCTTTAAAATAATTAAATTAAAAGTACAATAGAAGTTGATCATTTCTTCCCCAAAATGATTGTAGCCTTTAGCATCGTCTGATACTCCTTCCCTCTAGTGTTTACTCTTTTCTATGAACCAAATAGGATTATCATTTACTTTGTAGATGAAAATGATAGCTTGATCATTCATTGTTCTAGCATTAAAGTCTCCAACAAGAAAAACATCCCCCCACTACAAAAATACAATGACATCCTTCTTTAAAGTTTCATAAGGCTCTTTGTGATCTAAACCACACTTTTTTTATATTTTAGAAGCCTGTGGAGAAAAGTAACATGTTGCAATCCTAAGTAGACTATTCTTTTCTATGATTTTGAACCATATGAATTGTTTGTTAGTGTCTTATTTTTCTAATTGAATGACACTTCATTCCTTCTCCTTTACAAGAACCATTATGGCCCCATGACCCTTACCATTACTCATCACCTCATTCCATACTTCTAACTTGCAATAGCCTTTAAATAAAGAAGTCTTACATCCTCATGTTCATGTGTCTCCACAAGACAATGTCATTGCCTTCGGCAATCAGTCCCAAACTAGGCCCATGTCTTCAAGGGTAACCCATGCAATTCCAAAAAACTATACTTAAGGAGGCCCAAGCTAAACTTGTTTACTATTTTTTTTGATGTGGTATACTTAGAGTTGGGTTGCTATCCCTTGAAATAGTTGCTAATTCTAACTCATATTTTCCTAGTAAAGAGTTTTATGTTGAGTGTATGCTTCCCACATGTTGCTTTGAATTGCAAATGTGGCCATACTGAACAATAACCGCTTTTCCCTTGAACAACCATGCTCTTTTGCCTTCATTTCTAGTTGCTCTAATTTTTGCTACTTTTTCCCTTCTCTCTTTATATTTTTTCATAGTTAGATCCTCCTCTAAAAAGAAACAAGAAACTCTCAAGAGCTAGTTTTTGCTCAAAAGATTTGGTCTATCATGAATATCAAGCAAAGCCACTTTAATTAGCCTATGTCTCTTGTCAGATAATCTTAAAGGGAATACAAATATTTTCAAATAACTTACTTGGTGTATCCATGGTTGTCAATTGTTTATGAATTTCTAGTGATTTTTCCTTCCATTCTTTGCTAGTTTGATTGTCCAAGATGCTAGGATTTTAACCTGCCAATTTTCCAATGTGTTTATGTTTTGTCCACACTGTTGATCTCAGATTGGTTTTGACAAGTGAGTGTCAACAGACTTAAGTTATTTACTTAGTTCATGCCAAAAAAATTAGTACATGCCAAGCACAACATGTATATATTAGACCATGCCAATTCATAGTGAGTGTTGAGCCACTCATATGCCGAATCACTCAAGTGTCGAGCAGATAGACTATGTCGAGTGATTTAGGTGCTGAGTAAATAGTGGATGTCAAGCAATACAGATGACGAGTCACAACAAGGAGATTAGTGTATGTCAAGCATCAAAGACTTCAGATGCCAAGTGAGACAGTTTTGACATATTTGTTTGTAATGGCACAAACAACTATGTAAACCATTTTTGAGCTGACTTAAAGGTGAATTACGATATTTTGGAGATAAGGAAGAATCTCAAGTTGGATTCCCTATGCAATTAAATTCAACCAATCAAAAAATGGGAAGGATTAAGTGGCAAAATGAATGAATCTCAGCTATAGATTCATAACTGACCCTAAGTCACTAAAGTCTTCTTAAGGAGGACAAACCCTAAACTATCTAGCAAATGTGTAAGGAGTTGAAGGAGCAAAGAGAGTAGTTTGCATGCATAAATAGAGCATTCATGGTGGCTTAGAAGTTATGAAGTGGAACTACATTGCAGAATCAGTTAAAGCATAATAGAGGATAGAGAAAAGAATACAGCAAAGAGACATATGATCAAGAAGGATCAAGAAGACATTGTTTAGAGGTGATATGTTATCAAGAAATCAAATGCTCACCACAAGATCAATGCTGAGACATTCTAATAGGTGATTTCAGTCAAAATCTCTTAACAAATTAGTCCTAACAAGCTATATGAAATCCTTGAATAGGGTGCTTATTTAGTTGTGAGTTAAAGTCCTTTAGCAAGGCACACTTCTAACAGGGTGTTGAAATCCTCTAACAAGGTGAGACATAACAGTCTTTGTAAACCTTTAACAAGGCAGACCTTTCACAGGGTAGATCATGTCTCATGATCAAACATTGTAACCTTCATTGGATACACTTTATTATTGCAGTAGTGAAGATTTGTGGGTGTCATCCTCACCCCAATTTTACCTTCTCCCTTGAAGGGTTTCTAAGTAATCATATCTAGTGTCATATGCGTGTGATTGCTTATGTGTTTACCTTATTTAGATGTATATACTTTACATGTTATTTCAGTTTACTCATTGAATGTATGAGATGGATGTATGGTGAAAGTTTTATGAGTCCAAGTTTAAACTACTGATTCACCCCCCACCACCCCCCCCCCCCCCCCCCCCCCCCCTCTCAGAAGTTTACCTTTCCTGTTGTAATTTCAACAATTGGTATCAAAGTTTTGTTCTCTGAAAGAGAAGCTTTGTAGCTTTGAGGAAAGATTTTGAAATGGAAGTTTACAAGTTGGGAAAGACTATTAAGAATCAAGAGATTGAAACACATCTTATTCCACATCAACTGAATGAAGC
Organism: Cupressus sempervirens; assembly: GCA_028749045.1. Classification (NCBI taxonomy): domain Eukaryota; kingdom Viridiplantae; phylum Streptophyta; class Pinopsida; order Cupressales; family Cupressaceae; genus Cupressus; species Cupressus sempervirens. The sequence goes on from CM053785.1 coordinate 84,951,308, forward strand.
AAGAGAAAAACTAAAGAAATCCTTGAAGAGAAGAAAGGAAATTGCTATTATGAAGAATGACACACAATATAGAGAGATAGACACTACTAAGCTATTTGTAGATGGAGATTCAAATGAATTTGATGCAATAGTTGCAAATCTAATGGAAAAGAATAGAGCCCAAGCTGAGGAAATTAGAAATCTCAAGTTAGAGCAAGAATCACAAGCCATATTGCTATGTGAAGTGACTGAATAGAAGAAGAAAGTCATGGAAGACAAAGCTATGATTGAAGAAGACAAAAGAGTTTTGTCCAATAGACTGGAAGAGAAATCATCATAACTAACCAAGATTTCTAACATGCAATTGGATACTCTAAGTCAAATGAAGAATGCCAACTATCAGTTGAATGTCAAGGAAATTGAGATAACAACATTGAAACTGTAGAATGACCAATTACAGAGTGACCTAAAGAGGGAAAAGGAGTTTGCTAAAAGTTTTAACAAACCAAGTGAAGCCATCAAATGCTTTGAGCAACTAATGAGATCCCCTAGATCTAATAATGTCACATCAGGACTGAGATACACAAGTACTAAAGAAGGAGAATCATCCAAAAGTGCAGAAGAAAGGAACAAGAAGGTAAGAACTCCAAACCTACCTATCATAATTGTGGCAAGAAAGGACATATTGCTAATGTGTATAGGAGCAAGACTACAAATTAGAATGTTAATCATAAGAGCATGGTTCACTATCATAAGTGCAACAAGCATCAAGCACATGAATGCATAACCAAGACCATGCACACACAAAGTTTTGAAAGTTATTGCCACAACTATCAGAAGTATGGACATAGAGCTTTTGAGTGCAAATCCAAACCCATGTGGTCATCAAATAGGCAAACAAAGGTAAGGAACAATGGCAACTCTTATAACTGGGATTATAATACAAGATATAGCCAACATTATTGTCAAGAATATGGACATGTTCCCAAGAATTGTATTAGGACACACTTTAGTGGTAACTACAAAAGGTGGTTGAGTCAAACCACATGTTTTAGTTGTTTGAAGATTGGTCACATCAGTAGATATTGTCCAACAAAGTCAAAGGCACCAAGTTGTGAATTTGATAAAGGCAAAGGCAAGGAAAATGTTGAAAATGTCAAAGATAAAATGAATAAGACATGGAAGAAGAAAGATGATTGTAGCACATCAAATGGAGAAGGGATCACTTCACTCAATGGGTCAAGTGATCACACCTCATCAAACTAGGTAATCAAGAGGTATGTGGGACTGATATTTAAAGGTTATATCATACATCAGTTCCAAAAGTACTTAGCACTGAAAAGACCACATTAGCATGAATAAAGATGCAAGATGTTATTAGGAGTTCAAGATAAATCTTTAAGTTTTTCATGTTGTTGCCAAGCATGAAATATTTCCTATGTGTGCCGAGTAAAATGCTAGAAGATGCCAAGCTAATAGTCAGGTTAGTTGATGTTGAGCTCATAGTGGTTGTCGAGTGATGGAAATGTCAATGGATGTAGAGTGAGCCTAAAATTGGTTGATGTTGAGCTTACAGATGTGTAAGCACTTTGCATTTATTACAAGGTTTTCAAAGGGTATTTGATCAATTTTAGTTCATTTTTCATCATTTCAAATTTGAGAAAAAGTGAGCAAAGAAGAAGGTGATCTAGAAATCTATTCCAAGTAGTTGTAGAAGATTTTAGCAGTGATTCTACACCAATTCATCAGATTTCATAAGGTATTTATCAAGAGCCAAGCTACATAGTTTAAATTTTGTAAACCCTAGTTTCACATTATGGCATTAAGTTCGAAGAATGTAGAAGGAAAGGAAGTTTTGAATGTTCAGTTAGTGAGTAATGAGGTTAAGAAATCCATTTTCAAAGCTATTCCTGACATTTTTTATAAGCAAGACCCTTCTAGCGCATTATCCATGATTCTACCAAACATTTTAATGGTGCAAGATATTAGAAAATGCTATAACTGTAAAATTGGTAGCATTGGTGATATGGAGATTAGAGAAGCATATGGAAGACTCTGTGATAATGGTGTCTTGAAGGAAGAATTCAAAATCATTGAGAAGAAGGGATTGACATGAGCCCTAGATTTTCCAAATGTGTTCAAGATAGAATAGATTAGGATAGTGCTTAGCTGAATTCATGATGGTTCATTATGGCTAGACAATGGACCTATCAAGATTATTAAGAGAATAATCCATAAGGTTATTGGTTACCCAACACTAGATCGGCCTAAGACATTGAGAAGTGATTCAAAGGAGGTGATTGAGAAAAATATTGGAGTTGTATGGAACAAAAGAGACGTGACAATTGATAGAATCACTGATCCATTGATTGACTTTGTTGTAAGGGTAATATCACACAAGTTCTATCAATTTAGTAGATTAAACAGTGTGCCCTGTATAGCTGTGGATGTTGGTTATAAAATTGTTAACAAAGATCATACATATGATCCAGCAGAGCTACAATTGCAACAATTGATGGAGAACCTTGGAGCAATCAGAAAGACAAAGAGTGCATAGTGCAAATTTGGTTCTATATTGATTTGTATATTCTTTTATGTTTAAAATACATTCCCTTCATTTGGCACTGTGGGATGGAAAACAAATAGATCAGTGGCAGTATAGATTGGTGAGTACATTGAGTAGTTAGGAGAGAATTTTGAATCTTTGATGACAAGTTATTTTGAAGACTTCAAGAAGTCAATGAAGGAAAGATTGAGAATACCAATGTCACTAGTAGAGAAACACTAAGATGATGTATGTTTTCTAGTGGATGCTAATTATACTTTTGTTCAAGCTGCTACACCAAGGGTGAGATGGTTGAGACCCTTAGGTTATGAAATCAATGTGGATGAAGCCTCTACAGCTATAATAGCTTTACTTACAGAAGAGGTAGATAAAACTACAAAGATATTTGGAAACTATGAAATGGTAAAGTCCAAAATTACCATGGAATTGAAGATTGCCTCTTCCATGAAGAAAAAGGAGAAGATAGTGAAGAAACTGAAAGCGAAATTTGGAGAGGGTGTCAAGTAGGAGGAAGAAGAAGATGAAGAAGAGGAAGAAGACTCTCAAGCACAACCACCTCTTGCACTAACTCAGGGTATGGGTGAAGATTAGCCAGAAGAGGAGGGGACTAAAGTAGCTAAAGGTGCCAAGGAAGAAGAAATCGAGGAAGCACCTACTCTTGCCGAGCCAAAGAAGAGGAAGGACAAGACTCAATCAGTGACTAGGGCTAAGAAAATTCTTAAACCAAGCCAAGCCAAGCCCACTGCACCTACTACAAGGGCTAGTACACATGCAATAGCTCAAAAGGCTAAGGAAAAGAAAAAATCATTAGAGCAAGAAGGTCAAAAGTAGAAAAGGCCAAGAAGGAAGTATCTAGCACAAGTTGAGTCTGATGAAGAGAAAACAAAATTAGATGACAATAGCCAATTAAAGGTGGTGAGTCATAATCCTCTTTTAGACTTACAAAATTTATGTGAAAATGTTGAGAATAGTGTAGAATTATTAGGATTTAGTCATGTTGATTTTGACAATCTTGGTAAAGTGGAGAAAAATCAAGTGGAGGAGGCCATATATGCCATGATGGCTAAATTCAAGACTACTCCACTAGAACTTTCCAACTCAATGCCTAAGAGTCTAGTAAGAGTCTATATGATAGAGTTGAACAAAAATTGCAATATTGTTTGGACTTGGAGAGACAAACATCTCTAGCCCAAGTGATGCCTGAACTAACTAAGGCATAGATTTCTAAGGCTATGAAGAAGTATGCAGTTAGATTTGTACCTAAATATAGAGCCTTTAGCATTTTGCAAAATAATATTGAAGATGTAGTCAAGAAGACCACTCGGATGTGGAAAGTAACTTATGGGTTGACTACAACAAAGGAAGGTGAGGAAGAACCTATTGAAGTAAAGGATGATGAAGAAGATGATAAACATGATGACATTGTTGAGGGAGGAGAAAAAATGAAAATAGATGACAAAGCAACAGCTGAGGAAGAGTAGCCAAAAGAACAAAGTGTGCAAGACACATAATTGCCAAGTGTCGCTCCTCAATGTGTAATAGGTGAGTATACTAAAACAATCACTGTTAAGGATGTTTATGATGTCATAGCACAAAACATCAATCCCCTTACTGAGGAAGATCTCAAGAAGATATTAGATCAGTCTATACTGCACGCCAAACTTTGTGATAATCCTACACTAGCCAGTGTGAATGAACTACAAAAGACAGTAACTGATAATGCAAGGGAAAAGGTGAATCCACAAGAACCACCTTCTGTCATCCCTCCAGTCACTAATGTACAACCTTTGGTCCAAATACTAGCAGATACAATTACCAAGGTTGATATAGTAGAGAAGAGCACAGTGGAAACACAAGTTGGTACTATAGAATAGCAAGAAATAGGTCAGATAGACTTATCTGCACCTACTACACAAGATCAAGGTGCAAGTCAAGTCATTGTTGCAGAACAGGGCAAGCCTAAAGAGAGTGAGATGACACTAAAACTGAAGGAGTAAACTGTTATTCAAGCCCTTGTAACCTTACCAGTATCTGGCACTCCATCAAATCATACTCTTCGGAAGATGAGCACAGATGCTACTCCATTGCAGATCTTAGTGTTGAGCCCAAGTTCATCAAGGGTTGAAGAAGTAATACAATATGGAGATGTGTGCCTTGATGAAAAATTCATTTTTCCCAAGTATGATTATGATACAATGACTGTAGAACAAATGGGCATACTCCAACAAGCCCTAGCAAGGAAGAAGCATCAGGAAATTCTTAGAAGGGAGCATAGGCAGAAGTAGGTACTACAAGACATTAAAAAAATATTTTAGGTGCATTTAGTTTGCCAACTCCTGATGAGACCAAGCCACTAACAGAATAGTTGACAGACATTGTGGAGAAGGTCAGTAATGAAGACCAAGATACAAATGCTAAGTTAGTAGAATGGTCAAAAAAGAAATTGTAGAGAAAAGTGAATGAGAAAATATCAAGTGGCATAGCACTAACACAAGCTGCATTGGCAACTAAGGTTGAGGATGTGAAGAAGGTACTTGAGAACATATTCTCATTATACACTAAATTGTGCAATCAATCACTCTTCATCCAAGAGATCAGAAGTCACATTCTGAGTATGGAGACCCAAATTACTGCATCAAGTGCAAAACTACCAATGAATCCAGCTCAGAGTGAGAAGCACTTCAGGACATTGCTTCAAACCAAGAGTTAGTTAGCTATATTGATAGCAGATGAGGCCAACATAAGGGCCAAACTAACTAGCATCTAGGAAATTCTCACCCCCATATGGAAATTTTGCACAAGGAGTTAGGCTATGCCGAAACCTTAATGAAGAAAGACCCAAATCTTTCTACCTTAGATGGTCTACTCCACCTTGCTATCGAGCTAGTTATCCAAATCAAGTCATTGGATGTAGCATGTGAGAACTGGGATGTAGCTCTCAAGATGATATTGGATGTCCATAAATCTTTTCTGGACAAACACACTATAAGTGTATAACCCATTGACAAAAGTGTCAAAAAGGGGGAGAATTATTTTGGGGAAGAATGAGAGAATGGGGGAGACATAAGGAAAGTGAGAAATGGGGGAGAATAAGAAATAGGGAGAAGCATCAAAATATAAGAAGTATCAAATGAAAGAGTATCAACAATTCAGCATGAAGTCAAAGTGTATCAGCAGAGACACATTTACTCAGCAAGAGTACAGAATTTTGGTTACAGAACAGACATATTAACTCAGGGGAAGTTATCAATTTTGAGATATACAAGTTTATCACAAAATTTTGCAATTTTGAAGTTTTGTATATAAGTCGAGTTAGAGATATGTTATGCTCATGAGATTAAGAATATTAATGTATACTCAAGTGTTTTTGACACTCATGTCAAAGGGGGAGATTGTTGATCTCAGATTGGTTTTGAGAAGTGAGTATCAACACACTTAAGTTATTTACTTAGTTCATGCCAAACAAGTAGTACATGCCAAGCACAACATTTATATATTAGACCATGTCGAGTCATAGTAAGTGTCAAGCTAGTCATTTGCCGAGTCACTCAAGTGTCGAGCAAATAGACTATGCCGAGTGATTTAGGTGTTGAGTAAACAGTGGATGCCAACTAATATAGATGTTGAGTCACGGCAAAGAGATTAGTGTATGTCAAGCATCAGAGACTTTAGATGCCGAGTGAGACAGTTTTGACATATTTATTTGTAATGGCACAAACAACTATGTAAACTATTTTTGAGCCAACTTAAAGGTGAATTACGATATTTTGGAGATAAGGACGAATCTCAAGTTGGATTCCCTATGCAATTACATGTACCCAATTAGAAAATGGGAAGGATTAAGTAGAAAAATGGATGAATCTCAGCTGTAGATTCATACCTAACCCTAAGTCACTAAAGTCTTCTTAAGGAGGACAAACCCTAAACTATCTAGCGAATGTGTAAGGAATCATAGGAGCAAAGAGAGTAGTTTGCATGCGCAAACAGAGCATTCATGGTGGCTTAGAAGTTATGAAGTAAAACTACATTATAGAATCAGTTAGAGCAGAATAGAGGATAGAGAAAAGAATACAGCAAAGAGACATCTGATCAAGAAGGATCAAGAAGACATTGTTTAAAGGTGATATGTTATCAAGCAATCAAGTGCTAACCGTAGGATCAATGTTGAGACATTCTAACAAGTGATTTTAGTCAAAATATCTTAATAGAGTAGTCCTAACAAGCTATATGAAATCCTTTAACAGGGTGCTTACTTAGTTGTGATTTCAAGTCCTTTAGCAAGGCACACTTCTAACAGGGTGTTGAAATCCTCTAACAAGGTGAGACATAACAGTCTTTGTAAGCCTTTAACAAGGCAGACCTTTCACAGGGTAGATCATGTCTCATGATCAAACATTGTAACCTTCATTGGATACACTTTATTATTGCAGTAGTGAAGATTTGCGGGTGTCATCCTCACCCCAATTTTACCTTCTCCCTTGAAGGGTTTCTAAGTAATCATATCTAGTGTCATATGTGTGTGATTTCTTATGTGTTTACCTTATTTAGATGTATATACTTTACATGTTATTTCAGTTTACTCATTGAATGTATGAGATGGATGTATGGTGAAATTTTTATGGGTCCAAGTTTAAACTACTAATTCACCCCCCACCGACACTCTCAAAAGTTTATCTTTCCTATTGTAATTCCAACACACACTACTCATACCTTTTGAATTTTTGGCTTGCAAATGATTTGTGTTTCTTTTGGATATAGAGTTGAGCTAGTATTCCCTGTAATGAGGTTTCCATCTTGGTGGTGAGAGTAGTTCCCTATGATGAATTCCCTGTGATTTGTCAATCCATGTCCCATTTTTGAAAATCCATTGAGGGCACACACATGGATCTGAATATTTGTGAATATCATATGCATTCCACCCATTATTAATTCACCCCATGAATTCATTCATTGAAATTTCCCATTTGACTTCATCCCTCCATCTTTCTGACATATGTTGGTCATCCCATGGTGTGTTTACATTCATCCCTATGTGCATATCTCCATCATTCCTCAATCTATTGGCCTAGAACCTACCTTGCTTGTCTTTCGATAATCCATAGTCGGATCTATTTTTGCCCCTCTTCTTTTCTCCTTGGTGCACCGTCTTTGATGATTTAGTATCTTGATGGTTTGGATATCACATTCTCTTTATTTTTTAGGATATCAATTTTTGATGTTTACAATTTTTATATATAATAGGCTTATAGCTTTTTGTTATAGAAAAGGTTCATAGAAAAGAATTTTTTTAATATATTATAATCAAATAGTTGTAGTCTAGTATTTTACAATGTCAATTTTTTATGTTTATAAGTTATACTTAATAAATAACCAGACTTATAGCTTTTTGCTTTAAAAAGGGTAAAAATTTATACTTTGTAGAAAAGAAAAATCTTAATATATTATAATCAAATAGTTGTGGACTAGTATGTTTAAGTCTCATTATGATTTTGATTCATTCATGGCTATGAATCAATCAAGTTAATATTATATTTTATTGATGTTTTGTTTGTAATTATTTATTGGTTACATATGGTTGGATTACCTTTCATTAGATAATCAATTTCTAATTACATTATGTAATATTTTAATTTGTAATATATATACAAGTTGATGTGGGACAATATTTTTTTATGGCATGATCAAACTAATGAATATAAATTGCACATTCGAAATAAACTGAAATTATAATTGTTCTACTCTTGAGCTTGTTTCTTTATTAAAGATTTTAACATTTCCTTTTCATCTCACTATTAATTCTTATATTTCTACTCTAGAGCATACTTGGTTACTTAGTTTTGGGTGCATACCAAAGAGGAGGTAAAATATATAATAAAGATTTTTACTTAATTCTTTCACCTTCATGTTTTATGCTACTTTTGCATAATTAGGGTTGATATATATCATTATAAAACTAGATATATTTTATTATCATACCCAAGGGCACCTGTCAAGGAAGAAACTCTAAGGGCACCCTATTGCAATTCACTTTCCAACTCCTATGTAAGAGAACTATTGGTGGATCATAGATAACTCCAACCATAGATGAATGGAGGACCATATGGATGGAGAATCGTTGTCTTAAGGCACTCTACCATGCCTTCGTACTCCATATTTTCTATTATTTTAATTCATGTACAATGTAAGAGTTGCATAATGATGAAGATATAATCGCTTTATTCCAACCCTTACTTTATATATAAATAATGTTTGCATATACATACACATATTGGTATGTTTACATTTATGTTCGCATGGTGAATGCAAGATTCAAGTTACAGATCACAATATTATAAACACCATTTATATGGTAAACCCTAACCCTAGATTGTTTCAAAAATATGATTTTAGTGTGAATTCTAGGGCATCTCTCTTTTCCTCCAAGTGCAACAGTTGATTCAAATGCATATGCACTCTATCTTCTCCTTCCTTATATTCTTGCATGAATCGTAATGTTGGAATCCTCAATTGGATAGGAAAAACTGGATCTTGTCCATAGACCAAATGATATGGAGATGTCCCCAAAGAACTCTTTATTCTGATTCTATCCGCCCAAAGTGTGAATCTAAGCTGTGTATGCCAATCTCTAAGATTATTGTCTAATAACTTCGTCATTGCACTCAATAGATTTTTGTCTATTGACTCTGCCAATCCATTCCCTTGCGGATAGTGGCTTGATGAAAACTTCAGTGTAATCCCATAATCGAATGCCCAGTTTAAGAACTTCAAGAATCCAAATGCAGGTCCATTATCACATACAAATGCATGGGGACATCCAAACCTAGTAATGATATTTTCTTCAAGAAATTTGATAACGAACTTTGTTGTGCAATTTTTTAGTGATTGAGCCTCGGTCCATCTACTACAATAATTTGTAGCATTCAGGATATACTGGTGGTGTCTAAAAGATCACGGATTGATGGGACCAATGAAATCCAATCCCCATTCATCCCATTTTGTAAATGGCTTTACTTCAATAACAGGTTGTAGTGGCATAGTGGGATTTCTTTCACATGTCGCAACTATCTAACATGTGTGACAAATCTTCACATGTTCATAAGTGTCTTTAAACAATGTTGGCCAATAGTAACCTGCTCTCAATATTTGATGAACCATAGCCAAACCACTTCCATGACTAGTTCCATATTTACTGTGAAAATATTCAATAATGAGTCCAACCTCTTCCTTTCCAATGCATCTTAAATAAACCCCATCATGGTTCTTCCTATATAGAATAGATCCTTGAAGCATAAATGTTTTACCCTTCATTCTCAATGAACTCTTTTGCACAGAATTCAAGTGTGATGGAGACTTATGGTTTAGCAAGTAGTGAACGATATCATCATACCATTCATCTAGAGATACTTCTTCTAACACATATACTTGTTGTACTAACCCAGGACCAATTGTAGATAGGGTTTGAGCTAAAGCTTGTCCTCGTACCAACTTCATTGGTTGTATCTCCATGTCATATTCTTGAATGATTGCCATCCACTTTCCTCTTCTTTCTCCCAACTCATTCTGCATTAGCAAAATCTTCATTGTTGCATCAAGAACTATTGCATATACCTTTCTTCTTAGAATGAAATGTCGGAATTTATTTATTGCTTTTACCAAAGTGTAAGCTTGTTTTTCAACATTTGGGTATCTCAATTTTGCATCTTTCAAGGGTGAACTCATGAATGCAATAGGATGTTCATCTTGATCATCTACCTTCTCAGTGAGGATAATTGCATAGGTATGTTCTAAGGCAAAGAAATATATATAAAAAGGCTTGGTGTAATTTGGACTCAACAAAACAGGAGCATCCATGATTTCTTGCTTGATTTCCTCGAATGCCTTTCTTGTTGTAGGTGTCCAATCTATCTTTCTCCTTTCTTTAACATGCCATTCAATGGCCTTACTATCTCTACAAATCTAGTTATGAATTTCCTTATGAAGTTAATTTTCCAAAAGAATGACTTTAATTCTTTCTGACTAGTTGCAAATCCTATCTTTGATATTACCTTGATGTGCTCAGGATCGATTAAGATTCCTCATTCTGATATTATATGTCCTAACAAATTTCCCTCAATGATAGCAAACATGCACTTCTTTGGATTCAAGGAAATTCTAGATCTTCTACATCTTTGGAAGATTCTCTTCAAATCACTAATGTGGTCTTCCCTGCATCGAGAAAATAGCGTGAGATCATCCATGTATATGAAGATGCATTTCCTTAACAAGTCTCTGAAAGCATAATCCATGGCCCTTTAAAAAGTGGCTCCTGTGTTGATCAACCCAAAGGGCATTCTTCTATAAGAAAATGTACCCCATTTAGTTGTGAATGCAATCTTTAGTTTATCTTCTTCTTCTACCATCACTTGATTATATCCAGAATAACCATCTAAAAATGACATCATTTGAGAACCATTAACAACTTGTATCACTTCATCTAACGATGACACTAGATAATTATCTTTCTCTGAAGCTCTATCAAGATTTCTAAAATCCCCGCATAACCTTATCTCTCCATTCTTCTTTCTGACAAGAACAAGGTTGGCGACCCATGTTGAGTGTCAAATTGGGAATATAATTCTAGACAACAACTTCTTCACTTCTTGGTGTATTAGTGCTTCTAACAATGGATTTATTGGTCTCTACCTCTGTCTAAATAGCTTACTATTTGGCTTTAGTGGAATTTTGTGTGTGATGAGAGACATATCCTATGTCTTCAAATCTTCATATCCCACAGCAATCACATCAAAGAATTCCTTCATAAGCTTCAGTATTTCTTCCTTCTTTGTGGGTGTACAAACTTTCCCAATAAAAACATTCTTGATGTTTTCTCTCATTCCCAAATTTACCTTTTCACATTCCCCTCCTTTGGTACTTTGGTACTTGAGGGAACTTAATCTATCTATATCAACAAATGTCTCTAGTTCAATAATTCCTTTCAGAATGGTATTTGTCCTCAAATTCATAATATCATCGATTTCAAACCGAGCTTGTTGTTGTTCTCTATCATCTATGACTTGTGCTTCAAAGACCCTCGAGCTTGTTAGAAAATTGAGGATATGCTTATCATCTTCAAACACTTGAAAATTTGTGACATTGTCAGGAACTGATGGCATTAAAGTTAGCTCAACTATGAATTTCTTCACACAATCCATGGCTAATAGTTCTAATGAACTTGCAAATTGAGCCAAAGAGTGATGTAGTGCAAGGCATGAGAATCCCCAAAGGAGATGTCCTAGCCCCCAGCAAATAACCACACAGTGGAAACATAATAGAAATGCAAGATATAATACCAAATCACAACTCTTTATTCATAAAATAATTTTTACATGCAATGTCTCGAGTTGTAAGGCCTTCCCAGTTATGGCCAAATACAAAGCAATTACAATAATAGTTCTGCAAGATCCAACTCAAACACTAGCTAGTCCAGATCCACACTCTGGTACAAACCTCCAAGGAAGGTCAAATTGGTACTCACAAGCCCACCAAGTAATCTCCTTGTTTCTAAACCGCAACCACTATCCCTTCTCACAAACTTGCAACTCCACCACAATCTTGTTGTAAACTGCCTCACATTTGGCACTCTGTCCACAAACTTAGGAAAACTCGCTCTTTTGCTTCCTCCTCTCTCCAAGCTTCTACTAAGAAGAGATGGCACCTTGAAGCTTGATTACAAATGCTCATTAGCCTTGCTTAAATAGGCAATTACCACCCAAGACGTTACAAACACAACCGATGTGGAATAAAAGGTAAATGCAACTACCTTACAAAAAATATTTAATTCCCACCCAAAAACAACTAAGCACCACCATGTGGCCCAACAAATATTAAATGCATGATTTAAGGAAATGTCCACAAACTTCTAGAATTCCACCTACACACCTCAATAAATGGAATGACAACCATTTTTATTTATTTTTCTATTTACACCACCTATGCACCTTGAAAATAGAAATTCCTCTTTTCTCCTTTTTTTCTATTTTTTTATTTTTATTATTTTTTCTCTAATTTTCATCACTTTCTCTCTCCTCCAATTTGTTTCCCTCTCTCTTTATTTTCTAATGCAAGATGCTTTTGCATCAAAGAGTTTTTTATAGGATTTCTTGTTTGACTTATCCTTTTAATACTAAAAGCATCAAAGCTTTCGATTAGGTCCCAAACTCTATTGCGATGATGACCCAATATTTTATCATGACATGTATATTTCTTGCACGCTTGTCCAACCACTATGTCTGAATCTCCACGTACATATAGGATTTTGACACCCTTTTGCATAGCAAGGAGCAATCCAATAACCAAATGATTCATACTTAGCCACATTGTTAGTACATGGGAATTGCAATCTATGTGTTGCCAAATAAGTTTCTCCAATTGGGCTGATGAGTTCAACACCAACTCCACTACCTTTCTTTGCTTTGGATCCATTGAAGGATAGGATCCATACTTGATCATTTTCATATTCTATGGGTGGTTTTACCTTTGAATCCTTGGATTCTTTATGATGTTATTCTTGGCCTATTTCACCTTCCTAAATTCTTTCATGTTGTGTCTCTAAAACTCCCATATGGGATGAGTTCACTTTGGCCACATTTTTTGCTATCCACGCTTGTGGAACCATTTTGGATACTTGTGCAATTGCATCTTTGCACATGGTGCATGATATCTCAAAATGAAAATCATTTTGTATTCTGCACCAATTGGGTAATAAAAAATTCTGAATGGATGCATATTTTCCTAATTCAACTTCCTACTTAATGCTTTCTAGGACAAAAATCCTAAAATTCTCAAACATTCCTTCATTCAGTGATGGTTCTGAATCATCCATAACAAGTACCTTAGTGAAAGTTGGATTCACATTGGGACATCCCCTTGATTATAACCTTGCGACATTAGAGTCTCTCCTGTTTTGGGAACATATGATCCCAAAGTGGTTCCCATGAATAAGATCTCATTATGTTCGTTGTACTTAGTAATCAACAATCGGAGCCTTGGAGTGCTCTCTATCCTTATCTAATTGGGAATTCCTTCCATGGAAGCCACATGTGTGAAAATTTTATTGTAGTGTAGCCATTCAATTTCCTTGCCTAATCTCTACTCAGAAGCATGCCATATCCCTTAGGAATGTCCACAATGGATATATCAATACAGCTTTGAACACGTGGATCAAATGCTAATTGCATGTGAATATATTCAACTCTCCCATGACTGGGACCTATGTTTTATACAATTGTGTAACCTTCTTATTAGTCTAAAGTGGAACCAATCCCAACCTTCTACATATGTCCAAAGGCATTACATTGCTTGATGCACCAGAGTCAATTAAACAATTATGTAACATTTTCCCAAAAATTCTAATAGATACTAGGAAAGGTGTAGGTTCCTCCTTCCCTTGATTAAAAATCACTAGCTTCTGCACTTTCGAATCAAATGAATCATTGTTATGTACAAAATTTCTCTCATTTTGTGTTGTCACAGAATTTTCCACTATAGGAGAATTATCTCTAATCATTTCTTGTGGTGGACCATTTTAGGATATCTATCCATTTGATGTAACCTATTGATCATCTCGAAAGTTTTGTACCATTCCAATGAAACTTGAAGGATTTTGAGGAATCTCAGATGCATCTGGAAATACATCCTCTGCTACATTGGTTTTTTGTGCAAAATTATATTATTGGACATTGGATGCCCATCTTGGAAAATGTGATACATTTTGAGAAACAATATTTGTGGAGGTGTCATTTAAACTTCCCAACAATGTATCTCTAATTTCTAAAATTTCATCAATTCATATAATGGAAGACTCACTTTGATTTTCTTGAATTCCTCTAGTATATAAGAACTCAATCTCTTCAATTCCTCTCCTAAAGGACTTTCATTCTATTTTTGTCCTAGATTTTCATATTGCCCTTGTTCTCCTTATTGAGTAGAGGATTGAAGATTATTTTTCCCCTTCTCACTTTGTGAAGAATTCATCATGGAAGATTGGCCTCTATCTCCTTGAGAGTTGGTGAGTTGTCGATACTCTGGTGAATCTCTAAGAGGACCAAGATTATTGTTTGCATTGGGATGTGGAGGCGTTGAAAAGTTATTTGGAGGGACTAATGATGCCAATGGCTCATGGTTCCTATAATTCCTTTGATATGTCTTTATCGAAGTATTAGTAGATGTTTGTTGAAAAGCTTACACTTCACTTGTATCTTCCACCAAGACACTATTGTACAAAGGAGGGAACAAAAAGCCATCCTTATGTAGTGTTTCATTTGGGGACACTGGTGGAGGTTGATTTTCTAGTGGAACTTGATAATGTGGCATCTCCACTAGATTGTTTGTTGAAGTAGATGGAAACTTCTACTTAGCTTGTATTGGCATTTAATCTTGAGAATTGGGAGGAGGAAATTTAAAATCGTCAAAAACCAATGCTTGGTCATATCTTGGTGCAGGCACTATCTCATATCCCTTAGGAGGAGGATTCTCAGATGTGGTAGTGTTCCTCACTTCTCCCTTGAAAATATCTATTGCTCTTTGAAATTTCTTAAACTATAATTCAAAATGTTGATTTGTCTCATGTAATCTACACCATCTAGATAGTGTGGCTTCTACTAAGAAAACTTTATCAGCTAGTCGATTCTCAGATGGAGGGTTGTCCAATGGTGACGATATGCTTCCATTATTTGGCTTAGTGTTCTATGATCCTCTTTGATGACCTTGGTTATTATTATGATATCCAAAATTATTTTCTTGATGACCTTGGTTATTGCTTCTATATCCTTGATTACCTTCATTAAATCCTTGATTGTGTCCTTGATTACTATCATGATGTGGAGGGGGATTTCCTTGATAACCTCGGTTACTACCTTGATATGGTTGATAATTCCTCTGTGTATTTTGCAACTAATTATTCTAATTTTTGAGGTAAGTGACTTCAGTGGATAACTTTTTCACTTGTTCAATCATATCTTTCATCTCATATTTTCCCTCTTGGGTCCTTGTAGAAGGTGTCATGTTCTGAAGATAAATTGGTTGTGTGGCCATTGCCTATAACATAGGCGCTCCAGCTGGTTCGGAGGGGTAGGGACTGGATTGATAGTCGGAGCATAATTCAAAGCTCCTTGATTTAATGTATTTTCCTTTCCAAAATAGTTGGGTATTCCATTCGTAGTTGTAGGTGATTGTAAACTTTCTCTGCCTCAGCATATGCTTGAATCAAACTTGTAGGAGTCAAATGAGTTTTTGAACAAACATAGATGTGAAACAATCCAGGGTTTCATAGTAGATAGGTCATGTTGCATCATCTCCTATACGATATGGATTGCACAATCTTGAATAAGCCTTCTGAAATTGATTATTGAAAGCATTGATTAGTTTACGTTCTTGTCTCCTTATCTCGATAAACTACCTATATAATTCAGCAGGGGCAATAGGCAATCTGAACTTCCTTAAGAATGCATCCTTCAATTGTTGCCAAGTTTGTATTGAATTTGAGGGTAGATTGATACACCAGTAAAATGCTTCCTCACCCAACAAATAAGGGAATAGTCTGCGAGCAACATCCTCATCTTGCACATTTCTATTCTGGAGGAAATCTCAAAAATCTTAATGTGCTCATCAGCAATGCGGCTCACATCATTCACAAATAATTTAGAACAAAAGTGTTCAGGATTCTTTGGCATATTATTGTAGGCGGAAAATGTTGCAAGGGGTGATGCATTCTACGGACATCGTTGATGGGTCATTGCTAGAACTTGTTGTTGGATAGTTATAGTTGCAACAAATTATATAAATATTTGCACAAATAATTGTTGAATTTGTGTAGCTCCTGGTCGAACTCCTACTTGGATTGATCCTTGTGCTTGATATTGAGGTGGTGGAGTTTGGATTATCCTTGTGAGATCGACTACACTTGGTGAATTCTAACTAGTGGATGCTTCTTTGTTTCCTCGCCTAGCCTTTGGATCAAAATTCAACTCATGCAGTTCGTGCACTCTCGGAGTGAATCTCAGGGATCTTTGTTGTACCTCAGGTGGGGATGAATCAATGTGCTCCAATATGTGAAACTTCTATAAAATCTTTCAGTTAGGCCCTCCTCCTAGCGTTAGTTTCTGTTAATGTGTGTTTTATGACCCACCAAACAGTAGAACAAAATATTGAAATATCTTATCCTCTCTTGAATAAAGTCTCGTGTATGCTAAAATTTCTAGAAGATCATACAATGACTTCAAGGTTCCTTTGATGTCAGGACTTGACTATGGATAACATCGGTGGTCGATGTGATTTTTGGATGATCACAAGGGGGCTCACGTGTTTATTTAGATTCATTTCAACCCATACTGGATATGGGAGCTATCTTAAGGTTTTGCAATGAAGTGCCTTTTGGATTTTTCACAAAATATGCAGGAATTAAATAAGATAGGGTTCAAAAATTCTATTCTAATCCTAAAGGTAGTGATGATAATAAATGGTACTCTGGTGGACAAATTCCTCAATTTACCGAGCTCCACTTTACCAAGTTTTACTAAAACTACGCATGAACTAGTGCAATCTTCAAGGGTTATGCCAAAGATTTTCCTGGTACCACCACATACACCATCATTAAGAACAATGTATACAAATGATAGAAGTTAAACATATGCATAAAAGGGGTTCAACCTAACTTTGCACAATGAATTAGAATCACTAAAATGTCAAAAGTATGAACCAAAGGAAATCATCAATACACCATCATATTCTTCATTGTAATCACCACACATTAACTAGGATAAACTTAATCTAATTGAGGGAATTTAAGAGAAAAAGCAAGCACTAAGACACATCAAGTATTCACCAAGATTCAATGAAAACTTTATTATCTCAGTAGCTCATAGCAACAATCTCAAAAAAATCCCCCTTACAAATGAGAAATGAGGCCTTTATATAGGTCCTCGATTGCAATGGGTGGCCCAGATGATTACAATAACTGATGGCCAAGGTCATGTCACATCAACCCTAATAAGGGTTAGGGCAAAAAAACACAATCTTCATTAATGCAACAAGGAATCCACTACTGTAGTGGGTAATAAATGCCCACTATGCATGCTAGTTTAGGAAGGGAGTGGGGTACAATAAATGACCACTAAGAACACCCACTATGCATTAAATGCATCTATCCTTGATTCCTCGCTTGAAGGCATGTAATTGATCCAACATTGCTTCCAACTCCTTTGTACTAATGCTTGGTGTAGATTATTGCTTGAATTCTAGAACTGCAATTGCTCTTTCTACTTTTCCCAACCTTTCCTCCCAATCTGGTAGCAAGTCCTGAGTAGTGTGCATCGTATTCAAGAAGATGGAGAAGTTCTCAAAATCATCTCTTTCATAGACATTTAGTCAAAAGAATTCCTCTAACTTGAATTTTAGCTTATCAGTTGTCATTTCTTCTTCCACCAATCCCTGTACTAACAAGAATGCAACTACATTGGGTATCCCCTGTTTGATGTTGTCAACAATCTTCTTCCATTGAGTGGATTCCTTAGTGAAGCTCTCAAACATTTTCGTAGTTATGATCACTGTGTTGTACCATTGAAGAAAATCATAGACATTCCCCTCACTAATAACTTGACCATCAATCAATGCTTGCTTTAGGGTCTTCATCAGATTCTGAATGTCTGCAATCACTTCATCTTGGTGAATATGTTCATCCTCCCATGATTCCTCCATGCATTGGATCCTAGAGAGTGCAACTAATGTCTTACTTTGCACTTCCACTAATTCTTCTGCATGTTTGAAGGCTTCCTCCTAAATTCCTTCAACCTAAACCTTTGCACCTTGAGCACTTTGCTTGATCATATCAATGTTATCTAGCACTTTAGTGGAAACACCTGTCGAAGGGATGAATGATGGACCTTCCTCTCTTACTAGGTGAGGCAATCCATTGATGTATTGAAATAAGACCCTAATTTATCTTTTTTGTTTCTCGTACCCTTCTTCCACCTTCTTTAGTCTAACCTTCAAAGCCTATGTAGAGTCATCAAATTCTTCTAGTATTTGATCCCAGGAGGCACGACCAAGATTTATTTCCGTAACATGGTATTCATCTAAAGCAATCTAATTTTTTCTCTTGTCAATCGTAGAAGTCACAATCTGCAAGATTCTGGACCTTGATTCTCCTCTAACAACTTTAGTATATCTTCTTTCTTTCCCTTGCTCTTCTAATCGGTTTTCTTAGTCCAAAATTTCCTATAATTCAATTGCTAGATCAACCTCCTTTTGTTGACTCATCTGAATTCGTTGCCTCAACCATTCTGGAATGGGTATACTTTGGTCCCCTGGAATCACCAATTGTTCTTTCCTTTGGAATGCTCGAATGTTGATCTCCTCTTAACCTCTTGGACTATCCACCGTTACTTCAAGAACTACTGCTTCAACATTTGGAAGATGTATTGCTACTGTAGGAGCCTCTTCCTCTAGTAGACCATATCCAAAGTTCAGCATTTCTCACTCTAAGATTGTTGTGAGACTTTCCTGTGTAGTGATATCTTGATCTCTCCCTCTTTCTTGCATGGATTTTTCATAGGCATTTATACTTAATCTATCATGTACTAGCATATCCAAATTTTCTTCTTGCTCAAATCTCCTTATGCTTGTCTCTACCTCCTGCCTTTCAAATGTTTCTATCTCTTGAACACTAGGAGTGTGACTCGGAGAAGAGGGAGCATTTCCATGTTTTTGCTTCTTATTTTGAGGCTCTTGGATGACTTCCTTAATCCTAGGATGCTTTTCTCGACATACCTCTTTCCCTTTCTTGGTTCCTACATCCTCCAATGGAGTTCCTCTTTCTTCAACAATCCCTTCAGATATGTGTCCTAATCTTTCATCCCTAAGTGGTTGGTGACCAAGCAACCTATATGTGAATCCATTGGCTGGTGCAACTAATTTTTCAAGCTTACGCTCAATCCACCACTTTATAAAATCCAAGACTGGCTTTGAAAGAGCTTCCAGATCTGTAACCTCTTCCCTTTTCCAATCATATGGTTGAGCTATCATTTCTAGATTGAATCCTTTTCACATCACATTTGGATCCTCCTCCATTTGATCAGGAACCCTAAATATGTTGCATGTTTTGATAATGCTCAACGGTCATCTTGAATGCATCTTCTTTCTAATCTCATTCTCATCTACAACATTTGCCCAAAAGTCTTCAAGGTGAACTTTGTGTTGATACTTTGATCCTGCTACTGATGTGATATTGTTGTAGGGATCAAAATTAGTCCATTTTGGATAAAGTGGAAGATAGAAGAAGTGGAGCTCATCTAATGATCTCTCTGCAGCCTTTAGACATTAGCGTACCTCAGTTTTCCCTTCTCCTATGGAAATTGGGAACTGCAATCCCAACTTCTTCTTCCCTTTCTAGGTCTTGTATAGGCAATCCCAACTAAATGAACCAGGCATCCTAATCTTCGACCAACTTCATCATGCCAACTGAAAATCGCATAAGTAGCCTCTTTTGTAGTGTTCTCACTATGTGCATGGTAAAGTTATCATTAACTCTTATGTAATCATCCTTTGAATATAAATGCAATTGTGAGTAGCATTCATGAACTTTGAGGTGTTGGGTTCCACTTCCAATCAGTCCTTTGCATCATAATCCATCATAATTCATCGTCTATGCTAGCATGTAGATGACATAAGAGCTCATCTAAAATTTCCTTGTATGCTCTAGATTCATCAACTATTCATTTAGGTTGTCACTTATGAGCCCAACCCAATCTATCTTGGCACCTTGTTCTGTCACCTGCTCAACAAAGTACCACATCAAAGATTCAAATCTATAAGAATGAGGCATGTCAAATATGTGACTCAACATCATTATCATATCGTTGTACTCCCTCTGCAAGTCAATCCATACTATCTCCTTCGGAATCTTGGAATGGTGTGATCTATTCTTTTTCAACCATCCTTTGTTGATTATTTTCTCACAGAAATGGACTCCAAAGGTGTAGATTCTAAGTGCATGCTCATTTTTTCGTGACCATCCTTGGGTGAGAAGGAATCCCAAACACTTTAGAAATGGATGTTGGAGAAAAGTCTACCAAAATATTCCGTTTAGAACACCTGATGATTCTATCCCTAGGACAGTAGTGTTCGGTGCATTCCATGATCAACTCTAGATGGTGAAAGGAAGGAGGGAAACCAGTTGCAGCAACAATTCCACTTCTCACAATTCTTGTAGCTAGGTGTGTTGGATGATGGTCATTGTATCCAAACATTCTCCAATTAAACTCTTTCAAATCAAGGTCGTTGAGGCTTGTATCTCCGATTTCTGCCCACTTCGACATAATTTTGGATTCAAGATAGAATCCTCTCCTTTCATTATTTATCAATTGTCTGTGTGTTTCTCCTGTTCCCCTGAGTTCTGTCATTCCTCCTTCCTGCAAAATAGAAGATGCCCATACGTAAGAATATGTGGAAAGCATAAAAAACAGATACAATTTGTCCAAAAGACAAAGATTTTGGATTTTTGTCAAAATTTCCATATTCCTCCCCATGATTCACTTTTCAATATTTTCACAAGAAACGTGCAATTTTCCACAACTCACTAAAAAAGTTCCTTTTCTGATAAAATTCAAGATCCTTTATCGCTAATTCCTAGAAAACTCCTCAATGATTTCAAAAATTTCTCCAAAAATCTTATTTCCAAGCTCTTTGAATTTCACTCATATTCTCACTTTGCTCTTCAAGTTTTTGTGTGAGAAGGAATGAATGAAAGGGTTTCTTATATAAATTGTCCTTCAAAAAAGTTGCCTTCAAAGCTATAGGCTAAAATTAGGCAATTACTTTACTTAACCACCAAGATTTTCATTTTTTTGTGGCACTTGTCGCTTTTTCTGCGTGTTTTCAAAAGGTTGTCAGTATTGATGCTTTTAACTTCAGGGTGAAGCTGTGTCTTCATTTATCCCATTTTTATTTTTATTTTTATTTTTAATTAATTAAATATTAATTAAAGTCAATATTTAATTAATTTTCATGCTTTAATGCAAAAAAACAAATTTCTTTCTAATTTTTTATCCAATATTTCTTTTTTGGATTATCCTTTGAAATAGCCAAATTAAATGTAAATAATAATTAAATCTCCTTGAAAGAAAATCTTTTTTTTTAATTCCAACTTTTCCATTTATGAAGAATTTTCCACTCTTTTGCTTTTTCGATTTCGATTGATTTCTTTTCTAATTTTTTAATTTTGAGATTTTTCTCAAATTTCCCAAATATTTCAACTTTTCATGATTTTTCACACTTTTGGGATTTTTGGCGTGACTTTGGATTTTCATCCTCAAGAATTTTTTAATTTTCCCCAAATTTCTAAATTTTAAAACTTTTATCATTTGGATTCCAATTTTTTTTTGCCCTTTGAAATTTTTAGGATGTCTTAAATTTTCATGTTTTCAAAGTTTTCATGATTTTATAGAAAATTTAACTTTTTCAACTTCTCCGAAACTTGGATGATTTTTGGAATTTTTTAAGTTTTCCAATTTTTCCAATTCTTGGGATTTCTCCACAATTTTTGAATTTTCAGAATTTTCAAATTTCTCTGGATTTCTCCAAAACTTTTCTCATTTGAATTCCGAAATTTCTTGCCCCTTGGGATTTTTTAGGATGTTTTGGATTTTCTATTTTTTTTTATTGTCCAAGATTGCCCCCAAAAATTAATAAAAATTAAAAATTGGATTTTTCAAATTTCAACCTTTTGAATTTTCTTAGATTTGGTAGAAATGTGCTCCAACATTATGGGAGAGTGGAGGGTTTTAGGGAAATCATGGATTTTCATCCAAAAGAAGAAAATTCCACATAAAGGACAAAACAAATGCATTGCGAAGGGAACTCGATGAGGATTTGAGTTTGTCCAGGATTCTATTCCATATGACAAAATCCACAACCTTACAAAAATTGTCCTGCATAATGTGTGGAGAGCGGGATTTTCAAAGCTCTAATGGATTTTATCCATGTCAAAAAAAAATCCTCCACTATGTCCAAAGTGCGCTCCGAGAAAGGTGGACATCACAGTTTTAAGGCAATTAGGGATTCTTCATCCACAGGAGACATTCCATGATGGTATGGAAAACCCGCTCCAAGTTATGTGGAGAGCACATTTTTTAGGGCGTGGGAAATTTTAGACTTTTTGACTTTCCTTGAGGCGCATTGAAATGTGCTCTGCCTTGATCCGGAATCCATGTTGCTAAGTCTTCCATTGACTGCAAATAGAACACATAGACCACTAAATGCGGGTGGGGAAGGCTCCACATGTTGACATTTGGCTATATATAGTGATGTAATTGTTGTCATTAATGGCAACACATGATGTACATACTTGTAGAAAACCTCAGAAATAAAGATACTTAGCTTTTGGTACTCAAAAAATTGTCCAAGTATGAAATTGGTTTATAGCAGTACATTATTTTATATCTAAAATGTTTCTGACATCATATTATGACTAGCGAAGATAGATGAAGATAGTATACATGTTGATGATTATGTGTATAACCTCAGACATCAGTATGGAAAAGAGATATTCATGATTTACCAGTGAAACAGAACATCAAAATTAAAGGTAAAGGAATTATTTTGTTTACAAAATAATTACTTGACCAATTAGGGCCAACATCCTAGATGTTTACTCTAAGTTGGAAAAGTATATTGTGGTCCTAGCCGACCTAGCAACAATTTGTGAAAAGACATGATATTTATACAAAGGATATCTTGTGAGATTTAGAGTGCAATTGTAATATGAAAAGTGATATGCAAACTTTTTGTGAAGCAATATATGCGAAGTCTTTGAGAACCTGATTTTGTGATCCGGGATCAAGCTGAGGTCAAAGATCAGCCTAGAAGAAGTTACAGCGTCTATACATCTGTATTTGAGGAACTTAAAGTTCAGTACATGTTTGGGTAGTGAGCTCTTCTTGTAACTAGAAGTGCATGTTTGGGCAGTGAGCTCTTCTTGCATCCACTGTACTACAACTCCTAACAGGGTTGGAATCTCCTAACAGGGATTCAAAGTCTCCTAATAGGGACTCTTTATACTAAATTTTCTCATTGACTCCTAATAGGGTCCATCCTCTAACAAGGAACATATATATCAGTACATCATCTAGTTGGTATCATCCCCACTGGGGTTTTCCCTTGGTCAGGGTTTCCCTAGTTAACAAAATATGGTGTTATGAGTTCTCTTTATTCATGGTTATTATTACTATTCAGCATTACTTGTTTGCTTTCTTATGCATGGTTCAAAGTAATTAATAATATCCAATTGGTGACAAAAGTTTGTAGAATACTTATTCACCCCCCCCCCCCCCCCCCCATCTCAGTATTCCCTATTTCTAACACCACAGTAGACCATTTACAAAGAGAGAGGGGTCCCAGGCATCTATGGTGGGTGACAAAATGTCACAACAGATCATATAACATGACATGCAATATAGCCTAATGTCTCCCGCTCCTTCTGCTCTCAATGCTCTTGCGTTTGAATTTCCTGCTCCCGCCTCTTGTCCTGCGGCTGATGGGGTTGCATGTATGTTTGCTGGCAGTGGTGGGAGAGCTTTGTCCATTGCTGTTGCCGACTCCTCATTTGTAGCGTCCATTTCTGGCAGGGCTAGGATCTGCTCGCCCGCTTTTGGCGCCCATTCTTCTCCTTTTGCTCCCTCTTCATTAGGTGCTCGTCCTAGTTCTGTAGGGTCTCTTGGTTCTGGGGGAAGGACTTTTGCAGATGTCGTTGCCTTTGAAGCTGGATTGCATGGGGCTTTCCCTCATGCCTATTCTTCTAGGCCTTCTCGTCGTGATGTGTCCCCTGTAAGTGTCTCAAATCCTATTAGGGTTTCTTTAGACCTAAAAACAGTTGAAGATATCTTCCATACAGCAAAAGAGCTCTCCTCTTTTGCTGCTATTTTTTGCTTTTGGGGTTTTTGGCCCTCTCTTGTTGATCTTCATGCCTGGATCTCCATGCATTGGGAACCAATTATAGACAATAATGTCCACATCTTTTTGAATGCAAAAGGATTCTTTATAGCCAAGTTTGAAAGTGTTAAAGACATGAAGACTATTATGTGTGATAACAGTTTTTCATGGCACGACAGATATCCACTTATGGCTAAACTGTGGCATATGGATTTTAATCCACTTACAGAATCCCTTAACAGGTTCCCTATTTGGGCCCGACTTCTAAATCTCCCGATGCATCTATGGCAAGATTTTGTTTTTGAAACTATTGGGAATGCTATTGGTGATTTTTTATATGTGGATTCTGACACTTCGGATATTTTCCATTCGACGTGTGCACAAATTCTTGTGGAGTTGGATGTTTCTAAGGGCCTTCCTGAGGAGATTTGATTGGATTCTGCGAGGGGTTCCTGGACTCAAATGTTGGATTTTGAAGGTATCCCTTTTCGTTGCAGAAAATGTCACATCACAAGTCATATTGTTGTTCATTGTGGTGCTAAAAAGTCCAAATCAAGGCGACCACCTTCTTGGTGATCAGGGGCCTCTTTTGAGCACTATACGATGCATAAATCTTCGATTGTGCGCCTAGAACCTGTGGATGATTCTCCCCCTAATGATGCTTCTGGCAATCATTTGGTGCCTGTGGTAGAGGAAGATGTTCGGACTTCAGGTTTGGATCTTATTCCCACTCTAGCTCCTACCCCTGTATTGGATGCTCCTTCTGGGGGCCAATCGTCTTCTGGCTCTCCTAAGGAGATTGTTGTGGCTTCTACTTCCCCTGGGTTCCACCATTCCATTTCTTCTGGGGTTTGGGTTGCTGAGGCTGCAAAGGTGGAGGATGGTTGGATTGCGGTAAAAAGAAAGAAAACTAAGCCTTTTGCTCCCCCTTTAGATATGAACCTTCAGTCGCGCAAGGAAGGCACTAAATTAAAAGGAAAATCGTAAGTTCCCTTGTTGTCACTGGCTTTTTCGGTGAGGTGCTGGCTAATGTGCAAGTGTGCTGGTTGTGGTACTGGTGTGTTGGTTGCTGGCTTTTGCTTGCCAGTTTGTTTGGTCTCTAGGTTCCATGTCCCTGTAAAATCTGGTTGCTCTTTCTAGACTTATCTTTTAGTTCCAGGGCCTTGTAAAACCTAGTTTTGGTTTTTTAATTGGTTTCAGGTCCTAGTAAAACCTGGTAGTGCTTCATGGTTTATCTTTTTCTTTTATGTAAAGGGTTTCGGGGTCCCTTCAAAACTTGTTTTTACCTTAATCTAAAAAAAACATGACATGTAATATTGATATTAAGAACTCTACACACATTTAAATCCATAAGCATTTGTGCTAACCTATGTCTTTTTATAAAACATCAACTGAAAGGGAGTTGAATGACCGAACCATCACCAAACTTGCATATGAAAAACATAATGACCTTTAATGCAGGCATTTGTATGCGTATGAAAAAAAGACCTAATTTACTATTTAAAATGGCCACCCAATATTTCTCCCACTAGTGATGGGTGAAAATTAAATTTTTGGGTAGATATTGTTATTTTATTATTTAGATTGTTGGCTACTATTTGTCCTACTTGCAAGTCTGGTAGTTAGGCCACATAATGGTTTTTTAGGTTAAAATTCCACCTACATGTTCCCACAGCTAACATAGGGGTGACAACTATTACATTGGAAAAAAGAGTTTAATTAGTATAATGGATAATTTGTATTTGTTATTTAAGCAAATAGTAAAATATATATTAATATTTTACAATCTAAGCCAGGTAGGGGAAAAATCATTTAGGATTTGTTATTACTATATGAATCTTCAGCCAAATTTTATTGCTTTGGGTTTTCTTAGTTGGAAAATTTATTATTTTAAAAAACTAGTCTTTTAACATTTTATATGAGTTGTATTGTTTAAAGTTTAGGAGGAGAAAACTTTCTTCTTCGATCAAATTTGTTAGGGAAAGAGAACATTTATGAATAGGCTTATTTTTGTGCAAGTTTATTCCATGAGGAGAAGAAATATTATTGGCTTTACCAGGATATCTTGTTATTGTTGTTATTATTAATACTATGTGATGGGTTGTCAGCCTTTACTTTGAAATCTTCCAACACCACAAATTTGAATAAAACCTTATTACTTTATAGACATTTTTCAATCCCCAATGGAGGGATTTTGACACCTTCCTCTCTAGTAAGATCAATCCCTCTCTTATATGCCCTAGTTACACATGGAAATATATTATCTTACTCCAGGATTATGTTCTTTAGGCATATGATTTATAAATGCATAATATCTCACCATTTAACCTAATACAACTATCATTTCAATATATATATTCTAGAGGGTAATGGACATAACTGCACCACATGATAAAAGTCCTACATAAAGGCATAATTGCATGATAGATGACTTACCATTTGCATGTTGTTGGAACTTCCGTTGTTACCCCTAGGACTTTGGTGAAGCTTCAAATTGCAATTGCAGATATAATATATAGACTCGCCACAAAAATCACAAATATCAATTGTTGCCGCCAAGAAAAACTTACGCAAAATGGTATCATGCACCACAGAAAAAATAGTTGAGGGATTTAATGCAACATTGAATTTAGATGATACAGACATCTCCACACTATCAATTTGGACATACAACACTCTGACTTGACTTGATGCAGCAGGTAGGCATACTCTACTCTAATTTGACTTTACTCGTACAAGGTACTAACAGCACGGAATTACAAGGCTCAAAGGCATAGTTGGATGGGCATCGAATGATATGGCTGGAGAGCCATTGCCACAATGTTTAGCCATATGGGAAAATGGCATTGGATGGTTAGCCATAAAAACTTGAAATGTACTCTCTTCCGCAATTGATAGTTTATACTTCTACATTTATTTTTGTTCAATGACATCATTTCACCTCACAAATGATGTCACAGCAATGTTCATATTTGAGAAGCAACGTGAAAAAGAATAACACATATAAGAAATCATATATACAATATTTTATATCACTACAATATTAGTAGGTGCATCAATTTTCTAAGCACATACATCTTGAACTTATTCATAGGACTATTCCCCATGGCATGTAGGGTGTGCCATTTCAATTATATTGCATAGAAAAAGCCATGGGGAAACTATTGAAAATAATTGATCAATTGTATATTGTCTTTTACACAAAATGTCATACATTCACCCATCAATGTCTTCCGAGCTCACTCGGGCGATGAAGATAGTTTCCTGTGTCTACTGAGCATTTCTGTGTATGCTAAGTTCAAAAGTTAGTGTCTACCAAGTTCACTCGGGAGACAAAGGAACGAGTGTTAACCGAGCTCACTTGGTTATCAAAGAGAATTCGCAGATGGCAGTGTCTATTGAGTTCACTAGGGAGACAAAGAGAGTTGGCATGAAAACCAATGTTAACCGAGCTCACTTGGTTAACAAAGGAAATTTTGTTTTGGTTAGTGTCTACCGAGCAAAGTTGGCTAACGAAGAATTTTCTTGTTTTGGCTTATTGAGTCAACTGAATATGTTTGATGGTTTTGGCCGACTAAGGAGATGAATATTAATTATTCTAAATTGTATTCAAGCCAACTTGACAATATATAAGATATAAATGTAAGGTCAAGTTATGGGATTGAATGAGAAAAAGTGTGAATGAAAAGGATGCTTGAAGGAAGCAAGCATAAGAAGAATATCCTTGTGGAGCTGCAAAAATACATTCGATCAAGAAGGATCAAGTATTGAAGATCTGTAATCAACAATTCAATTGCATCAAAAATCAAGTCATCTCATTGCTACTCTCTAACTATTGTAGCAATGATCTAAACTCTTAACAGAGTTGGCTTAATAGCGATTTGTAAATCCTCTTAACAAGGTGGCATTTCTACTTGAAGTGTCTTGAAGACCTCTAACAAGGCCACTCCTAATAGGGTGATTAAATCATTTAACAGGGTCACACCTAACAGTGTGTTTTGTAACCTTTAACAGGATTGGCTCCTAACAGGGATCACTTCAGAAGAGTGAAAATCAATAACTAATTGCAATTGGTGGTTTTTCCCAAATTGAGTTTCCACGTTAAATCTTGGTGTCACTTGTGTTCATGCTATTTACTTTCATGTGTATGCAACTAAGTTACATTAAGGTTAATCACAGTTAACATCTTTAAGATCTGTATATTCAATTATTCCCAAGTAATAGTTGAATTTAGTGCTTTCCGAGTTACAGTATTTGCTAGTGTAAACCGAGTGTTTGCCGAGTTACAGCAAAATACAGTTTTATCAAAGTTTATTTTTTGATTTGTGCTAACATCTAAGGGATCTGGGATTTATTTTTGTGGTAATTGATTCACCCTTCCCCTCTCAGTTACTCTTATATTTCTAATAGAAACTGCATCATAATCCACAAATATGAAACACACTCAACGAAGGAGGCTACATTTTCAGAGAAGATGGATTTGAAACAAATTGGAGAACATCAGTTACAGTTGTTAATACCATGGATTGACCCCAGCTTGTAGGATTCGACTTTGAAGTTGAATTGATTTGTTAAATAAAAAAGGGGAAAAAGGAAATTGAGCATAAATAAAATTATTTGAAATCCCTTGCCTATAGGCCGATTTTTAATTTAAAAATTTAGCAAAACATTCATCTGCTAATATTTTGGAATCCTCTGGTAAATCAAAACCAGCATTTTTCATTCTTTCAAGAGTCCATTTTACCTCATCTTCCCTCCTGAATTTCATGTATACTTTGTACAAAATCAAAAATGTGCTCTTAGCAGGAGAGAAACCTGAAGACTTCATTTCCTCCATAACAATTTCCATGTCACTAAAACGATTTTGAAATCCATACATGATCATCATGCCATGATATACGGAGTGGCATAGCTTCCACCCAGCTGTTTTTGTTTGCTTCACAAAAGCTTCCAGTTTATCTATTGCACTGTGTTTGAAATAAGTAGTTGTCACTGAACGAGTTACACTTGTAGTTGTAACCACTGTGCAACGACTCAGTGCTCCAATTATGGAAGTTTCCATTTTTTCAACAGCATCTGCTTGAGCATAGAGTACAATCAATATCACATCTAACCAAGGCCTGTACTCATTCTCAGGTATAAATTTCAGTAACTTCTCAATTTTTGTCATTTTTCCTGCATCAGTACTCTTAAAATATGCATGGATCATAGCCCGAATTATGGGGACATCCCTCTCATATATCTTCCCCTTCAAATGGTTAAATGCTTCTTCCATTTTCTTCAATTGACCTGAGAATGCATAGCCTCTAACCAGCAGAGAATAGGTGGAGTAGTTTGGCTCTACGGAGCAAGTTTCCATCTTTTTGAATACTTTCTCCATTTCATCCCACATCCAGGCAGTTAAGTAACCAGCAATGAGATTGTTATAGGTGTGGATATTGGGAGGAAGGCACGACTCCTCAATTGCTTGATTGACCATTTCCATATGCTCAACAAGCATTGAACGCCCAAAGGTAGATAAGAGTATATTATAGGTCACAATGGTAGGACTACAGTCTGGATCCCTCTTCAAGTCATCGAACAATGCCAGAGTTTTTGTGGTAAAACCATTGCAAACGTATGCAGACATTAGAGCATTGTAGACTGAACTTTCCTTCTTAATTCCTCTTGATTCTATCTCGGAAAATAACTCAACAGCCAAGTCAATGTCCTTTGCTCTTCCTGCAAGAATAATTGATTTTGAATACTCATGAAGCTCTATTGTCATGTCAGATCGTGTCCTCTTCCAATTAAAAACCTGAAATGGAGATACAATAAATTATAAAGTCAATGGCTGCTGAAATGCTACTATCACAAAAACCAAAGTACAAGTTTGATGATAACAGCATAAATTTTATCTGAAAAACATATCTGTACAGAGTTTAAACTTTATGAATGTGTTGTAGAAAGAAATGGAAATGGATATTTAGGGAACCCACAAACAAAATAGTAGTAACCAGCAAAGTAAATCTGACAAACCTTAAAAATGAAATATCCCTGTGAGTGCAAGGTTTGCAGCCATGTTTCCTTCATAACAAGATAAGGAAATGAAGGATTCGAAAACAAAAGCCTCTTTAAAAACTGATTATGCTGTTAATTTTAAGCTTACTTCAAATGAGCAGCTAATGATAATCTAGGTCCAACTGGAGTTGGGTTGTCTCCAAAAGTAGTGGAAGAGTAATTTTGAGGGTAGCAAGAGGGCTTAGATAAGATATAATAGTACAAACAAGGACATCGCTTCAAGGTTTCACCAGTAGCTGAAGAGAAAGTAGAGAAGGATTAAGAGATTGAAGACTCGTTAACCATTATCCAGGCACCCTCCAATGCTGTAACAGAATTAGCCAACTCAGTAAAATATGCAGGTATATGTGAAAATAATACAGTGCTACAGTATATGAACATTTGATCTTAAAGTAATTAGAAAGATGATAATATTGTGGACTGGCAAGCTATGTGTGAGTACAAGGGTTAAAATTCAGATCTTTATATTGAATGTAACTTACCCCATTCTTCTTATACTGATAATAATTATTAATAGAGTTTTTAAAGACCTTTTGCATAATTACAAAGCATCCGACTCACTCAAGACAGCCCTTGAAATCTCATTTATCACTACTTCTTGCAGCATTATTGTTAGAAGGATTCACTTAAAAGTGTGAACTTCACCTTTTTTATTTGTTTTAAATAGCTTATCAAACAAAGGTGGTTCTAAGAGGGGAGTGAGAGAATTTGGTTGGGCTAATCTAGCTGTATTGAGACCAAAGATGACTCAACTCATAAAGTGGAAAGGTGAAAATGCAGCAGAGTGCCAGCTCAACCAGTGTCCTTGAAGGTTTGCTAGTGTCACGGAGAAGCAGAAAATTAAGGGGATAATGATTGAGACAGCATTGAAGAGGAAAAAATCTCTGCTATATTGGTTCAAGAGACAGATTCTTAAGAAAAATGTGGAAGATGGTCATGCTGGATGACTGTGCTTGCAAAGGGGCCCAAGCTGCCCTGCTCAAGCCTCAAATGGAACTAGTTATTGAGAAATGGCATTAACAGTGAGGAGTAAAATAATGAACGTTGAAATTGCAATAGTGGAATTAGGACAGTAAAACAATATCAAATTTGCATTAAGTGACTCAAATCATAGGCTTCAAGAAGAATTAACTTCTTTCTCCACAAGGAGGTAACTAATCTTGAGACTCAATTTGCTTTTGAACGTTGAAGATTTTGAGTGATTTGGACAACAGTGGCCATTTAAATTATTAAAAAAATTAGATAACAAAACTACATATTGATAAGTTGATACAGAATTAGAGTCTATTAGACTCTCTTTCTTGTGATTACAAGGGATGACCCCAACCTAGGTGTGCATAAGCGATAGCCCCTGGTAGTTGAAGGACATGTCAGGAATGCCATTTAATCAACTAAAGGGGGATTCTGAAGAAACATATTAACAGTAATTGTAGTATGTAACCAGTCATTTATAAAGCAGGTAGGAAGCTATAAGAATTATCTGAAGGTCTGGGATTCATGGTTTGTTTCACTTGTTCTATTCTGGCAACTCCTCTTTAGGCTATCTCCTAATTTAGCAACTGTTGGGCCCAGTCCCAGACATTATCTGTTGCCCTCTGACATCAAGATGTCCAGGAATTGTGTAAACAAATGAACTGCTAAGTATTGACAAATGGTTCTATGAATTCATGCTAAGTTCTAACTGTAAGAAGCTTGGGGTGGTGATAAACACCTATTTGGTCAACTCTTTGCTGATTTTCCATCCAGGGTTTGAATCCAGCAGAAATCCATTCAAATCTATTGCAATTTTCCCTATCTACAGCTGGGCAGTGTAGCTCAATTTTATAACATTGTGAATCATGATCTACCAAAAAAAGGTAGATGGAACCTTGACGACTCCCACAAGGAGAATATTGGGTTTAGACAGTAATATTATCCTTCTAATCATTGACCATTAATTATCATTTACCATTTAACATCCATCAAATATCAAATATCATTTATCATCATTTTTATTCATTATAATAATTTAATCAAATTATTATTATGTACTAACTAATTAATGTAAGCTAATTTTCCTTTCAAATAAATAACCATACCATATTATTATCCCATTATTGAAATTATCATTAAATACTAATAGTCAATTGTGAAGTTGCCGAATCTGGCTGGTACAAGTTCAGGAGTATGATTTGATGGCATGGCCCACTCCCCAACTGTCTTCGTGGTATATTCTCATGCTGGCCAAAGATGCATTGTGGACCTTTATGGGCTGGCCTATGCCTGGCTGCTTGGCAATGATCACTTGGCAGATCTGGAAAGAAAGAAATGCCCAAAATTTTAATGAAACTGCCTCCACACATGAGACATTACTAATGAAGACTGAAATAGGAATCTGTAAACATCATAACTAAATAATCAACATCATATCATGCATGTCCCCCGCACCCCACCCCATTCGAAACCCTAATTATAGTGCTCCAATTTTGTGAAGCCTCTCAAGAGAAAATATTGCATCAAATAAAGTCAGATATGTTATCAAGGATAGCTAGAGAACAATATTTAACTGTTAGAGTTTGATTTAGCTGCAGGAGCTATCCAATGTACCTGCTATGGTTGTCTCTATCTAAATTTGCCATCTTGCTCATAATTTGATGGTTCATATGTTTGCTGGCGGGAAGTATTTCTCAGTGCTTTATGGTTCATATGTTCACTGTCTGTAAGATGTAATTCAATCAGTTCAGTTATCAAATGGAATGATCGAAGAGTCATGCTTTAGAGAGGCATCTGCATACATGGCTGTTGGCATTCAAAGAGCTGTATGTTGTGTAACCATTGGAAATCGAAGAGTCACATGTATGCATGGCTGTTGAGTTGGACATATCATATGTAGTGTCTTCTTTATGACAACAATGATGTATGTGGTTGATGAAGTTTTGAATAAGGAATCATCTATATGAGGAGTCTCATCTTTGGTATCATCATCCTATTTTGTAACTGTCATCTGGTTGTGTGTCGCAGCAGTCAGGTAGCTAAGTGGCTTCAATTCTTTATGTCGGCATTCAGTATTAAAGAACTTTATCTTGATGTGGCTTGTCGAATTCAAAAGATTTGATGTATTGTAATGGCTTATCTTTATAGAGCCACATGTTCATGACAGTTGAGTTTTTTAAGAAAATGAAGAGTCATTGCAATGCAACCCTGTAACATCGTTTTTCTTGGTTCTCTACGATATGTTTCGGGGAGTAATAAAGTATAAGTGGCCAGTGCCATTCTTCTAGGAGGAGAGAGATTTTCCATATTCTCTAATAAAACAATATTCTTATATCAGTGTGTAAAGTTTGTTATGGTAGGATTGTATTGTTGATTAGTGGTGTTCTTTGATATTCAGCATTGTTCGCAAGAGATAGTTAGGGTGTGTTCTTTATTATATTTTGTAATTCTTCCAGCTGCAGATTCATTGTTTTGTAAAGAGAGTTGACTGTGCAGACTTGAAAGCTTGAGAAACTTTGTTTTCAGACTCTGATTCTTTCAATAAAGTATCAATTTTTCCCCTCTAGCTGGAGAGTGTTCCCAGGATAACTTTGGTGTTTTCTGTTATCTGTTTTTTTGTCTTGTTCTATTTTATGCTATTCTGGTTCAAAACTTACATGGTGTCAGAGCCAGGTTTAAGAAAGATCTAGAACCAGATTCATTCTTTGGTTTCAACAGTTTCTCTTTGCTTGACCTTCAGTTTCGGCTGTTACTCTTTGAGCTGTAGAAGACTAAATTGAAGGGTCCATCTTATTACGAAGTAATTGGTAAAAACTTTCTTGTTATTAACAAAGACCGAGAGGTCTATATACACAAAAGAATAAAGCGATGTTTCCTTAGTAAATGATCGTAAAGAATAGAAATAGTCTATCCTACCTAAAAGAAAGCTAAAGAAAGCTAACAAATAACTACAGCTAACTAAAAATTACAAACATTCTAATATTTACAATAGATTACAAACAGATAACCATTAACTAATAATAAACGCTTATCTATTAGGGCCCGTCTGGTGAGCGGAATAGGAATACGTATTCTGGAATAGAACGTATTCCTGTTCTCCGTTTGGTTCAGCCAATATTTGATGGGAATTTGCGGACCCGAAAATTTATGTTTTCTAAAATTTAAAAAAATGGAATAGGAATACATATTCCAATACCACCTATTTGGATGGAATTGCAAAATCCCATTTTTGGGCCAAAATTGGAATACGTATTCCTATTTTACCTCGTATTCCAATCCCGTTTTGGTGCATCCAAACAAGGAATTCAAAATTTTTGGAATACGTATTCTTATTCCGCTCACCAAACGGGCCCTTACCGTAATACCCTCCCTTAATGGTTGATCTATCTACAACACCACGCTGTCAAAAAGCGTAAAAGGCAGATTTTGTCTGCTCAAAGTGATCCGCACTGTTGTTGTGGGCCGTGAACCAAATTGCTTAGATAGGGCAGCTAAGCACTTCTAACATTCAACCTTCAGATGCCCATACTTGTGGCAATAGTTGCATTGAATGTTCTTTTTCCTAGAGCCTTTTGAAGCTAGAGCAGAGGACCTCTGTTGTGAACCAAAACACCTTATCGAAGATGGTTAACATCCGATGTTTCAATGTGCCATAATTGTGACCGTTGAACTTCTAATTTCCGTTGAGCAAAATATTAGTTAAAGATGCCATAGCACGTTTTTCAGTGAAAAAGCCTGAAAATCTCTGAAGGCACGTACTTCAAAGCAAAAACATGAAAGACCAAAAAAATGAAGAGGTACCTAGAAGAGAGCTCAAAAAAACCAAAAAGAATTTGTTGTCGGTTTTTGGATCTGCTGGCTCGAAAATCGAGGCACCCAGAAAAATCGAACAACCCAATTGAGCTCTCAAAAAACCTACCAAGAATATGTAAAAATATTTATGATCTGGTACTAAAAAATTAGGGTTTAAAAAACAGCCTTGGCTGTAAAAAAAGCTTCAAAATAATGGCGAATTTGCAGAAAAAACAGCAGATTCTGGGCATGAATCAAGACCAGAGGTTTGTAAAAACCCTAGATGCCTCCAAATAGGCAAAAAATGATGACTTTAAAAAAAATTGGAAAAACGGGCCACAAAACAAACGTGCAATTTTTAGAGAAATTTGGACGCGAGTGGCATAAAAATCGGGACATGAGTTGAAGAGAAATGGTGCCCAACAAACCTCCACATGGGCATAAAAATCTGGGGCATGAGTTGCAGATAGAAGGGCGCGAGTTTGCAGACTAAAAAAAATCACAAGAGTCATAAGACAAAATGGTACTATTTTCGGCAAAAAACCCTAGTCGAACCAGAGGTTTTGGAAGCAAATATGCATGAAAATAATTTCGAAAATAAAAGGCAGATAATTTCAGCCAAGAAATTATAATTATTTTTTAAAAATTTTAGAGTATTGACTCTGATACTATATTACAAAGTAATTGGTAAAATACTTGTCTGTTATTAACGGAGACCAAGAGGTCTATATTTACAATAGAATAAAGCAATGTTTCCTTAGGAAACAATATCGTAAAGAATAGAAATATTCTATTCTAGCTAAAAGAAAGCTAAAGAAAGCTAACAGATAACTACCGCTAACTAAATACTAGAAACATTCTAATATTTACAATAGAATAGATTACAAACAGATAACTATTAACTAATAATAGAAGCTTCTCTATTATCATTATACGTCTTTTGTGTCATGCAGAGATTATTCTTGTATGGATATTGTCCTTTTGTTGTGCACGATGACTGAATGGTTTCTTTGTGTCTTCATATTGAAATTTGTTCACCTTCAGTTATTCTTCGTTGATCATCGGGTATATTTCCCTTGTGTGATATTTTGCTTGTTACTTCTGCAAGATTATCAGAGGTGTTTTTCCGTGCAGTAAATGTCATGTCTTCTGCGCCAAAGCATAGTGTTGAGTCTATGTCTGCATTGATTCCAGCCGCTAATGTAGTTGTGCTTGGCCACTTTACTAAAGAAAATATATTTGTATTTCATTTATTTCACAGGAAGCGATCCTAAGTAGATGAAGTTTCTTTATCAAGTTCTGCATGTTGATGTGATAACTTCAATGATCATTTAAAATTTTTGTGACACTTTAGGCACTAGGAATGCAAAAAACTGAGCAATGACAAACCATGCTATGAGATGAATAGCTATTGTTGTTATTGGTATATGTCGCCTTTAATAAAGTTGGTATCAACTTGTCTCATGGGAATAAGTGCTGCTTGTGTTCATCAAACCATGCTGTTGTTTTCTAGTTATTGTGACAAGTAGCAGTGAAAATTACAGATGCTGGAAACAAAGAATATTTAACTCCTTCCCTAAGTTTGGCATAAACCACCATTCAAATACGTGTAGCAATTGATCTATTCAAAAAATTCTCAGTGCATTGAACAGTTGTAGCTTTGATTTTTGAAGTTTATGATGTTCAGGTCAGAACAGTACCAGCTAAATTGATAAATGTTTAGGTATTGGTGCATTTGAGCTCAAATCTGTTAATAATAAATATGCATTTATCCAAACTGTTTGATGAATTTACAAGAGCGAAAAGGTGAAAGTTTACCTCAGATCCATTAAGGGATATTACAGTATCTGAAAACTCTCAATCAGATTGTACATATTATGGTTGATTAATATCTAATCCGTGAAAGAGAAGAAACCTTGGCCCAGATTTGTGCGGGTGTATGGAATGGTTGGAGGTGCCAGCAACTACGGAAGTTGCTAGCTCAGTTTTGTAGATCAATGGATTTCTAATCATGCCCTGGTGTCTCAGCGATTAACGACAGCATCGGAGGCTTGTGGTATTCCTTCAGGAGCTACACAAGGAGGTTGTGAATAAGCCAGCAGGTGGATGGTGAAGAAGATTAGACGATAAAGATAATAAGCATTTTGTATCTTTGAATAATGTTCATGAATCTTTTATGAGTTATTAATTGATATATTAGAATAGTGAATCATGTATGCTTTTTGCATTGATATTTCCCTTCATGATAGATTGATTCTATGAGCTCTTAGTAATCTCTCCAAAATGCTTCTAGGTCAGATCAAGGAGCATAAGGATGATGAGAGACTGCATTCAAGGGAGGAAGAACCTGATGCAACCTGTGAGGAAGTCATGCAGGCTCAAGAATGGAGACTCTTGTTTTGTAATCAGCTTCAGATTGTCCTGTGATCAGTTTCTTCGAAGAGGAGGAAATGACATTCAAAGGGAGTTAAATTCCAAGAATTCAAGGTTCGAATTGAAAGCATTAAGGTTCTAAGATCACTGGAGGGGAGTTCACTTCCAGAGAATTTCTTTGCAGGGATCAAGAGAGAGTTCTTTGAAGAAGTGAAGATGTCAGCTAAACAAGTTGCAGTTTTGCAAAGCCAGGTGGTAAAGTCCTTTAAAAATCTCTTCAGCTGCATAGAATAGAATCGTACAGATAATTTGAATTTGACATTGGTAGCTCTTCAAACTTATTCAGAATAGGGTGATTTGGGATGAGGTCAAAAAGGATAGTCCTGGACTCTAGCATGTCACAGGTTTTAGAGGTATGTGTTGAAAACCATTCCTCTAAAGCAAGCACTGCAGGCAATCTTGAACAAGGAGATCAAGTGGTCAATACAAATGTTTGAAGATTCATTGGGGGAGCTTTGGTGGCAAACGGAGAGTGTCAAGTCCTGTGCAGAGGATCAGCAAGCTTGAGAAGCAATGCAGCTTCATAAGCTCATTGTTTGTTCAAACAGTGGAGCCAATTGTGATTATTTTTGAAAATCAAAGTTGTGGGAATGTTGCCCTTGTTGAAAGGGTGTCTTTGTTGAGGAGTCTCAGCATTCAATTGCTCTTATTATGAGCTTAATGCATTTTTCTCAGAAAGGGAGAAATTTGAGGTGAAACTCCTTGTAATACATTTTTCTGTGATGGAAAGATTTGAGGTGGAAGCCCTACTAATGCATTTTTCTCTGAGAAGGAGAAATTTGAGGTGAAAGCCTTTATAATGCATTTTTCTCTGAGGGAGAAATTTGAGGTGGAGGCCCTTGTAATGCATTTTTCTCTGAGACAGAGAAATTTGAAGTAAAAGCACTTGTTGCTCTTTCTACTCATGGGAGTAGCTATAGACTATGGTGGATGTCATCTTGAGAGACTCCATGACATCACGTTGAGTAAATCCATGATGAGAGCTTGTGCTTATTTCCGCTCATGGGAGTAGCCACAGTGGATATCGTGTTGAGAGACTCCATGGCATCATCATGTTGAGTGCCTCTATGATGTGAGCTTGTGTTTATTTCACACATGGGAGTATCCATGATGCAATCATGTTGAGTGACTCCATGATGCTATCATGTTGACAGAATCTGTGATAAGTTTCGATTTCGTTTACAATAGGTGTAGCCATTGTGACTGTCATGTTGAGAAACTCCATGACATGAGAATCTGGAAAAGCTATCTCCTTTGCTAAGAGGGAGTGCTGGAGTTTGATTTAGCTGCTGGAGCTATCTACTATACCTACAATGGTTCTCTATCTAAATTTGTCGTCTTCCACGGCATTTGATGGTTCAAATGTTCGCTAGCCAGAAGACGTATTTCTCAGTGTTTGATTGTTCATACATTCGCTGGTTGGAAGACGTAATTCAATCAGTTCGGTTATCAAATAGAATGATAAGGCTCGTGTTTTGGGAGCCATGTTGTACATGGTTGTTGGCATTCAAAGAGCCATTTGTTGTGTTACCTGTTGGAAATCGAAAAGCCACATGTATGTGTGGTTGTTGAGTTGGACATATCATATTTAGTGTCTTCTTTATGATAATGATGATGTACGGGGCTGCTGAAGTTTTAATAAGGAACAATTCATCTATATTTTGTAACTATCATCTGGTTGTGTCATGGCAGTCAGGTAGCTAAGCGGCTTCCATTCTTTATGTCAGCATTCAATGTTGAAGGGCTTTATCCTGATGTGGCTCGTGGAATTCAATGGGTCTGATGTATTGTAACAGTTGTTCTTTATAGAGTCAAATGTGTGTAACTGTTAAATTATTCAAAAAAATGAAGTGCATCGCAATGCAACGATGGACATCCTGTACCATCCTTTTTCTTGGTTCTCTGAAATATGTTTCCTGGAGTGACAAAAGTATAAGCGGCCAGTGTTGTTCTTCTGCGAGGAGAGAGCTTTTTCACATTCTCTGTTAAGACAATATGCTCAGATCAGTGTGTAAAGTTTGTTAAAGTAGGATTGTATTGAGATATCAATATTATTGATTAGTGTTCTTCTTCTTTGATATTCAGTTTTGTTCACCGGAGATAATGAGGGTGTGTTCTTTATTATATTCTGTAGTTCTTCCAGTTGCGGATATATTATTTTGTAAGAGAGTTGAGTGTGCAGACTCAAAAGCTTGTGAAGCTTTACTTTCAGACTCTGATTATTTCATTTAAGTATCAATTTTGGTTTGGCTGCGTTTTCTCCCTCAAGTTGGAGGGTGTTCCCAGGATAACTTTGGTGTTTTGTATTATCTGTTTATTTGTCTTGTTCTATTTTATGCTACTCTAGTTCAAAACTTAACATTTATAAATGAATGATGATGTGAGACATAGGATCAGAAAATACAATATAAATATCATTGTCAACATGTTTGGCAACACATTCAGTTACTTGGAGACTGATAACCCAAAAATACCAATTATGGGAGAACGTATGTATTGTGAAATACTAGTATCAAATCTAGAAACTGTAATTAGAAACATTACAAGCTATCACAACGATAAGTATAAACACCTACAGCAATCATGAGGAGCTCAATCCTTCTCTACAAAGATTTACAACAAACATCCCCATTATCTTAGAGATGGCAATGATGATTGGACGATATGAAGCATAGATCAAAGGGGACTTGGATATATGCTGTGATAGAATGCTCATAATGCTGGCAATTACTTCAAACTACTGTTCATTATGAAGAGTTGCAGGAAAGACTTAAACAAAGATCGATGGAGTATGATGAATAGCATTAGTCAAATAAACCAAGGAACCTACTAATCGAAGGTATGTCATATACATAGTAACATGGGGACACATCCCCACTGTTTTTGGGGGCCACACCCAAGATGGAGACACACCCAAGATGGGGGGACGCATCCCCAGCAGCGCCACCCAAACGCTGCCGACAAGGGGACATCCCCACATCTCTGTTGGGGACAGGGACATGTCCTTCAACCCTGTTGGGGATGGTCAGTCGTCCCCCATGAAAAAGTGCAAAAAAATTAAAAATTAAAAAGGTTTTGGTAAATTGTTTTTAATGTTTGGTAACCCTAGGATGTGTGGGGCCCATCTAGAGGTTGAAATCTCATTAAGTCTTTGTTTTCTCATTTCTATTCATTTCATGGTCTTCTAGTTTTAGCAATAGCAGCAAGAAGAAGAATGAAGAGCTCATAGAAGGGTGCTTTTATTTGAGTGAAGAGAGAGTGTGGAAGGCAAAGAAGAGTAAGGAGCAAGAAGAAGGAGAAGCAAGATTTTTCAGCTTGTTCAAGAGATCTGTGAAGCAAAAAGTAAGGTTTTTCATGGTTTTTTAATTTTATTTTTTGATTTTTCAAGTCAAGATCATTGTTTTTTGTTTCTAGTTTGTAGCTTTTAGTGCTTAGTTGAATTTCATTTCTATATTTCAGTGGATGTTTCTTGTTTCATTTCTGAATTTTTGTTGCTTGAATTTTACTTTAAAAATTCCTGATTTTGACGAAGGGCATAGGCTGAAAGCATGTATTTATTTTATATTTTTTTCATTTTGTGAAATGTAGTGTGAAAATGAGCTCCCAAAGTCATGACTCAAGTGGGTCAAATCAGAGTGATGATGAGATGGATTTAGAAGCCCATTCTCATAGTGATAGCAGCCAAGAAGATTATAACCTTGAGGCTGAACATGATAAAGAGAATGAAGAAACTGATTTAGAATCGACAGATAATTGGCCACCTAGTCCACCAGCTACAAATTGCCCCTCCACTCTTTTGGCAAAGTGCGCTAGGGGTAGTTATGACTCTAAATCTCCTCTCAGATAGTTTGCAACAAGGATAACTGCACCGACAGCTGCAAGTGGTGGTACAAGGAAGTGGAAATGTAACATTTGTAAGACAAAATGGTTTGGGAGCATCACTAGAGCAAATGCACACTTCGTCTTTTGGATAGGAAAAGGTGTGGGTGCATGCAAGTTTTTGACAAAATCGAAAAATTTGTATTACAAAATTGAGTTCAGCAATCTTTGGGGTGTTCCAAATGACTTGGTGTTGAGATACCTACCACCTTGACTGGTAGGCAACAGGTTCAGAGTCTTCAGCAAGCTTATGAGCAAGGGCAACCACCTTATTCTACTCCTAGTCCTAGGGTAGACCACAGCAGAGACCTACGGCTACATCATTTGCAAGGGCAGCCTCAGGTCCTTCTTCTACATCTAGTGCTCTGCCTAAAGCACACTCCAACAAGGGGAAAAGAAAGGTGTCATCTGAAAGTAACACCATTGCTGATTTATTTAATGCCCGCCTAAGAGATGAGATAGAGGAGGGCATTGGTAGATTATATTTTCCAATGGCATACCTCTTCATGTGATACGGTCTCCTAATTATAAGGAGATGATGCAATTGGTGGCAAGGGGAGGACCGTCATTTGTGCCACCAAGTGAGCATAAATTGCGGACTACAATCTTGGATAAAGAGTATGCCAAGATTGCTTTAGAGGAGAACTTGAGGCCTATTTGGGAGGAGTATGGTTGCAGCATCATCATGGATCGGTGGATGAACATTGGGAACTGTCCAATCATCAATATCATCATTACATGCACAGAGGGGCCATTTTTCAGTTTCATATACTTTGGGATGCTATTGAGGAGGTTGGGCCACAAAATGTGGTCCAAGTAGTGACAGATGCAACAATTGTGTGTAGAGTTGCAGGGAGACTTGTTGAGACAGCTTACAGACATATTTGGTGGACTCCATGTTGTGTGCATGCGATAAACAATGCACTAAAGGGCATGGGCAAGATTCCCTAGATTAAGGGAGTAGTGAGCGATGCTAGAGATGTGCATGTGTTTATCCGCAATCACCACACATCACATGCCCTTTTCAAGAGCTTTGCAAGGAAGGAGTTCTTGAAACCAGTCAAAACCCAATATGCATCTTACTTCATTTTTTTGGAGAGAATAATTGAGTTGTAGGAGCCATTGCAACTCACAGTTATGACGAATGAGTAGAATAGGTGGGATGGGTCCAGGACAGAACAGGGGTTGAGGGTGAAGGAGATAGTGAAGAGTGATGTATTTTGGAGTGATGCAAAATACATTGTCTCTTTCATCACTCCAGTTTTCCAGGTCATCAAATATGGGGATGCAGATACAACTACTCTTGGAGAGGTGTATGAGTGCATTGATGATATGCTTGGCCAAATGAGGTCAGTTGTGCGAGAAAGGGACCCAAGTTTAGCATTTTACACGAGCACATTCGGCCTATTATTCAACGTTGATGGGAAAGCCTAAACACTCCCTTACATATGGCTTCTTATGCATTGAATACGAAGTGGTACATGCCAAGGCTGAATG
This sequence comes from Cupressus sempervirens, assembly GCA_028749045.1. Lineage (NCBI taxonomy): Eukaryota > Viridiplantae > Streptophyta > Pinopsida > Cupressales > Cupressaceae > Cupressus > Cupressus sempervirens. Next base: position 84,994,446 of record CM053785.1, read on the forward strand.
ATGATGAAGTAATCTATTATCAATTTTGAATTTGGTACACTTGCACTTGAAACTTAGAATGTGTACACTTGCACTTACACATATTTAATTTGTTAATTTACTGATTTTAAAATTTAAATTTTAGGTGAAGGAAGGATTCTTCAAGTGCATTGATAGGATGTATGACATTGAGATAGTAGGGAATGTTCGCACTGAGTGGACCAAATTTTCTACTCTTAGGGGCTATCCAGCTACAACAAAGGCCAAAATAAAAACAATGGCACAAGAGGATCCTATTTTGTGGTGGAATTGTCATGGACCCAAAACAACAACTACCACACTAGTCATTTGTCTCCTATCTTAGGTTTCATGTTCTCCAATTTTAGAAACTTTACTTTTCACTTTCAAATTTCAATTTCACTTTTACTTTAGTCTTTTAGTCATGAATTTCAATTTCAATTTTCTGATTCTCATACTAGTCATTTGATTGTTATGATGTTATCTTAGGTATCTAGTTCTTCAACTTTTGAGAGGAACTGGTCTACTTATAGCATGATCCACTCTCTTAAGAGGAACAAACTTACCTTTGAGAAAGCAAAGAAGCTAGTGGTTGTACATTGTGCCTTGCGCATCAAAGATCGCAAGACATGTGTGTACAAGGAGAGCCCTGCAGCACGATGGGATGTAGGGCTAAAGGAGCCCTCACAAGTTGATAAGGATGTAGATACTTTTGATGCGAGGTTGGTTGTGTTGAAAGTTTAGCATCAGTCAAAGTAATTCTGAGTATCTGAATCTATTATGCTCTGGTGTGTGTGTGTGTGTGTATATATATATATAAACATATGATTATATGCATATGTATATATGTACAAATATGTATGTATACAAGTTACAATCATCATTTAGATCAGGCCTCTCACTATTGTTGCTAATTCACATCGGATTACTTTCATTGTTGATATCATAACATTGTTATCTTCGATCAAGGATTGGGCTCCATCTATATTGCCATCAATATACATATTAAGTATTATCGGACATGTTTTATCAGGCGTGATTAATCGCCGGTTGAATATGTTAACTAACAGTTGTGACTATGTAGGGTCATGATTGGCCATGTAGAGTCATGCCCCTACGGGGTCATAACCCTTCATCTTGTGTAAGTATTTCCTCTCATCGGTGGAGAAGGCAATATCATTACATAACATACTTGCAATCCCAGTATCGGCAGAGTAATATTGCAAATTATCAAATACATTCTTTTCAGCATTCAGTAGTCCAAACAAAGCATATTGGAGCATTCTGAAGGTACACTCCTGCTACACACAAACAATAAGAAGTAAAATCTGATATAATCTGATATTCTTTCTATCAGAGATCCTATAAAAACTAACATGGTATCAAAGCCATTCTGAGAAGAAATTTTATTCAAAACTCGTATATATATATATATAAAATTCAAACTTTACCATTTTTGAATTTTTATTTTTTCTTTCAAAATCAAAATGGTTAACCATGTGAGGTTAAGAGGATAGATTGGAGGGGGCATCAAATTTCTCTTCATGGAAAATTCGTGTCATGATAATCCTAAGAGAAATGGAATTAGAAGAGTATGTAGAATCAAATAAAACTATTCCAGAAAATGATCCAGACAAAACAACGTGGAAAAGGCACAACAATAAAGCCATGAAAATAATTATAGACTCCGCTAAGGATCATATTCTCCAGTCTATTTCTAGCCTTTCTACAACATTTGAAATGTTCTCCACCTTCAAGAACACTTTGAAACAAATAATACTATCAGGTTGTTGACTTTAAAACAGGATTTATTATACATAAAAATGAATAGTGGGGAAACTATCACTTCCTATTTTCTAAGAATCTTTGAACTAAAAGATAAACTTGCTACAATTGGAAGTCAAGTTGATGATAAAGAACTTACCATGATCACCCTAAGGGGACTTCCTCTATCTTGGGAAACTTTTATTTGAGGACTAAGCTCTCGACCTAAGCTTCCTAAATTTGAATTACTCAAGAATGAATGCACTCAAGATGAATCAAGATTAGTTTCAAGGGGGATAAGCTTAAATCAAGAGGGAGACATTCATGCACTTCAAGTAAGCTCCAACAGGAAAGGAAAATTCAATTGAAATAGGAAAGAATCCAACAAACCTTATAAAAAAAGAGATTGGTCAAAAGTGAGATGTTTTAAATGCGACAAAATTGGTCACTCTCATAATGTTTGTCCTGAACGGAAAAGAATTCAAGCTACAATAGCAGAATTCAAAGAAGAAAAGGAGGAAGTAGAAGAAAATCATGCATTTTATCTAGCACTCTCTAGTGAGTTAAACTCAAACAAAAACACTTGAATCATAGACAGTAGAGCATCTCGATATATAACAGGTTTTAGAGACAAATTCGAAAACTTCTCAAAATGCAACTCAAAAGAGGTAACCATCGGGGATAACTCCACTCATCCAATTAAAGGTATTGGGTCTTGTTTCATTCATCTAAATTCAGGCATTACCCTTCAACTTAACAATGTTTTATATGTACCTGAAATTAAAAGAAATCTAGTCTCTATATCTAGCCTTTCTGATCAAGGATACAGAATCGCTTTTCAAGAAGACAGACTTTTGTCTTGGCCTAAAAATGTTAACATCAAGAAAGCTATCACTATCAGAGTTAGAGATGGGAGTCTATATAAACTTTGTAATCAACCAAATTTTGCACTAAGTCATCAAATATTAGAGTCCACAGAAATTTGGCATAGGAGATTAGGTCACCTACATTTCCAAGCATTGTCATCTATAGGGAAAATTGTCAAAGGGTTACCTAATCTAAAATCAGATCACTTAGGTGTTTGCAAAGGCTGTGCCCTAGGTAAAAATGTCAAGAAATCCTTTCCCAAAAGTGTTCATAAATCAAAAGAAATACTTGAACTCATTCATTCTGACCTATGTGGTCCTATGTCCATACCCTTTCTAAATGGGTGCCTCTATTATGTAATCTTTGTTGATGATTATTCGAGGAGAACTTGGATCTATTTCCTGAAACAAAAGGAATCTAGTGAGGTACTCTCAAAATTCAAAGAATTCAAAGCCCTAGTAGAAAATCAGTCAAGAAAGAAAATTAAAATTTTAAGATCAGATTATGGAAGAGAATACATCTCTGAAATTTTTAAAGATTTTTACATTACTATTGGGATTAAGAGGGAGTTTTCTATACCTTATAATAATTAACAGAATGGAGTTGCAGAACGTAAGAATAGATCAATTGTCGAATCAGCCAAAGCTATGATGGATGATCAAAACCTTCATACTTTGTTCTGGGTTGAAGCATCTAACACTGCAATTTACATCCAAAATCGATGTTCGAACTCAATCTTGGAAAATACCACTCCAAAAGAAGTATTTACAGGCATCAAACCAGATCTAAGTCACCTAAGGATATTTGGGTGTCCAATCTATGTGCACATTCCTAAAGAAAAGAGAACAAAGCTAGAACCATCTGAAAAGAAATGAACTCTCATTGGGTACAGTGAAAATTCCAAAGGTTACAGGGTCTATATTCTAGGTCAGAGAACAATTGAAATCAGCAGGGATGTTAAATTTGAAGAAGACATTGCCAACCTTTCTAAAAATAATGATAAGCCATTCACAAAACCTACCACCGAAACAAATGAAGATCATCCGGTAGAGAATGAAAGGGAGAATAATACTTCATCTACTGTACCTACTTCGGATGATGTTCAAAATAATAACAATAAAAAGAGACCACTTTAGGCCAGAGAATTCATAGAAGAAAATCATGTTGAACTTGATGAAGTATTAAAAGAAAGCAAGAAAACAAGAACTCAATCTTGTTGCATTGCGTTAGTAACAGAACTTATCAAATCAGAACCTTCTAACACTAAAGAAGCCTTATCAAGTCAACCTTGGAAAGAAGCTATGATTGAAGAAAACAATTCAATATTAAAAAATGATGTATGGGATGTTGTACCCAGACCTAAAAACAAATCAGTAATTTCTTCCAAATGGTTGTACAAAATCAAACATGCACCTGACGGTAGCATTGAGAAATACAAGGCAAGATTCGTAGCGCGAGGGTTCTCACAGAAGGAAGGTATCAATTATGAGGAAACCTTTGCTCCAGTTGCTAGGTACACATCAATTAGAACCATCTTGGCCATTGCAACATCTAAAGGATGGGAAGTCCATCCAATGGATGTTAAGACAGCTTTTCGAAATGGTGAAATTGAAGAAGTGTACATTGAACAACCAGAAGGGTTTATTACTCATAGCAAGAATACTCATGTATGTAAGTTAAAGAAAGCACTATGTGGGCTCAAACAAGCTCTCAGAGCGTGGTATGAAAGAATAGACATGTATTCTTACAAATTAGGGTATTCTAAGAATGAAGTTGACCCTAATCTATATTTCAAAGTAGATGGAAATGACATGATTATTCTTGTGTTATATGTTGATGACTTATTAATTGCAGGTGAAGAACATCTAATAAGAAAATGCAAACAAGAATTGACAGTTGAATTTGACATGAAAGACTTAGGTCATCTCCACTACTTCTTAGGACTGGAAGTTTGGCAAAAGGAAAACTACATCTTTCTAAACCAAGGAAAATATACTATTTGATATTCTAACAAAGTTTGGAATGATGGATTACAGACCAGCTTCTACTCCTATGGAACTTAATCTACATAAACTAAAGGATGACATGGATAAATCTGAACTTGCAGATCCTACTCTCGACAGACATATCATTGGTTCATTGATGTATTTAGTAAATTCTCATCCTGACATATGTTATGCTACTAACACCTTGAGTCAGTTCATGGTTACTCCAAAGAATATTCATTTGATGGCAGCTAAACATATCCTAAGATATCTAAGAGGAACTATTGGCATGGGAATCAGATATGATCAAGTTGAGATAAATCCTCATGGTTTTTCAGATTCAGATTGGGCAGGCAGTTCTACTAAGCATAAGAGTACTTCAAGATGTTGCTTCAAGCTTGGATCTGGAATGATTTCCTGGTTCAACAAGAAACAGTCTTCAGTTGCATTGAGCTCTACTAAAGCAGAATACATAGCCTCTTTCTTAGGAGTCAGAGAAGTTGTATGGCTAAGAAAGCTTTTATTTGATCTGTTTAAAGAACCTTTGAAGCCTACTATCATTCATTGTGATAACCAAAGTTGTATTAAACTTTCAGCTAATCCAGTTTTTCACAATCGGTCCAAGCATATTGAAATTCCCTATCACTACATCAAAGATATGGTAGATCGAGATATCATCAAACTTGAGTACATCAGTACTAATGAACAGACAGCTGATATTTTTACCAAGCCTCTTGCTAAAGTGAAGTTGGTATACTTCAGAGAAAAACTTGGTATGATTAAATTGTAATTTTGAACATTGAATTTAATTTCAATTCATATGTGATTATGCTTTTATAGTTGTTGCTTCAGATATGTAATGAAAGGTGACGATCTTTCATGGACATATATATTCAAAAGGTAATCTTTGTAAGGTGACGATCTTACAAATGATAGGCCAGTTATTATGACTACTGGTCCGGATATTCTGGAAGTCATGAATAACAAATGCATTATGATTACTCTAGACATTGTTTCAGACAATTAGAGATTATAATTTATGTTATGATAGTGTTCATGGCATGGTAATTTATGTTATTTGATGAGTCTATTTCTTACAGTGGTATTGTCAAATAATGTATTATGTGTAGATATTCTAATATCTGGATTCTTTATTACTTCTCCCTTGCTAAAGAGGGAGTGTTGAAAGTTTAGCATCAGTCAAAGTAATACTAAGTATTTGAATCCATTATGCTCTGGTGTATGTATATATATATATATATATACAAGTTACAATCATGATTCAGATCAGGCCTCTCTCACTAATGTTGCCGATTCACATCGGATTACTTTCATTGTTGATATCATAACATTGTTATCTCCGATCAGGGATCGGGCTCCATCTATATTGCCATCGATATACATATTAAGTATTATTGAACATGTTTTATCAGGTGTGATTAATCGCCGCTTGTGTATGTTAACTAATGGTTGTGACCACGTAGGATCATGACCCTATGTGGCCTTTGGCCACATAGAGTCATGCTCCTACGAGGACATAACCCTTCATCTTGTATAAGTATTTGCTCTCATCGGTGGACAAGGCAATATCATTACATAACATACTTGCAGTCCTAGTATTGGCAGAGTAATATTGCAGATTATCAAATACATTATTTTCAGCATTCAATAATCCAGACAAAGCACATTGGAGCATTCTGAAGGTACACTCCTGCTACACACAAACAATAAGAAGTAAAGTCTAATATAATTTGATATTCTTTCTATCAGAGATCCTATAAAAACTATCAGGTTGGTATTCCTCTTGTGACTCTTACCCTTGAAGAGTTTGAGCGTTTGGAGGATGAGTTTGTTGAGCCTGAGCCTCAAGTTGACATGGATGATTAGAGGCCTCTAAGCAGCCTCTACTGCATTTCGGTAGCCCTTGGTCCGTTAGTACTTGACATTTTGTCTTTTGATTTTGTAGTTTGTACTTGAGAATTGGATATTATCATATTTTTCATTTAAGTTTGAAACATTGAACATTGAACATTGTGCTCATATCATTGTTGTTGCTATTTGATGTAATTAAGTTTATGATGCCACTAAATGATTGATGAGATAATGATACTCATACTTTGATGCCATTTGAATCTTTAATCTTCAATTGTTTTAAGTTAAGTTATTTGATAGAAGTTAGAACTTAGAACCTAGATCTCTTTCATTGTTCATTGTTCAATGTTCAATGCTATTACATCCCAATTTTTTGACCTAGCTTGAAATACAGTCGTTGAGCTTCGCATGGAGTTAGTTGGCAGTTTAATTTGTTATAATCTGGCGAAATGGTAAGAGAGTTAGTCATTATGATTTCAAGTGAAGATGACATGTTAGCTAATCGTTAATCACAAATTCATGGAATTGAGATGAATGTTAACTGTTATGATTATTTATGATTAAATAATTTATAATTTAATTACGGAGAAATTCCTTGCAAGAAGCATGTCAAAGGGGTGGAAGCATTGTCAAAAAAGAATTAGGCAGAGCATCACCATCATTGGGCAAAAGGGTAGAGGATCTAGTGACTTGAAACAAGATATATCTGTGGGACCCACATGAGTTATTTAATAAATAATTTAATTAAAATAATTGAGTTAAAATATAAAACGTATCTTAAAGGATTTTAATTTATCCTTCATCATATTATTTTTAATAATTATTTATATACGTGCATTTAAATATAAAAATGATTTGGCATCTTTATATTTTAATAATTTAATAAAGTGATGCTTTCATGTACATTTATAAATATAAGATTATAATAATAATTGAAATATAATAAAATTTGAATTATAACATTCAAATTTTAATAAAAATGGAATTATTACCTTCCAACCTTATTCTTTTCAATTTAATATTCTTTTCTTTTAAATGATAAAATTTGGCATGATTAATCGATTAATATTTGGCAATTCGAATTGTCTTTCCAACTTCTCTTCAACTCCTTATTCCTTTCCCTCCTTGATTCTTTTTCATATTTTTTTTATATTTGTGATGCATTCGAATGGCTTCTTGTAACTATTGGACGCTGATGAGCCAAGTTATTCTTTTATATTAGAGTCTTATGATTGTATCGGCTATCTATCTTTTCCACCTTTTATTCTCAATCTTCTTTCTTCTCCCTGTTGGTGGTGTCTCTCTAAGTAACTGAGATTATACTGATTGAAATCACTACTCTTTTTCCTTCTCTTCCACCTCCCCTACTGCGGAAATCAGAGTCATTGAATTTGCATAACCAGAGCATTCAGGAATATACCTGCGAAGCCAAGTAAGAATACAACCGAACTAAGATTATGCTATTTACGTTTTCTTAATACTGAGTCTGTGGAAATCGCATGTTTCCATTATGTATGATTATGTCCTTAATGCTTAGTCTGATAAATAGCATAACTTCATAGCCTATATTCTTCTTAAATGCTGAGTTGTGAATCGCACACTTCCAAATGTATATAATGCAAAGTCTGTCAGATTCATATAGAGTTCAAGAGTCGAATGCATATGCCACAGTAACGTGTTTGCTTTTTATTCCATAAATCACACCATTCATGCATAGATTCCATACAGACTGAGTTTCCAAGTAATAACAGTTAGATCATAACGTATGCACTCTGATAAACAATGAAGTTACTTTAGCATATCAATCATGAGTAGTAAATATCTCAGATTCAAAAATAAAAGGCTTTATTGTCCCATGTCTTTTACATATGAGTGCATCAGTTTTTTTTTGTTAAAGTCATGCTATGTAGGATTTTCTAGACGATTTCCAATACCAGGGAAAGTATAGTAATTCTTGATTTATTTTTCTCTGAGTATAAGATCTATTTTCAATCAGTACATAATGATGGGTCAGAGAATGAATCAAATATGTTCCAACTCATTTCTTTTCTAATTGGATAATCATCCTTAGCCGACTAGGCATAATAGTTGAGAACAATATATATATATATATATATATATATATATATATACTAGTTGTTGGTTTCCTGATGAATTCTAATAGTAGTGTTTAAAAACCTAATTGCTTAAGTGAATCAACATCAATGCACATGTTATCATAATCTTTCGAACAAATCAAGAATACTATTAACACCGAGGAACTCACCGACAGAGAAGCCATGAAATAGTGAAGAGGTGGAGTTAATTTGCAAGAACGCAGTAGAGGAATCAGTTATGATTAAATTAATTAAAACATTCAGTTTTGAAATCTTTAAAGAACATAACTATGTAATCCCAGTTTGTCAAATGCTGGATGCATGTATAATTGACAAAACCGGTTGTTCTGAGAATTCCTAACCTCTGGGATTCACCCGGCTGTGTAGCCAAGAAAAAGGGTGGCGAGGTGAAAGAGAGGAATCTATAATAATATGAAGCAGTATTAGATATGACATAACAACGTTTATCACTTTTATGAATTAATTAATAACTCGTGCATATTCCTGTTGTTGTGATCTCTTGCTGCCAAGTCGTATGGTGAGTTAAATAGCAGGATGCCAGTGGATGGCAAGATCACCCCTGTTTGTTCCGAGTAGGGAGGGCCTTTCTCGTTAGAGATCGTGTGGGGATAAGATTTGGTCTGAGGTTGGGTGGTTAAGCCCTTGACAATGTTTCACCTCTCCCCAAGATGTCAGTTGTGAGTCAGACAGAGATAAGCTAGACAGTCAATTGTTTAACGGAAATAGGTAATATCACTTTTATTTATGAGGAGGTAAGATTAAATTGAGTTATTTCATTGTTACTGTTATTTACACCTAGATATAAGAGACAGATTCAAGGATTGCTTTTCATTTATATGAATATCGAATATAAGTATATTTCTAATCTTGAGATACTGTCACAGTCAAGTAATCGGAACAAAAGGAATTTGAAGCCCTAATTGATTGAGTGATAACTGGAACCCTAAATTATACAGTGGTATCGAGAGCCCTAATTGAATCCATGATTTCAGAAGCCCTACTTGAATCAGTGGTATCAAAAGCCCTAATTGAATCCATGGTAGAGGAAGCCCTAAGTGATATAGCGGTACCAAAAGCCCTAAATGAACCGATGGTAAATAATGCCCTAATTGATACAGTGGTATATGTTGCCCTAATTGATACAGTGGTATGTGATGCCCTAATTAAGAATTATAGTGGTATTTAATTATAATTATCATTTGATTTTGAGATAGCGATTTTTAGATGTTAGTCGTCATGTGAAATTGTTATACTGTATATGTGGACTAACCCGGGTGGTTACAAAAGCATCCCTAGTTTGATTTTGATCTCACTTTTTTGAGGTATGTGGTTTTCAATTTCTGTAGTAATTTCATTTGATGGTATTTCAAGTTTTTAGTTAAGAAATTTTGTTAACTAATTTTTAACGGTAAATGTTATTCACATGAACATGAATGATATAACTATCTTCCTATGAAACGATGTAATAACTGTATTCTTTGAGTATGTTAGATGTTAATTTAGACCCGAAAAAATCGGATGTTACAAATGCAATGTAAAACTAAACTAGCAATAGCGGTCTTGATGAACTTATACTTCATATTTATGTCTTATATTGTTACACATCTTTTCATAATTAGCATTTTAAGTATCATATGTATAGTATATACAATATAAACCCTATGACCCCCTCCTGTCCCCCGCCGTCCCCAAATTGAGGCCCCTATGTCCCCCCATCCCGGAAACTTGTTCCCCCATCCCCCAAGTCGGTGTATCTATGTTCATATACTATCAAATAATATGTCAATACGTAATAACCTTAGGGCCCGTTTGGTTGCAAGCATAGGAATTGAGAATTATAATAGAAAATTTGAATGAGAATGGAGAATGAAGAATAAAAATGAAAAATTGCAATCCAATCTTGTGTATCTCTTGTTTGGTTATGCAAGTTTAAATTGGAATAGGGTTAACTTGCAATCAGTGCCATTTCTAAAGAAACAGTGGTTGAGTTGACTAATGACCGTCTGCAAGGGCAAAGATGTCTTATAGTCCTTCATTATTTGTGGGAGCTTTCAACAAAAAATAATCTCATGGATAAACTTGGTCTGCCAGCCCATAGAGATTGCAATGTTGTGGTGACCACAAGAAATGTGGAGGTTGCCCAAAATTCAAACGCTCATGTTTTTAAGATGAATATTTTATCAGATGATGACGGCTGGGATCTATTCACATTCTACACTTTTCCGGCTGGGATCTGTTCATTGGACTTGGAAGAGGTGGGTCGCGATATTGTGAAGTATGGAAATTTACCTCTGCCTAGCAAAATGATAGCAACATCTCTTGCAAATATTTGAAAATATTTCTGAAAATGCAATCAGTGCCATTGGAAAATCGCTGAAATATTTGAAAATATTGAAAACAGAGTTCCAGCGCTCATCCCAGGTCAAAGAGGATTTGAAAATTTAATCAAATTTGAGAAAGTTAAAATGAATGCAAGAATAGCAATTCTAATTACAGGTATTTTTTGGAATGGACAAAAGCTCATTTTGGGGCTAAAATGAGAATATGTATTCCTATTCCCTATTTCTATTCCACGCACCAAACAAAGAATACAAATCATATTCTAATTTCCTATTCCTATTCCGGTTGTATTCCAGCAACCAAATGGGCCCTTAATACCATCATTCAATTATTAAAAATTCACGATGTCAACAACTAGACATATAACTAATTAGATAGCAGCTATAAAGGAAGGCTTGCATAAGAGGTGCATCTAAAATAAGGCGATAAGAGTGAGGAAAAGATGTGTCATTTGGAAAGACACTTGTTCCCATGAATGTTGTATAAGATGAGGTTCAAATACATTTCATTGGGCATCATGGACAAAGAAAAGAAAAAAGAAAATTGAATGAGAATAATGAAGTCTGTAAAGTAGATAAATTTCACATCATGGGATAGAACAACAAGCAGAGAGAAGAGAATAATAAGAAAGAGATTTCAGTAATATATAATGAGTATTTTCTGTTGTAATGTATATTGATTTGGTATGCATTTCAGTGGCATGTTATTATGCTGACACACACACACTCTTATGCATGCCATTTAATAGTTTAATATATACAGTTCTTTGATAAGTTATAAATGCTGTAATGAAGAAACTCCATGTAAACACTACATTTTTTGTATCATAATTATCAATGGTAGGGGAAATGAGATAAATTACAGGAAGGAAAATGGTGATAAGGTAACTTTCTAAGCACACCACCTCATGCTGGACTAAGGAGTCCCATGAGGCAAAAAAGGGACAAAAGGGCTGCCTTTGGGCTAAGGAGGAGAGGTTTTCTAGGCACCCTACTATATATTCCTCATGACCTCTATGTTGGTGACAAATGCACAGGACGAGAATTCATCAAAGATAAGGTAGGAGTGATAAGGATGACAAAAATGACAATAGGACACCCTACTAGGTATGCAATCTCATTCATATGGCAAGAACCACATGAGGCCAAGAGGGATGGCATATCTACTCTTGGGCCTAGGGTAGGGGGTCTGTTGGGCACCTCATCATATCACCATACCCTTTTACTTCTATGGTTGAGCCATCTTAGACCTGATTCAAGCAATCCATTAATCTGATATATGTTTATTTCTAACTCAAGAATGTCTAATTATGAATTATGATCATTATGTTTTCTATCTTGCTTGCAGAATTTCAATCAACACAAAAAGGTACCCTAAAAACCCTACTTGTTTTTATATAGGTACTATAATCTATGACAAAATTTGGGTTTATCTAATTTGGGTGCATTACAAGTGGTATCTGAGCATACTTTTGTCACATCCTAAGGGATAAACCTACCATAATTGCTATAAGGATTAACTATTCAGCCCTTTACTTAAGCAGGTTAAGGATATAATAAAGTCAAACAACATTGCATCTCTAAATGTGCCTTGAACTACATGCTTAATTTGAGTATTTCTCTTCATATGTATAACTTGTGTCTGTTTCACAATAGGTGAACTTCATGATTAATAAATGTTGTATGGACTACTTCACGATATATGTTAATTGATTGCTTTTGTTACATCCCAATTTTTGGCTCAATTTAAAAATGTTCATATACCCGTTGAGGTTTCATGCAAAGTCAGTTGATAGGTAAAATTAGTTACGATCATGTGACATGGTAAGATGGTTAATCATTATAATTTCATATGAAGTTGGCATGCTAATTAACCATTATGATGATATTTTAATATCATCTTGGAAAGTTAGTTTTTCATCATGAATTCATAGAAAGTGAAATGGTGGTTAGTCGTTATGATGGTTTATGAATAATAATTGTTATGGTAATTATGGTTATATTGAGGAATATGATATTATCACGGAGAATTTCTTCCTTGCAAGAGCACGTCAAAGGGGGGAACCATTGCCAAAAAGGAGTATACCAAATTACTAGACTGAATAACTAAATACTAAATTCTGAAGTTCATATCTTGAAACAGAAATCCAAAAGAATGTAAAACAGTTACGAAAAGTAAATTACATAACCATATTACCAAAGTAAACATCTTTTACACCTTACAATCCTTTTCATGTGAAAGTAACTGAAATACTCTTTCAAAACTGAAATAACTAACTAATTTATATATACAATAGTTCAAAAGAAACTAAATCGTTCCATTTATTCCATGAATTATATAATAATTACAATAAATGAACTTGCAAGATAAAATCTAGGAAAGAAAAACATATTGAATCTAACTAAGGTATCTAAAGAAGTTGTTCAAGCATCGGCTTTTTGGTAAAAGAAGCATTGACATAAGCTTAACCTCCCAACCACGGACCTTATAGATCCTCACACAATCTTTTAAAAGAAAGACCCTCCCTACCCCTGGGTTAGGCTTGGGGCACCATAGTCCGGCCATCCAAGCATACCGGTGTTTAGAATGTCCACTCAGTAATAGGCGGGCATGCCTGATTAACTAGCACCACTGACATATTGTGATCAATAATAGGCAAGCATGCCTCTAAATGACATTGGCCAAGGATTTAGAGGGGTTTCTATTACCCGATCACCACCACTCGACTTGACAACAGGGTACATATTGGACAAACATGAGCTTACTTGGATGTTCTGTTGGAAATTATTATAAAACTTATCATGTTGACATATATTGATGTTCTAATTTCTGTTTTCTTTCCCTTAAAGAGATTTCTTCCTCTTCACCCCTTTTATTGGTTACTCTAGCCATGGTGAGTGCTTGAAGAAAGTAATTCCATTTGTATATAGATCATCTTGGTTAATCATGGATTTCTATCCATGGGCGGGTATATCGCGAGTAACAAACTTGTATAACGATATAATTCAATTCTTACAATAACCGGACTTTAGAGCAGGGCTCACAGCAAAGTGAAGGCAAGTATTGCAGATGTAAGACAAAGAAAGAACATAGACCACAATGAAAATTACGCATCTTGTACATCGGTCTTCATTTGGAATTAACAATCTAAGAGATTTCGAAACAAAAAGGCCATAGAGCATCGGCATAGAACATAAACTAGTGCATAGACATTAACATAAAATCTGATGCATTGATATAGAGCATAATATCAGGTGCATAGACATAGAACATAACCTAATCGATATTCTCTTGATGGAATAGTCGATGCTCCAACCCCACGGCTTAGAGTCAACTCTTGCTGTGAAAAGAATGACATAAAAGATAAAGATAAACTAGCATCTGAAACAAGAAGTATTTTGTTCAAAGGGAGAGGTAAGAATGACCGTCTGAAATCAAACATGAAATGTTATATATCATTCCTTTTGCTCAAGCGAACCGCAGCCTTTCTTGTCCACTCGCTCAAAGTGACAGTTTCCAAGACCATTAGTTACAAGGTCACCGAATTTAAAAGAAAAGGTGGTGCCAAGAGTACATGGTCGCCTCTCATGGAGAGACACAAGTGTGATTTATTAAAGAGCTCCAATGGAAACATATATATATATATATATATATATATAATTTTTAAATGATTCCATCATGCTATTATTGTATCTAAGGTCGCACTCATTAAAATACGTATAACTATATACATGTGTAGTTCGAAGAATTATGGTTTATTTCTAAAATCATATCCTCTTGATATTTGCACATGTATTAATAAGTACGAACTATAGATATTACCTTAATATCATGTTGGCATCATACATATATATATATATATATATATATATATATATATATATATATAAGGTGATGATAAAAAGGAAATAGAGACGACATCACGAAACAACAAAGGTAATGGTTCTAAACATGAATTTTTGATAATGATAGATATATATTTTTATGTATTTTTGTCCAAGTAGCTCATGACTGTCCAATGGTGTACTATATTGTGAAGTCGATAAATCCTTATCAACGTAGTTAGAGGTCATACCTGGCGATCAAACAAATAGACTAGAATAGTGCCCTATTCCTCGGATCTCGTTTAGCAATACTTTCTCCGCTTTGTCTACTCCTGCAACCACCCATGCAACATTTCCACAATAATAACAAGTTCTTCCATTTAAATCAATATTAGAATATATCACAGATAACTGTAACAATGGTTGAATACCATTATCAATTAACAAGTAAATATAATAAAGCAACGGCTAACTATCATTTTCAATAAACAAGTAAACATAATAACTATTAACCGACTCCATTATAACAATCATTTTCACATGAAATAAACGGTTAACTATAACTTCCCTTTTCACATGATCAAGAAAATGATAGTTTTAACTAATCATCTCAACGGCTATAACTTATTTTAACTACGTCAAAAATTTTGGGATGTAACATCTTGAACCACCATGACCAAGGATGAAATGGCTAGACAAGCAAGAAGAACAAAGGATGACCATGAGCTATCCAATTAATCTAAAAACACTTTAAAAACTTAATAAGATATATTACCCTCTTATGTGGATGATCTCTGTGTACCTTGCAAGCTATCATGTCTTAGTATAGTAATATCACATCTATACTCATACTTGGGTGGGTATGAACTGTGTACATATGTATACACACATATGTGTGCGTGTGTGTGTATAAGTATGTAAAGTTCATCATTTATGTATACATATATGTATGTATGTATGTATGTATATACCCACATATCAAAATTATTCAGGCAAGCATGAATATATATAAGAACGACATTAATATACTGAGACAAGAGTTAGGCGTATATTGCCACCTTTGCTTTTATGTATTTTCTTGACTTTGACTTTGGGCATTTATTTAATTGCTTGAATGACCACCTATTTTTGTACTCGCCACCTTATGGCATCGAACAATAGCATTCTTTTGATATTTTTGAGTTTGAAAGTCTTTGCAACGTTTCTTGCCACCTCAGTCTTGGCGTAACAAAGCACGGCATGGGTGACCTTTGCTCATCTTGGCTGATGCCTTGCTTCCTTTTTTACTCTCTGTTCTTGTCACAGGGGCACACAATTTTTGCTCGTTGTTGTAGCATTCCAAATTTCTCTCGATATCACCCCACCGTATTTCATAATCGAGCTCACACAAAAATGCTTGACAATGGTATAGTTGTTTGAGCCGAAGCTCGTGGATTACGTCTGTGTTACACATCGAATACCTTGAGATCTCGGGTGTCAGCATTACTGCAAATTCCATATACATCGGACCACCCAAGTTGGATCAGGTTATGCTTTATGTCTTTCATCGCATATAATTTTCCTTTCTAACCTGTACATGCCGATTCCTATCAGCTCGACCTCTTGTTTTTATCTATTTGCAAGTACAAACTCGAATGTGATAAATTTCCATTGTGACTTTATCATTTCACCAATATGTTCTGATTGGATATAATGTTGTGTTGCATATACATATAATCTGATTGAAGGAGTACCATACAGGGATATAATCAATATATCTCTGAGATGGAATGTTCTCTTTATGAATGAAATCAATATAGAAGAAAAGTGCAATATCCTATAATGCCATAGGCCGAAAATGACATGAAGCATTGCAAAGGAATAAGTGTTCATGAACTAGAAATTATAATATTAATCTCCCAAGTAATGAGGACCATTTTGATCGAGATAAGGGGAGAAAGTGAGTAGGAAGAATTCCTGCAATGAAAGAAATAATATGATCAGTAATAACATCCAAATAAAATAAAATTTCCAACAGAGCTGAGTTCGACCACATTTCACTTGGTGGACTGTGCAGTTGAGATGAAGGCGTTGATGGAGAGATGGAGGCCACTTTCACACTTGTCTATGAAAAACAACATTAATACTTTCAAGGGAAGATTAGCGAGAAAAGGTTGAAGAGTATTTTTAAGATTGATGGGCCCATCTTCTGGAGATAGTCGATTTAATACTGGGACAAAATTTCATGAAGACAGAGCATAGGAAGCGCTCAAACATAGATATTGGTCGTACATTCCTTGCGTGGGCATTAGGATTGGGTTCAAAGGTGAAGGTTGAGCATGCAATTAAGGAGTGCATTGAGGCAGAATGGTCTAGCGGGTTCTCTACCTTTTTGGCTATGGTCGAGCCTTGATGGGTTTGTGAGTGCACGAAGGCGATTGGCGTTTGGTTGGCAATGCTAGGCCTTTGGTATGACCTTTCTTGGTCTAGGGTGTTTTCAAAAAAAAGGATGCTCGTCATGAGGAAGCCCTTATTGGGTGGGAGTCACTACTAGAGCTTTTGGAGATCAGAGAGCTAGAGTGAGCACAAGCGAGAACAAAGGACATGAAAAGAGCCAAGAAGACCAAATTCGAGCCAAAGGATTACTGGTAATGGCCCAATGGGCAAAGCAAAGGAAATTTGAGTTTTGCTTTTGATGTCAACATATATTTTGTAAGGGTTTCCTTTTGTCTATTAGTAAGGGTCAATATATATCTTGAAGGGTCAGACGTTTTTGGTTTGCAATACAATACTAAAGTAGCCATTTTTTATGTATATGGACATGGCTTTAATATGCAGGTGCTGGTTGCTGGTAGTTGGGTAGTTGTTTTAAACCTATGGTTTTATGTTCAGGGATGGAGAGTCATATAATGTATTTGCAAGATGTAATCCTCTATCTTTTAATAAAATATTATCTATTAACAATCAGAAAAAAATGCTGATCTTGGGACCACCCTATACATTGCAGTAATCTTTTGGATGCACCAGAATTAGGGGAACGGATTTAACAATATTTACTGCTTATGATATTGTCGAGCGCGCTCGAGCTGGAGTAGTACTGGGATGGGTGACCTCCCGAGAAGTCCCAGTGCTTCACCTCTGTGAGCATCATCTAGATCCAATGAGTGCTAAGTGTTTCATTCATTCTCATGAGAGATGGGTTCGGTGAACCACTACTCATGAAATATGGGTCAATGAGTTTGACTCAAAAATCACACAGTTAAATCCTGATAGCAATATCATAATTTGACTTGCTGTGGAAAATATCTCCTAGTTATCAATATTTACTGCTGTTGCATCACGATTTCCAACCTTTAGTTGAAAGTTCCAGCATTGAATGGCAGGTCTAATTAATTGTTGAATCCATTTCCAGCCGCTGATATGCATTTCCAGAGCACAGTTTTTGCCATACACCTGTCATCTGTATCAGCAAGGATTCTGTCTCAAGCAACCATACAAGTCTTTTTATCATTTGAAATTGCCATCCGTACAGAAGTATGGTATTTTGTAAGTTGGAAATTGGTCATTGAAATTGGCTAGAATTGCTGGTGCATTCTGATTTGAATTTAGTCACTGATTTGCTGATAAATTCAGGAGCATTTGCAACAGATGCTCTTGCTTGATTCAATCCTTTCACTAGTAAGATAAGGCTACCAGTTTTGGTATTAATGCAGGTATAGGAACGTATGTATGTTGTATCTTTCATCATATATACATAGAGACACACATACGTACATACATCCACGCATGCACGGAGACATACATACATGTATATGTGTATATGCAAGTTTTATATTTTAGGATTTTTATATCTATTATCTTACTCCTAGACCTATTGATGGATGCTTCTTAGTTAGTAGTCTTAAGGGCCTTTTGTTTTAATGAAAACAATGAAACCTTAATTGTTTTTGCTGCTATACTTGAATGAATGATTGTTTGGCATCAAATCTCGAACTTATCCACATACAAACGTATGTGCATACATACATATATCAAAAAAATCATCTGTTCTAGAAAATTTGGGATAAGGGACATTTCATTCTCTTAGGCAAAGCTTATCACTTTAAGAAGTTGTGAATGGTTTAAATCCTCACTACCATAAGCTACTGATAGGGGAGATATTTTGGCTTATTGTTCAGCAGGATGGTACTGAAGATGAGTCCCACAATGTCAGTTCTTTAATAAAGCCTTAGACATGTAGAGGCAGTGGAGGTTTTTACTTGCATACGAGGAGATCAGTTTGTAGGTATTTTTCGGATCTGCTAACGTGAAGAAAAAAAGAGGCCACAGTATGAATCAGAGGTCTTACAAACAAAGACAAGAATTGAAATAGAGGAGGGAACCCAGCAAAAGTTAGAACGGTTTTATAATGTAGCCTTTTTTCAAGGCATATGGGGAAGAGCCCTCCACCTCGGAAATGAATGGCATATCTTTGAGTCTTAGGGGAATCAATTCTCATAACAAGAGAAAGCTGGTGCAAAGCCAATTGAATAAGTTGAAGTTGGAGTTTATTTTCTCCAAGAAACCAAGTTATCAGTGGAAAAATTATTTGAGCTCTTTACCCTCTTTAAGAGATGGAAAGGTCTATTGGTGGCAACAAATGGAGGTTTCAGTAGCATTGGTATGCTATGGGATCAGACGTCTCTTCTTTGGGGCTGTTGGTGCATTCTTTGAATTGGCTATGCTGTGAGTTCAAATGCAAATATATCTCTTGTATTTTGTTTAATCCATATGGCCCTGCTTGTTACATGAGGAAGAAAAGGCCTTGCGAGGAACTGTCTTGCCAATTGGAGGTGTTGAAAGATACCATATCCCTGCCCTAGCTGGGTTGACTCAGCAAAAAAAAAATGTATTTGAAGTTTAAACACTAAAGTGTGTGTGTATTTATTTTGGGCCGACCAAGACATTCTTTTGGTACCATCGTTTGGATCATAGCTAAGAGCAGATTTCAGCAGCAATTGTAGAATATGTTCATCCAAATTTGAGCAAGTTTTGTTTCCTAAATGTGAAACTAAAGTACTGCAAGCATGCCATACTGTCTCTTCCTGTTCAAGGGTTAGGAGTGAACGAAAAAAAGAAATCAAACTCTAATCATAAAATGGGCATAATGGATGAAAAAAATATGGATCCTCTCTGGAAGGAATGATGAAACAAAACTTTGATGATGCTACAAAGGATAATGCAGGGGATAATTTAGTTTGGTCATTGGTGTACACTGTAGGTTTCTAGAGGTCTGTAGAATGTGGGATAGAGCTATTCCTGATCCCATTTGGTTGCTGGAATACAACCAGAATAGTCATTCAAAATTAGAATATGATTTTTATTCTTCGTTTGGTGAACGGAATTGGAATGAGGAATAGGAAAACGTATTCCCATTTTAGTCCCAAAATGAGCATTTGTCCATTCAAAAAAATACTTGTTATTGGAATAGGCCATTTCTATTCTCTGTTTGACTTTTCTAAATTTAATTATTTTTTAAGTCCATGATTACAGACAGGTAAAGGTTTTCAATATTTTCAAATATTTCAGCGATTTTCCAATGGCGCCGATTGAATCTTCAGAACAACATTCGTCATTTTATTCGCCTACGGACTTCTACGCTATTACCACAGACCGCAGAGTTACATTGACTTGGACATTAATCACAAGTTTTTTACATCTCTCTGGCGTATTGCTTGTCAGCATATGAAAGAGACGATCCAGATGATGGTTAGATATGTCGCTGGATAAGCAGCTAGATACGTCGCTGGATAAGCAATAGGGTGAAGAGAGTACCATCAGAGATGCCAAGCTGAATAAACATACAAACATGCCAAGCTGATTAAACAAACAGAAATGTTCTGCAAGGTTGAAACACCAAGTTGATTGAGCATACCCAAAAGAAAGTTCTGCAATAAAGCAATTGATCAGGGAAGAATATCACGGAAAGAAGATTTATCGGTTTAACTTTATTTTAATATAATATATATATGAATTTAACCCTATTCCAATTTAAGCTTGTATAACCAAACAAGGGATAAACAAGATTCGATTGCAGTTTTCCATTCCTATTCTTCATTCTCCATTCTTATTCAAATTTTCTATTCTAATTCTCAATTCCTATGCTTGCAACCAAACGGGCCCTTATTACTGTCTTGCTATGTCTGTTGTCTCCTTTTTAAGCATTGTCCTGATTGTTTTTTGTGGTTATGGAAGGTGTGAATTTTTAGATTAGTAATCTACTTTGCTAGTTAAATGTAACGTCCGGTATTCAAGTATATTGAACGACAGGACCCCCTATATAAACCCTTCTATCTAATCTACTATATATACTTGCGTGTATACTTACATGTTATTGTTTAAAGAAGGAAGAGAGCCGCACCTCTAGAGCTAGTTGAGGTCTTCGTTCCAAAGTATTTAGTAGTCCCAGAAATATGCGGGTATTCATGTTGGAGGCTTCCTGATTCAAAATTTGGCTGATTTCTTCACCATTAGCCCAAGCATTTTTCAGTTTAATCTGCAGCTTGCCAATATATTCTCTTATGGTTAAATGACCATCTAAAAACTGAACTATCATTTTTGCCTCTTGCTCTGCATCTACTGGCCGTATTGTATGTTCGGTCTCTAACCCTTGATCAACTGTGCTACTGGAAGTCTGGAATGATGATTGAGTTACTTTTCTAAGATCGACTCTTGTTCCTTTTGTTTCTACATTGGTTGTGTTTGTCTTTTGCTTTGCGTCTACAGCCTGTATTTTAGATTTGCCAACTAATCCTTCTTTGCCTGCGCTCTCGGATACCTGGGCTGATGATTCGCTAACTTTTTCATAATTGGCTTTTATACCTTCTTCTGTTACAGTGGCTGTATGTGCCTCTTGCTTTACATCTACAGACTGTATTTTCGATTTGGCCACTATTTTTTTCCTCATTTTGCTCCTGGAATTCTTAATTAATGATTGGCTTACTTTTCTGCCCTTTGATCGTTTACTTTTTTTGTTTCCACTGGTTGTGTTTGCCTTTTTTGCATGCACGGACGCCACTGCACCTTGGCTGAGTGTGCTCCATAAATTCCGGATTAATGATGGGTTTGCATTTCTACCATTCGATCTTTCACTTTTTATGTTTACACAGGTTGTGTTTACCTCTAGCTTTGCAGCTACATTCTCTGTTTTCGATTTCGCCACTAATCCTTGCTTGAGTGTGCTCTCCGAATTCTGGATTAACGATTGGCTTACTTTTCTACCATTGGCACTTCCGCAATTTTTGTTTACACTGGCTGTGTAATAACGGAGATATTTGCAGGTGTCGACCTCAACAGAACCGAGCTTCAACATTGATTTGCACATGTAGGTCGATAAATAATTAAATAAATGTTGGGAAGGGCCCCTCCTTGACAAGACTGGGTGTTCTGATTTTACCTGAAGCCCTGGACATTGCAAAATTAGATTCCAAATCTTTCCTGATGCTGTGGCCATAGCCACAAACCTCCGAAACTAACCTCCGCAGACGATGTAATTATTCAAAGACCGAAAGTATTTACAGAAATGCTGTGCTTTGAATACATTCAGGACTGATTTTAGCAAATCCCAGCATTAAGACAGAGACGCATTTTTGTTACCTAAAGCAATTTAATTTTAAAATAGAATATATACTGGAACACCCGACTGGGAGCTTCGGCCAGGCACCTACTTTAAAGTCCACGAAATGAATTACATTGATACGTAAGAAAAATACCCAGAGGATATAAGCTTTACATGAATTCAATTTAGCATCTGGACCATTCTATTGTTACTCTTGGCCGAAAGTAATATTCAATTCGTTTGGCATGATCTCATGGTTAAAGGAATTTCACCATTGGAAAGCTCTAAAACCCTGCTGTCGAATTTGATCTTGTACAAATTCATTATCCAAGGAGATTCAGAAAAGAAAGACCTCAAACTCGACCCTGAATTCTAAACTGTAATATGCCCTAGTCATAAAAAAATATTACGGTGATCTAGAAACAATCATAAAAAAATATTTGGAAAAATATTTGGGAGTTTCATCTAGAAGGAGATAATCTTGCTAATAAAAGAGCAGATGGAAAAGAGATGAAACTTTTTAAAAATAAACATTTTAAATTTAACCGATATCATGGAAATTTAATGTTAACAAGAGCTCTTTGCGAGCTGCAGTCCCTGCCTTTTGGCAAGGAGACTAATATGTGTTAATTTGTATGATGTCATGAGCTTTAACGAATTATAGAATGAATCGGATGTTAAAAGCTTTGTAAACAATTTGAAGCGAACTAGAGAAACAACTTTCATAATATTGAAATGGAAGAAGACTAATGTAAGAGATAAGCAAATAAAAAGAACACGATAGAGAAGTAATACAGACCACTAATAATAGTATGAAGTTTATATTATGCTATATTGTATTAAATTGTCTGAACTATATACATAAGTTTTGTTGTATGCAAATGTTGGAAATGCATTGTATACATGCTATTTTTTTTTTTCGTCTTTGCTACTACTCGCTGGAAATGCATTGTGTACATGGTGGTTTTTTGTTTTGCTATTTGCTACTGCTTGCTGGAAACTACATAGAAGTCTGATTTTGTAGTATGTACAGTTTTTTAGTTGCTGAAAACTCTGGAAGAGCTTGATTTTCAAGTCGCTGCATTTTTTTCAAAATCTATATGTTGAGGAGGCTTTTGATGTTCTGTATTTTCTGGTCTGATGTGCTTTTGCTTTGGCTGCAATGTAGTGTGTGCTGTTGATGTGGCAAAAAGTGACTTTCAAAAATTTTAGATGTGCTGTTGTTGATTTGTTGTGCCAATACAGAAAGAGTTCGATAGTTAGATATTCAAAGTAATTTAATGTAAAATATGAAATAAGTGTGAAACATTTTTAGTTTTTGGGTGCTTTTTGGTGAGTGTTGACTTTACCTTGACGTGTGGTGTTTCTGCCTTCCAAAATTGTCTTCACGAGCATGTGCTGCTTATGTACCCTGTAATTTGTAAATATAAGTTAGTTGCTTGATTGAATTTGATTAAATTGTAATTGATTGTGTGGTAGTGGAAGTAATGAAGAGTTGTAATAAGGTCTTACAGTCAGTGTTTCTCTTGTAATTGATGTAACCGTATGGTCCATGGCGAGTGTAAAAGTGCCTTGGATCTCAAAGCTGCGCATCATGTAGACTGTTGTAGACATGTGTTCTATGTACTTGTCAAACTCAATTTTGGTTAGTTCTGGGAAGTGTTGTTGTAAGAGGCTGCCATGTAGACTGCATTCAAAGATAGTGTCTTCTGTCTCAATGACGCATTGGAGGTAGGGTTGAAATTGAAATGTGGTATCTGTTCCACACTTAGTGCAGTGGATGTCAGTTGGATTTCCTGTGGTTGATAGAGAGACAATTTGTTGGCAGATTGTGCATAGTGGCTGGTATGGTGAGTTGTGGACATTTTTTGGTCGTAATGTTCCTATAAGCTGAAACCAACAAGGTCAAAAATACTCAAAATTCAGTTTAGCAACATTTTAGTAGCAATGAAAACTAAATCTGGGCTTTTACAGATTATTAAACTTGCCTGTAAATTGACTTTTGCGAGTTGTTGTAATGATTGTTTGGTGCAGTTGTCATTCAGAAGGTCTATGTAGGTGGCTTGTCCTGATCTAATGACTGTTGAACCTCTTGGCCCAGTGTGTGTGACATTTTTTAGTAGTAAGAGGACTATTGCTGATGATGATGTCGATTTGCATATGTTTTCAAGGCTTTTGTAGCTGTAGCTGTGTGTTTTTGGCACTATGAGCTGAAAACAAAAGAGAGCATAGATGTTAGGAATTAATGTATGAAAATTGAATAATAACATTGTTGTGAATGTTAATTTGCAGTGTTTGTCACTTACAGTAGCTGTGTCGGATGGCCATTGTCCATCTCTTATCTGAAGCTGGAACTGTGTGGCATTGTGTAGATGTAAAGTGAGAAGAACGCCAAGAGTGCCAATTGGATAGTTGTTAGGTGACTGAATGAGCTAGCAGATTTTGGTATCAGGTGATAGCTGTTGTTGTTTGCAAACAGGAGCTATTTTTTCCACTTCAGTGTCTGACCTGAATTGTATGCAGTAATTAGCATCTCCCCTTTCATATTGGGAGTTTTTTCTCTTGATTCCAAATTTTTGAATACGGATACTTGTTCTAGGCATGAGCCAATGCAAGTATTTGTCAATTGAGGCATTCGTAATGTTTGTTGTTATAGTCAGTAGACCAACTTGATCTATTAGATCTATGTGTGCGATTGATGATCTTGGTTCATTTTGTGTAGAGGTCTTCAAAGCTGGTCCATATGTAGCTAGAATGTCACCTTCGAAGACTGCTGCTGACTGTGTGTTGCAAATGTCAAATATGGGAGTTGGCAAACCGGTGGTCAGCTTCTATCTGTATTGAAATTTGTTACATCAACTTCAATTTGATTTAGTATGGTTAATTTATGTTGATGCATTGGAGAGAATTAGTATGAAAGCATTAGGAGTACTTGCCTCTTTTTCCTGTTGTCATGGATGGTGGTTGGAGAGTGTGTGCTCTGTTGTACCTCCATGGTGTTGTCAGATGTTGCTACAAAGAAGAAAGTAGTCAGTATTGCATGATTAGGCATAATTTATGATATTCATTTTGGTTGATGATATAATAGACAAATGGAGTAATGTCCTAGATGTGCAATTGGAGTGCGACTACGAAATGGTCAGTCCAATATGTATCTAAGATGGTTGTTGTTATTTCAGTGTCGAGATTATGTATCCAAATATGGTCGAGGTTGATTCATGTTTCTGTCGTCATGTTTTGAGTTACAAGTTTAAGATTATGTTGTTGCATGATGTTGAAGAGGTCTAATTTTTTCCTTGATGTCTTTAGTGTGTCGATGTTGAAGTCTCCTGCAATCAGCAGTTTTGAATGTTCGGGTAGGGTTGCAGTGATGGTATGGATGAAAGTAAAAAGTTCATTTGTTGGTGTTGTTGGTGTGATATATATATTTACAATGCGCAGGGATGTTTGAATGTGAGAGATGTCGATTGTGATTGATTCAAGGTGTCTTGTTGCATATGTTTCAATGTTTTTGATTGCGTTAATTTTGCTACAACATGTTAGCAATCCATGAATATTGTACAATGCGTAAAAGACAAATTTCTTGTGCAACAATGGCAATTGGTCAATGTGCTTAGTTCTTGTCTCTTGAAGACAAATTACAGTTGCAGCATGTAAATCATGATCGTGGTCTATTTCTTGTGCGTGGAGTTGTAGGCTTCAGGTATTTAGAGTGCATATTGTGATGTTGGTTGGTGATTTAGGTGATAGAGTATAGGATAGTGGCCATTGTCGTGTTGTTTGTAGTCGTTGCATTTCTAGTGTAACTTTTTGGGAGATCTTGAAATTGTTGTGTTGTATTTTGTTCATTAAATACAAATTTTCTATGTCTCTTACGCGAGACAAGGCAGTGTAGGAAAGGCCATGTTGATAGACTTTCGCAGGATCGAAAGCAATACTATCCATTGTTAGACCTTGTGCTCTATGAATAGTTCTTGCGGATGCGAGTTGTATGGTAAATTGTGATCGTATGACTATGTTTTTTAATGTTTGCATCCTTCTTGTAATTCGTGACAATGGTGTCCATGTAAGTGGCGTTGTATCTTTATAGACATGTTGCATTTGTTGTCTTCTTAGTTTTCCGATATTAGGATCATTGAACTCGATCCAGACAATGTCTTGCTTGTCATGTGTATGTAGTTGGAATGTACCGTCAGCACCATTGACTAGGCCATCCTGTGTGTCAAGATTGCCTGCAATAAGCTCAATGAGGATTCCTGGCTTTACGAATATAGTTGTTGGTAAACTTGTCTTTTCTAGTTGGTAAGGGTTTTTGTCGAAGCTTGTGTCTTTTTGATCAATTGCTTCGAGTTTGTATAGTTTTGTTTGTAGGAGGTCTAGCATTCTTTGGTTGTGGTCATCAACAGCAAGGTTGCGTTGGAACAAATGTGGTAGTCTTGGGTCATTAGGTATAGGCTTGTGACATATTCTATTTATGTAGCAGATGTCGTCATTTGTTTGCTCACAGATTCTTATACGATTGAGAATCCTGATAAAGTGTTCATTTCGTTGTCTAATTACAGTTTCCAAGTTATAGTATTTGACGTTGTCTATCCAAAATGTGTATGGAATTTTCTCCCCATTAATTCTTGGTGCTTCAAAAATCCAACCATCACATACTGGTTGTGCCTAGTAGAAGTCACCACAAAATATGATGTCTATGTTACCAAATGGTTGAGTTGGTGTGTGCTTTATTTGATGCAGTCTTTTGTCTATGTTGTATAAAGTTGTTCAGCCTATTAGTGATGTCTCGTTGATTAAGAGAAGTTGAAGTTGGTCTAATTTCTTGCTTAAGCTGTCCAGAGTGTCCGAGTCTAATGGCATCATTTTTTATGCCGTGCATGGTAGATGAAATATGGAATGTGCAGTTACACCGCCTATGTTGTATGCGGCCTTTCCTGTTGGTGCAACAATAATGCCTTTTGGTTTGAGTGGATCACTATGCAATTGTTTGTCATATAGGCAGATTAAAGCCTGATAGAGGAGTTTTGTTGTGAAGGTCTTACCAGTACCAGCTCCTCCTGTTATGAATAAGTATATTGGTTTGTGTGGGAGGAGTCTTTTTGTCATAACAACATCTTTTAATATTGTTTTTTGATCTTTGTTCAATTGCCTTCGCATTGCGAAGTATTCTTCGGTGCTTTGTAAGAATGGATGTGCAATTTGTGAAAACAGCGAGTTGTGGATAGTTTGGTTTTGTTTGCATTTTTTATTGTGCATTAGGTCAATACCTAAGTCATATTGTTCTATTGTTGTGGATGTTTCATTGGATTGTAACTGACAATCGAATATCATTGTTGCATTTTCATTGTTCTCCAACTCTTTTTCTATGTCATCTATGCTACCCCATCCATAAGCAGTTTGTGCATTGAACATTTTTTCAATGTTTTGTATTTCTGCTTTTCTAGCATTGTATGCATCAACCCATGTGTTGTGGTTTGATAAAAAAGTTTGCTCGCTTACTCGAAACGGTATGTACAACATGAGTTTCTCCCTACAATAGTTGTCATAGTCAATATGTGGATTGTATTTGACAAAGCGTATAATTTGTGCCTTTCGTCTCTTTTGAAAATTAGTAGATCTATTGTAGTACAATGTGGTGTACTCAGCAAGTTGATAAATTTTGTAGTGTGCTTGGCCTAGTTATGTACTTGTCTATTGCAGAAGGATACATGATGTTGTTAGAACTGTCATGCTCTTTAGCTAGCAGTTTTGGACTTTTAAGCATAACAACTCTACTCTCTGATGGTGCAGTGTTGATGAATACAGTTTTTCGTGATGATCTACACAATGGTAGTAACAATGCAATATGCACAGCTTGACGACTAGACATTTTTTGGTAGTTTAGTAATGCATTTCCAAGTTTGTGTATGAATTTTGTTTTGTTGTCTTAAGGTGTTGTTGTTTCCTTGCGCAATTGTTGAAAGGCTAATGTTGTTGTTGTGTCTTGCTTTGTCATATAGGAGCAGCAGCATAAGCATCTAGAATGAATTGGGTATCGGTATTTGCATACCATAGCGATGGCACTTGCCTTGAAAATGCATTTGTCCAAGTGTCAATTGGGTCTCTTTTCAATAGCAACACTCTTCTTTTTAACATCATTCGTAGCATTAAGATGTAGTTGGTTTCAGTCATGTCAAAGTCATTGAGGAATTGGTCAAATGTCACATCTCTTGAGTATTGTTTATGCTCAAGTTGTTTGAAGAACTATTTTGTTGTCTCTTTGATGCTTGTATCTGTTGGGGGTAGAGGCTCTAGGATAGTTGTTTTTCTAATTGAAGGCATGGAAAAGTTGAAGCGACAACTTGATGTCCTATACTTCTTGCAGCTTTTTGTATGGTGGTGTGTTTGAATTTTGACAAGAGTTTCATCTAGAAGTGTTGAGCTAGAAGAGAGATATTTGTCAACAAAGTTCTTGATTTCTTGATTTGTGGATTGTCCGTATATGGGTGCATTTTCAGTCCAAACCATAAAGTGCACATGTTCATTTCCTCTATTTTGGAATTTAGTGACAAAGAAGTAGTCAGACACCTTTCCAAATATCTCTGTGTTTGTTGACATCATTCTACGGAATGCATTAAGTTGATGATTGAAATATTGAGTGCATAGCACTGGATTTTGTCTTATTTGGAAGTCTACATTTCTGTCCTCTATAGTCTCAATGCCTTTGTCGTTATTTTCAGCACAGGTATGGTTCAGCGCTTGAAGTAGCGGGGTCCATAAGTGCTCAGCACTTGTTAGTGTGGCAAAGAACGTTGGTGGTCCTAATTGCCTTATCATAGCAAATATGTTCTTTCTTGTATTGTCCAAGTAATCAGGAGATGTACGAATACTTTTCAATGATCGAAAACCAATCGGCGATCGTAATATTTGTTCAATGTTTGCAGGGGTGCGGACGTCTTTTGCCAACAATGTTTTACCTTTTAACTCGGCTTTCCTTATGCAAACCCATGCGATGGATGAGATTTGTTGAATAATAAGCTTTATTGCTTTAAAGAAAATGTTTGTAATGTGTCTGCTGAAGTCATTAGCAAGATGCATAAGCTCCCATTTGACTATTTTTTGGAAGGAGAAATTAGAGACAACGTGTTCTGGTCTTGGACAACCGTAGAAGAGAGTTGGGAAATTCATTTCCTCTGAGTTTTCATCTTGGAATATTCCAAGAGGTCTAATTCTTTCAAACAGTGCGATTTCAATTATTGTTGTATCAAGATCTCTAATTGAATGAGTGTCATTGAACCAATGGATAAGAGATTCTGAGATAGGTTCATTGTTTAGTTCTTCAATGTCGTTAGACTCATGCATTTCTATGTTATTGAGTAGACACATTTGTTGTTGTTTTTCTCTTAGAATACTTTCCCAACGGTCATTTATGACAACATGTTCTCTAATATACAATGGTGTTTTGCATAGACTTGCTAATGCATTCATTACACAGAAAGGTCTTATATTGCCTTGGGCATATGCATTTTGGTACTCTAGTTTGCACTTTAATCTTATTGCAATTCTTTTGTTCTCATCAAGTTCTCAAGGTAGTACTCGTTGTACTCTATCGATATCTACAGGAACATTGATGATTGTTCCATTCAAGCCATATTGTGACCTTTTGTAACCTAGTTGCCTTATTTGTGCAAATGCAATGTGCAAAGACACAAGCCTTTCCTCTAATGAGGTTAATATGTGCACTGAATCAATACGCTTGTTTCTTTGTATCCTCCAAGGTGCAGCAAAAGGAGAAACTTTGCTAGATATAATGGCTTTGAAACATTCAGTACATACTAGTTCAGTGATTTCAATTTTCTTTTGTTCATGTGTTATTGGAAGATGATTGAAAGCATCAAGAAATGTTTGGTTGATGCTTTGCATATTTTTTCGAAAGTGCAACATTTCACAGACACTGCATGGGTTTATCAATGTGTCATTTATGATGCGTCGATACAGTTGGATTGATTTCAAGATTTGTCTACGTAGTGATAGTCATTTTTGTTTCTTTTTTGAAGTTTGATTCAAATGGATATGCAAGTGGTTTTTGTTTTGCTCTATAGTGGCTATGTTTGTAGTGATGTGTGTTTTTTTTTGAGTTTGATTAAAATGCATGTCCGAATGGTTTTTGTTTTGCTCTACAGTGGCATTGTTTCTAGTCTTCCGTATTAGATTTTTCAATTGATGCAATGAATGCTTAGTTTCATGATGACATTGTTGTATTGGTTGTAGGTGTATTTATGATACATCGATAGATGTTGTTGTAGACTGTAATTGAGGTGCACTAGTTTTTGTTGTGGAAGATTC
The DNA here is from genome assembly GCA_028749045.1 of Cupressus sempervirens. Classification (NCBI taxonomy): domain Eukaryota; kingdom Viridiplantae; phylum Streptophyta; class Pinopsida; order Cupressales; family Cupressaceae; genus Cupressus; species Cupressus sempervirens. Next base: position 85,025,116 of record CM053785.1, read on the forward strand.
TGATTCTTCTTTCAAAATTTTGTTTGTTACTTGCTTGCCCATGCTATGGCGTATGATATCTTTTAAGCATCGCAATGACTGCGCATTTTTTGCAAGCTGCAGTATTGTTGGTGTCGATTCTGTCTTGTGTGAGACAGTGAATGATGTTGTAGGCACCATTGTACATGGTGTTTTTTGTACATTGTTACGTTCCAACAAGATGCATTCACTGTAGGTATTATGGATATCCATTTTTGAATAGACTTATGAGTGAAACAGAAATTAGGCAAGTTATGATGCTGATCTACTCAACTAAGTAAAAACATAACCATGGATAGAATAAATGGAAGTACTAGAGTATGTACATTATAGTGAAAGAACTTGTTGAAGCGAAGTTGTTCTAAGAAGACTATATTAAGACAATAGGATTTTTACAATCATAATTTCAATGTTTTTCAAGCGTTATATCATTTGAATGGTAAAAGCTATGTTGAAGTAAGTAAATGCAAAAGCATGAATACAATTGATGAAAATACTAGAATATATGCGTTAAAGTAAAATAACTTATTCAAAGTAAGTTGTTGCAGGAAGGATAGATTAAAACAACAGAATTTTTAGAATGATAATTACAATGTTTTCCAACTACTATGTGATTTCAATTTGCTAAGAGCAGAAGGTAACTAAATGAAACTTTCGATCTCGAGCAAGTGAGATTTACTAAGGTAATGTACCTAAAGGAAAGTTGTCTTCTCCGTTGGTTGTGAGTTTTGATTCCGACGCAGGAAATTGTACTAGTATATCACTTGTCAACGTAACAAAGTGATAAAAGAAAAGTGAAATAACATAATTAGCATGAATGAAGGAAGGCTAATAAGAAGTGCCTTCAGACGAAAAATAGTTAGCAAACATGAGTAAAATATAAAAGCATGCTAAATAATAGTAATGCACTCATTCAGTAAAGTCTAGAACAAGTATGGTGGAACTGTTTTCTTAATATTTAATATCTTAAAAGAAAAAAAAAAAGCAAGACGATCACACAATTTTGAAATAGATTTATAGATGTCAAAATAAAGGTTTCCTTCAACAAAACCATAAGTTCTATATACTAAATCGACGTTTGTTCCTCTTAGTATTTTTTTTTAATTATAAAAATATTTTTCTAATGATGTTGTTAATATCACAATTCTTTGTTACTATTGTTTGTTAATATAGTTTCACTTAATTATAAATTGCATACATCTCTATGTAGATTGGTATCATACAAACTTAAATCTATAAAATACTTTAAAATGTATAAATTTTTATATAAAAAATGTGCAAATATAAATATGTCTGATTGTTTTTAAACTTGTTACTGTTAGTAAATAATTAGTTAAAATAGTATTTTAAAGAGATATTAAAACTTTATTCAATTATTTATTATTTACATTTTATTTTTTCCCAAATCAAAACACATTTTGAAAGCATTTCTTTGAACAATATTACAAAAAAATGCGAAAGACGAAGATGGAGAAGACCAAGACGAATCGCAAGTATGGGTAGGTCTGGCGGTTGAAATAACAAAAGAGGTGCAGGAATCATTGACAATTGCACAGAGGGTGAGGTGTCACTGCAGCTATGCGTGGGCAAGAAATAGGAACAAAATGTGGGTCGAACTGGATCTCGGATGTCTCTTTGCAATATTTCTTTCCGGTTGGAAGAAGCTTTTGCTTGCAAATTCTTTCGGTCAGAATTGCAATGGTGGCTTAGTATTAACCAAACCCTCACTAAGAGCTATTATCAAACAATTACCTTGCCTTTCCACCGACTTTGCTTGGTGTACAATTTGGTTAGAGAATTATTAGTTGAAGACATTGGATTTGTAGTATATATATTATTAATACGCTTGCAATCGTGTTTTGGAGCTTGTATGTGTTGGGCCCACTTGCCGTTGCACCAAAAGCCATGATTGTTAGTGAACATGGAACACCACATAATTAACCACTTGTGGGCAAGGGAGCGCGTCGCATCACCCAACAATCTCCCCCTCAACGCGCATACCAGGTGCTTACGCGGGTCGGGATGGCACCAAGGAGATTTGAACCCATGACTAGGCCAAAACCAAGCTCTGATACCAATTGTTGGGCCCACTTGCCGTTGCACCAAAAGCCATGACTGTTAGTGAACATGGAACACCACATAATTAACCACCTGTGGGCAGGGGAGCGCGTCGCATCACCCAACAGTATGTCCTGTGGATTAGGGTCCAGCAAGGGCGGATTGGGAAAAAGAGCAACTTGAAGACTGGACTTTGAAATGAACAAACAAGCGCTGCTCATTCTTCAGTCGGATTGTAATTTGACTTTCAAATGAACAGACAAGCACTCCATCATAGTCTATGCAGTGCTCGAAAAGTTCTCTTGCGCGAGGGCTTCATCAGATGGACAGTCAATTGTTATTGGTTTTAGGCGAAGGGAGCTTGACGAAACTATGGCGGTAGCGTTGAGACGTAAGCACAAGAAGATTAGTGGTGCACGAACATTTGGCAGGACGACAACAATTAAACGATAAACGTTGCCTGCTTTGCGCAGGCATTTCATAAGCTCAACCATACCTTTCACATAATCTCCACTCTCTACCAGAAAAGTCACCTACGCTCCTTTGGAATATCCACCGCGAATGCTCACAGCTTTTTCTCCAAAAACCTCAGGTGAAACCTCAGGAGCCATTTTCTACAGGACTCTGCTGGTTTAGGGAAAATATCTCTAGAAGCTGTTTAAAATTCTGAAATCTAAACAGGTATGAAGAAACTTAGCAACCTATTTCTCTGTAAAGAAGATTCGGTGAGTCGTCTACACGGGTTTAGAATCTTAATAATATTTTCAATCCTACAGATTACATTCGAAAAGATGCATATAACTACTACATATAACTATTCATGGAAACCCCAGTTCCATATGTTCTGCACACAGTTTCAAAATAATCCACAAATGCAGTGGATTTATTCAGCGAAAACAACCAGACAGGAATAAAATACAGTAATAGCTTGTGCTCGACGGAGAGATAGCTGTGTACCTGGTCTTTCACTTTATGTGGACACTGGTAACACTTGGTGCAGAGCAATGGCCAGACCCAACCTCTTCAATTTCCTACATACGATGGTGGTCTTCCTGTTCACTAAATCATTTTATTCAAGTCATAGGTTTTAATTCACCTACTTGCACAGTTCTCGAATACAATTAATGCGCATTAATGGTGGGCAAGGGTTTTCGTTCTCTATTTACTGTAATCGACAGCTGTTTACCTTTATCCAAACTTGCACAAAGTATCCCGATATAACAATCACAAAATAGGTAATAATAATAATACTAATAAATCTCTAAAACCCCAGCAAAATACCTCTCGACCAATACAAATTCTAAAATTTTCATTTCATATATAGATTTTTTAAATATATGCACTTAAACTTTATGATATTTACATACTTTGCTAAAAAAATTAATTAGCTGGGGGGGTAAAAAAAAACATTAGTCTCCTGCCTCTTAATAAAGGCAGGGACTAATAAGCGATGAATATTTGGTTATTCAAAACTTTTTCTATTTTAAAATTAAAGTTAATATGAGATAAGTTTCAATTTGATTATGAAGCATATTTGTTTTTGTTCTAACAATTTGATTCGTCAGTTAATTTTCAAGTTATATTTACAAGGAAGTATAAAGAGCAAAGTTATAAATTCATAAATATACTAGTAGTTGCACACTTTTGTGCTTGCAACAATAAGTTGATAAGTACTAAATAATAAAATTATTTTTTTAATTATAATCTTATGTAAACGAATTAGATTATTAATAATTTTCAATTTAAATAACATAATATTTACTAAAATCTTTTAAATAGATTAATAAATATTATTTATGTAAATTCAATTTATCAAATATGAAAAAAAAATCATTAAAAAAAATTCTGACATCAAAAAATCTATTATGAAAAATTAATAAGAAAAATAGAAAAAAAATAAATGAAAATAATGTCTCTAACAAATATTCAATTGACTAAGGCAAGAGCCTACAAAACAATGGTAAATTGTGAGTCTCTTATCGAAGAGGTCTTGGGTTCAAACCTACTCATGCTTAATAAATAATAATAATTAATCACAACACATAATAATTAATCTTGGCTCTGGTCTCTTACCAATCAAAAAAAAAAAAAATCAATTGACTAAATAAATTATAAAAAATAAAAAATAATATTTAATGAATAAAATAAATTAATATAAAAAATAAATTAAAATAATTTAAAAACTAAAATCTAAACCAATTTTAAAAATCAAAAGTTAAATAAATAGAGATCACAACATAAGCTAATGTGGAGATCACAAGTAAATTTTTTTTTAAATAAATAGAAAAAAGAAAAACAATACTTAAAAGTGGAGATAATAACTAATAAATATCAAAACAAAAGTTAAAAGTGAGATAACAACTAGCCGGTAAATAATTAACAACAGGAAGGATTTACAATTTTCCAGTCAAATTGACAATTTTTCCAGCAGATTCACAACTTTTCCAACCAACTAACATCTTTTCCATCAAAAATTCAATTTTCAGGAACAAAATTCCCACAACTAGCCTATCAACTAAATTAAAAATCAAAAGTTAAATAAATAAAGATCACAACATGAGCTAATGTGGAGATCACAAGTAATTTTTTTTTTAAAATAAATAGAAAAAGAAAAACAATACTTAAAAGTGCAGATAACAACTAATAAATATCATAATAAGAGTTAAAAGTGGAGTGAGATAAAAACTGGCCGATAAATAATTCAGTATTTTTTTTAAAAATAAATAGAAAAAAAAAAAACTTAAAAGTGGAGATAACAACTAATAAATATCAAAACAAAAGTTAAAAGTGGAGTGAGATAAAAATTGGCCGGTAAATAATTAACAGGAAGGATTTACAATTCTTTGGCCAAACTGACAACTTTTCCGTCAAAAAATCAATTTCTAAGAACAAAGTTCCCACAAATAACCTATCGGCTAAAAAATAGGTGCTAAAATTAGATAAATCACTATGAGATATTTATGTTAGAGCTACACCAAGGATACCTATCCATCTCTATCTTTGGTGTTTAATTGAGATGATTTTTTAAATCTAATACAATCTTAAGCTTCACAGTCTTTTATCTATTAAAAATAATAATAATTAAAATAATTTCTTTGAAGTAATTTTTAAAAAAGTACTCATGATATTATAAATTTTAATCAATCTATGTGAGATTTGAAATAGAATGAAATTTATTCTTAATTATATAATTGTTTGCATTCTTAATATGATTAGATTCTATAAAAAATAGTTACTAACTTTTAACTATTTTTAACCTCTAACAATTGAGGACCCATTATTAACTCAATCTCAATCTTCATATTAATAAGTAATCATAAACAAATAAAAATTGATGAATATTCTAAAAGTTACATTGGAGAAAACATGGACATAACACCCTTCTTATTTTTAAAGGCAGAAATTCTTGCTCCAACAAAGCTCTTGTATATATTTTTGTATCGTTTCTTCGCCATAGATTTCTCTCCTTGAATATTTATTTAGTTTCTAGTCCAATCATTAAAGATGTATTTGTCTTGAAGTAGATAGAATAGAAAATATTTGAAGTTATTTAGTTTCATTATATTTTGAACTTCAAGGAATAGTTTTTTCTTTAGAATTTTCAAAATTTTCAAAATGTGGGATCATGGTTAAGCCACACAAACTCTTTTTAAACCTCCTTCAAGAAATGTGGTCCCATGGAATGCAATGACTATAGGATATGACATGTATGATATTTTTGGAAGAAATTGTCAATATATGAAAATAAATGCCTCAAAAAATACATCTCATGAACTATAATGATTGAAAGATATTTCTATACTACATTTTTCCTACACCTTGCATTGAGGCATTTATATTCAACATTGTATTTTATGTATTATAAGAAGTATTACTGATCGTATTTCCATGATTATATGATTTGTGTATGCATCAATATGGTTATGTTTTTTCTTGATCATACATGCACAAGATAAAGATCTTCCCAACAATTGTCAGTTGGAAGATATCATAATAGACTTTGTCTATCTATTCCTTTTCTCATCTCATCCTAATATTGAATTGACACTATTGTCATAGCTTATATTCTCTCTACCCAACACTCAACCAAACCAATATGCCCCTACCAACTCAAGGAGGGGACTCAAGCTTGCGCTTGCACAATCCCTATTTTTTACTTTAAAAATATAATTATTTGAAAACACACACCTTTGAAATTAAAATGAAAGATAATTTATATGTGACATGAACAAAAGATCATTAATAATTTAGTTGATAAGCATGTGTGGGAACTTTTTTCCCCTAAAATTAATTTTTAGATCAAAAAATTGTCAACCCTTGCCAGATTTTATTTTTCAACCAATCAATCCCCTTTTAACTATAGTTTTTCCTATTTTTTATCTTCTTCTTTTTAAGCTTTAGTAGTTGTTATTGGCTACTTTAAACTTGTTAGAAGAAGTAAAAAGATACACACTGATAGATAAAACAATATCATAATATTTTAATTTTAATTTTAATTTTTGAATTAACTATAGTTTTATTCATTTTTTAGCTTTAGTTTTCTAAATTGATTTTTTTTCTTTATTATGCATGTTACTTCTTTATGTTTTTGAAATATAAAGCAACCAAAATAAGGGAGCTATGTTGGAAATATTCAAGACTATGCTAAGTTACTAAGAGGGGAGGGTTGAATCAATAACTTAAAAAACTTTAACAATTTCAATTCTTAATCCAATAATCCAATTAGCACATAATTCTTCACATCTCATCTAATTGCATGCATGAGAAACTGAAAATATGAAAGCATCCATAACACATTAACACAAAGATTTGGCGACCTAGAAACCTTCCAAATAGAAAGTAAAACTGAGGTGGGGATGATACCCACAAACTTTAGTATTGTAGCATAAAGTTGGCCTCTTAAGGCTTACATTGATCACTTCTGATGATCTACCCTGTTAGGAGCAATTAGTACTACTAGGTCCACCTTGTGAGAGGATTTACAAACATACAATCAAGTATGCATTTGGTAAAGAGATTTATGAAAAACTATTAGGTCTACCTTTTTAAAAGATTTTGACTACTTCACTTATTAGGATGAAGTAGTGGTAGATCTTTGATTTGCAACTGGGTTTGTTGAATGAGATTCCTTTGTGTACTAATCACCTTTCTGTGATAGATATGTCTCTGTTGCTCCTTATATTGTTATGGCCTTTACAATTTGTTCTTTTTATGTTGCATTCATAACTTGAACTTTTGCATTCACATTCACATGCATCCATGCACATTCATATTCACAAAGATATAGTACAATACATTACATATATATACCAATCCAAATTACATAATTACAAAGTCGACCATGATACAAGTTAACACAAATATTACAAAGTTGGCCCACATGAAGACACTTGGGTTCTGAAGACTAACTTGGTGAGGTTCTGATACTCGGCATCCACTGTCAATACTCAGCATCATCATCCACTCGGTAGATGTAGAAGCTTGGTCCACACCGATCACTTCTGAGTAGTCCTAAACTAGGTCTACATTGGTGACTCAGTAGACATTGTGCAACTCAATAAACATTGAATCACTTGGTTAGCATAAAGTAGCTCGGTTAATACTAGCTTCGCATCACATGAACTGTGAACTCGGTAGACATTGCAATGCCCGATAACCACTGATAAACTCAGCATATACTAAAATTCATGGATTGAACTGATGAACTTCATACTGATTGAATTTGCTCAGTAACCACTGAGATTTGTCCAAAAGACTTGGTAGCAACTATAAAACTCGGTAACAACTGAAATGCTTGGCAAACACTGTATACTGAACAATGAGCTCGGTAGCTATACACAAACCAAATAAGTGTGTGTCACTAATAACAAAATTGACTAATATGCCAACAACCTCCACTTTTGGCATTACTGACAAAAACACTTATTAGCCAAAACTGAATACCTTGTATTCATCACCATGTGAGACTAGCTCGGTAGAGTATACTATATATCTTGCTATATACAACATGTCTTACTGATCATTTCACACTTGTTACAAATTCTCCCCCATATAATATTTCTCCTCATACTATGTACATGTTTTGCTTCCCCGTAACATATGGCTTTCTCCAATATAACTTTTCTCCCCCTTTTTGATAGTAATGCCAAAGATGTATTCTAACTTATTTACATAGAAACACCAAAATGGGATAAGAATTCATAATGTACCTTGAGAGTGATTGCCAAGGTTTTATCCCAATTCTCTTGTAGGACCTTGCATGTATGAAGTGAAATTTGCACCTCTGCTAATAGTTCAATCATATGGTCTGCAATAGAGAAGTTATTATCATGGATCAGAGTTTTTGAATATACAATATGTTTTTGCATTGCATCCATGATTGGAAGGATCATATTTTGTATGTCAATCAGTGTTGATCAGATCCTTGCTTCTTCTTTTAGCAATTCATCTTGCATGTCTAACAAGAATCTGATATTCTTGAAATGTGCAAAGCTTGAGCTAGGGTCAAGTTGTAGCTTCTGAGCACTTGCCTTTAGATCTATATCTATTTTGGACAATTTGTCCTTTATTTCCTTTGTATACTCAGAGATATCACATAGCTTCCCAAAAAGTGATGACACATTTGAACAAGATGCCTCAAGATTGACCAAAATTGTAGAAAGCTCAACTTGATAAATGGCTATCTACTGAGCAATGTGCTCCAGCACTTTATTATTAAATTTATTTTCAGCCTTTTCAACTAGCTTATCTTGACCATCGATGTCCTCATTGAATTTTTGGACTGCTTCTGCTAGCTGATACAAAATAGGTTGAGAAGAGTCAACCTCAATTCCTATTGCCTCTATCAAAATGTTCTTGGCATCTTCAATTATCTTATATTCTTTATCTCTCTCCTCTCTTAGTCTTTGTTGTTTAGCCTTTTTTTGGAGGAGTTCACCAAATGTCTACATTTGGTCTAGAGTAAGCTTGTAGATATCCCAATTAGGGATTACTATTTCCTCATCTAAATCTATGTCTTCCTCTATCTCCTTTCCTTTTCCCAAAAATTTTGCGCTCGGTTGAACCTTGGGTTCAACTATCCTTACACTTATTGCTTTTATATCCGAAATAGAAACAATAGTAGACATACTTGGTCTTGTAGTAGAAACCGATATTGTATTGATTGGTGGAATACTTACAAAAATATTTGAGGAATCCAAAATTGATGAAGTCAAAATTGTAGAACCCAAAACTGAAGAGGTCAAAACTAGAGAGCTTACCACTGATGTACTCAAAACTAAAGAAGTCAAAATTGGAGAAGTCAAAACTGAAGTACTCAACTCGGTAGATAAAGCAGGAATCTACAGCTCGGTAGATGAAGTGGAGGTCACTTCTGTCAGTGATATGCTGAGCTGAGTTGGGGCAAAGAGTGATTGGACATTTGATGTATCACTAGTAGTCACAATCAAACTTGCTAAAGTTGTCTCCATACTTGATGTAGTCAATGGTTTGCTTGGGGAGTGAGGAAGTGAGGCAATGACTGCTGCAGCTATCTTGACTAGGTTAGTCTCCTCATCATCTTGCTTTTCTTCCTCAACAGCCTCTAGTCCTTGATCCTCTTCATCTTCTTCATTATCAAAGTGAGTCACTTCTTCAACATTCTCTTCTTCATCTTTCTCATTGTCTTCTTCATCATCATTATCACTGACATTGACTAGAAAGTCACTTGGTTTATGTAATAAATAGATATTCTTCCAAGTGTTCGTTGCATTCCTAACAACATGCTCAATGTCTTTGATCAAAACTAGATAAGTATTAAACTTTAGAGTCAATTTTTCTTCATTCTTCTTCAATGACTCTTTCACCTCAGCATCTGATATGCTTGATAATAACTACCTTAGGGTTTGTGTATTTATGTCTTTGACTGTTTGCATGGCAAAATCCCATCTTGACTTTATCTTCTCTAATAATTCACTGGGGACTTGAGAAGTGAGCTGATCTGGTGAGTATTTCCACTTACCCATTTTATTCAGCACCAGGTCTTCAATCTTCTTCTGCTCAGCCTCAATCCTAATCTCATATTTCAATGATTTAAAATTTGTTATATCTGCTCCTACTTCCAGATCTTTTAATCTATCTTGTAAGGTGGGTGGAGGTTTTCTCAATATAATGTCTCCTCCTTCCTTGTTAGATTTCTTTCTTGAGGATCTCCTTGTAAAGACTGTAGTCGATGACTTTGTAGGCTTGGTGATGATCACCTTGCCCTTTTTCTTCAAAGGTTCTTCTTCTTTCTCAGATTATTCCTCATCCTTTGCTTCCTCTGCTTCTATTTCTTCATCCTCACCTTTTTCGTTGGTTAACAAGAGAGGTGTACTTGATTTCAACTTTGCTATCCTTCTCTTTCCTTTGTTAACTACTTGTGGGAGTTTAATTTCTAATTTAATTTTGGCCTTGGCTTCATCATAAGTTCCAAAATAAGGGGCCCTAGGATCAACTAGTTCATTGACAAGGGCTTCAATGATTTCCATTGTCTCATCAATGTTCACCTTATAGCCAAGAGGTTTTACCCACACAACTCTAGGCTTAACTACTTGGATATACACCTTGACACTATCCACCATGAAGCATACATCATCCTTATAATTTTCAACTAACTTCTTTGGAATCCTGAACCTATTATTCATTTTTTCTTTGAATACATCGAAGTAGATGTCCATGATTCTGTTGTAGTTCTCCCCATTTATGCAATATACTCATTTATTTGGTAGAGCACAAGCACATCTTTTCTCCAAACTACAGTGCCTTTAGAAGGGAAGAACTTATCTACATAAAAGAATAGGCAGGTTAACAATGAACCAAACTTGCATGGATTGTTCTTTGATGTTCTAATACTTTCCATGTTTTTGTTGAATTGTTTCAACAATAGCTCGACAAGGTCGAATGACAAGTTGTTCTTAACCACTTTGAACGCCAAATCTACAGCTTCACATGACACATTATTTAGTCGACTTGAACTATATATCTTATGCCCAATAACATGAATTCCAAATTTCAATTTTGCATTTGCAACACTACTGATTTTCATACCTCTGCCATCCCATTCAGCTAGGGTTTTCTTTTCCAACTCAACCCGACCTAAGGTTTTTGTCATTTTAGCTTTGGCTAGCATAGGGAGGCCAATGATTTGATGAATCATCTTCTTTGTTATCAGAATTGGTTGTTCTAACCACAACTATCCATTATGCACCCGGCTGAGGATAAACCTAATCCATTTAATTTGAAATCTTTGGGGCATATGAGGGATATGTGTCAACCCTTTGGCTTCTAGATGTTGATGCTCAAGTTTTAGGGCTCCATTTACACATAATTGACCTAGGGCATCATCCATTTCTAGAGTACCAATTTCTTGAATAACACATTTGAAATGAGTATGAATGTCATTAACAAGAAGTACCTTAGGAGGAATTTGGGATTGAGCTCTGCTTGGGTCTAGGGTTTCAGCAACTGCAAGAGTGATTTTGAAATATGGCACTTTCCATTCAACTCCATGAACCAACATGCCATATCCTCTCTCGACCTTGCTACTGCTAGATGCCATTTTTTCTTAGTAGATTGAGAGAACTTCGAAAAACTTTTGCAAGAAATTTGCTCAAGTCACTTTGATCGCACTGAAAATCACTCTTCGCAATAGCATTTGAAAATCCATGCCTTTTGATAAAAAATTTCCATTAATGCTCGGTATAAAAGTAGATATGTTGACGAACTGCCATCCACTATATGGCATTGATTACTCGATGACATCTTTACGACTCGGTAACCATAGGTGCCTTTATTACTCCCGACCTTGCTCAGTAGAGTCTATGATCCAACCTTACTTGGTAGAGAAGGTAACTCAATAATAACTAATACCGATCTTGCTCAACGATCCCTTTTTATCTTGTATATAGATTTGGATCTTTGTCACCTTTTAACTGGAACTAATTCGGATGTCTTCTTTGATAGCCTAGTTCTAGTTCTTTCTTGAGAACTTAATTAGAAATGGTAGAGTCAGCCAATTCTTGAGTGACTTGACTATCATTTCTCAGACCAATATCCTCGGTAGACTTAGGAATCCATTGATGTCTCATCTGCTTTCGGATGTTATCAGCCTTTTCTTTCTTCTCATCTTCAATTCTACCAGTATTCATACAATTCTTGGCAAGATAACCAAGTTCTGTACAAATGAAACATCTTTTGGTGGTATCTCTTTTCCTCATGTGATGTTTAACACAATTCATACCAATGTGTCAAAATTGTCCACAGTAATGACATTTACACCAGGTATTGTACTCCCAACCAAATATTGCTTTTGCAATTTGTTCTGCAGGATTTATGTCTTGGTTTTGCATTCTAATTCCTTGTGTCCATGTTTCTTACATTTATGACAATTGCCTTCAAATCTTGGTTTCTCTTTGCATTCATTAGCCCTATGACCATGTTGATTGCAATTGTAGCATTTTCCATTGAATTTTTCTTTTCCATTGCTCCAACATTTGTTTGATGTATGACATATCTTACCACAGTGATTGCAAGTAGGTCTTTGATTCTTTTGAGAACCTTGGTTGGAGGATTCACCTTCTTCTTTGTATCCAATTCATACTTTTCCTTTTTTGCTTATAGAGGTTTTCCTCATTCAATTGATTCATTTCTACTTGAGATTTCATCATGCTCTCATTGATTTTCTTCTCAGAGTTTAGATCATTCCTCAATCTTTCATTTTCAAATCTTAGGCTCATGATTTCCTCATTTGCATTTGAGAGCTGATCAATAAGGTCTGCTTGCTGAAGGGATTGATTCTAGATTTCATTGTTCCTTCCATCTATCTCTTCTTTCATCTTGTTTTTCTGTTCCAAGACTTCACATAACCTTACTGACTGAATTTATCTCTCTCTTATTAGCTTTCTTACGTCTTCTTGCAGGGAACCATTCTTCTTTAGAAGTTCTTTGATAGCTTCATTTGCTTCATCTAAACTGCTTGAAGGGTAAAAATATTCAATTTTTCCTTCAATGTAGAGATGATCATTCATTTGATTTGCAAGTTCCTTTCTTCTTTTTAGGGATTGAGAAAGTTGCTCCTTTGCTTTCTTGAGTTGGGCAATGGCCATTTCTAGATCCAACTTTCATTGTCAATAGCTTTGTCAAGTCTAAATATCTCCATATCCTTGATCTTTGCTCAAGCTATTAAACTTTCTCCTAAGAACCACAATGCCCTAATAACAATTGTTGGAAATATTCAAGACTATGCTAAGTTATTGAGAGGGGAGGGGTGAATTAGTAACTTCAAAAACTTTAACAATTTCAATTATTAATCCAATAATCCAATTAGCACATAATTCTTCACATCTTATCTAATTGCATGCATGAGAAACTAAAAACATGAAAGCATCCATAACACATTGACACAAAGATTTGGTGACCCAGAAACCTTCCAAATAGAAAGTAAAACTGGGGTGGGGATGATACCCACAAACTTTAGTATTGTAGCATAAAGTTGGCCTCTTAAGGCTTACATAATCACTTCTAATGATCTACCCTATTAGGAACAATTAGGACTATTAGGTCCACCTTGTGAGATGATTTACAAACATATAATGAAGTATGCACTCAGTAAAGAGATTTATGAAAGACTGTTAGGTCTACCTTTTCAAAGGATTTTGACTGGTTCACCTGTTAGGATGAAGCAATAGTAGATCTTTGATTTGCAACTGGGTTTGCTGAATGAGATTCCTTTGTGTACTGATCACCTTTATGTGATATATATGTCTCTGCTACTCCTTATCTTGTTATGGCCTTTACAATTTGCTCTTTTTCTACTGCATTCATAACTTGAACTTTCACATTCACATTCACATGCATCCATGCACATTCACATTCGCAAAGATATGGTACAATACATTACATATATACCAATCCAAATTACATAATTACAAAGTCGGCAATGATACAAGTTAACACAAATATTACAAAGTCGGCCCACATGAAGACACTCGAGTTCTGAAGACTGAATCGGTGAGGTTCTGATACTTGACATCCACTGTCAGTACTTAGCATCATCATGCACTCGGTAGACATAGAAGCTCAATCCATACTGATCACTTCTGAGTAGTCTTGAACTCGGTCTACAATGGTGACTCGGTAGACATTGTGCAACTCGGCAAACACTGAATCACTTGGTTAGCATAAAGTAGCTCGGTTAATACTAGCTTCGCATCACATGAACTGCGAACTCGGTATACATTGCAATGCTTGGTAACCACTGATAAACTTGCCATATACTGAAATGTACGGTTTGAATTGCTGAACTTCATACTAACTAAATCTACTTGATAACCACTGAGATTTGTCCAAAAGACTCGGTAGCAACTGTAGAAATCGGTAACAACTAAAATGCTTGGTAAACACTATATACTGAACAATGAGCTTGGTAGCTATACACAATCTGAATAAGCGTGTGTCACTAATAAAAAACTTGACTAATATGTCAACAAGCTAGCCCTTATAGAAAGTCCAGTTGGTCGACTACCAGCAAATTACCAACTAAGCAAAAATAATCCCCTACCTTCACTTAATATACCAAAAACATAAGCAGAACATAAGAATAACAAGGTATCCATCTAAGATACCATGACCAATACTGTTTAAACATTAAAAAAAAAAAAAACAAAGGCCAAACTACCTTAAAATTGACCAAGTCCAAGATCCACCAAAAAAACATAAAACTAGAGGGCAGGCACTAATTACGCTTTTCACCACCTCTCCCCTTGAGGAGGGCATTCGCCTAGTCTTCCACTAATAACCCAAATAGTAATTTGAAGTCCTCTTTTTTCAAGTCCTCATCCTAGTTGTCTTTCAAAAAATGTAGGGTCGTGGTAGTCACATGGGTCACCTTGATAGTGAATTTGGACAAAAAGGCCAAATCTTTTTTCCAAGGCCATCATTTTCTACCTCAGCTCCTTGACCTTCAGTTTAAGAGTTGCCACTGTATCGTCTAGATAACCACACAACCTACATTTCTCCTTCTCCATGTTGTTAACCTACAAAACTACAGAGTCATGAATAATTTTTTCTTTAGTATTCACCTGAGCTAAGGAGGACACCATCACACAAGAGGGGCTTTATCTATCGTTTCTCAAAATTGATTTTGTGTGAGATCCACTGTATCCATCATGAGGGATGTAGAGACATGGGTCACCTCCTTCTCCTCACCTCCTAAACTCGACACCGAGGAATCTGAAATATCCACCTTCATTTCAATATCCTCCTCCTTATCTTCTTTATAAGTTGTTGTCTTCTATTTCATCCTTTGCTTGGGGGGGGCATCTTCAAAATCTGACTCATCCTCATCCTACGAGGCAGTCATTCTCAATTTCCTTTTGGCCTTAGTTTTAGCAAGTCTCCTCGACCTTCTTCTACCCCCTCTGACCTCCTCCTCTGAATCCACCAAGTCCTTCTCCTTGCCTTTTTCCATTTTCACCCTCTTCCCAATGGTCATTAGTGGGGTCTTCTTAGCTTCCTTAGGGGACCCACTAGGAGAGGGTTGGGGGGTGGGGGCCCTAGGTCTAGTAATTCTCAAAGGGATGTGATGAGGGTGAGGGTCACGATAAGAAGGGATATCAACCTCTACAATTCTAGGTGGTAACAGGGCCAAATGAAAATGGCAGAGGTGAAAAATCAAACCCTGGTGAAGGATAGTACAATTGGCACCCTTTTTCATGTTGAAATCTGATTGAAAATATCATTGTATGAGAAAGATTGTTATGAGGGAGATTTTTATATGTTTCAATCATTATTTTGTTGCTAATGTCAAACAGGATAAATTCATTGTTTGTTGGTAAGACAATGACTTATATGTTTCAAGTACTATCACTTAATTGATTGATGAAGAGGCTTTGATCAATAGATGTAACAATAGCACCTAGAGGAAAGGTTGACTTATGATTATGTAATGAAGTACAAGAATCAGTTAAGACAGTGGTAACATGATGTATTGATTATCTACTTGAGGTTACAAATGTTCGCTACACTTAAAAACAATAGAAGAACATGTAATACAGAATTTGTTTGCTAAGCTTGACCGAGTGGATAGTAGGTGCCAAGCAAAGTCAATGCAAGCCAAGAAAAAAATAAATTGGAGCTAAGTAAATGCAAATTCTAGTGGATGTCAAGCAAGTTAGTTGGTGTCAAGTAAAGTTTAGTGGGTGCCGAGCACTAGTAAACTTTAGTTGATGTCGAGTAACACAGTGTGTGTCGAGCATCAGAGATAAGATAGTGTTGAGCTGCTGCATTATTTTAAAGATCATATATTTGATGAATTTGAGCTGACAAATTTATTTTCTTGAATTTTGTGAACTAGGTGGAAGATAAGGATGATGAGCTGATGGCACATAATTCTATGTAGAATGTTTTTAGGTGAATCTAAAGAGGATCTAAAGGAGAACTTTCTAGAAGAGATATGAGATATGGGGTAGATACATTGTATCTTACCTAATTTGTCCTAACCCTAAAATGGATGATGGAGAATGCACTGCAAAATATCTTAATTTCCTATTTAAGGAAGGGCTAGTCATGAAGCAAAGGTTGTCAGATGCAAGAACCTAAGGGAGAAGGAGACATAAGGGTTTGCTTCATCAAGTGACCTAGATAAGAGACTGCATTGGCATGTTAAGTAAGAAGGCTTAAGGAGATGAATGCTTGAAGCGTGAACAAGCTATCAGATTTGTAATGAGTATAAGCCAAGCAGAATGGAAGACTAACACTGAGATCTGAAATCTACAAGTATAGTTGTAAGTTTTGTATTAGATCAAGCCTTATTGTTACTCTCTAGCAATTGTAATCAATTTAGGTAAATCCTTTGGACTAAGCTTTACTTAAAAATCATTTGTAAATCCTTTAACATAGTGGCATTCCAAGTGAATGGCCTAAAGTCCTCTAACAAGGTTCACTTCTAATAGGGTGATAGAAATCCTTTAGGAGGGTCACATTTAATAGTGTGTATTGTAACCTTTAATAGGATTGGCCTTTCATAGGGCATCACTTTAGAAGAGTGAAAATTGGTAGCATGTTACTGGTGGTTTTTCCCAAATTGGGTTTCCATGTAAATAATTGTGTTATGTGTGTTTTCTGAATCTATTATGTTTCATACTTTACATTTCTGCAAATTGATTTGACAATAAGCTGCAAGTTTTAAATTATTGCATAATCTTATGGATGCATGCATAATGAAAATGTTTTATGGGTTCATTAAGCTGTGAAAATTTTTATTTGTACATCTGGAACTTGGATAACTGATTCACTCCCCCTCTCAATTATTCTAAAGAATTCCAACAATTGGTATCAAAGCCATCTACTTAAGAGAACTAGTTTGAAGGTAATAGAAGCACAAAGATCAAGATGATGAAAAGAGATGTACCCAAGCTCAATAGAGATAACTTTGTTGCATGGAAAAGTTTGATGAAGCTACACCTTGGAGGAATTGGAGATCATGCATAGACTACCATTGATACTAAACATGTTGACCTTGCTCGAGCCCTAACTGCTGAGGATTTGAAGAAAAAGAAAGAACACAATCAGACAATGTTGGAGATTGCCTCTACCCTAAGCTATGCTGAATTTGATGATATCAAAGGCTGTAACACTGCAAAGAAGATATGGGATGCCCTGACCACTATCTATGGAGGAGACAAGAATGTTGAAAGAGCCAAATCTAAAAGTCTCAGAGGTAAGTTTGATGACATGAGAATGGAAGAAGGTGAGAATATTGCACAATATGTTGATAGGATAAAAGAAGTTGTAAGTGCAATAAAAGATGCTACTGGTAATATAGATGATGATACTGTGTTAGGTAAAGTCTGGAGGACATTGTTGCCTATTTATTGTACAAGAGTTTATGCAATTCAGGAACTGAGATGTATTCTAGGAAATGATCTAACCCTTGAAGGTCTGGTAGGTAGGCTCGCTGCTTGTGAACTATCTAACTTTGATAATTACAAACTTGAATCTCTTGAATCTACTTTCAAAGCTAAACTATTGTTGAAAGATTCTAAAGAGCCCTACAAGAAGAAGAAGAGAAGAAAGACAAATTGTGTATCTAGTGATAGTGAAATTGATGAGGAAGATGTTGATCATCTTGAAGCATTTCTGGCAAGGAGATTTCACAGAGGTAAAGGAAAATTCAAAGGTAAGTTACCTATCATTTGTTTTAATTGTGATGAGGTTGATCATATTGCTGCTAGATGTCCACAGAAGAAGAACTATAAAGGTGGTGATAAATATAAGAGCAGAAGAGATAATAACAACAAGGACTACAAAGACAAAGGAAAGAAGTCATGCTACATTGCTGAAGAAGATACTATGGATGATTCTGATGATCATGATGATGAAGTGGTGTATGTTGCACTAAAGGATGAATCTGATTAAGATGAGGCAACTGCACTTGTGACATGTGTGAACAAGAATGATAGATGGATCATTGATAGTGGATGCTCACATCACATGACTGGAGACAAAAGTAAGTTCATTACCCTAAATTGTTATGATGGAAATAGTGTAAGATTTGGTAATGATGCACCATGTTTGATAAAAGGAAAAGGTTCTATCAAACTCACAGATAAAATTTCATATGACAATGCTTACTATGTTGAAGAACTGAATAAGACTGCTAAGATATTTGATGTTGATGATAAACTGATTGGAAAGGGTGATCAAACTAGAGGTAATCTATTCTACCTTGATATAGAGGATGCTACTTGTCAAATTGTTAAGTTTGATGATGTATGGCTATGGCACAAGAGGTTATGTCATGTTAACTTTCATAACTTGGTTAGTATCAGCAACATGAAGAAAGTTAGAGGTTTTCCTAAATTGAAGAAACCTGACAATACAATGCGTAAACAATGTCAGCTAGGCAAAATGACTAAGTCAAGTTTTAAGAGTAAAACTTATACCTTTAAGGAAATACTTGAGATTGTTCATACTGACTCGTGTGGACCAATAGATGTGCAAAGCTACAAAGGAGATAAGTACATTATGTTGTTTGTTGATGATTATTCTAGAATGATGATAGTTATGTTTTTGAAATAGAAATCTGATGCTTTCCAAATGTTTAAGTGGTATTTAGCAAGAGTTGAGAAGGAGACTGGTAAGAGTCTAAAATGTTTGAGATTAGATAGAGGAGGAGAATTCACATCACATGAGTTTGAGATGTTCTGTAATGATAGAGGAATCAAAAGATAGACATTTGCTCCCATAAGTCCTCCACAAAATGAAATTGTTGAAAGGAGGAACAAATCTATAATGGACTGTGCTAGGACACTCATGATGGAGAAGAATGTTGCTTTGAAATATTGGAGAGAAGTTGTAAGTACAACTGTCTATACCTTGAACAAAGTACAAGTCAAAAAAAATACCCAAACAACACCTTTTGAACTATGGTATGGACACTCACCCAATGTGAAATATTTTAAGGTATTTGGAAGCAAATGTTACATTTTTAAAGACTTTAGGAAAGGTAAACTTGATGCAAAAAGTGAGGAAGGTATATTCCTAGGTTACTCTACAGGAAGTAAAGCTTATAAGTGTTTGAATACTAACACTAACAAAATTGTGGAAAGTGCAAATGTGAACTTTGATGAATATACAGAAGCTCATGAGGTTGAACTAGAAAAGGAACCAAATGTATACAAATCATTTGTATATTTTTATGAAGGTATGCCTACTGAAGAAGTTTCTACAAATCAAGTCATAAATCAAGAACAAGTTTCAGTGATTGCTAAGTCACATTCTGTGAATGTCGTGTTACATTCAAGAACCAAGCTACATTTAGATGCCGAGTTACAGAATGAAGTGAATGCACATTCTGACTCTAAAGCTAGTATACATGAGAGGAATACTGAGATACCTAAAAAAGATGCACATAGTGATTTAGAAGTTGAGAGACAAAATGAAGAAACAAGAGCAGGGCCAAGATTGGCAAAATATGTCAAAAGACATCATCCTACTGAACAAATCATTGGAGATAAAGATGCTAGGGAAATGACAAGGAACAAAATGAGAAGTGATACATGTTTGTTGAGCATGAAGGAGCCCAAAATAGTAAAAGATGCATTATAAGGTGATGATTAGTACAAGGCCATGGAAGAAGAGTTTGAACAAATTCAAAAGAACAAAACATGGAGTTTAGTTCCTAGATCAGAAGATAAAAATGTGATTGGAACCAAGTGGGTGTATAGGAATAAGTTAGATGAAAATGGTGAAGTCACAAGGAATAAAACAAGATTCATTTACAAGCGATATGCACAAGAAGAAGGAATTGACTATGGTGAAACATTTGCCCCTGTTGCAAGAATGGAAGGAGTAAGAACTCTGCTTGCTTACTCTACATACAAAGGTTTTAAGGTTTATCAAATGGATGTTAAATCTGCATTTCTAAATGGCATATTGGAGGAAGAAGTTTACATAGAACAACTAGAAGGATTTGTTGATGTTAACAATAAGAACCAAGAGCTTTATATGGTTTAAAGTAAGCACCAAGAGCATGGTATGAGAGACTTCATAGCTATCTTGTGAAGATTGGATTTGAAAGGACTGATGATAACAACAATCTATACATGAAAATAGATAAAGGCAAAGGTATTTTAATATCTAAAATTTTTGTTGATGATATCATATTTGGAGGTCAAGATGTTCTATGTAAGGATTTTACAAATCAAATGAAGTAAGAATTTGAAATGTCTATGTTTGGAGAGATTAAATTTTTTGTGGGTTTGCAAGTATATCAGATGAAATATGGTATATACATCACTCAATCAAAGTATGTGAAATAAATATTGAAGTCTTTTGGATTGGAAGATTCTAAACCTGTAAGTACACCTATGGTAACTGCACACAAATTGACAAAGAATGATGATTTAGCTGAGGTGAATCAAACATTATACAGGTCTATGATTGGAAAA
The DNA here is from genome assembly GCA_028749045.1 of Cupressus sempervirens. Taxonomy (NCBI): domain Eukaryota; kingdom Viridiplantae; phylum Streptophyta; class Pinopsida; order Cupressales; family Cupressaceae; genus Cupressus; species Cupressus sempervirens. The sequence continues at coordinate 85,046,160 of CM053785.1, forward strand.
TTGCAATATGTTGTACATAGTAGACTAGACATTGCATTATTTGTAGGGATAGTTGCAAGATTCTCTACTAATCCCAAGGAGAATCACTTAATGGCTATGAAGAGAATAATGTGATATCTTAAAGGAACACGGGAGTTTGGTCTACACTACAAGAAGAATGAAATTTTTGAATTAAGAGTCTACACTGATGCTGATTGGGCTAGAAACATTGACAACAGAAAGTGCACCAGTGGAGGAGCATTTTTCTTAAGCAAGAGACTAGTTACTTGGACTAGTAAGAAACAAAATTGTACTTCACAATCTACTACTGAAGTTGAATATGTTGTTGTTGCTATGAATTGTACAAATATTATATGGATCAAATAGCTACTCAAAGGAATGAAGGAATAAATTACAGAGCCTATGAGACTTTATTGTGATAATAAAAGTTCTATAAACATATCAAAGAATCCAGTGATGCATTCAAAGACTAAGCACATTGCAATCAAGTATCATTATGTAAGAGAGCTAGTTGAAGATAAAGAAGTGAAGATGGAATATGTTAACACAAAGGAGCAAATTATTGATATCTTCACAAAAGCATTATATAAGGATGCTCATGAGTATCTAAGAGGTAAACTAGGGGTGATACCCCTATCTAAGGTTGTCAAAGTAATAAAGGGAGTGTCCTGCATCAAACAAGTTGATTGACATATGTTACAAATTGATGTAGTGGATCTTACTTTAGGTGCTGCCTCAAGTAATCATAAAGCTGAAATTTCCAAATCAATCACATGCAAGGTGACAAAGGGAGTAGTTGAAGAATCTAGAGAAACTGAACGAGATTATATCTACATACAAAGATGCTATGTCTTTGGCATTGTTGTCAAAGAGGGAGATATAGAGGAAATTGACTATGGGAGATATAATAATGGGAGATTGAAGAAATTGATGCATACTAATAACATGTAAGGGAGATATAGAGGAAACTCATAATATGTACTTGATAAGTCAAAAAAGGAGATTGAAGGAGAAACTGATGCATGAGGGAGAGTATGTATTGAACTGGTATGTATTGAATTGATCATGAACGATCAAGAAGATTGTTATATCAGAGGGAGATATCCAAAAATTGCTAATAGAATAGAATACAAGACAAAGGGAGAAATCCTTACCTACCTAGTAAGAGGGAGATGCATGGAAGAAACTCAGAGGGAGTTAATAAGAAAGAGTTTTTGTAACCTGATCAGAAGATGGAAGTTGTTGATAGAGGGAACAATTTATCTTTTTGGCATTGTCTTACTATTTTAACCTAGACGATTGGGTTGATTAAGTTTGGTTTGGTTTACCATAATAGTTTAGGCAGTTTGGTTTGCCATCAATGCCAAAGAGGGAGATTGTTGAAATCTTATTGAAAAGATCATTGTATGAGAAAGATTGTTATGAGGGAGATTGTTATATGTTTCAATCATTATTTTGTCACTAATGTCAAACCTGATAAACTTATTGTTTGCTAGTAAGACAACTGCTTATATGTTTCAAGTACTATCACTTAGTTGATTGATGAAGAGGATTTGATCAATAGATGTAACAATAGCACCTAGAGGAAAGGTTGAGTTATGATTATGTAATGAAGCATAAGAATTAGTTAAGACAGTGGTAACATGATGTATTGATTATCTACTTAAGGTTGCAAATGTTGGCTACACTTAAAAAGAATAGAACATGTAATACAGAACTTGTCTGCTAAGCTTGACCGAGTGGATAGTAGGTGTTGAGCAAAGTCAGTGCAAGCCAAGCAGAAAATCAGTTGGAGCCAAGTAAATGCAAATTATAGTGGATGTCGAGTAAAGTTTAGTAGGTGCCGAGCACCAGTAAACTTTAGTTGATGTTGAGTGATTTCATGGAGGATGCCGAGTAACACAGTGTGTGTCGAGCATTAGAGATAAGATAGTGTCGAGTTGCTGCATTATTTTAAAGATAGATTCGATGAATCTGAGCTAACAAGTTTGTTTTCTTGAATTTTGTGAACCAGGTGGAAGATAAGGATGATGAGTTGGTGGCACATAATTCCATGTAGAACATATTTAGGCAAATCTAAAGAGGATCTAAAGGAGAACTTTCTAGGAGAGATATGAGATTTCGGGTAGATACATTGTATCCTACCTAATCTGTCCTAACCCTAAAATGGACAATGGAGAATGAGCTGCAAAATATCTTAATTTCCTATTTAAGGAATGATTGGTCATAAAGCAAAGGTTGTCAGATGCGAGAACCTAAGGGAGAAGGAGACATAAGGGTTTGCTTCATCAAGTGACCTAGATAAGAGAATGCATTGGCATGTTAAGAAAGAAGGCTTAAAGAGATGAATGCTTGAAGGGTGAACAAGCTATCAGAGCTATAATGAGTATAAGCCAAGTAGAATGGAGGACTGACACTAAGATCTGAAATCTGTAAGTATAGTTGTAAGTTTTGTATCAGATCAAGCCTTAATGTTACTCTCTAGCAATTGTAATCAATTTAGGTAAATCCTTTGGACTAAGGTTTACTTAACAATCATTTGTAAATCCTTTAACAGGGTGGCATTCCAAGTGAATGGCCTAAATTCCTCTAACAAGGCTCACTTCTAATAGGGTGATTGAAATCCTTTAATAGGGTCACATTTAACAGCGTGTGTTGTAACCTTTAATAGGGTTGGCCTTTCACAGGGCATCACTTCAGAAGAGTGAAAATTGGTAGCATGTTACTGGTGATTTTTCCTAAATTGGGTTTCCACTTAAATCATTGTGTTATGTGTGTTTGTTGAATCTATTATGTTTCATACTTTACATTTCTGCAAATTGATTTGATAGTAAGCTGCAAGTTTTAAGTTATTGCATAATCTTATGGATGCATGCATAATGAAAATGTTTTATGGGTTCATTAAGCTGTGAAAATTTTTATTTGTACATCTAGACCTTGGAGAACTGATTCACCCCCCCTCTCAGTTATTCTAAAGAATTCCAATGTTTCATTTTTTCCTTCACATATGTAACAATGTCCATGCAGTAGAAATAAAGGAATGGTAAGGCTATCACGATGTTTGAAATAGTTAAGGAGGGGAAAATGGTAATAATAACACACCCTATACCTTCCTTCAATAGTGAGATACTTCATCAGAACTAGGCAAACCTCGTTCTAGGGCTCCAAGAGCTTTTCTCTTAGAAACCCACCATGGTGATAGATAAGTTCTTCTTCCTCCTAAAAGAAATGGTTTAGGCTAGCCTCATTTACAACCCTAGTCACTTTTTGCCATTTCCTTCCCTTAAGAGAAAGGCCCATCACCATAGCAATAACTTCCTCAGACACCTAGAAATTGATGTCATTCACCATCACCCTTCTGTCATCCCAGGAATTCACAAACTAAAGTGAACAACTTTCATCATACCCATTCGTCGCCTCCATAAATGGAACCAGATCCCCCTCCTTTAAGATGTACCAGGTCAGGGGTTTTTGAGCACTGTCCTTAATTGTCAAAGGTTCAATCTGAAGTAGGTCATTGCCCATTGCTATATCCCTCACAATATTACTTGCACCCTTCTGAGTTCTATGCCAGGAACAAAGATTGAAACCACAATAACACTTAGACAAAAAAGGAAGCTGCATAAAATAAAGCTTATACACATAAATAACTTTAATGTCATAAAACCCTGTGTCTTTACTCGAACTTGTTTCCATGTGCCACCTGTCACTTCTCCTATTCCACTATGTTTCATCATTAACAAGAAATCAATGCCATTTGAAATTTGAATCATTATTCAGCACCCGATATGAATTCATTATAAGATAGATCATAAAAAATACACTCAAATTGTACTTCAATTTTCTTTACCTCTTGAACCTTACATCTTTATTATTGGGAGTACCCTTTCCATAAATTCTCACCATCTATCTACAATGACCTAGCCTCATCAGTCAACTCAGCACTAAGTTGTCATCATAATCATTAAACTTCCTCCATGTAGACACAATCATGGGTGGTTGTCTTTAGTCATCAAAGTTGTTACCAAATTTGGTAATGCCCCAACTTCCCTCCAATAATGTAAGTCATGCATCTTCAACCCCATCGCAGTCATCACATCCACCACCACATTCCTCTCTTAGTAAATGTGTTGCAGATCATACATCTTCAATCACCCTTCTTATCACCCAACCCACTTTCATGGTGCCCTTCATCATTTCTATGATAACCTTTGAGTCCCCTTCAATAACCACATTCTCCCATCCAAAACCAATTGTTAGTTTTAGGCCCCAAAGGAGAGCCATAGCCTCAAAAACATTATTCGTAGCGTTACCTAAATTACAAGCATAAGCCAACAACATCCTACCGTTTCTATCTCTTACCATGCCTTCTCTTGTCGACCCGTCCCCTCTTGCGACTCCATCAAAGTTTAGTTTGACCCAATTTTCCTTTGGAGGGAACCATTTCGTACTTGCTCTAGCTAGTTGTTTTGAATTTTCCACCTCCATAAATCCCTCCTCAAGATTCCAATTTATGGCAATCCTTTATTCAACAAGCTTGGGGAGGGCCGACGGTTTCTTCCACTTGCTATTTTGCATGTTTTCCACTATTAGCTTAACAATCAATCCCATTACCACCTCCTCATTCCTTTCTTCATTTATGAAGACCCTATTATTTATTTCCTTCCAAATACCCAACATACATGGGGGGGAGGGAATCACCTTCCACATTTGGATGAGAAGAGGGTGGTGGAATGGGCTCTGCCAATTCATACCAAATTGTTCGATCCCCTTATGAAAACCCACTTCACCTCCAGCTTTTGGAGGATCCTTCCCCAAATATTTTTAGTAAAGCTACAATCCAAGAAGAGGTGGGGGATACTTTCTTCCTGCTCTTTACACAGATAGCATCTATTAGGTATTTGGAAGCCTCTTTTTCTCAGGTTATCAATCGTTAGAATCTTCCCATGCATGGTAATCCACTAGAAGATGTTGAATTTCAGGATCAGTTGACTAAGCCAAACCTTCTGCCAATAATTCAGGGCCATGTCCTTCTCAAAAATCAACCTATAAGGTGAGCCAATTGAGAATTCACCAGAAGGATTTGCCCTCCATATGAAAGTATCCTTTCGTGCCACCCCTAGGATTCTGTAGTCTTTAAGCAACTCATCAAGTTCTTCCACCAAGCTATCCCCATTATAATTCCTTTGAGACAAATGTAACTTCCTCCACTGTCTATTAGCCCCAATATAATCCTTCACCTTATTTCCCATTATCAACTAAAGATAATCCCTCATAACTCCAAATGTTAAACAAACAAGTGGTTTACCATCCAACCAAGAATCTTCCCAGAATCTGATTTGACTACCCTCTCTCACCAACCATCTCACACCTTCTCTAAGTAGACTTCTATTCTTGATGATATTTACCCATATCCTAGACCTCGTGGGAAGATAATTCTCCCAAATACAATGCACAAATTTCAAATTCCCAAGGTACTTTGCTTTGAGGATTCTACACTAGCTAGCTTCATCCTTCGCCATCTTCCATCCAACCTTAGTCAGGAGAGATTTATTCAAGTCAAAAATATTTATGATTCCTAACCCTCCTTTACATTTGGGTTTACACCCATTATCCCAACTCACTAGGTTCAAACGATTGTTTTCCTCCCCCCCCCCCCCAACCACAGGAAGTTTCTTTGGATTCTCTCTAGTTTCTTTGCCATCGCTTGAGAGATTTTAAATAGGGAAATAAAGTAAATAGAGATACCTAGGAGGGAGGACGCAAGAAGTTGAAGCTTCCCCATGCTACTCAAGAGTTTGCCCTTCCACCCAATCAACTTCTTCTGCATCTTTTCAAGTATAGAATTCCAAAATTGACTAGTTACCTCTTTAGTAGTTAGTGGGAGACCTAGATAAGTATCTACGAGGGAGGTCATACTGCACCCCAAAATATTAAGCACCCTCCTTTGAATATCAGGCTTTGTATTGAAGAAGAACACTTTACTTTTATACAGATTAATTTTTTGTCCTACATTAACTGCATATATCTCCAAAATGTGCTTCTAGGCTCTAGCTTCAGACACCAAAGAATCCCCACTAAGGAAGGTATCATCTACAAATTGTTGTATGACCTTCGTCAAGAGGGAGGTGGTCAGTTTAATATCTTTGATGCCTCTCCTTTCTGCCATTCTCAAGAAAGCTCTTCCCAGCACTTCAACGACTATAATGAACAAGTATGGAGAAATAGGGTCACCCTGCCTCAGACCCCTTTCCACATTAAAGTTCCCCTAGAGAATACCATTCACCAACACCAAGTAGTTCACAATCTCAATCATTATCCTAATGATTTTAATGACTCCCTGGTTGAAGTCAATCTTCTCTATGATTTCATACAGAAAGAACCAACTGACTCTATCATAAGCTTTTAAAATATCCAACTTCAAAGCCATACCTAAGTTACCACTTTTTTCCATTGAGTGAATCACCTCATGGGTAGTAATAGCAACATCAAGAATCTGGCAACCTAGGCCAAACCCATTCAGAGATTTACCAATAAATTTGTGAAGTAGTGACTTCAGGCGATTCACTAAGATCTTCGAAAAAATCTTCTAGATTGTATTACATAAACTAATAGATCTAAAGTCAGTGAGAGCCACCGGGTCCTTAATTTTTGGGGCCAAAACAATAAATGTTCTATTAAGCCTTCTCAGCATCTTCCCCGTCCTGAAGAAATCTCTTGCAAATCTAACAAAATTAACTTTTATAACATCCTAGAAATGTTGGAAGAAGGTTGGAGGGAACCCATCTGGTCTAAGAGTTTTATAGGCCTTCATGGAGAACACAACTCTATGCACTCCTCCTTTGTGACTGGTTGAGTAAGATTAGCATTCTCATCCGTTGAGATCACATTAGGTAAAGATTCAATCAGCCACTTCCTGTCTTCCCTATTGAATTCCATGTACTACTCCTTATAAGAATTTTCAAATAAATTACTTGCCCAGCTACCAATCTCCTCCATCTTTGTTAGCTTTTTGTTTTGGTCGTTCATCACAGAGTCAATCGTATTTCTTCTTTTATGGTTAGAGGCTAACCTATGGAAAAATGTCATGATCCTATCTCCTGACTTTAGCTAAAGGATTCTTGATCTTTATCCAAAACATTTCCTCCCTAGACATTGTGTCCTTTCATTGTCTCCTACAATTTTCCTCTTCCAGAATCATATCTTCCGAGGCCAACCCATCCCCCATCACCTTTTGGAGATTCTCCAATTTCCCTTCTACCTCCTTCTTGATTTTGAAGATATCTCCAAAGGAATTCTTATGTCAAGGGTGAACATTCCTTCTCAAATTATCCAATTTAGTAGTGAGTCTAAACATAGCAGTACCCTCTATCTTAATATTCCACCACTCCTCTACATATTTTCTAAAGTATGGGTGGGACTACCACATTATTTCATATCTAAAAGGATTTGGGCCCCCCTACACCTCCTCCTTCCAGTTGAAAAGGATAGAGGCATGATCAAAGACCATCTTAGGGAGCCCCATGAGAGTGGAAGAAGTTAGCCCCTTCCAACCAACTGGACAAGGAGTCTATTGAGTTTGAATTGAATGAGGTCCTCCTCTTCCTGTTATTTGACCATGTTATCTTAACACCTTTCAACTCCAAATCCATAAAGTCATTGGTATTTATATATTCATCCAAATCATTTATACTATCAGTAAAGTCAATCACTTCCCCAGACTTCTCTGAGGGGTACAAGGGGGAATTGAAGTCACCCATGCAAAAGGAGTTCCTGGAATGTAATAAGAAGTCAGTCAACTCCTCCCAGAGCTTGCCTCTACCTTGTATTGAGTTAAGGGTGTAGACATTAATGACATTCCAAACCTCCTCATCCATATTATGCTCAGAAATGAGGTAGCACTTAGAACTATGAATAAATCTCCCTTTTCTAGCACCCGAGTTCCAAAAGGTGGCCACTCCTTCTGAAGCTCCTTCTGCTCCATTATAACAATAACTAGCCCTCAGCTAGATATAACCCGTAATATTATCTAGATTTTCCAAGGACATTTTAACTTCCTATATCAATAGGATATCTACCCTAGTACTCGACAATTATTGTTTAAGCGCAAACTACTTTTGAGGGCTATTCAACCCTCTCATATTCTAGGAGAGGACAATCATTTCCTACCCTTGGTCATAGCCTCCAAGGTTGGTTTTTTACCACTAGCCACCTCCCATTGCCATCTACGTCATCCTTCTGCTCTACTTCGTTGCCTTCCCCACATCCAGTTTCATCACCTTCTCCTCTGGTTTCTTTGACACTCTAGTCTTTCTTCTCTGAGTCTGCCATATTCCTTCTTCAACTCCCAGGGTGGAGGCTAAAACTGAGGATGAAGCTTTCATCAAATATGCCAACTGGGCTCCTAGGGGGGTTTCAACACCCCAACTAAGCATAAGGGCCACCTCTTTATCAACCAAATTAGTCACTTTATCTTCTAGTATCTCTTTATGCTCTCCCTCTAAATTCACATCGACCTCCTCGTTCACCAAAGTCCTTAGTGGGATTTTTAGAAGATCCTCAATGCCTTGCAGAAAGGGGAAGGGGTCACCCATATCAACATCCACAATCTCTCCTTCCTCCACCATACCAGATGACTCTCACACCTCTAGAGGCTTTTCCTATAGAATAGAGAATGTCTCAACTAGTGACCTCTCCCCATGAGTGCCTACCAACAACTTATTCAACTCCTCATTAACAACCGCTTGGACCTCTTGGGAAGAAGAGTCCACCGAAACCCTCCCATTGGCATTCTCTTCCACCTTCTCATTAGGTAGGTCCACCACATCTTTCTCCCTCAATTTTTCTCCTCCTATCCCAAAGGTTTTACTATTTTTTTTATAGTCCATAATCAGATGTCCAAATATTGAGCAATTCTGACAAAAAAGCCCCATATTCTCATAAACAATAGGTTGAAGCTTCTTCCCCCACTTGGAGCTCAATAGGATGTTCTTAGGGAGAGTTGCACCAATCACTACATTCACATTGAATCTCACAAATACTAGTCTAGATTTTTGAAGAGTGACCAAATCTGCAACAATAAAATGACCAAAGGAGTTCCCAATCGAATTGAGGATCCTTTCATCCCAAAACTCAAAGGGAAGGCCCGAAAGCCTTACCTAAACTAGAGCTAGCTTATTCAACTCTTTCATCAGGTCCAAGGTATGTTGTCATTTAGCTACCGTGAGACCATATTTACCATAGTACCATGACCTTGCTAGAACCATGGCCATATCCTCAGCAGCCATAAAATTCAAGCAAAAGAGACCACTAAGCATCACCCAAACAACCACACTGTCTTTCACCTTCCACTTCTAATTCACCCATTTCCTAACCATCTCAATTGACAGATGAAAGGCCACAAAACGTCCCACCCGACACAAACTTATGTTAGCAGATACACTATCAACCATGTTGTCTGAGACAACAATCTCTAGTCCCTCATCCCCACAAATCACCTTGGGGGCTTCAAAAGAGTTTTGTGTCTATTTTTGCCCCAGGACCACGTCCTTCCAACTAGAGACCACAGGGGGCAAGCTGGCCTCAACTTTCCCCTAAAAATCTCTAGAGAATAGACCTAACACAATCAAGTCCTCACCAGAAGGGAGCACAGGAATTGCTTCCACTTGGGTCCTCCCACTTGAGGTCAAAATGAGCTACAGATCAAGACAAATTTTAGGACTTTGGCTTGCCAGAAGGGGGCCATCCCAAATCATACTAATTCAAACTCAAAACAAGCATGAAAGTTGCAGGGTAGATTTAATAGTCATTTCTTTTATGTTATTTTCCTATTAATTTTTTATAATACATTTTTTATTTGAATTTTTTTAAATGATCATTTATTAGTATATGATAAATTAAACAAGAAAAAACTTTTATTATTATTATTTTGATTATGATCATTTTTGTTTTGATTATTATTATTTGAAGTATTTTTTAGATTTTAAGAAACTTTCTCTAAATTGTTTCCATCCTCTTTGTTTAGAGATATAATATCTTTAATTCCTTCTTCTAAATTATTTAAGGTTGGACTAGAATTTTTAGATAAAAATAAATTACTTTTTCCATTATTGTCTTTAACTATATGTGTGGATTATTATATTTTTTTCATAAAATGAGTTGGTCACATATATCATTATGAATCAGTGTAATTTCTTCTATAAGTTTACTATGTAACTTCAAGTTTTCTTTAATGTCTTTCATGAATATGTCTGATTTCCTAGATAGTTCACATTGCTCTAGTTTCTTAATTTTATCTTTATAGGTTGAGATATCTAAGTGTTGTATTTGATTTTCATTAGTGTTTTTCTAAAGATCTTTTGATTCTTTCATTATTTCTATATTATGAGTAATATTTATTATAGGGTTTTATATTTCTTTACTTATTTGTAAAGCACAATTCGATAGAGCAAAATCGTCTATTTCTACTATTTCTTCTTCTATCTCTATGGTAGGAGTTTGAATTTTACTAGGGAGAAGTAAAAAAAATTGTTGTGATGATTCTAAATGAATAGAATTATTTGATTGGGTTGAGATAAGGTTGCTACTTATTTTATTATGTTGATTGGACTTTCTTAATTCCACTATATATATATATATATATATATAGACACACACACACACACACACACACACACACACACACACACACACACACATGATTTAAATAAATATATGGCTCTAGTAAGTATATAGATCTATTTGTGATAATTTTAACTGTTAGTTTTCAGAATTTAAATTTATTAAAATCTTAATGTTATTAGAGGATGAAAAATTAGAATCTATACCTAAAAATTTGCCTTTAGAGTTTCCAATTTTTTTTAGGATCTGAATATGGATTAATTCCGAGCGATGTATCTTGTTTGGGAAGTATGGAAAGAAAGGAATAGAAGAATATATCATGATCAAGATATAATGGTTTGTGAGATTACTACTAAAATTGAAGCCTGTATAGTTGAAACATTAAACTCTTACCTTAGGAAAATTCTGAAAGAGGAAGGATCATTTTCAGAATGGGATGGTTTTATGAAAAAAAGATGGAAAAACCTAATTAACCCTCCGCTTATGTATAAAAACAAGAATAAAGAGGCAAGGAACAAATGTATGTGGATCTCACCCCTAACTGGATGGACCAAATTAAATTTTGATGCAGCCTCGAGAGGCAACCTTGGTACTACTGGAATATGATGCATCATTAATAATGACTCTAGCAATTGGATGGCTAAAAGGGCTAAATTTATAGGATCAACCACTAACAACATCGCTTCAAGAAGGTATCCAAATTTGCCTGGATCTAAGTATATCAAAACTGATTATTGAAGGAGACTCGCAGATTGTCCTAAATTCCATCAAGAAAAGGGAGACACCAAATTGAGTTCTTAACTCCAAATTGGAAGAAGTACTATATCTGCTAGACCATTTTGAAGAAATTTAGATTTGACATATTTTTCGAGAAGGTAATATAGAAGCAGATCAGTTAGCAAATAAAGGAGTTGATGGTGAAATTTTCTTAATATTTAACTGTAAGTAAACTTATCAGAAAGCAAATAGAAGTAATAAACAAAATTGGATAATGTAACTTTAAGTCCTATTAGTTAAATTAGCCCTGATGGACAATGCAGATAATAAGGATACAAGCAATATAACATCAGCATAACTTTTAATATATGTTAGAGTTTGAGTGAGATCATTCACATAATTTATGATGGATTTTAGTAATCTTATCCATAATGTTAAATGAAAGAAACATAGTGATTTCCAACCAGAAACTTAGGGATATCTAAAATGTTGTTTTAAACTAACAATACTAATGGTCATTTTGAGTTGCATCACTGATTAGCATGTTAGCAAGATGTAACCATCATACTATATAACAAAAGAAGAGGTTTTTACAAAGTATATAAAGATCTCGTCGATTTTTCACACTCATCTCAGTTAATGAATAGTATAAGTGATCGTGATAAAGATCATTAGAGCTTACAAAATTTAGAGAAGAAATCTAATCTTTTATTTTGTATTTAAAAATAAAAGTTGAAAGTTGATAACTGGGGTATGCCCCTTTTAATAATGTAATAATATAGGACCACGGTCCCAGGCAAGACTGGAGGTTTTCTTCTCTGTTCTTTCCTACCAATGCTTGCTTGAAGGAAGATATTTTGATGTTTTTTTATTAAATTAATATAATCAAAGGCTTTGGTTGTTTACCGATTAAAAATAAATAAATAAATTATGAGGGATGTTTCTAAAAATGATCCAAGTTGGTTTGATCAACTTGTTTATTACAATATTATTGAAGTTTGGAACCCAGTTATGAAAGATAATACTATATCCATTAAGGAAATGTATTGGTTCTTGTAATAATTCCTCTTTAATCTGTAGATTATTACGTTGAATAAAAAATATAGAGTCGAAGATAGGTATCATACTTACCTATTCCTTGCATCCTATTTTTATCCATTTTTCCAAAGTTGATTTTGTCAGAGTTGGGTTGTTCTAGATTACATAAACCCCATAGTTTTTATAATTGAACCATTGGGTTTCTAAATAATGATTTCTTATTATTACCGTATTTGCTTCTTTTTCAGGGGGATCGATATTGTTTAACTACTTGTGTATGTTTAGATTGATTGTACTACTTATGATCTTATTTTTTATAAGTGTCTTATTTTCCTTTAGCTTTCTTTTTGGTACACTCACTTCATCCTTAATATTTTTATCTGGGGTACTATTTCTATTTAAAGGCTTATTTTTATTATTTCATCCTTAGATTTTCCTTTTAATTTGTTCTCTTCTTTTTGGATAAACTATTGTCAGGTTCGACTTGTTTTCTGCTTTAAATAAGTCCTTTTGCATTCTTTTCATTGATTTTATTCCTCCCTTGTTTAATCTCTTTGCTGATGGATAAATCATTTCTTTTTTCGGATGCTACTAATTTGATAGATTGTTCATTAGGAGATCTTGATTTAAGATTTTCTATTTTTTCCCTAGGCATTCAAAACAATTAAGACATTGTAATGGATAGGTAACAATTTGTGTTAGATTCCTTGTCTTTCCATAATTCATTTTGGAAAAGAAATGCTATTGTTTTTTCATTTTTTATTTAGCTTGAGTCCATTTTGATTCATCCTTCATATTAGGGTTCGAAATATTTGTCATATCTAGTTTATGAATTCTTTCCACTAGGCTTTTTCCTATATCTTTATCCGATTTTTGTTTTGGCGACAAATATTTCTTAGTCAAGTTTTCTTTTTTCTTCCTGACATTTGTAATTTTTACTAGACTTCTTACTTCCAATACACTGAATTTGTTTGAGACCAGAATATGAGGGATACATACTTTGTTTGGGTGGAGAATTTCCCCTTCTTTTCCTATTTTTATTCACCAAATATTTTGTTATCTCTTGTGCATCGATGTTCAGAGCAGAGTAATTTAATTGACAAATATTTTATTGACCATCCATAATTAACTCAATCTCAATCTTCACATTACTAAGTAATTATAAACAAATAAAAATTGATGGGTATTCTAAAAGTTGCATCGGATAAAACATGGTTATAGCACCCTTCTTACTTTTAAAAGCATAAATTCTAGCTCCAACATAGCTCTTATATATATTTTTGTATTGTTTCTTCACCACACATTTCTCTCCTTGAATATTTATTTAGTTTCTAGTCCAAACATAAAAGATGATTTTGTCTTGAAGTACATAGAATAAAATATATTTTAAGTTATTTAGTTTCATTATATTTTGAACTTCAAGGAATAGTTTTTTCTTTAGAATTTTCAAATTTTTCATAATGTGGGATAATGACAAGACACAAAAACTCTTTTTAAACCCATGGAATGAAATGACTATATGATATGACATGTATGGTATTTTTGGAAGAAATTGTCAATACATGGAAATAAATGCCCCCAAAAATACATTTCATGAACTATAATAATTGAAAGATATTTCTATACTAGGTTTTTTTTGCACCTTGTCTTGAGGCATTTATATTTAGCATTGTAATTTATGTATTATGAGAAGTATTATTGATAACATTTCCATGATTATATGATTTCTATATTATTGTATCAAGTTCAGTGTGTATGTTTTTCTTGATCATATATGCACAAGATAGAGATCTTCCCAACAATTGTCATTTGGAAGATATCACAATAGACTATGTCCATCTATTCCTCTTCTCATGCCATCCTAATATTGAATTGACACTATTGTTATAACTTCCATTCTCTCTGCCCAACACTTAGCCAAACCAATATGCCCCTACCAACTCAAGGAGGGGACTTAGGTTGCACTTGTGCAATCTTTATTTTTTAATTAAAAAATATAATTATTTGAAAATAAACACTTTTGAAATTTAAATGAAAGATAATTTATATGTGACATGAACAAAAGATCATTAATTATTTGAAAATTGTTAGGGTTTGAGAGATTTTATTTTCTGACTAATTTTTATGTCAATCCCCTTTTAACTATGGTTTTTCCTATTTTTTATCTTTTTTTTAGCTTTAGTAGTTGCTATGAATTGCTTTAAACTTGTTAGAAGTAAAAATATAGACATTGATTTTGAAAGCAATATAACAATCTTTTTATTTTATTTTAAATTAACTATAGTTTTCCTTATTATTTTTAATCTTATTTTAAAATTAAATTTTAAAAATTAGTTTATTTTTATTTTTTATAATTTTTAATAAAAATTTATTTGCTTTATTATGCATGCTATTATTTTTATGTTATTTTCTATTTTTTTCAATAATATATTTTTTATTTGGTCTTTTTAAAAATGATCATTTATTAGTATATATATGATAAATTAAATAAGAAAATTATACTTATTTAATTTATTTAAAAAATTATTTTACTAAAATTTAAAAATAATCATAATATAATTTATGTATATTAAATTATAATTTTGAAAATATTAGTAAATACCTATAAGTTTGCAACTCCTAGTTGTATCTAAATTTTAAAATTTAAAATTAACATTGATAGACTTTTTATTATGCGAATCACAATGACCCAAAAAAGAAAATGGTCTTATCTGGGAAAATTCCACTTTTTTTGTACGAAATGAAAGATTTTTAATGATGTCCACGAGGCCATAAGCCTAAGGGACCAACATAGAACTCCCTATTCAGACTGATGTAATTTCTCCAGGTTGTCCATTTTATTATGGATCTGCATAAATAAGATGGCCCCCTTGAGGAGTCTCGATCCTTCGAAAAGGTCTTTTATGTTGTTCACCTTAAAAAAAAAATTGTGTTGGTTGTGAATGTCCTCGTATACAGTGCAATCCTTCACATAGTGTCACTTTGTTTCCAACACTCCCTCTTTGCAAAATCTACAAATTCTACCCTCCCACTCTTCCTTAGGAACCTTCCATCTACTAGTTTCACAACTCAAACATTGTGATCCAAATCTCAATTGGGTGATTAATATTTTTGCCTTTCCTTTGATCTCGGCTCCTAAATACTCTTTGTCATCATGGTCGCATATGGGATTAAATTCTTTGACATAATATTTTTTTTTTCTACCTAACTGATTTGCCCATATGGTAGATCTAATTTTTTCTGCCACCCATTTTTTATTTCTAAATTGTTTTCTGGGCACTCTTGGTAGTCAATGTTCCACTTGTTGAACCATTTATCATTTTTCTTTTTCCATGTCTTCCTCCAATGGACCAACTCTCTATCAACTACCTTACTAGGCTAGTGATGTGCATCCATTTTACCCACTTTTTTTAGATAGCTCAACAATCTAACAATTATTGAGGCCTCAATTGGGAGCATGTCGGCCTCCGCCAAACTAATCTCGTAGGAAACTGTTGATTTGATTTTGAAATTAGTTGTAATGAAGTGCTTCTAAATTCTTTCAATTTGTTGCCATTTATGGTTTGACACGTTGCTCCCCCATACCTCGTTGCCATACAAAATAATTGAGATCACCAACAACCTAAAAAGGGTTTTCTTAGTCTTCCAATCCCATAACTCCACTGTGCTACACCTATTTTGAAGAAGATAAGAAGCCTTCCATCCCCCTTGTATCCTTTTTGATCTGCATGTTTCCCAACTTAGCCTGTAATGAAAATCGATCCCCAGATACTTGTACTCTTCTACCATCTCTAGAGCTTTTCTATTAAATATGAAAGTGTGTTGTTCTTTTCTTTTCCTTAGGGTAAAGACCATGATTTTGGTCTTAGATGTATTGACCTCCATCCCTACCTTTGTGCAAAAGGTTTCTAAGTTGCTCAAATGTTCTCTTAGCCCCTGTGTTGTTTTAGCAATAAGAATAAGGTCAACAACATAAAGAAGTAATCTAATCACATATTCAGCCAACCAAATTCCCTCTCCATTGGCTTTGTTTAGTCATTCCTCTAACTTGTCAATATAGAGGCCAAAAAAGGTAGGAGACAACATACACCCTTGTTTTGTTGTAGTTGATGAAAGATCAACCCCATAGCTCCCAAGAATCCCCTGCATGCAAACACTTGTCACAGAAAGATAATCAAAAAGCTATGGAGGCTAAAATTGCTAGATCCATAGATGAGACATTCTTGATGAGCAAAAAGAGAAATTGCTATTATCAAAACTAAATTGGTTTTACAATGAGAGATCGTCCTTATAAAAGAGATTGAAACCCTAAAAAGGTCTAACCTAGGTTGCACAATAATAATTAATAAAAGAATTAATTATTAAATATGCCTAAAGTTTAGCTTAAGTGGACTAGAGTTAATTAGAAAATATATAATTGCTCTAACACCCCCCCTCCTTAAGATAAACTTAGGGAGTAGCTAAAAACCTAGAAACTACTACTGAAAGTAGAATTGGGTCCCAGAAAACAAGGCCTAATGAGGAACCCAAGCACACCCAAATCTATGAAAAGAGGAGAAATATAGAAAACCACATGGGAAAAGCCCTACTCCAAAAAGAGATGGAAAATATGTTGAAAGAAACTAGTGAAGGACTGAAGAAGCCTCCAAACTAAGGAATGTCCCAAAAGATAGGAACAAAATATGATCATGAAGAACACCATTGAAGCATGTAAAAGTTGCAAAGCTCTAATACCATGTTGTAGTTGATGAAAGATCAACCCCATAACTTCTAAGAATCACCTGCATGAAAACACCTATCATAGAAAGAGAAGCAAAAACCTATGGAGGTTGAAATTGCCATATCCATAGATGAGACATTATTGATAAGCAAAAAGAGAAACTGCTATTATA
The DNA here is from genome assembly GCA_028749045.1 of Cupressus sempervirens. Classification (NCBI taxonomy): domain Eukaryota; kingdom Viridiplantae; phylum Streptophyta; class Pinopsida; order Cupressales; family Cupressaceae; genus Cupressus; species Cupressus sempervirens. The sequence goes on from CM053785.1 coordinate 85,063,427, forward strand.
AAAAATGAATTAGTTTTACAATGAGAGATCCTCCTTATAAAATAAATTGAAACCCTAAAAAGGTTTAACCTAGGTTGCATAATAATAATTACTAAAGAAATTAATTATTATATGTCTAAAGTTTAGCTTAAGTAGACTAGAGTTAATTAGAAAATATCTAATTACTCTAACATGTTTTACCCCTATGTTGCTTCCAAAATATTCTAACATGCCCTCTTTGGTTCTGATTTTCACTTTAACTTGTTCATACAACTTATAAACAACAACCCAGGTACTTTATTGGAACCTCTAATTCCTCCATCCTATTCCATAGTTTATCCCTAGGAATGGTGTCAAAATCTTTGTTAAAGTCAACAAAGCAACAAAAAGCCTCTTCTCCCTGTTTATCCCATGCTTTCTTGATGAGATATCATAGGGTAATGCAGTGATCAATGGTGGATTATTTTGTTGAATATAATTGATTAATTGTGTATTGTCTTTGATGTTACACAAAATGTCATATCATTATCAGTCAGTGTATGTCAAGCTCACTCAGGCATTAAAGGTAGTTTTTTGTGGCTATCGAGTGTTCCAGAGTTTACCTAGTTCAGAAGACAATGTCTACTGAGTTCACTTGGGCGCTAAAGGAAAGTCTGCGAAAGATGAGTGTTAACCGAGCTCACTCAGTTAATGAAGGAAATGTCAGATGGAACCAATGTTAACTGATCTCACTCAATTACCAAAGGAACATAGGAAAAAATTTTCTAAGTTAGTATCTACCAAGCAAGGTCAGCTAACAAAGGATTTTCTTGTTTTGACATATTAAGTTCAATTGATTTCTCTGATGGTTCTAGCTGACTGAGAAGATGAATATTAATTATTCTAAGTTGTATTTGAGTCAACCTGAAAATAGAAAAGATATAAATAAAAGGCCAAAATTAAGAATTATAGAGAGTGTGTGTGAATGTGAAATGCATGGAAGATTTTGAAGATCTAATGATGTAGAGAGGAAGTGAATTAGAAGGATAAGTAGAATATCCTTGTGAAGCTGAAAGGATACATTCGATCAGGAAGGATAAAGTACAAGCCATAATTGAGATCTATAATCAGCAATTTAGTTGCATCCAAATCAGGTCATGTCATTGTTACTCTCTAACCATTGTAGCAGTGATCTAAATCTCTTAACAAAGTTGGCTTAACAGCTTTTTGTAAATCCTCTAACAAGGTGGCAGTTTTATTGAATTGTCTAAAGATCTCTAACAAGGCCACTCCTAATAGGGTGATTAAATCCTCTAATAGGGTCACACCTAACAATGTGTTTTGTAACCTTTAACAGGGTTGGCTCCTAACAAGACTCACTTCAGAAAAGTGAAAAATAGTAACTAGTTGCAATTGGTGGTTTTTCCAAAATTGGGTTTCCACATTAAATCTTGGTATCAAATGTGTTCATGCTATTTATTTTCTATGTTTGAAACTAAGTTAAAGTAATAAGTAATCATAGATGACATCTTAAGATTTTCATGTTAAGTAATTACCGAGCATTCTTAGTGTTTACCGAGTTACAACATCTTTGTGTGTTTGTCGAGCATCAACAGAGTTTAGTTTTCAAAATTTATTGTTTTGTTTTGACATCTAAGGGATTTGGGATTTATTTTTGTAGTAATTGATTCACTCCTCCCCTCTCATTTACTCCTCTTATATTTCCAACAATTGGTATCAGAGCTTTTGGTGCTTACAGAGAAGGTTTCAAGGACCTAAGCTAAAGATCAGGATGTCTTGCAGAAGAGAGATTCCCAAGTTGAACCGAGACAACTTTGCAACATAGCAAGGACTTATGAGGTTACATCTGACAACTATCAATGATTTAGGTTTTAAATATCTTGATGTTGAATACAAGACTCCCATTGGAACATTATCAATTGAAGATATTGTTGAAAAGAAAAATCATAACATCATGATGATTGATATTGCATCTGCTCTTAGTTATGCTGAATTTAATGAAGTAAAAGAGTGCAAAACAACTCATGCAATGTGGACCAAACTGAAAGACATCTATGGAGGAGATGACAATGTAAGAAGAGCCAAAGTAGAAAGTCTCAGAGGTCAATTTGATTAGATGAAAATGAGAGAAGATGAAAACATTGCAAAATACATGGAAAGAATCAAAGCAAGTGTGAGTGCAATCAAAGCATTTGGAGGAGACATTGATGACAAAATAGTTTTAAGCAAGGTACTCAAAACTATTCTTCTTATTTATGCAATTAGAGTGTTAGCTATTCAAGAAATGAGATGTGATCCAAATAACAAAATAACTTTGGATGCTCTAATTGGAAGATTGATAACTTTTGAGTTGGATAACTATGATAACTATGTTCCTAGTTCCAAAAATATTGAGTTTGAATTTGAAGCCAAACTCTCACTCAAAGAAAAGAGTAAGAAATAAAAGGCCAATCAATCAAGAAGTGAAGAAGAAACTAAAGAAAGTTTTGACAGTTATCTTGAAATTATTGAAGCCCTACTTGCAAAGAAATACTCCAAAGGTAGAGGAAAGTACAAAGACAAGATTCCTCTAATTTGTTTTTCTTGTGAAGAAGTTGGTCATATTTTTGCTAGGTGTCCAAACATAGAAAACAAGGATGAGAAGAAAATTAATAAGTACAAAGGCAAGAAGGAATTCAAGAGCTACAAGGCCAAAGGTAAGAAATTTTGTTTTATGGCTAAAGATTCTAATAACAATGAAGATGAAATGGTATATATTGTTGTAAAAGATGAATATGATGATGAAGGAGATTAGATGGTACTTATCTCTGATGTTAGCAAAAATGATACATGGATTATTGATAGTGGTTTCTCACATCATAAGACTAGAGATAAAATAAAATTTGAACACATGGAACATTATGATGGAGGTAGTGTAAGATTTGGAAACAATGAACCTTGTTGCATAAAAGGAAAAGGTTGTATCTCATTAACCAATGAACTTGTATGTGATAATGCTTATTGGATTGAAGGTATAAAGCATAATCTACTGAGTGTGGCACAGCTGAATAACATTAGATTCAAGGTAGAATTTATGAATGGGAAGGTCAAACTGCTGGATGGAAAAGGAAATCTAGTTAGATCTGGCAAGCAAACAAAAAGTTGCCTATTTTATCTTGATCTCAGTGAAAGTTCATGTTTTATTGCTCAAGTAGAAGAAATTTTGTTATGATGCAAAAGATTATATCATGTAAACTTTGATAATCTGGTTAAGCAAACACAAAAGAGTAAGAGGTATTCCTAGTTTGAAGAAACCTTATATGGGTTTGTGCAAAAATTGTCAAATTGGTAAGATAGGAAAGACTAGTTTCAAAAGCAAGAACTATCATTCTGAAGAAGTCTTAGAGCTTGTGCATACAGACTTATGTGGACCTATTGGAATAGAAAGTTATAGTGGAGAAAAGTTTTTCATTCTTTTTGTTGATGATTATTCTAGAATGATGACTGTAATGTATCTAAAAGAAAAATCAAAAGCTTTTCAAAAATTCAAGTGGTATCTGGCAAGAGTACAAAAAGAAACTAGAAAGAAGTTAAAATGCTTGAGATCAGACAGAGGTGGTGAATTCATTTCTGTTGGTGTAAATAAGTATTTACTTATTACACTTACTTAAGTTTACTTAGGTTAATGCATTAGTTTATTATTTTGCATTATTTTATTATTTTTATTTATGAGACACTTAGGAGTTTGCACACCTTTTAAGTTGTCATGTAGACAACACAGGAGTATGCAACTCTATTTAAGCACATGGTGTCTACAACACTATTTTGCGTGTCACACCCTTGTAGGCTTATCCTCTCATCACCGCACTTACTTCCATGCTTAATGGAGGATAACCCATATCTGGTGGACATGTGCCTGGTTGTATGACACATCACGATGCTAACTTCTATGCATTCTAGAAGCTCTCCTGAGGCCTTTATATTCAGACACTCCTACTGTACTCTTATGAGACTATTATTTAATACATTGTTATTCTGATCATACTCTCTCTCTCTCTTTGGTCTACTGTGTGCTTGTGTTTGAGTTCTTAGTTCCTGGGTGAATTTTTCCCTTAGGAAAATTCTTACATGATATCAAAGCATAGAGATTTTCTCATCACATGCCATTTGAGACCTCTTGTTTGCTTCGTCACCTTAGCCTGAATCCAGAGTGCTGCGAAAATTGGGAATGTCCAACACCAGATCTGACCTCTCCATTGTGTCCGGAACATTGAACCGATGAAAATCGACTATAAGCATGCCTACCTTGGCTCAAAGTCGACCGTGAGGCAAATTTTTTTTGCAAATCGAAACCTAGAGGCCCCGATTTGCGGTATGGGTATGGTCATTATTTTCAAATCTGTAATTTAATTTTTCAAATCTGTAATTTTTATTCTTTCTACATATTTTTGTCAGTATTTGCAAAAAAAAATTTGTCGTACGGGCACTATCAAAGAAATTTTTTTTGACAAACTCGGGCAGTGACACCCTAAATCTACCATTTTTGAAAGGTTATTTTATTTGGTCGCAGGGTATCTACAATTAAATCAGCGAACACTTCTTCCAAATCTGGCTACGGCACAATCCACAGGCCCTGCCTTCACAACACCGACAAACCATTCAATATTGCCTCAGCAAGAAACAACCCTAGCCCGGCTTTACCATAGCCGGTGGCCCACCACCACCCGTGGCTCTCTTTTTTTTTATGTTTGCGAAGGCTTCTTTTTGTTTAGTGCTTAATGTGCCTTCCCACTACATGTGGGACTAAAGGTTTTGGACTCCAACCTCCCTCCTACATTTTTTGGTTCCGCCCGCTGAGAATCCGACATCTGTCGCATTTTTGCCATCGCTGTCTCTTTTCTCGGCACCTGCAGACTCTTCTTTCAGCGTGATCTGCACTATCCCTCTCGCTGCAGTAATAGTTATCTTTAGGTTCGCAGTCTGATCCCGGTGACATCAGATTTAATTCCCATCTGAGCACTTTTTTTCAACGATCTTTTAAACTTTCGTGCGGTGGTTTTCTGTCAAAATTTTGGCAATGCTGGTTAAATCTTCCCACTAATGGTTTCTCGACATCGTCCTTGCTCCAACCACAGTAGCACGAAGCCATGTCAGGCCTTGTTGGCATTGATTGACAACGACTTTGGACACACGGCTCTCCAACTCAGTCTGACATGTGGACAGCTCATCACCGCCACACGGAGCCATGTTAGCAGCCAATGAGACTGCCACATCACCACGTGGAACTCATCTTTTGCCACGCTAGCCACCAACAGCGTATGACATGTGTTAGTCCATATAGTATGAACATCCAACTCAGTTGACACGTCAGCCTAGAGCGATTTTTTTTGCTGACGTCAGCAGAACCCCTGGTTAAATTTGATGCCCATCTAAACGTCATTTCCAAGCATTTTAGAACTGCTTTGACAGCTATTTAATCGTCAAATTTAGACTCGCAGTTTCTCCTCCAAACCCCTTTCCAGATTGCTTTTCAATTTGGAAGCCTGACGTTGCGAGCCGATAACTTAGACATCCAGACTTCGATTCAGGTGCAATTTTTTTTGAAATCAGGTAGGATTTCTTGAATTTTTCAGTGATGGGGTTTTTTTTCTAATTTTGGTGAACAAATTTTGTAGAAATTGCATTTTTTGGCAACTGTACCTACATAATCCTGCATTTTTCAACTTCAGAAGCTTCGTACGGGCACATCTGGTCACTTTTTTAGGTTCCATTTTTTTTTAAAGTGCATTTTTTTTGTCTACTTTCTAGATATGAAGTCAAATTTTAGGGTTGTGTGGACCAATTTCTCACTTTCAGAATTAGGCCTTCTTTGGCATTGTAAAGCTTTGATTCTTTTTCAGAATTTTTGTAAAACTGAGCTACAGTGCTTAAGTGAAAAATTTCAACCTCATAAGGTAGTTGTAAAAGCAAAATTAGAAAGTCCACTTTGTTCATTTTGACAAGTGGCTCATTGTAAAAGCACTACTTATAAAGTGCCAAAGCATCTTTTTTGGGGGGGTCTTTTGATTGAGTGAAAAGGGGGGGTGTGTACTATTTTTTGTGTCTCTATCTTGTGCTCTTTTCATTTCTGCATCATAGGTTTTAAATGTCCTCCTCTAACTTCACGCAACTATTCTACATGGAAAGATATTGCATGGAGTAGATTAATGAAAAAAGGATATAATCTTTATGTTGATGGTACAATTATCAAATGTACTAATGCTAAAGAACTCATTGAATGGAAAAGACAAGACCAACAAGCTTTAGGTGTTATCATGAGTTGTGTACATGGGGATCTTCTCTTTCACATTAAAAATTGTTTAGAATCTAAGGAAGCTTGGGATAAACTTGAACAGTTGCATGGTAAAGTGGATGAAGAAAAGGGATTTCAGATTGAGGATGATCTACTTCTCTTGGATCCTAAGAATTATGACACAATTCAAGATTATATCATTAAAGTCAATGAGTATAGGGCACTTCTTAAAGATTGTGGGAATCCCATGAAGGATGATAGGTTGATTCATCACATCCTGAAGAAGCTACTTTCTGAGTACGCCAACTTTGTTTCAAGCTTTAATACTCATAGGTTAACCATGGGATCTGCTTATCAAAAGCCTTCCTTTGATGGATTTGTAGATATGTTGATTGTTGAACAATCTCACTTGGTGGATTTTTGACTTCTCAAGTTATCTAAGACCACAGCCTTAGTGGCTAGTGATGATTCCAAATCTAGCCAAGGGGGAAAAAGAAACAACAACAAAAAAACAATGGAAGCAAAAAACACAACATGACTCCTCTCAACAAGGCAGTTCTTCTTCAAATAAGAAAGGAAGTAATGAAAAGAAGGAAAAACTCTTTTGTGCATATTGTAAAAAGCCAAATCATGACGAGCATCATTGCAAGACAAAAAGAATCGATGAGTTAGAAAATCTACTGAAGAAGAACAGAATTCAAGTGTCAGGTACTTCCAAGGATTCTACTCCAACCTTTTCAAAGGGTAAAGGTCAAGCACTTATGGTAAACACAAATTCTTCTTCGGAATGGATACTTGACTCAGGTGCCTCTTACCACATGGGCTCCTCAAAGCAAGACTTTTCTTCATTGAAGCAGTCAAAGGTGCCACACATCTTCGTGGGAGATGATGCTAAGATGGAAGTTGAAGGGAAAGGACATGTAGAAATGGAAGATGGGGAATTCAAAGATGTTCTCTATGTTCCAAATCTAAGCTCTAAGCTCCTATCAGTTTACCAAATCACTCACCTTGGAGATGGTCATAAGGTTGAGTTCCTTCCAGATTCAATGATGGTGTGAAGTCTTACAAATGATTCATTGGTAGCAGTGGGGAAAGTCAATGATGACAAAAGGCTTTACTCCTTCTCCTACTTTGTGCCTAAGAGTCCTTCCCAAGCCTTGTTGACTCACTCTACTTCAAACAACTTATGGCATGAGCAGTTTGGTCACCTTGACTTCCGCTCTCTTTGGCAACTTTGCTCTAAACACATGGTCAAAGGTCTACCTAACATCATCTTTTCTAAGGGGGAGTGTTCATCTTGTTTAGTGGATATGAATCTCAAGGAGAAGTATGATAAAGGGAAGTCTTCTTGACCTCCAGGTGTTCTTCAGCTTGTTCACATAGTATTAGTAGGACCCTTTGCGATGACTTCAGTCAGCCAAGGCCACTACATACTCACATTTTTTGATGACTTTTCAAGATTCACTTGGGTCTTCTTCCTTCATCATAAGACTAAAGTCATTCATAAGCTTCATGACTTCAAGACTCATGTTGAACACAAGTCAAGGAAAACCATCAAAGTATTAAGGGTGGACAATGAGAACAGATATGTTGACAAAAGACTTAAGAACTTTTGCAGAATTGAGGGGATTGATCTTCAAAACTCACTAGCATTCAGTCCGCACAAGACAAACATTGTAGCTATGAGGATTAGGACTCTCAAGACCATGGCAAGTTGCATGATAAAGGCCAAGTCTCTCGATCCTACACTTGAAGTTGAAGCCATTAGCAGTGCTACTCACATACTTAATAGGTCTCCTCATCCAGCCTTAGATGGCAAGACTCCTTTTGAGGCATGGTGCGGCAGAAAACCAATTGTGAGTCACCTTAGAGTCTTTGGTTGTCCAGCATGGGTAAACCTTTATTCCAATAATTGCAAGGCACTGACACCTAGGCCTTATACTTTCATCGGTTATGAAGACAATGTGAAGGCTTATAGACTTATGGATCCAGAGACACATGAGAATTTTGTGGAGAAGGATGTTCACTTTGAGGAAAGTTCACCAAGCTTATCCTCTACTCCTCTCTGCACTTCATACACAGTGGAAACTGATAGTGACACAAGTGATAGTGCTTCAACAGGTTCAAACACGTGGGGTTCTATCGACAGTTGTAGTAAGGGGTCACATTAGTCCAGTCCATGTGCTTATATTGCCACAATGAAAGGTCCAACACATAATGGTACATCTCGTCTTCTAGCTCCAGATTCAGTTGACTTGGGAGACAGACTTGAGGACATACATCTTCTCTTTGATGATGATTCTTCTACAGTTGTTGCGAGGGCTCACTCTGACCCTCTTGTCCATTCTCTACATGATCAATTTGCATAGGTTTGCATGATTGTGGATCCTTATGAACAGAAATTAGTGGAGGTCTCTTTGTTAGTAGAGGAGATAGATGGTTCAGTGGAACAGGTTCATCAGACATCCTTGCCAGATCTAAGGTTCATCAGACATCCTTGTCAGATCTACATTCATTCTTTTCAGCACAATTGGAAGGGGTGAACTTTAGCATCCATACAGGGATACTTGAGCAGGTTTCAGAGCCAACATACATCTTCAGGGTTGTACCTTTGGCATTGTTTCTTCCTAAGGGGAGGAACACTATTCTGCATTCTTGGACTAGCTTCTTCATTGGAGCAGCTTTCACTTGTTGTCATTCTTCTTTTGGGAGGGGAACCTATTCTGTCTCTATTCCTTCCTTCATTCTCTTATGTATATGCTGGATGTATGTTGTTATGGGGGGGGGGGGGGGGGGGGGGGGTCTTGATTACTCCATCCATCGATGCATCCTTACTTATCTCTCTTTTTGGGGGAGGGTTTTTCCCATGAGGTTTTCCCTCTTTCCCCACTTTATGGGAGATTTGCATTTCATTATGTACATGGGTACCTAATATGGCCTAGTCACCAGGACCCATTATGCATCTTCATCCTAGTTCGTAAGCTTAAGGGCATTCCCCTAAGTTGCACTTAAGGGGGGGTGTTGGTGTAAATAAGTATTTACTTATTACAGTTACTTAAGTTTACTTAGGTTAATGCATTAGTTTATTATTTTGCATTATTTTATTATTTTTATTTATGAGACACTTAGGAGTTTGCATACTTTGTGAGTTGTCATGTAGACAACACAGAAGTATGTAACTCTATTTAAGCACATGGTGTCTACAACACTATTTTGTGTGTCACACCCTTGTAGGCTTATCCTCTCAGCACCGCACTTACTTCTGTGCTTAATGGAGGATAACCCATATCTAGTGGACATGTGCCTAGTTGTATGACACATTATGATGCTAACTTCTATGCATTCTAGAAGCTCTCCTGAGGACTTTATATTCAGACACTCCTACTGTACTCTTATGAGACTATTATTGAATACATTGTTATTCTGATCATACTCTCTCTCTCTCTCTCTCTCTCTCTCTCTCTCTCTCTCTCTCTCTGGTCTACTGTGTGCTTGTCTTTGAGTTCTTAGTTCCTGGGTGAATTTTTCCCTTAGGAAAATTCTTACAATTTCCAATGAATTTTGCATTGAAAAAGGAATTAAAAGACAACTATCAGTCCCTGGTACAATAGAGTAGAATGGTATAACCGAAAGAATAAACAGATCCATCATGGATTGTGCAAGAACATTGATGATAGAAAAGAATGTTGTAGTCAAATACTGGAAGGAAGCTATCAACGCTGTAGTTCATAGCTTGAACAATGTACAACTAAAGAAAGACTCAAATCAAACTCCTTATGAATTATGGTATGGCTACAAACCTAATGTAAGTTACTTTAAAGTATTTGGTAGCAAATGTTATATCTTGAAAGAATCTAGAAAAGGAAAATTTGATGTCAAAGGTGATGAAGGCATATTTCTAGGATACTCCTGTAGAAGTAAAGCATACAAATGTTTGAATTTGTCTACTCATAAAATCATAGAAAGTGCACATGTGAGAATTGATGAGTTTGCAAAAAAGAGTGAAGAAGAAAGCAGTAAAGAGCCCAAGGATTATAGAAGATTTGTTTACTATGAACTTGATACCCTACCAAATCTATCTAAAAGAAAGGAGGCTTCACCTCTCGAGTCCCCAAAATCTCCAACAACTACCGAGTTGCAAACAGTGCAAATCGAGTCATAGTCTAAAGGACTCGAGTCGTAGTCACAAGCTATCGAGCTACTTCAAGAACAAATCGAGTTTGATGGACCCAAGTCATAGACAACGAGACCTGAGCTTGACATTGAAGTTCATAATGAAATCAGTAAATCCAAAGAACTTGTCTTAGCAAGATATGTCAGAAGGTATCATGTACCTGATCAGACCATTGGAGAAAAATCAAATGAAATAACGATAGGAGGCAAATTAAAAGGTACATGTTTACTTGCTGAATTTGAACCTAGAAATGTTAAAGATGCTTTGGAAAATGAAAGTTGGATTGAAGCAATGAATGAAGAAATAGAACAAATAGAGAAGAACAAAACCTAGACTCTTGTTGCTAGACCCAAGGATAAAAATGTAATTGGCACAAAGTGGGTGTTCAGAAACAAGCTGAATGAACATGGAAAAGTATCTAGAAATAAAGCAAAGTTTTTATGTGAAGGCTATTCTCGAGAAGAAGGTATTGATTATCGTGAAACTTTTGCTAATGTTGCAAGATTAGAAGGTGTTAGAAATTTACTAGCATATGCAGCTTACATAGGATTTAAAGTTTATCAAATGGATGTAAAATCTACATTCTTGAATGGAATTCTTGATGAGGAAGTCTACATTGAATAGCTAGAAGGTTTTGTAGATCCTAGCAAAAGGGACATGGTCTACAAATTACACAAGTCATTATATGGTCTCAAGCAAGCTCCCAGAGCTTAGTATGAAATACTTCATAATTACTTGATACAGATTGGTTTTCAAAGAAAAAATGAAAACAGTAGTCTATATATCAAAGAAGGACTAGATAAGAAGATTGTGTTGGCAAAATTATTTATTGATGACACTTTATTCACAGGAAATGATGACTTGTGCAAGGCATTTTTAGAAGAAATGAGTAAAGAATTTGAGATGTCTATGTTTGGAGAGATAAAATTCTTTGTTGGATTGTAGATTCAATAGAAGAAAGATGGTATCTACATTACTCAATCTAAATATATCAAACAGATACTAAAGAAATTTGGAATGGAAGACTCAAGACCAGTTGGAACCCCTATGTCTATTGGACATAAGCTTTCCAAAAATGATGATTCTAAAGAGGTAGATCAGACCACATGTAGATCAATGATTGGAAAATTGTAGTATTTAGTACATACAAGGCCTGATATTGCATTAGCAGTTGGTATGGTGGCAAGATTCTCAAAAAATCCCAAAGAAAATCATTTGATGGCGGTCAAAGAATCATGAGATATCTGAAAGGTACTAAAGAATATGGTTTATGGTACAAAATAGGAGGCAATTTGGACTTAAAAGTATTTACAAATGTTGATTAGGCAGGAAGTATTGATGAAAAAAAAAGCACTAGTGGCGGAGCATTCTTTCTTGGTAAAAGACTAATGTCTTGGACAAACAAAAAACAAAATTGTATCTCTCAGTCAACAACAGAGGTAGGATATGTCATAGTAGCAGTCAATTGCTCTAATATTGTTTGGTTCAAACAACTATTGACAGGTATGAAGGTAGAGATCAAGGATCCAGTAGTCATATACTATAATAACACCAGTGCAATCAATATATCAAAGAATTCAGTGATGCATACCAAAACAAAGCACATTGTCATAAAAGATCATTTCTTGAGAGAACTGGTGCAAGATAAAGAAGTTATATTGTAAAATGTAAATACAAAAGAACAAATTGCAGACATATTCACCAAGCCATTACCTAAGGATCCATTTCCATATCTAAGAGGTAAGCTAGGGGTCATTCCCCTATCTGAAGCTCACTAAATGAAGTTTAGTGATGCATCAACCAAAGCATGTTGAAGATGAATCAATTGATGTAGAATTGGCAAGGGCACATTGCAAATGAATCTGTACTTGAGGTACATTGATATTCACCGAGTATTTTATTTGGCATGAGATGTCAAAGAGGGAAAAGTTTACTATCATATCTCATAGAAATTTTTTGTTATCGAAAAGAGGGAGAAGTCTGTTGTCATAAAAAGGGAGAATGAACTTGGCAGAAGTTTTCTGACAAAGGGAGAAACTGAAGGCAAATAGAGTTCACACTAATAGAGGGAGTTCTCATGGATGAGAATCAGAATGAAACTAAGGACATGTTCCTTACTTTATTCTTGCTCCAAAAATTTCATTGTGCTATGACATGTTTTGTTGCCATCAATGCCAAAGAAGGAGATTATTGAATACAATTGATTAATTGTGTATTATCTTTGATGTTACACAAAATTTCATATCATTAGTCAGTGTATGCCGAGCTCACTTGGGCATTGAAGACAGTTTTTTATGGCTATCAAGCATTCCAAAGTTTTCCTAATTCAGAAGATAGTGTCTAATGAGTTCACTCGGGCGCCAAAGGAAAGTCTAGGGAAGATGAGTGTTCACTGAGCTCACTCAATTAATGAAGGAAATGTTGGATAGAACCAATGTTAACCGAGCTCACTTGATTACCAAAGGAACTTTTCGAGTATGCAGTGTTGACCAAGTTTTAGTTAGTTAACATAGGAAAATCATTTCTAAGTTAGTATCTACCAAGCAAGGTCGGCTAATAAAAGGTTTTCTTGTTTTGACATATTAAGTTCAATTGATTTATCTGATGGTTCTAGCTGACTGAGAAGATGAATATTAATTATTCTAAGTTATATTTGAGCTAACCTAATAATATGAAAGATATAAATAAAAGGTCAAAATTGAGAATTATAGAGAGTGTGTGTGAATGTGAAATGCATGGAAGATTTTGAAGATCTAATGATGTAGAGAGGAAGCAAATTTGAAGGATAAGCAGAATATCCTTGTAAAACTAAAAGGATACATTCAATTAGGAAGGATCAAGTACAAGCTAGAATTGAGATCTATAATCAACAATTTAGTTGCATCCAAATTAGGTCATGTCATTATTACTCTCTAACCATTGTAGTAGTGATCTAAATCTCTTAACAGAGTTGGCTTAACAACTATTTGTAAATCCTCTAACAAGGTGGTAGTTCTATTGAATTTTCTAAAGACCTCTAACAAGGCCACTCCTAACAAGGTGATTAAATCCTCTAAAAGGGTTACACCTAATAGTGTGTTTTGTAACCTTTAACAAGGTTGGCTCCTAATAGGGCTCACTTCAAAAGAGTGAAAAATAGTAACTAGTTGCAATTGGTGGTTTTTCCCAAATTGGGTTTCCACATTAAATATTGGTGTCAAATGTGTTCATGTTATTTCTTTTTTGTGTTTGCAACTAAGTTAAAGTAATAAATAATCACATATAACATCTTAAGATTTGCATGTTAAGTAATTACCGAGCATTCTTAGTGTTTACTGAGTTACAACATCTTTGTGTGTTTGTCGAGCATCAACAAAGTTTAGTTTTCAGAGTTTATTGTTTTGTTTTGACATCTAGGGGATCAAGGATTTATTTTTGTAGTAACTGATTCACTCCTCCCCTCTCAGTTACTCCTTATATTTCCAACAATATTTTGGTCTGAAACCTACCTGACATGTATCTCTTTTTCCTTCTTTTTCTACATCCACTGATTCTATGCTCTACCATACTCTCGTAGAGCTTGCTTAATTGAGGGTTCACCATGATGGTGCGGTAGTTGGAAGGATTGTTGACATCCCCACTTTTATGACGAGGGATAACTACATTGGTGGTCCATTCCATGGGAAGGCAGCCTTGCGTGACCTTATTAAAACTGTTTTTGATGTGTGGATTCAACAAATTTGTCCCCCACTTTACAAACTCATCCTACAGCCCATCAATATCCTAATATTTTCCACTTGCTAATCTCATTATCCCTAGGGTAATGTCTTCATCAGAAAATAGTTCAGCTAAGTTGTTGATTGTGGGGAGTGAAACTTCACCCTCTTATCTCTCATAAAGAGTTTTTGCATATTTTAGCCAATGAGAGTCTATAATTTTATTTTCAACATGTTTTCTAGCTGCTTGTAACTTCCTCCAAAAACCTTTAGGATTATGCTTTCCTAACATGATTAGCTCCTTCCTTCAGTTAATCACATATTCTTCTTTTTTGGATTTGATTAGTTGTTTGTATTATCTTATGATTGTTTTGATTTCCTTTCTCCTTTTAAGGTTTCTTTTTGCGGCCTTGCATTCCTCATCATCCCATGGGTTAGCTGGAAAGGTGTTTCAGATGCTCTTCTTTATCCTTGATCTCTTACAACCCTTTAGCACTTTTTGAATTAGTGGGATTAATGAGTTGCTACTGATGTGGTCTTGCCTATCTTTATTTTCCTTGAGATTCATGATGTCATGGTGCATTTGGATCTATCATTCAAGAGCGGTGCAAAATACCTTTTTATTTTCATTATTTATAAGAATCTTGCCCTCTTTATGTCCTTTTCTACTACCATCTAGGACCTTACCACTTTTCAGCCTCTTGACATTCATATTGTATTTAATATAGAGGGGCATATGGTCTGAATTTAGCTCCATTAGACATTGTTCAATTTTGAAATAAGTTTCCTTGGTGATGGTTGATTGTGATCATATCATTTAGTCCACCACAATCTTTCTATTATACATTTACAAGTGTTTCTATTTGATTTTGGCCACCTCTTCATACCATTACAAACAACCAACTTGTGGAGGCTACATAGCCCTAAGAGTTCAACCCCAAAGTGAGACACGCCCCCTTTTTCATCTTGTGACGTCCTTTTACTGATATTGTCATCATCTTCTTTTAGCCACAAGGGGCTGTTGTCCTCTATTAAGTCATTGCCCAACTGAATAAATTGATTCCTAGTATTAAAATCTCCTATAAGGATTGTATTACCAATCTGATTAAAAGAAAGTACATCTTTCTTTAGAGCTGCAAATGGATCTTCTTTGTCTATATTTCTCTTTTTGTAGAATTTAGAGCTTTTTGGTGTGAAATAGTAAGCTACCAGCCATCTGATCTCCTCGTCATCCTCAATCTTCAAACATATAAATTGTTTATTTGGGTCCTCTTTCTCCAATTTTATGTTTTTGTTCCATTTATCTTTTATCAAGATAGTAATCCCTCCATGACCGTTACCTATCTTTGTTTCTTCATTCCACACGGAGAATTTATTGTACCCTTCAAAATCTGGAATCCTACACCCTTCATGTTTATGTCTTTCTATGAGACAAATAATGTCTTGCCCTTTGGCTATGGGCCCCAACCTTGATCCTCTTCTCCATGGATAGCCTCTACAATTCCAACTCACTATGTTTAGATACTCTTGTGGGGCCCTAAGTTCCTATTTTTGATTCGCTAATTTTTTGACAATCTGTGCTTTACCATTTTTAATCCAAGCCCATTTATTGGCAGCCCTTGTTGATTTTACTTTCTCCCACTCCTTCCTACTTTCCTCTTGTTGGCTGATAGTCAAATCCTTGTCTAGATATATTTGGGTGTCTTTGAGTAGTCCCCTATTCTTTGAGATTGCGCTCTTGTCTTCTATGCTACTTAAAGTAACTCTCACATGCCTATTTTTCCCCATTCCCATACTTCTCCCAATTCTATTTGCTTGTCAGATTTTACCTGTCCAATTTAGTTTATCCCTAAGGAAGTCATGTGTCAAAATCTCCATTTTTTCACATTCCCCATAGTCTTTTAAGCCTTTGATAATGATGTTTACAAACTTTTCTTGTATTTCTTTCTCCTCTTTGATTTGTCTCGTGACTTGTTTTTGAATGACTTCCTTTTGTTCCATGGACGATTCATTGACCACTTGTGCCCATGATTTGGCCTCTTTTATTTTCTCTTTTAGTTCATTTTCTCTTAACACCATGCCTACTAATGTTGCTTGAACTTCCTCAAATTTTGTTGTGGTATTTGATTTAGTCATTTTTTCTTAGTTGTTTTCTATTATTACTTTCCCTTCGTTCAAAGCTTGTTTGATAGTGATTATTTCTTGCTGACCTCTCTCAATGTCATCTTGAAGGTTTAAGACCTACTTTTTCAACCATTTGTTCTCTCTTTCAAGTTCCCAGCTGGTTATTGTGACCTCCTGCAACTTTTCACTCTCCTATTGTCCTTTTTCCTCCAACCCCTCTATCCTTCTTTTCATGTCCATAAGGTCATTCACATACAATTCCAAGGACCAAAGCAAAGGAGAGGAGGGGTTGTAAGATTCTTGTAGGAAGCCCCCCTCACAAGTTCCTTTATCTACCCCATCTTTTATTTTAGGAATCTTTGTCATAGGCTCATGGATTTCCTCCTTATATTGGTGAATTGTCAGTTGTTTAGTCCTTTGGATCAGTTACTAGGTGATTGTTAACTGTCCTTGGTAGAATCATGATAAGTTTCCTTTTCTGTAGTTGTTTTCTCTTCTTTTGAATCTACCTTCATTTAAGTATCTCTAGTTATTGTTTTTCATTTACAAAAATGAATTTGGTGTTTACATTGTGATGTTCATCTTGTTGTGTCTCTGGTGTGTTGTACTGTTAGTATGTGATAGCCTGTGGTTGTGGCCTCATTTGAGGGCTACAAATTGACCACTATGAGGTTGTTCAAACATTAGTTTAGGTTCCCATATTGTTGTTACTTGTCATGGTCCTAGGTTTTTGATGAAGGATCCCCTATTCTTAACCTCACTATATTGTCCATTGCTTCTGGAAGAACGAGAGGTTGAATGAACCTCATAATTATTCTTACAATAGCAACTGATTAGCTGATAGTCTTAAAGGTTGACGATAGAATGTGATGTCTCAACCAAGATTTTAAAAGGACTCTAAGGGCTCATTTGTTTCATAGAATTGGACCGAAATTAGGTTTGACAAAACCCAGTTTTGTCAAAATGGGCATTTGGGTCAAAATTGTGAAAACATAATTAGAATTGTAGCCTTCTAATTTTTACCCAAAATGAGGATACTAGTCTTCCATCAAAATAGTAGGAATTGGGAATTGAATCCAAGATTTGACATTTTGGGGATTACAACAAAATCGAAATGAACAATTTTTGGCATCCACAAAATTTCTGACCTAAAAACAAATTCAACCATTGCACCCATTCATTCCCATCAAGAATGAAAGGCGATTATTGAAGCCATTAAATAGTTGTTGCCTATTGCTCATTGCCTCAAGGATCCATTCCAAACCTCACACACTACAATCATCACAACAAAGCCTCCTTTCAAATATTTCATATAAATTTGTGCTACTGGTTTTGCTGAAATGATTCTACTTGAGACACACTCGCATTTTCTTCTCCAGATTCTACAAAATCACATGAAATTGTCAGTTACTTATCCCCTTTTGCTCGTTAATGATGAACATTTTTTAACATTTCTACTTGTTTTGGTTTTTGGGTACTCTGTGCACTTCATCAAGAGAAAGTATTTTGCATTAAATAGTTGAGATGTCATTGCTACGTTAGACTCTGAATACGGTGCTCTTGTATTTCTCAATGCGCTTCTTGAAGAAGTTATCAACTTCTTCCTTCACGAAATAGTCAAGTGATCTACAATATTCAAATTTAATAAATTTAAAAAAATTAAAAATTGAAAAAAAAAACTAATTACAATTCCAATCTTACGAACCAAATGTGGAAGATGTATCTTCCCACTCATCTTCCAGGTTAACCAAACACGAAAATTTGTTTTCTCAAAATTAGATTTCAAAATTTTCAAAACCTGATTTTGACAAAACCAAGTTTTGAATCAAAACCCAATTTTGCTAATTCTGCAAAACAAATGGGAATAGGAATACAAGAATAGGAATATATATTCTAGATTTGTTAATCTGGGAATAAAAAATAGGAATACATATTCATCTTCTTTGTTTGGTTCACCAAAAAAAAAAAGAGTAATCACTAAAATGGGAAAATCAAATTTATGATCGCTATAATAGGACCTGAGTTTTGAAAGCTTGGGTGACACAGATTGGTAGTAGCATACAATAGTTGTACACTTCAAACAATCAAGGGACACAAGCAAGTCAAATACAAGAAAAATGGAGTTCTTAGTGAAGAAATGCTTCTTGCAACAAGATCACTGAAGCAACGAACCAGCTTTGGCTATATGTAATTTTTGTCCCAAAATTGATAAGAATTTGATGGTTCAGATCCTCTCATATCACTTTAGAGATGGAGTTAGTAGAGCTACAAACAACTTCGACCTTCTTTTATCAATGAAATACCTCTATCCAATAAACCAACATCCTCAATGTGCCACAAGGGATAGTGGGAGGTCCATGACCTCATCCATTGCCCTTGTTTATTATGAAAGGAGGAGAAAGTTATCAGTCGAGCAAAATTTTGACAGGCTTCGCTCCCTCCTATTGTAGTCGGTCAACTCAAATGTTTGCACCTAAATGCAGTTGTTCTAAACCATGTGGATAAATGAGATAACTAACGATGCAAATGTTGTAAAGAACTTCAAAAATAACCAACACTCTGCAAAACAATGGCGGATGAAGAGGAAAACCCTAGTAGACAATGTAGATCCCGTGGATGAGCGACAATACTAGGGTGCCCAAAATTCACGAACCCGACAAAATTATAAATTGTAAAAAAGTAAACTTTAGAATAGGTCATAGAGAGAGTTGGAAGAATTCTCTCAGGCATAGTTTTGGAAAAGAATTTTGGGCTATTGCAGTATGAATTTCAGATGGAACATGATAAGGGACAAATTTCTTACATTGGCTAGCAGGTGTTTAGTTGTAAAGTATTTATTCGCATTACAAAATACAAAATAATGGTAAATCATACCATTTAACATTTTTTGTTGCTCGTATATGGGTCTCATTGTTTTGGCAATTTAAGTAGTGCTGTGCAAAATGTTGAAAAAAAAATTTAGTAAAATGATTTTACAATTTTTTAAAAGTCTATACAGCTAGATCTAAAAAAGTTTTAGATGAATACATAATAAAAAAATTAGTGATTGGTTATTATTGCTACAAAGTGTTTAGTGTCATCAACTACACTTTTAAATATGGAAATGTTATATGAATCACCAATAGCTCATTGATGAAATTCCTAAGTATGGTCCAAATTTTATTAAAGGATTTATTTGCTAACATTTCAATGTACACACACAATGTTTCTGAATCTATGAACTAGCACCAAACAAATATATAGGGCAACCAAGATAGAGAAAGATGTGTACGAGCTGACCATGGGCGAGGCTTCTTTCAAGTTTAAAATGTATACATGAATTGAAGCATTGGATTTGCAAGAAAGATTCTAAATCCTAGAAAATGAAGTAAATAATTCATGAAATGGAAAACACATTGCATAATTTTAGCTCAAAAAATTGAAGCAAGCTATAGTGCTGAAATAAATTCAACTTTGATGCCAACATCGGTGAAAAAGCTTCGATACATAGTTTAAAATTTGAGAGCCAAAACACCTAGTGTGTTAGAGCTGAAAATCATTCACATTCCAGAATCTACATCTATCATGTTACAATTTTAATGGCACAGAAGAAATGAATGCCCTAATTTGTTCAACTTCTATGAAATATTAGATGGAGAGACTAAATTTTTAATCAAATCATAAAATGATCACCAACCATTCTTTAGCATTATAATATTTTAGAGCTTGCTATTTTTCTGGCCTAAGATTTAAAAATTAGGATGATAATATATTTTTTTGTTCTATATATTAGGCCAGTGGACTGTATTATACAAATTGAACGAGTTTATAAAAAATAATTAAACTTTAATATATAAAACTATTACAGGAGGCAATGTTAGATGTTCATTTTCATTTCTTCTTTCATGATTATTCATTTCATATTTATATTATTTCTCTTCATGTTTTCTAGAATACAGTTATATAAATATAAGGAGAGTAATAAAGTTGCATTTATATATAAACATGAGCAGAAATCATTAGCTGATAAAGTTGCACTGAATGAATAAAAGAGTAGCTCTCCAAATTAAATCTTATATCTCATTTTTCTATTCTGTGATTTCTTATTTTAATAAAATCTTATATCTCATTTTTTTTCTATTTTATGATTTTTTATTTTAATAAACAATGTATTTTCATAATCATTGACCTTTGCCTTTTTGGCATGAATGAGTTCACACTTCACACTTCAAATTCAGTCTCACTCGTTTAGAGTCATGCTTTGCATATAATGTCTTTTATTTTTTTATTTTTACACAAATGTTTTCTTTTTTTATTTGAAAATTCTACATAGAAATCCTACATGTAAAAAATCATTTCAAATAAATCCTTTGAAACCATCGTTTCAGATAAATCCTTTCAAACCATAGATGTTTTCCAATGGATTAAACAAGTTTTATTTTTTTTTTTAATCAGTAAACGATCAAAGCCTTGTATTATAATTTAATAAAAATAAAAAAATACATGGATTCTTTGTTCAAATGGGCATTGGTAGGAAAGAACGGAGTAAGAAAATCTCTAGTCTTGCCTGGGACCGAAGTTCTATATTATATAGAATAAAAGGGGTATACCCCAATTTACATCATCTTGTTTAATTTACATACAAGTATTTTAATCCAAATACTCTTTTGAAAATATGAGAAATAAGGAAACTCTACCCCATAGCTGCAGTTTTATTTTCTAGATTTCAAGATTAGGCTAGAAGCTACATCCAAACACATAAGGTTAGAAGTTAGCTTATAAAACTATATAAATAAACAAGTCTGTAAATTCCATACTTGCTTATGTTTAAAAGTACTCTATGCTTCTAAGTATTAATTGATCTGGTATGTGTTTTAAAGATAGCATTCTCAATTATAATTTACAAGTTCCTATCATTTGTCAGTCTATGGGTTTGCTTCCTTAATAAAGTTGCTTCTAAGATAATGCATCTCAGCTCATGATGACAATATTTGATCAAGATTAGATGGGGAAAGATAAAATATAATTCCCTTTTTTCCTCTGATTTTTTTGGAATCATTTGCCAATATTGATTAACATCTATTGTTGCAAAAAATTATCATTTTCGCATCCTGACCCTTTGTTCACTGTCTCTGAAATTAATTTAGGTACTTTTTGCTTGATATTTATATTTGAAGGTATACTATTCTACCTTGTATCTTATTAAAAAAGATTTCTTAAGACCTTCTGGTTATCTGATGCTTTTTTTACCCATTTGGATTTATCTTTATCATAAAGAAGAGACTTAAGCAATTTTTTAATCCCTTTTTAGATGAAAATTCTGACTTTTCTTTCCTTCCTTCCTCTATTATAGAATACTACCAATAGAGATGAAATTAAACAACACTCATTATATACTTTCTTAGTGATATGCCAAAAAAGATATCAAGAACCAAAGAACAATAGACAAAGTTATCAAAGTTACTTATATATTAAAATATTTAGAATATTCTCCATACTTGGAACATGACATACAAATGCAAACACACCTGGGAGACCAAACAAAAAAGGAGCAGCAGAGAAAGAAAACCTAAAGGCCCAAAACCAACCAAAAAGGCTTAAGACCACACAGGATGGAACGATAAGAAGCAAACCAAAACCATCCAAATGAGGGTCACAATCTAAGGAGAAAATGGAAACAACCGAGATATTATAACCCTACCCCAAACATTGCAAAGGGAGAAAACAAAGAAACTAAATCTAGAATTGGCCTAGAAAACCTCCACCAAGTGGCTGAATTGGTCAAAATTCAGCATCCAAAAACACTAGGGGATACCAACAAACTTAAACTTCATTTTTCTAGTACACCATGATGATCTTCGCTATGTCCTTAGGATTCTCAGTTTGAAAGTTTGGCAAAAATTCGAAGGCACTTTTCTCCCTATTGGAATTTTCCATGTTCGGGATACAGAATTCTAGTGCTTCCAGATTATCAAGCTCTAGTCCCAGATGAATATAGGAGTTGAAAATGTTGAGATAATTCCTGAGCCAGGCCTTGTTATGGTCAACAATGATCCCTCGCCACCTAAGGAGAAAATGTATGTTGGCTTCCATTTTTGGCCACTCTTGAAAGAATAGGTCATTCTCTCAGATAATCAAAGAGGGACGTCTAGGGACAATGACCAACTCAAAGCTCCCAGGAGGATGGGCCATGTAAAGCTTTGGCAGAGGGATTCTAAGCTTCTCATCTATACACACCAAATTGGGTTGAAAACATTATAGCAAAGCCTGATACTTGCCCACTTCTCCACTTTGGCCCTGGCCAAGAAACCTATGAAGGATCCTATAATGTTGCTATTAGTTCTCCAAGAAAAATCATAGTTGAAAACACCTTCCCCTAGGACACGATTGACAACGATCCTAGTCATGTCATCTACAGGATTTAATAGACGATTCCATCTTTCAGGTTTCACGTTACCTCTAAAAGCCATGGTACACACCTCTAAGGAGTGAAATAAGCTCACATTAGTTTCCATCCTAAGGCTAAAGCTAAAACTGGCTAGACAAATTCAAGACTATATAAGCAGTCATAATCTAGCGGCCATTAAATAGAGGACTAAAGGACTCAGGGGAAGGATCCAAAAGAGCCTAGATTTCTAGATGTCATCTATTGATGCCATCTCAATGAAATTGAGTAAATATGAGCTTGTGTCATGCAATGATGGGGAGATGAGGAAACTAATAAAGCGGTAAAACATATATGAAGAAACAAAATAAAATCAAACATCGCAATCGAGCAAAAGATTAGCACTAGGGGTACAAACTAGTAATGAACACGAATATGAACCGAAAAAGACTTAGTAATTTCCTAATTCTTACCCTGATTTCCTATCTTATATGGTGGTACTATAGCCTAACTATTTATATTTTTAACTTAAAAACCCTTTATTATTATTATTTTAAAATTACATTTTTGAATCTACTAGTGTCTTGATTAATAATAATACATTCTTCTATAACTGCCCCTTTGTCTTCTATGATGGGCATAGTTTATAAATGTCGATATTCAAATATCTATATAGATTTTTATGTATATGTATACATGTACAAGACTGTTTTCATTTTAAAACATATATACGTAAAGGTTATACAGAAATTATATTTGTTGGTATCGTTATTCTCTAACTTCTCCATCCAAGCTAATTCTACTAATAAGAATGAGGTTCACATTATTAAGTTTGATTAAAATGTCTCTTCAATTTTTGGTTAAATTACCTCTAATTATAGATTAAGATATTTTCACCGTCAACACCCTTATTTGCTAGCTAATCTGCCTCTTTATTATCTTCTTGGAAAATATGTAGAATCTGAAGATCTTCAAAGAGATCCAAGAGATTAAGAACTTCTTCCCGTTCGAATTTAAAACCCAATTTGGTGTCCCCTTTTTCTAATGGCATTTAAGACAATCTATGAATCAACTTCAATAATGAGTTTGGAGATACTTAGATTTAAGCACATTTGTAGACCTTCTTGAAGGGCTTCTAGTTCAGTAAGGTAGTTAGTGGTTGATCCTAAAAAAATTGCCCTTTTTGCTATCCAGTTGCCAGAATCGTTATTAATAATGCATCCTATTCTAGCAGTACCAGGATTGTGTCTTGAGGCTCCATCAAAATTTAGTTTGGTCCAACCACTAGGTGGTGGAATCCATCTACATTTTTCCCTTTCTTCTTTATTCTTTTTTTTTTATATACATAAGCGAGGGATTAATTAGGTTTTTCCACCTCTTTTTTATTAGACCATCCCATTCTGAAAATGATCCTTCCTCTTTTTGGGTTTTCCTAAGGTGAGAGTTTAAGGTTTCACCAATACAGGCCTCAATTTTATTAATAATCTCACTTCTAGACATCGCCTGATCATGAAATATTCCTCTATTCCTTTCTTTCCATACTTCCCAAACAAGAATAGATGGGCAAATGTTCCATAGTTTTCTATATATACAATTACTACTATCAGTTGGCCATCCCCTAAGAAGATCATCCAACAATTCTAGCAAAGGAGCCATCCAATCCAACATTTCCTTGAGTCATTCCCAATAGTATTGTGTATATGGGCATTTATATAAGAGATGATCAGAATTTTCACTTTCTTTCTTACATAGCACACATCTTGATGGTCCCTCAATGCCCATCTTCCTAAGTCTGTCCTCCATTAAAATCCTCTTCTGGGAGGCAATCCATAGAAAAAAGCCTGCCTTTGGTAAACAAGATGAATCCCAACAAAGTTTAAGGGGGATATTCACTTCTTCCCAACTTTGGGATTGGGTGATTACTCTATACCCATTTTTAATGTTATACCTGCCATCTTTTGATGCTACCCATATGAGTTTGTCATTTCTCTCTAATTGCTTTATTTTTCTCTTATGGATATTTTTTTGTACACCTTTTTTACTACTAGTTCTAAGTCAATATTGTCCAGAGATTTCCATTCCCAAATTATACTACCATTATTCTCCTTTTTAGTTTTATAATTACTAACCTTACACCCCTAAAGTTTGACTAATTGCTCTTTAAAGATGTCTAGAATCCCCATGCTATCAACTAGGGGATGCCCATCCCATGAATCCTCCCAAAAGAGTGCTTCATCACCATTACCAACATCCCACGTGAGATATCTACTAATAAGGGCTCGACTTTTTACTATAAAATTCCAACTTTTAGATCCTTTAGGAAGTGTCACAAGAAGTAGGGGTCAGCTGCATTTAGGTATTTGTTATACATAATTTTAGCCCATTTTTTATCTCTTTCAACAAAAGTTGCCATGCCATTTTAGCCCCCATAGCTTCATTTTGCCAACTTAAGTTTTTGATACCTAGGCCTCCCACTTCCTTTGGTTTACATAATTTTGCCTATTTAATAAGAGCCATTTTTTATGTTCGTCAGTGTCATTCCAAAGGAAGCTTCTGAGTTTTGCTTCAAGCTTCTTATTGATACTTTTAGATAGAGGTAAGCAAGAAAGGGGATATGTTGGGAGGACAGATAAAACTGCTTTGATCTTAGTCACTTTACCTACTTTTGTAAGCCATTTCTCTTTCTAGCCTCCTATCCTTTAATCCATTCTATCAAGGATAGTGTGCCATCCTTTGTTAGTTTTACTACCTTTTTCTAACTTTATTCATAAGTATTTATAGGGGAATGTGTCCCTTTTATATCCCATAATATTACAGATCTATTTTTCTATTTCAGGTTTGGTGTTAATGAAAAATATTTCTAATTTTTCAACATTCACTCTTTGACCTGAAGCTTTCATATATTGTTGAATGATTGTCTTGATGTTTAAGGCCTCTTTTATTGTACTTTCCCCTGGTAAAATGGTATCATTTGCATATTGTTGATGGGTTACATTAGAGACATTTTTCGGTTATAGTAATGCCCCTAATTTTGCTTTCAGAGTGTGCTTTGGTAATTGTCCTATCGAAGGCTTCTGCCATGATAATGTATAGGAAAGGAGATAGGGGATCTCCTTGTCTTATACCTCTTGATGTGTTAAAGAAGCCTTCAGGGGTCCCAATAATAAGAAAGGAAATTTAATTTTTTGAAATGCATTGATAGATAAGATTAATCCATTGGTGAGAGAATCTGAATGCTTCTAAGGTTTTGCATAAAAACCTCCAATCAACCATATCATAGGCTTTCTAAATATCTAGTTTCATAAACATGCCTAGCATTTTATTTTTATTAGCAGAATGTATTATTTCTTGAATAGTGAGTATCCCATCTAGAATCAATCTTCCTGGTACAAAACCTATTTGTTCTTCTAAAATAAGCTTAGGGAGAAGCACTTTCATTCGGTTAGCTAGAATTTTAGATATGATTCTATAGATGGTGTTGCAAAGAGCTATAGGTCTAAAATCTCCTGGCTTTTTAGGAACATCTTTTTTGGGTATTAAAGTAAGAAAGGTAGTATTAAGTTCTGATAGAAGTGACTTGCCATTTCTTGATGCTTCAATGGCTTTCCAAAGATCAATTTCAATAATATCCCAACATTTTTGGAAGAAGAAAGCTTGGAATCCGTCTGAACCTAGAGAACTATTAGGGTTCATGTTGAATAACACAGATCTGACTTCTTCCAAAGATATAGGAGAGTTTAATGCTTTCTTATCTTCTATAAAAATTACTTTTGGAATAACCTCAAGCATTTTCACTTGAGGTGTCATATTCAAACTCTTGAAATTATTTAGTAAATTATTGAAATGACCTACAAAAATCTTTGCTATGTGGTCAAGATTTTCAATGATAGATCTTGAGGAGTCTTTAATTTTAATAATTTTGCTTTTAGCTCTATTAAATAAAGTGCTATTATGAAAAAAAATCGTATTATGGTCTCCCTCTACTAGCCATTTTTCTCTTGATTTTTGTCTCCAAAAGACTTCTTCCTTTGCTAGGATATTTTCTTGTCTAGCAAGGATTCTTTTCCTAGAAGGAAGTTCTCATCATTATTCATACCTTTTTTTATTACTTATGTATTTAATTTTTTAAAGCTTTATTTGATCTCTAATTTCTCTTTAAATATATTGTTGAAATATTATTTATTCCACTTAAGTGTATTTTCTTTAATCTTTTTCATCTTAGAGACAAATATATACATTTTGGAACCTTTGAAATTGCCTTGATTCCACCATTCTCTAATGAGCTCCATAAAAAATTTGTCTAAAAACCACATTTTTTCATATTATAGGTTTAGAAGGTTCCAAAAATTCAATCCTAACAAGATAGTGGTCTAATCCTGCTATAGGAAGGATTGAGGCTTGAATATCTAAGTCTAGTCCACTTAGTTCTCCTTTGAGAAACAACCTGTCCAATTTCTTAGCTATAAAGGAGAAGTCTTTCCTTCTATTATTCCATGTGAACTTACCATTATTAATAGGAATATAAAAAAGGTTGTTAAGGTGTATCAATTTTTTTAATTCCAAAGATGCTTGGGAAATTTGTTGGATGCCTCCAAATTTTTCATCTATATTCGTGATAGTATTAAAATCTCCACCTATAAGAATGAGTTCATTGCTATGATTATTAATAAATAGATTTATTTCTTCCCATAGCAATTTTTAATCTATGTTATGTGTCGGGCCATATATGTTTATAAGAATTAGTTGTAGGTTGGTCTTTATGCTTTTAATTATGTTGATCATCCATGAATAGTCTGATTTTAGTATATTTAGAGTTACTTTCCTAAGATTCCAAATCATTCCTAATCCCCCTAAGGCTCCTCTAGATTCATGTAATTTAATGTTCCAGCTAACTAATTTCTTTTCTAGCTATGTTTTTTTTTTTTTGGAAAAAGGGGTAAAAATTTATTCAATCAAAGCCAAATTACAAAAGGCCTCAGGCCCAAACTACCAATACACAACCCAAAAGCAATTGAATTCTATCCTTTTCCACTAACTCCTCAAAAGTCCCAATATAATCAGCCAGAAGATCATCCCTTTCTGAAATATCCCAACCAGCTCCTTTCTCTGATGCCCATTTTGCCAAGACATCAGCCACTCCATTCCATTCCCTAGGAATATGAAAAAAGGAGATCCAATTCAAAAAGCTACTCAAGTGAATAATCTCTCTAAAAATAGAGGCAATTTGCTAGTTAGAGTCATCCACACTCTAGTTATTTATCATATCCACAACAATCTGAGAATCTAACTCACACACCATTTTCCTCCAACCTAGAGAGCATCCTCGCTCCATAGCCACCTTAACGGCCAAGGCCTCCATAATGTTATTAGAATGAACTCCTTTGTGAATAAAGAACATGAAAATAACATTGCCATATGTATCTCTCCCAATCCCCCCCCACACCAGCCTATCCAGGGTTCCCTCGGGAAGAACCATCTGTGTTAATTTTAAGGATATCTGTCAGTGGAGGTCTCCATCTCCCCACCCTACAAACCTTTCTCTTGAGTGGCTAAGGTCTCTTACTGCTTGTGCATCCCAATCCTTTGTCCATCAATCCCAAGTTCCTAACTATACTGAAGTCACCAAGATCCAGAAGTTCTGTCATATCATACTTAGCATAGATAGTTTCCTGAAGTTTGCTTAAAATCAACTGCCATATTTTAGTGACTCCCAAACTGGAGTTACAAAAAATCCTACAATTACGTTCTAGCCAAAGATTCCAAAGAAAAAAAGTAGATCCAATAGCCCAGGCCACCTGGAGGAATGTAGTTTTTGCCGAGGGTCTACCAAAGCTATCCCAAAATTCAATAAGAGATTGAACATGAATGCATCCATGACACCACACCTCCCACCACTTATGCCATATTTCTCTAGAGAGAGGGCATAAGAAAAATAAGTGAGAAAAATTCTCTCTATTCAACATATAGAGGGAATAGAGAGAAGGACTATGAAACCCTCTTCTCTAGAGATTATCCCAAGTAAGGCACTTCTTTTGAACAACTAGCCAGAGAAAAAAAATACATTTCGGCCAAGAGAATTTATTCCAAATCTTCTTCCACTAGGGAACTTCATGTACTCCATGGCATTGATTATCTAGCCAAGCATAGCCTTGTGCCACACTAAACTTGCCTTTAGGACAAGGACCCCAAGCAAGGATGTCTTTGGCCTTAGAGGAACTGCATAGCCTAACAAAGAGCAGATTCACCAGCTCCTCCCAAATCTCTAAGGAGCCCCCTAAAGGCCACTCATGAGGATCCTTCCACCCAACCACATCCATTGATCCACACTGCTTAATAGTCTTGAAGTGAGCTACCTTTGTCCATCCTGCAGTAGAAAAAATCTAACATAGAGGTTGGAGATGGGAGTAGCTGGAGAGAATGGGAGGATGGTCGTCCCAAGAGTCCTACCAGAATAACACACTCTATCCTCATTACATATCCAGAAAAGGCCTTCCTTGATAAGAAGAGCTCCCCTTTTAAGAGTATCCCAAATAAATGAACCCTTTCCATCTAGAGCCAGCCTAGGAATATCCTGATACTCCCCTCCCAAAAAGTACTTTTGGGCCAAAATCTTAGCCCAATCCTGATCTGGATTCTTGCACCTCCTCTAGTATAACTTAGCAACTAGAGCCTTGATGCCAAGAGCCATACATTTAAGGCCTAGACCCCCAACAAAATTAGGCAAATAAACTATGTCCCAGTTGACTAAGCTCCATTTAGAAGAGAGTAGATTGCCTGACCAAAAGAATTGTTGTGACAAAGCATCAAATTCTTTTATAACTCCAATGGGAGGAGTCTACACTAGACACCTATAGATGGGAAGAGCATGAACCACAGTCTTGAGGAGGATAACTCTCCCAGTAGAAGAGAGCCATCTATGAGTCCAGTGACTCACCCTACTATGAAATTTGTCCAATAGACCTTATCGATATTCTTTCAACTGAGTCCCCAACGCTAAGGGAACTCCACGATAGATCAAAGGAAGAGAACCAATTTGAAACTTGAGAATCCTAGCAATCCTAAGCTGAATCAATTGTGGAGTATTAAAGAAAGAAATAGATGATTTACCTTCATTAATTTGTTGTCTAGAAGATTTTAAATAAGTATCCAAAATCATTTTGAAGTTTCTTGCCTCATTAATAGTAGCCAAGCCCATCAGTCTAGTATCATCCACAAACTGGAGGTGTGTGTATGCTAGAATGTTATTATGCCACTTCCACCCTTGGACAAGCCCCTACTTTGCATGAAATTTTATAAATTTTCTTAAGCACTCAGCCATAATGATAAAGAGATATGGAGAGATAGGATCCCCCTGTCGAAGTCGCTGAGAAGTAGAGAATAACTTAGTGGGTTCTCCATTAATAAGAACCAAAAAGGATGGGGAAGTCACACAACTGAGAATCCAATCAACCCATTCCATCTCAAATCCAAAAGTGTGGAGTACACAACCCAAGAACTCCCAGCTAACCTGGTCATAAGCTTTTGCTAAATCTAGCTTAATAAACATAGCCTTTTCCTTAGATGTGGCCATAGAGTGAATAGATTCTAAAGCAATAACTGCCCCATCAAGAATTCGTCTGCCACCAACAAAGCCTCCCTATTCCTCAGAAATCAAAGTGGCCAAAAAAGGCTTGAGCCTTTCAACAATTAATTTGGTAATAACTTTGTAAATGACATTACATAAAGAAATAGGTCTAAATTGATCCAAACTATTAGCCCCATCAATCTTGGGAATGAGAGCCAGGAAGGTAGCGTTCAAAGACTTGAGCATTTGTTTGTTCTGATATGATTTTTGGACTACTTCTAGAAGATCAAATTTAATAATCTCCCAAAATTCTTGGAAAAATTCAATGGGAAAGCCATCAGGGCCCAAGGCTTTACCTTTCTTCATACCAAAGACCACCTTCTCTAGTTCTTCGAGCATAATAAGCCTTAGCAGCTCCCTGTTCATACTACTAGACACAAGTTAAGGAATACAATCTAAAATAGTCCTTGTCTCCACCAATGAACTAAGTTCCTCCTTAGAGAAGAGTTGAGAAAAGTATCTAGTGGCCTCTAGAGAAATCACCTCTTTGGAAAAGAGTTGATCTCCAGAAGCATAAACAAGAGAAGTAATAGCATTTCCAGACCTGCGAGTTTTAATCGTGTTGTGGAAGAAAGTAGTGTTTCTATCTCCCTCCTACAACTAGTCGACCCAAGACTTTTGCTTCCAAAATATTTCCTCTCAAAGCTCCCATTCCTCCAACTCCCTTAGAGTTGAGGATTCTTCAAACTTTAAATCTGAAGTCATTCCTTGGTCCCTGATACGGCGAGTGACACTGTCCAACCTAGCCTGGGCCCCACTCAACTGTTCTTGAAGATTCCCAAAGCATTGTTTATTCCACTGTTTAAGCCTAAATTTTAAATTATGAAGCCTCTTCTCAAAGGTGAACATGGAAGTGCCATGAGGAGGCCTACCCTCTTGCCACTAGGCTATCATAAGATCTTGTAGGGAGGGATCCCTCAACCACATTAGCTGAAACTTGAAGGAAGGATTTTTCGAAGTCTTGAAAGGAGTGACAGAGAGCTTAATAGGCCAGTGGTCAAAGCCCCTCCAATCAAGAATTTCTGATCTGGTAGACCATCTAATATACAACCAAAAACAAGAAACCAAGAACCTATCTAGCCTTTTTGAAATAGCCTCCGTCCGACTTCTTATGTTATTCCAAGTGAATAAACTAGAACCAAGTTTAACATCAATGAGATTCAAATTACCAATATTATCTCTCTAGAGAAATTGCCTCTTTGGAAAATAGTTGTCTCCAGAAGCAGAAACAAGAGAAGTAATAGCATTTCTAGACCTGTGAGCTTTAACTGTATTGTGGAAGAAATCAGTGTTTCTATCTCCCTCCTGCAACCAATCCACCCAAGACTTTTGATTCCAAAATATTTCCTCCTAAAGCTTCCATTCCTCCAACTCCCTCAGAGCTAAGGATTCTTCATACTTTAAATATGAAATCATTCCTTGGTCCCTGATCTGGTGAGTGACACTGTCCAGCCTGGCCTGGGCCCCCCTCAACTACTCTTGAAGATTCCCAAAGCATTGTTTATTCCACTGTTTAAGCCTAAATTTCATATGCTAAAGCCTCTTCTCAAAGGTGAACATGGAAGTGCCATGAGGAGGCCTACCCTCCTACCATTAGGCTATTGTAAGATCTTGTAGGGAGGGATCCCTCAACCACATCAGCTGAAACTTGAAGGAAGGATTCTTCAAAGTCTTGAAAGGAGTGACAGAGAGCTTAATAGGCCAGTGGTCAGAGCCCCTCCAATCAAGAATTTTTGGTCTGGTATACCATCTAATATCCAGCCAAAAACAAGAAACCAGGAACCTATCTAGCCTTTTTGAAATAGCCTCCATCTGACTTCTTATGTTATTCCAGGTGAATAAACCAAAACCAAGTTTAACAGTAATGAGATTCAAATAACCAATATTATCTCTAGGCATACTAGAAGAAGGACCCAATCGAGCAATCCTACCTCTCTTTTCCTCTAAATTAGTAACAACATTAAAATCTCTAGCCACAATCCAAGGAAGGAAAGGATCCAAGGACCAGACAAATGTGATATGTGACCACATAAGAGATTTACCCACCAAATCATTGGGAGCATAAATATTGGAGAAAAAGCACTTTTCTCCTGTTTCAAAGTGAGAATCCATCAAAGAGATAGAAGACCTACTCGAAATCCACCACAGAGGAGTCACCTTCTTAGGATTCTAGAAACAAGTGAGTCCACCCGACCTCCCTTGAGCACCCACTCCCTGCCAGCTACCATGGGGCCATAACTTTGGCCCACAGCTATCCAATTCATCAACTGTAAGCTTAGTTTCCTAAATGAAAATAGCATATGGAGAATGAGAGTCTGTCAATCTACAAACAACCTTTTGTCTAGGGATGTTGTTCAACCCCCTCACATTCCAAGAAAGAATAATCATTTAGAAGATTGTGAGAAGTGGGAGTCAATGGGCTTCACAAACACTGTCTCGACTAAAGTCTCTCCCATCATCTTAACCTTCTCCTGATCCGTCTTCCTTCCACTCTTAGCAGACTTCTCTGAGGTCCCTTTTTTAAAGGGCTTTTGTGCAAGCCTATAGATGATACAACTTTAGAGCCTTTTGTGTTGTTAGGCATCCCTTTCTTGTCGGGAAGGGTAGAAGCTATGATATTTGGGGCTTCACTAGGATGTGACCCACCAGGAACATCACAACTTTTCTCCTGAACCAATCCATCCAAGCAAACTGGTTGACCTTGTTCCTCTTCAGGTACCTAGGCTAGATTCCTCACCTCCTCCATCAGGGGCCCCTGAAAAGAACCATCACCCGAGGACATCTCAACTGGTATGTCGTCCTCCTGTACCAAATTATCCAGAACATTAAACCTGTTAAAAGTGTCGTCACTTTGTCTATCCATCCAAGTTCTCTTTTGCCCCTTTCCTTTATTACGTGTCTTAACTAGGATAAAACCCTCCTTGTCCCCAAAAGAACCTTCTGGCATAGGGGCCTTACCCTTGTCATCCTTAGGGGTTGGCACGGTGGAAGTCAATGATTGAGAAAATTTATTCCGAGGGCATTTGCATTGTAAGTGCCCATACTCACGACATATCCTGCATCTAAAGGGTAAAGTCTCATAGTCCAACTGTTGAATCCATGAAGTAGGGCCCAAGGAAATTTCCATAGAATCAGCCAACATATTATTAAGATCAACCTCTACACAAATTCATGCATATGAAATTACCTTTCGGTCCTGGGTTTGTGTTGGTGACCCAACCTATTTCCTAAGCAGAAGAAAGATCGAATGAAGAATATCCTCTCTCCTAAATTCCAGAGGTAGTTGTGGAAGACAAACTCACACTGGGACCCAAGACAAAATCTCCTCAGTAGAGTTGAACCTGATGTGCCAGGGTTTGATAAAAAGCCCAACCTGGTTAAAGAAATATGGGCCTCCTTCAAATACCTTGCTCCTATTTGTAAAATTTGAGAAAATAACCATGAAATAGTTGTTGGCCGTCGAAAGAATCTCCATATCACCTTCTAGGTTTCAAATCTAATGTGCCCACAAGTCCAACACAAGAAGAGAAAGCCAAAGACCCAAAAACTTACAGATGAGCCCATGCTTGCCCTAGTACTCCACATCCTCTAAAATCTGCCCTGGTTGAATGACCAGCATTGATCGATCATTAGATCACTCCAAACACCCATTCATCTTCTTAATACAGATAGAACCCTTCGACAATGAAGCATTCACCCTAGATGGGAGATTGTTAGTCTAGCTCTTAGCCCCCCTTGCATCAGAATAGAAAGATTAGCCATCTCCATATAAATGGATGATATCTGAGACACATGGACCTCTGATTGCCCCATGCCCAAATCCAAAGACCCTATTTCCAAGCTGAAACCCTTAATCTACTAACCCCAGCACCCTGTTATGAACCCCACACCACCATAGAATGAAGATCTCACTCTCTACGTCCAGCTCCAGCTAGCCTTGACCCCAAACAACTGGTCAAAACCCCACCGCAGCTCCACACACACCCCTACACTACTCGCAGAAAAACACTCAGCCAACAATAGAACTATCACCCCGAGTGTAGCAATCAGTCATTTGAAATCGACAGGCTTAGGGCACGTGGGCCCTAGCCTCGTAGAATGCATGTCCGTGCATCAAAGCCATCTGTTCCAACGTTCTCCATCTAATTTATTTTCTAGCTTAAATCCTTCTTCCTTATTTAGTTTTATTTCTTTTAACATAATAATTTCATAATCAAATTATTTTAAATTATGTTTTAGTAATCGTTTCTTGCTAGGTGCATTCAAGCCCCTAGCATTCCAGGTAGTGATCTTCATGCTTCCTTGGGAAGGTTCTTCCCCTTCCTTATATCAAGTAACTAATTTATTTTTTGCTATTCTTTTGCCTGCCCATCTACTTCTCTAAGTTCTTTAAGAGACTTTCTTCCTCTTTTAGCTTTCAATATGCCATATTTAGGGGTATTTATCCCTTCTTGATTCATCAAAATACCTAGATGTTCTATGTTCTCTTGAGCATTTAAATTACTTTTAGATTGTATTTCTCCATTCTAAAATTTTTCTTCATTCACTAATTCTTTCATTATCTGTTCTTCAAGACTTATCTACTTATTAGTGTATAAATTATCTGCTAAATCTAGTGACTTCTGTGTATTGTTTGAATCAATACCATCTCC
Organism: Cupressus sempervirens; assembly: GCA_028749045.1. Lineage (NCBI taxonomy): Eukaryota > Viridiplantae > Streptophyta > Pinopsida > Cupressales > Cupressaceae > Cupressus > Cupressus sempervirens. Next base: position 85,098,310 of record CM053785.1, read on the forward strand.
TTGTACTATTTTTGCTCTAGATTTGATTGTCTATAAACCTTTATTTATGTTATCTTCCTCCTTAATGCTTAACATATCTCTTCTCAAATTTTCAAAGGTGTAATTGTCTCCGCCTATTTTTAGAACTCGGTGTATTAAATCATCTTTCTATAATTCACTGCTTTTATCAATATTGTCGAAGTTAAAAACTTGGATCAATTCTTCCATTAATATTTCCAAATCCTGTTTCTCTGCCTCATCTGAAATTACCATTTCCATATCTTCATTCTTTGATAAATCCTTATTTAGGAAGTCCTAAAAATCTTGTCTAATAATTCGTTTTATCTTACTTTGATCCTTCTCCCTTGCATTGTCCTCACTCATCTTATCAATAGGTGATTCTTGTATTGTGGTTGGTGTCTGCCAAATTTGGTGCATCGATTTAATACCTCTTTTTTGGAGTCTATGCTCTCCTTCACCATCTCTTCCATCTTTTTCAATGGAGTTTCCATTATTTCTTTTGTACATTCAACATTTCTTCGCTTTGGAGAGTCAATAGAGAAAATACTTTTGTTTTCTATTTCATCAAGAGTCTTATTAATATCCATTGAGAGTTTTTTGTCTTGAGATCTTGAGTCATTTTCTGATAATTTTTCTTTCCATCTTATTGCTCTTATATTCTTAGCTTTCTGTGTTTTCTTCTGTTTTTGTTTAATCTTCTGCTGCTATTGACTTTCCTTGCCATATTATATTTTGTACTTCCTTCAATCCTATTATTGATTTCTTTGGATTTTTGATCTTCATAGATAAGATCTATATTCATTTGTAGATGAGTTCCTTTACATTTTTCCACATCTAATACATGAGTGATTTCTTGATTGTTCTTTGGATTTACAACCTTTTCCTCTTCTTTGGATTGAGATTCTCTTTCTTTTGAATCTTGAATTGTTTCTATTTCTCTCTTCTGATCTTTCTTGGAGGTAGGTATGAGACTTTTACCATTCCCTATAGTTACAATTTTGGTTTTTGTTTTTTCTGATCTGATTTCACCATCCTCCATTTCTGTAACTACTTTTCCCATTATAACCTTACTCGGCACCACAGGATCTATCACATTTATGCTCGATCTTCCCCTGGCTTTCTTTTTTATTTCTAATGTTCATCATAGGGAAGACATCTTTAAGATTGGATGTAGGTTGAAAAGTTTTAAATGTGATCTTTCTCTCATTATTCAATCTGACTATTCTTGAAATTTTGCCTTCAAATCTATAATGTTTTAGTTTATAGATGGAGTTATTTGAAATTAACTTAATAGAATTTAGTTCCTAATTTTTATTTTTAATATTGATAAAAAAATTAACATTATTGCAATATTTATAAGAGGCATCCATTCCTATCAAATTCCTAATTGAAAAGCATATTTTCCTAAGAATCTCTACATGCATAAGTTCAAGAGGGAGTGATTGAATGGAGATCTAAGTTGGTATGAGGAAGTTTAACTATTCTTCCTTACAATCTGGAATCTATTCAAATAATTTAACAACATACCCTTTAAAATAGCAATTAGAGACAAAGAGGAAATCTTTTTTAACACATTCATCACTACAATGTATATATAACAATCTATAGGAATGGTGAGATATACTTACTTGATTTCTGCAAAAATCCTTTAACCAGTTAATGAGATTGATCATTTCTTGGCTTGGCCCATTCCAAAATGAAAAAATACCAACCTTCTTACATTCCTACCAACGATCTTCCCTATCTTGATTGCTAATAATCAAGATCTATTCTTCAGGTTTATTATACAAGGGTCGGGTAGCCGCGGGTTGATTGGGGGGATAAGTAAGAGACATGTTGTTACTAGTTCTACGATGGGGGGGGGGGAGGATATATGCATTATAAGGTTTATGGGGAGTTTTGCGATTAGCATTTTCATTCTTTCAAAGATTTACTCCACGCAAATTGAGGGATCTTGCAACGGGTTCAGATAGAAATCCTATTTGCTGGGAGTATAGAGGTAATTTATTATGGCCTGCATATTTAGTTTGGTTAAAGAAAAGGATTTGTTTGTCTAAGCTTTCAGTGGAGCAAATGATATTAGGGCAAAAGCCTTTTCCAAAAGATGTGTTACCTAATTTGGGGAATTCGTCTCCTTTTTGAGAAAATAACAAGGGCTTACATGCTTTATTATGCGGCACTAAGAACTGGAGTATGTTGCCCTAGTTTGCTTCTTATTTAGATCTCTCTCTGTTATTCTTATTGAATTTTTCCACTGGTTGAAAGCTTAACCTTTTTCGTTGATTTTGTTGATATCTCTTGAATGGGAGTGTGATGCAAAGCACTCACAATAATGACAATAAAATAATAAACAACATAATTTACAAAAGGAACCAAATGGTAGACTCCACCTGGCACTCCCTCCTCTTGGATAGTGGCCTTTTTATACCACCAAATGGTCAATACCAAAGGGAATTAGCCCCAAGAATTCTACAACACCCGATTCCCAAATCTTGTCCTCACACCCTTGTAATCTTGAGCTTCTCCAATCTCCTATCAAAATGCACTCCTGTACTCAATTAGTGAATGTTTCACCATCTCATAAACATCATAGAATGTTTCAAATCGTAATATCCACCCTCTATTGGATAGATCGTTCACTGCTACACACTAGCCACTATCTTCACTGTTTCTTTCACTGTTCTAGACTGTGACTGCTTTCAATCCCCACAATTCTACATATGCAATGTTATTGGTTTATAATACAAGTTAGGAATGGTCATTCCATGAATATTAGGCTTGTATATTCATGGAATGATTCTTATTTTCCCTAAACCCTACTATAATAGAAACTTAAGAAAAAGAAATGTTGTTTCAGAACCAATTGGTGCACTACTAAATTCAATGTAATATGAAACACACCAAATAAACAAGTAAGTAGTTACTAAATCCCTATCAATGCATGAGATTTTTGAATCACCAAAGTGGAATTATATAAGCCAGTTAGATTTCAAGCAACAGAGAGTTTTATTGTTTCTTGTTCACCAATACATACACCAGTCTTCTTTACTGTCCCCTAACAGAGACTCTCACCCCGATATATATAGATTCCTAAATAATATAACTGTCCAAAAACTAATTAAACCAACTTCATCATTGGGTTGAATAGTTAAGTTTTAACAAAACAAAAGGATTCCCTCTAACCATTTATGTTTGAAAATTTGAATTTCAAAATCAAAAGAGGCACATTACAAATTAATTGAAGAAGTGCATTATGTTAATAACATTATAGGTGCCAAGATCCTCCATTTGATCTGTTGACTTAATTTGTACAGTCCATCCTCCAGATTTGCTTTGAAGGTGTTGAAGGTCTTCCTAGTCTTCTTCTCCAAATTGATTGTGTGAGGTACTCCTGCACCATACTCCTCACCACGAAAAGAACTCTTGCCCCAAGAGTTATTAGGTTTGTACTCATTGTAATTGCTCTAATGTTCAAGGATAACACACTCCCTAAAAGTGATCTGCCTCTGCCTCAAACTTCCTGCATTCATACACAAAGAATTAGATAAAAACTTAGTTGTAGTTGTTTGTCTTGATCCACAACTATGTTGTTGTTGCACTCTAGATCCTTGAACAAACTACATTTGTCTCTGCATTGTCATCATATCACCTTCATTTGCCTACCCTCTCAGAGGACACTTCACTGCTCCAACCAAAACAAAAGGTTGTTCAACCAACCCTGCCACCCTTAGATTGTCCTGCCTCTTAACTTGGCATTTCTTCCAACTAGTATCATAATGTGAAATACCTTGATTCTGCATTGGAACATCTCTACCAAAACCCATCAGTATAGATTCCTTATGACTCATCACCAATGGATGCAATTTATACTTCAGCTTTCCTTGTTGAACTACATATGTATTTTCATAGCAATTATGCATGACTCTCCTTGAACATTGCCAATATCTTCCCAAAATGAGATGCCCACAAGTCATGTGCATGACATCATATAGTACCTTGTCCCTATAACTCCCAACTGAAAACTCAACCATCACTTGATCCTTAACCAACAAATTTTGATTCTCATTGACCCAAGTAGCATAATAAGGAGCAACATGTGCAAAAGTTTTCAAATTCAATTTCTTAACAACCTCATAAGATAACACATTATTACTTGCCCCTGAATCAATTATAAACTTGCATACCTTGCCTTGAATGAGACAATTTGATCTAAATATGCCTGGATATTTTGGTATTTGATTGCTTCTTCCCATCAGTAAGCACTCTCCTTCTTCTGGAAGAAGTTCAATGGGTTCTTTCTGCCCATCCTCTCTTGGCTCTTCATCAACCAAGTTCACTCTTCTATCTCTCCCTTTGTCTTCCTGTCATTTAGGACACCGAAAGGATTGATGGCCTACTTCATCTTTGACTTCTTCATCCAATCTAATGCTCTTATCTTTCTTCTCTAGTGCTGACAACCTCTCCATCATGGACTTTATCAATCTATCTTTTTCAGCATTCTCTTTGTCCCTTTGGTCTAATGATGCCCTTAACTTTTTGTTATCTGCCACTTGTTCTTTCACTATCTTTGCCAACTCCATATTTGTCAACCTTGTAGGAATCTCTTCTTCTCCTTCAGACATGGCTACTTGATCAACTTGGTACAATAATCTACTATAGGGTTACTCCTCCCAGGATAGTTCAACTGCAAGGGCTACTAAGGGATTTTAGAACCAACTTCACAAGATCAATTACACTTCCACAAGACCTTTGTGGCTCTAATACCAATATGATGCGGAGCACTCACAATAATGACAATAAAATAATAAACAACACAATTTACAAAGGAACCATATGGTAGACTCCACCTGGCACTCCCTACTCTTGGACAGTGGCCTATTTATACCACCAAATGGTCAATACCAAAGGGAATTATCCCTAAGAATTCTACAACACTTGATTCCCAAATCTTGTCCTCACACCCTTGTAATCTCAAGCTTCTCCGATCTCTTGTCAAAATGCACTCCTACACTCAATTAGTGAATGTTTCACCATCTAATAAACATCATAGAATGTTTCAAATCGTAATATCCACCCTCTGTTGGATAGATTGTTCACTGCTACACACTAGCCACCATCTTCACTGTTTCTTTCACTGTTCTAGACTGTGACTGCTTTCAATCCCCACAATTCTGCATATGCAATGTTATTGGTTTATAATTCAAGTTAGGAATGGTCATTCTATGAATATTAGGTTTGCATATTCATGGAATGATTCTTATTTTCCCTAAACCCTACTGTAATAGAAACTTGAGAAAAAGAAATGTTGTTTCAGAACCAACTGGCGCACCACTAAATTCAGTGTAATATGAAACACACCAAATAAAAAATTAAGTAATTACTAAATCCCTGTCAATGCATGAGAGTTTTGAATCACCAAATTGGAATTATATAAGCTAGTCAGATTTTAAGCAACAAAGAGTTTTATTGTTTCTTGTTCACCAATACATACACTAGTCTCCTTTACTATCCCCTGACCAAGACTCTCACCCTGATATATATAGGTTCCTAAATAATATAACTATCCAAAAACTAATTCAACTAACTTCATCGTTGGGTTGAATAGTTAAGTTTTAACAAAACAAAAGGCTTCCCTCTAACCGTTTATGTTTGAAAATTTGAATTTCAAAATCATAAGAGGCACACTACAAATTAATTGAAGAAATGAATTATGTTAATAACATTATAGGTGCCAAGATCCTCCATTTGATCTGTTGACCTGATTTGTACAGTCCATCCTTTGAATTTGCTTTGAAGGTCTTGAAAGTCTTCCTAGTCTTCTTCTCCAAATTGATTGTGTGAGGTGCTCTTGCACTAGAGTGTTTGACTTTTTATAACTAATCTACTACTTGAGATTCACCTGTGGAGTAATATTATGTTCGAAATCACCATGCCTAGTTAGGGCCTCAAAGGGATTCGATGTCTTTACTGCAAACCTTAAATCTATAGAATGTGGAGGAGGATCGATGCAATGATTCCCAAAATTTTTTGCTTCTCTATAAGGTCCTTGTGATGAGGTTTGTGGATTATGCCCTAGCTATAACGAAGCGCCTACGAACTATGTTTTGGGCTAGTTACTGCACTTGTCGATTTCTTGACAGTCTTGCTTTGTTGTTTGTTATTGTTCGCTAATTTTGCAAAATGCAAAAAATCTGTTCTAACTTCCATATTTCAATGATTATTCATGCAAGATTTAATATTTTCAATGGATGAAACAAGTTTTACTAAGTACTTTTGACACAAATTTTAGTAAGTTCTTTCGACATGCTCTAAATTAGAAGCCTTCTAATATAATATATGAACCTAAAGAGCTAAAGTTGTAAACAATTTGTTTGTCTCAAGTAAAAACTTAAAGAATTGGTATATTTGCAATTTAACAATCCAAGCATTAAATATAAAGAATAGCAGTTTTAGATTAATAACATAATTATTAAGAATCTAAAAATCCTTTCAAACCATCATTTCAGATAAATCCTTTCAAACCATAGATGTTTTCCAATGGATGAAACAAGTTTTACTAAGTACTCTCGACACAAATTTTATTAAGTACTTTTGACATGCTCTAAATTAGAAGCCTTCTCATATGATATATGAACCTAAAGAGTTGAAGTTGTAAACAATTTGTTTGTCTCAAATAAAAACTTAAAGAGTTGGTATATTTGCAATTTAACAATCCAAGCATTAAATGTAAAGAATAAAATTTTTAGATGAAGAACATAATTATTAAGAATCTAAAGTAAAATTATTTTACAGGAGACAATGTTAGATGTTCATTTTCATTTCTTCTTTCATGATTATTCATTTCATAATTATATTGTTTAACTCTTCATCTTTTCTAGAATACAGTTATGTAAATATAAGGAGAGTAATAAAGTTGCATTTATATATAAATATGAGGAGAAATCTTTAGGTGATAAAGTTGCACTGAATGAATAAAAGAGTAGCTCTCCAAATTAAATCTTATATCTCATTTTTCTATTTTGTGATTTCTTATTTTAATAAAATCTTATATCTCATTTTTTCTATTTTATGATTTCTTATTTTAATAAACAATGTATTTTCACAATCATTGACCTTTGCCTTTTTGGCATGCATGAGTTCACACTTCACACTTCAAATTTAGTCTCACTTGTTTAGAGTCATGCTTTGCATATAATGTCTTCTTGATGAATAGAGGGGACTCTTCTGGCTTATTAGCTCCTCATGAGATGGGTGGGAAATCTCCAAAGTCTTGATAGATGATGGGTCTAGCATGAATGTTGTATCTTTTTATGCTATCCCCATTATACCCAACCAGTAGGGAAATAACTGACAAATCCATCGAAAGACCCTCAATAATTTGATATTAGTAGGAGCAGTGTTGCTAATAATGGTAGTGATCGCTATAAGTTATTCGGCTGCCCCTATAAGCCCTTCCATCCTAAATTATAACCGCCCCCATACTCCAGCATAAGATGACCACTGCGATAGCGAGAGAGAAGACCCCTTGTAGATAGAGATAGGGCAATCATTTTTGAATTGGTGCAGAAATCAGTAGCTATCTTGGCAAATGGACATCTTATTTTTTTATTTTCACATAAATGTTTTCTAATTGTATTTGAAAATTCTACCTATAAATCCTACATGTAAAAAATTGTTTCAGATAAATTCTTTCAAACCATTGTTTCAGATACATCCTTTCAAACCATAGATGTTTTCCAATGGATGAAATAAGTTTTACTAAGTACTTTTGACATGCTCTAAATTAGAAGCCTTTTCAACCTAAAGAGTTGAAGTTGTAAACAATTTGTTTGTCTCAAATAAAAACTTAAAGAGTTGGTATATTTGCAATTTAACAATCCAAGCATTAATGTAAAGAATAGCAGTTTTAGATTAAGAACAAAATTATTAAGAATCTGAAGTAAAATTATTTTTCCTTTTATATATGTATTTGTTCCAGGTGGATCTTAACCTTCCTCTAAGTTGTACAAGCCTCGAGCAATCCACGTGCCTCTAAGTTGTACAAGCCTCGAGCTTCTTTAAAACTATAAACAATTTTCTTTGTACAAGCCTCTAGCTCCCTAAAAAATGCAAACAATTTTCCTTAAGGCATGTTTCTAATTCTACATTGATAAGATGGGTGTTGCATGATCTAAATGTCTTGGATAATTGCACTCATTTGGTATAGATGTTATCTTTTATGATGATATGCAATCTTCTTCTATCCACTACATTTTAAAGAAAGCTATTAATGGTATTTAGAAATCATAAATATTCTACAATTTTAAAGAAAAGTGTTAATGGTATTTAGAAGTCATAAATGTTCTACAAATTTAAAGCTTTTTCCACTTTTTCTTGGTGAGCTTTTTATTTGTCAATATTATAAATTTTAAAAAAAATATTTTAGAAAACATTTTAGATCTATTAGGAAACAATTAAGACGTGCACATGGACAATGGTAAACATTTATTTGGCATAATGTTCAATATTGAATATATAATTATAACCTTTATTTTTATTATATAAACATTTTATTTGTGCTGTATAAACACATTTTTTTCTTGAACGAAATATCTTATCTTAAAATATTATGTTTAAATATATAATTTGATATATATTTTTTGATAATTTTGATAATTAAAATATTTTACAATTCAATAAGAATTTTTTATAAGAAAATAAATATAAAATATATTTCTAATTTTTTTTTAAAAATATATAAGCTAAAGTTATTCATTTATAAATGATAATATAATTTTTAAAACTATTTAATGATATTTATTAAATTATATAATAGAAATAATTAATTTAGAATAAAACTTCATAGATTTAATATTCTATATTGCAACCTTAAAATTGAAGAATTAAAGATTTTCAAAATTTTATGTTTTAATTGAACTACTAATATGATATCCTAATTTAATATCTCAATCTATGTAATGTTGTATTATTGGAATTAAGGAAAATATATAATATATTTGAAAACTTTAAAATTACTTATAACCTAATACCAATGCTATAACAAAAAAACACTAAAATTACAATATACAAATTATGATCCACAGATAATGATGTACACCTCTTCCATTAATCATCTAAGATCAAACATACAATATTCAAAGCAAAGACGATCAAAATCTACATGACACCTACCCAGCCCAACACCAACTTATACGTGCACAACTTTAAAACGCTTAAACATGTATCATATTTGAACATAATCAACAACTGTAATTCAATTGAAAACTAGGTATATACACCTCTATGACTGATCTAGTATTTTCTACTTTGGAATACATAGACCCAAATTAAGAAAATGTATATTTAAACCAAATACAAGGCAAGTCCATACTAATTCATGAGACATCCAAAAACAAATAACAAGTCGATTCAAATATTAAAAGAACTAATCAAGCCACACCTATTTTTGACCTTTTTTTTTCTTATGATTTCTCTATGAAAGTTTATAAAAAATGGCAAATGCATATGTACTAAGTACGTAATTTAATTTTTCCCATTCTTAATTAAGTCTACAACCAAAAATAATTAAACACTTTCTGCAAAACTGACCTACCTCACTATACTATCGAATCCTCTACCAATATACAATAGGATGTGGGTGTTGTAAGGTTAGTTGTGTAACACCCCTTATGAATTAGATTGTGTAGATTAGAAATCACCAATAAATTAGACAGTATGTGTGCACAGTCTCTACTTCAAATTTGTTTTTTAAAAGACATCTAATGATCATATTTGCTAAACATAATGAGAAGACAATAAAAATGCATTCTAATATGTTTGTTCTAAGCATAATTTGGAATCTCAAAATTTTCTATGATCCATCTCAATTGCTAGGACAAAAATGAGTGTTTTAAGTTGACAAATGCCCTCAGAGTATTAGAATCAATGTGTTTTGAGTTGGAAAAAGGTTTGTTGTTTATAGATTTATAGGCATTAATATCAATGTAACACATAAGTGAGTATCAGGTTATAACTTAGCAATCACTGCTTGTGGGTAAAATATTCTTATTGGAAAAGTTATCGAAAGAAAACAAATGAAAGAAAGAAGCCTATGGTTAGAAATGGGCAAAAGAGACCAATGAGATAAAAAAGTTGAAAGTCCAAAAGGATGAAATACCTAGAAATATAATTTATGTTTATTTGTTGATTGAGTTGGTTGGAGACCCTAAATGGCGTGCCATAGAATCTCAAGATTGTAGAATAGTGAACGTGTCCTTGTGCATGTAATTCCTACATCCACAGCATCATCTTTAACATTCCAGTTAATGTTCTCGGGCAGTTGGCTTATTCACAGGTGTTCTACTTCAATTGTATTCCACATCCTTCATTATCGGTTACCTTTGTTTCTGTGATATGGACTTCCTTTTTCCACATTAAGGTATACTTCTGTAAGTTAAGGATAAATTTCTATCTTTTTGGTGATAAGCTTCTTATTTTTCAAAAACTTGTTATTTATTGCTTAAAAATTTGTAATTTCAAGTTACAACGCTTTTTGTCGCAGGTTTAAATGAGCATTGCTTCCATTTTATGGATATGGGGACAATGGGTTGGAGCTCATCAAATGCCATTGTTGTGCAAGAGAGAGTGTTGCTAGGAACAACAAGGGAATGAGACAGAACAGACACCTCGCCTCACTTGATGTCTTTGGCAGCCTTATGGTTGCGGTATAGTTCAAAATCACCCCTTTTTCCTTATTCTATATGTGCTTTTAGTTCTAAATGAGATGCTTTTGAGAAAGGTTTTAAGGTATTTTGCATTAATATTTTAAAGCTCAACTATAATACATCATTAGAGAAAAATGAGGTTTTAGGGTTGTGTTAGTTTGTGTTTCATGATTGAAGAATCTTAGGTTTTGGAACTCTCTAAAATTTACCCTTTTAACCCTTTTCTAATGGATTTTGTCAATATGTGCTATTGTTACTCCTTACATGCCTATATTTCCCTATTATATTCTTGTTCTTTATATGACATGTTGGAGGAGACAACATCAAAATTGGAAAAAAATTCTCCAGGCACCATAAAACATTTAAAACAACACTGAAGGAATTAAGAAACCCCCCGTGAGCATAGCCTTAAGTTACAAGTCTTTTCCTTCCAATGATCCTTGCAGACACTATTACCAGAGGCACCACAATTTCTACTATCTTACGCTCTCTAGGTGCGACTAGAACTTTCAAACATGGGAAGTGCCTATACTTGTCTGAGAATTAGATTTAAGTATCTCACCTTGTTCTTTTGATGGTCTTTTAAATTATTTCTAAAAATAAGGCATGCTGAACTGTCAGTCATATGTCTCTTGTTTTGTTAATCATTTTGAATAGTTTTGTGTAAACTTTGTCAAGTCATTCATCTTAATCAGATGTTAATTGAACTTTGTCAAGTCATTCATTTTAATCAGATGTTAATTGAATCTAAAATTTTCTTTGCTTATGAGATTAAGCTATTTGATTTCTTCCTTGATCTTTTATTCATATTTTTCTAGTCAAGGATGAGGAGCAATTTACAAAACTACTTTTGTATCATTTAGGAACTAGGGGCTTTTCGTAGAGGAATAGGTAGCCTTCTCACATGCTAAAAATTGTTCTGATTTTGAGATTGTTGCTACTTTGATAAAAGACCTTTTCCTACTAGTAATTTCATGGATGCTTCTCCCATGCTTAAAACATGACTACTGCTAAAGTAGATTTTGAGATTTTTTAAAATGGTAGTCAACTGCACTATACCGTGAACGTATTAAAAACAAACTTCAATTCAAAGAAATTGTATTAATGTTTCATCCTTTGTAAATGGTTTCTTCATTACAAGGATTCCCTATTTAATTTTTTTTTCATTTATGAGGGTATATGTGTGGTTGTAATTTGATTTGTCTTTTTTTGTGTTTCTAAATACAAGATTAAATTTCCATCCTAGGCATTAATTTTTCCATCACTTTTTTGTTGACACCTATAGATCTCATTCATTGTGTTTAATTAGAGTATTTAAATATCTTTTTGTTTTATAGTAGTTCGGTATCTAGGGTAAATCACATAGAATGCTAATATAGATTACTTAAATCAATTAAAATATATGTTTTAGGTTTGCCCTTCAGTATTCTCCAACATCTCTTATGTATTATAGATCCAATCTTGAGAAATTAAATGTCCTTTACAAGATTTTTATATAACATATGCTTTGAGTTTAGACTATATGATCATAGAAACCAAACATGAATAAATAAAATATACAACAGAAAGAAAGCTTGACAACTTCCTATAAGATAAAAGTATAGCTGCTATAACCATGTACTTGGAAGGTCTGTCAGCCAGCAATAGAAATAGACATTATAGACCTAAATTTCCATTAAAAAAATGACTCAAGAAGGGGGGCAAAATAATAGTTTTAATGTCAAATACAAAGAAGGTTGCTACATATGGAGAATACATTAACTTTTTTCCTACAATGAATGCCAACAAATATATTTATCCCCATGAAAGTAGCAAAAAGGAGGATGCCAAAATACAAGAAAAAAATTCATATCTTGCAATTGATTCATGATTACATTGTTGACAGCCCAGTCCCAGACACCTCGGCTAGCCAACAGTCACCTTTTCGTGGGATCAAAGAGGGGAACTGTAACAAGATTAAGTTCGGGAGCATTGCTATAAAATTGTTTTTTGTACTAAAATTCTTTCCAATTTTTGTCATGTTGTTCACACTGAGATCATATGTACAAATTAAAATTCATCTTTTAAATTTGTACGTATTTAATCAATCTTTTAGCTGCCAAAAAAATTGATAATAGTTGTCCACATTATCTTCTTTTGTGTTCTCTAATCTATTATATTTATAAAATCAGTCGAATTGTCTATTGCATTTTCAACATAATAAATTTTTGTTATATTTATAAAATCAATCGAATTGTCTATTGCATTTTCAACATAATAAATTTTTGTTTTAATTCTGAAAAATGTTATTTTATTTAGACATGTATAAAATTAACACTTGATCAATGTATATGTCAAATGAGATTCTAAAAATGAATCCAACAATAGTTTCCATTAAATTGACATCAAATTGCTTGACATCATTTTTATTCATATATTTTTCATCTCTTATAAAAAGACATCAAACTTTATTTAGTTTTTTCATTTATCGCAAATTACAACAGGGTTTCAAAATTTGCTCCTATTTGACGCTTAGAGGGCGTCCCGGAAGTTTGGATCCATTTCCACCATCAACCATTTACCTTGATTCGGTGAATGATGCCGAAGAGGCCTGCCCGAAAAAGCATGGATACCTAAGCATGCTAATTCGAAACAGAGGTCTGAAGAAGATGGTGCTAAAATGCACCGATTGAGATGTAGATCAAATTCCATAGCCTGTCCCAGATTATGTTCCATTGCCGAAGGCACCCCCTTCAATTTGAGAGCCATAGCCTGATATTTCAGATCCTGTCATTACAGATTGAGGACCTATAAGTAGTTGCAGTTAAATAGGCATATAAGCCACCAGTTCCAGTGATTGGCTTATTAATGTGTCATATCCCTATATGTTCCTATTGATATTGAGGCTCGTCGTGCAATAAAAAATGCAATAGAAGCTTAGGCGTTGCATGTCTGTGGTCATTGCATATCTATGGTCTGTAGAACATTGAAGAAAGAGACCTATTTTGGTGGAATAGCGTATGCCTATTTTTGGGGCAAAATTGGCATACCTATTCCTATTCTTAATTCCTATTTGACCACCCAAACAGAGTGTTGAAAATTTTAGGGATCTGTCAATGCCAATTCCACCTGTATTCCGGCTGCCAAACGTAAAAGATCGCCACGATTGCTCCTCAAAATTATTTCTGGGTGCCTTAGGGTTACTGGGATATCAGATAGTGGGTTCAGTTTGAAGAGCATAATCATTGAGCAAGGCATAGTCGTCTGAGAAGAGCTGCTGATCAGGGAGTACACCATTTCATGGCTGGCAGGTTTTTTTTCAACCCTCACTTTGTTTCCATATAATTTTGCTTGAATCTGGTTTACAATAGCATATTCAGGCCCTGAAACGTTTTGAACTGTCTAATAAAACATTTGTAAGGTTTGAAGGCTATGTCTTTCTTTGAACAATCGGAAAAGAAAAAGTCAAGGTTTGAATCGGCATACATCACATATGAGTGTCTAAGTTTTGTTGTGCTGAAAGATTCTGCAGGGAGCAACAACAGAGGTTTTCCTTCCCTCTTACAGCAAGTAGCTCACTCCACATCCACAGGACCATACTCTTTTTTGGCGTTAGGTGAGTAGATTTTTAAAATTAATTTTCGCTCTTTCTTTTGATACTGAAATGACATGGTTTGTGATCAACATGACAATGAAGTTTTGATAGTTTTGTGGTTTTAAAGGATGTAAATAACCAGCCCATGGAGCTGTGCATTTGTAACTGAGAACTTGAAAGTGACTGATTTTCTCTTTCTCTGTTATTTTCTCTCTGATGTTTTCTCGTTTTTTTGAATTTAGAATTTGGGACTGAGGCAGTTCTCGAAATTTTTTTGTTTTCTTCCCAAACCCGACGATTTCTGAATAGCTTTTGCAGAAGTAGAGTACGGCCAAATTGAAACAAATGTGTTAAGAGTTCAGAGCCATGCCCATACAGTCCTCCTACTTCAAAACCCCAATTTTCACAGAGAAAAATTTCTGTCATAAATTTCCAGATCCGAACCTCTGTAGCACATTTTGAAGGGAATTGCGATTTAACAAAAGAGTTTTAAGGGAAACTTCAGAGGGAAATTCCCCCCCACCCCCCCCTTCCCCCTTCGAAATTTAATATAAAATTTGACAGTAGATGGAATGGGCCAGTATTCATGGACATCTGTCAATGCATAACTAACAGAGGGGTTGTGATGTAAAATTATTGGTGAAAACAATATAGCTGATGCTTTCTACTTCAAGATTGCAGCACACAAGATGTAGTTTAAAGTATAACTCAAGTCACGAAGATGAGCAAAAAGTGCAGATTGATTTTAAGTGCAAGTTATAACAGGCTGCAATAGATGAAAATAAGGGGTAGTAACTCATGCACAGGGACCACAACCAATATAGTCAAACTGAACATGGATAGAGCTGATTGTGCCTAGACCCGTTCTTGGAGAACATGGCTACCCATACAAAGACATATGGTTTTATTATTATTTTTACTTTTGTGGTGTCATTGATTTTAGTAGATTGTATTATTAATGGGAAAGCTAAAAAATTGAGCAATAGTTGCGAACGTGGTTGCTGTGCCTCTGTGATTTTGGTATCCAGTTTAAATCTATATATAAAAATTAGTTGGAGACATATTTTTCAGTTAAAATAGCATTTAAAAAAATCTAATCAAAAGCACAATATAGGAAATGAATTGAAGAGAAAAAATAGAGGATTTAATCAGGTCATTTTACAATGGAAAGCAAACAGTGCCCCGACAAAGTAAATAATGAGACACAAAATAAGTTCCTTATCGCACTTACACTAACAGAACTATTGAGTAATAATGTTTTCAAGCTGGTAACTATCAAGGGATAAAATTTGATATGCTAGAAGTTAATATTTTTAAATTACAAAGAACTGTAGAGAATGTTTGACATGGGAAATGATGTAGGGAAATGCCCGAGAAAGAATGTGTGTAATTGCATTGCATGTTAGTTCCAGAAAAATTCTACCAATTGAATTTATGCAGATCCTGGTCCTCCACTTCAGAAAGCTCAGAGTTTAGTTCCCTTCCACACATGAATGCTGCCCTGAGAGGAAATTGTTTCAAATTTTTTTGGCATTAAGATATGCAAAATTTGAAGAGAAGCAAATGCGTGTGCTCCTCACCTGACAAGACAATATTCATTTAAAGCTAAATAATTCCTTGTGAAGCCAAAGTCATAATATATAGAGTTTTAAACTCTCTAGAAGTGTAGTACATACGTGAACTAATTTTTGTCTGATTAAGAAAAGCAAAACATCTTATGACAACATATTCAAATGAGAAAAATACGGCAATTTGACCAAATGTCCAAAAACCAGTTACATAATCTATAACTAACAGAATAGGTCGTGAGATCATAGTTGGAAAATTTGCAAAAGTCAAAAACTCGCCAAGGTCAGAAAAATCAATTCTGGGAAAACTTGGCCAGTTTTCAGCAAAAACTAGACAACTTAAAAATTGCTAAAATTTAATAAGAAATGCAGTTTTTCGCAAACTTCAATGATAAGATACATCCAATGAGTCATAAATGAGAACACAAAATAAACAAGCTTAGTCTAGATATATTTAAACATAAAGTGGGTACAAAATTGCATTCTCTTGAGGAATACTCATGGCTGGAAGCAAAGTAGTAAATAATTTATGTAAAACTAAAAGTAAATACATCATTCCAATTACAAGTTCCCCTTCTCAGTTCTAATAAAAACTAAGGGAGAGGTAGAACTAGAGGGTCTAATCTTAGAAGTCTGCACTGGCCATGATTGCCTTCTTGCTCAGTATGTCTAACTTAGTTTGTGGCTTGTCCTCAATCCTAGATATAGCTCTACCTCTAGCTTCTCCTGGCACTAGCGGTGACTATTCATTCAACTTAATGTCATCCAACATGAAACCAAATCCACACCTTACTCCATAGCCTGCCTCTTCAAATCATTAATGTCATCCGCTTCAAAAGTTTCACTCCAAACCCATTGCAAATGTGCTTCAAACCCACCTGAAGTCAACTTCAAATCGATTGAAATCAGTTTACAAGTGTTTGGAAGACTTTTCCCATCTTAGCTAAATACAAGTGAAGAAATGAGAAATGAAACTGATTTGGACCTTTTTTTGGCTTTTAACTGCTGTTATAAAACTACGACCAAGTTTTTAACAAAAACTAAGCAAGTAATTGACAAGTTCTTGCCAAAAATTCTACAAGTTTTTTGCTCTAGTAAAAGTCACAAAAACTCTCCAAGCCAGAAAACTTGGCCAGTTTTTGCAACTGAAAGAGTACTATGCCAGTAGTCCATCTATGCGTGAGATGACTGATAAGTAAATTATTGGTATTTTACTCCAGCATGGGCCAGAAAACTTGGCCAATTTTTGCAACTCAGAGAGTACTATGCTAGTAGTCCATCTATGCGTGAGATAACTGATAAGTAAATTATTGGTATTTTACTCCATGCATGGGCCAATTGATAATCAACAAATGAACATTAATGATAATCTAGTTACCACATTTGTATGTTGAACCTATTAGGATAATAGATAGTTTCTATTATATCTATTTAGTATCTAATGGTTATCTATTGTAATCTTCTATAAATATTAGAATGTTTCTAATATTTAGTTTTCCGTTTCTAGAATAGAATGTTTCTATTCTTTAGGATTGTTTCTTAAGGAAACATCGTTCAATCTCTTATATAAATTGATCTCTTGATCACTGTTAATAACAAACAAATATTTTTCAATTACTTCGTAATATGGTATTTAGAGCCAATACTCTAAATTTTTTCAAAAATAATTATAATTTCTTGGTTGAAATTATTTGCCTTTTATTTTCGAAATTATTTACATGCATATTTGCTTCCAACTCTCAATAATCCGACTAGGGCTTCCGTTCTAAGAGATCTGAATCCGCTAACTTCCGATTCTTGGTGGGTTTTTCCAAAGCTCAACTTGGTTGTCGTCAGATTTTTTTGGGTGCCTCAATTTTTGAGCCAGCCGATTTAGAAACTGACAACATATTTTTTTTGGATTTTTCAAGCTCTCTTCTAGGTCACCTTTCAAATTTTCTAGGTATCTACTTTTTGAGGGTTGCATGCACTTGCATGTTTGTTGTACATACTTGCATGTTGTTTGCATGTGCTCCTTTAACATGCAAAGTCTTGTGTTTTGCCTCCCTTAAAAATTTGGGTGGGTTTTCATAATTTTTTTCCTCAAAATAAAAATAAAAATTCTAATTCTGTAATTCGCAAAGTTGTGTGAGATTCCTTTGTGGGTTTGCAGTTTTTTCCTCAAGTTATCTGTGGGGTTTTACCGTTTTTTCCGTAAAAAAAGCGAAGCTTTGTAATGTTAGGTTTTGATTGATTTTTCACCACAAAAATCATGTTGGGTTTTGATTGATTTTTCACCTAAAAAATCATGTTGGGTTTTGATTATTTTTCACCTCAAAAATCATGTTGGGTTTTGATTGTTTTTTTCCCTATGTTCCACAGAGTTTCCAGGATGGGGATGTTTTAGGGGACGGGGACGTGTTTCCGGTACGGGTACGGGTCGAAGCCAAAATTTAGGGGACGGGACATCAGGGGACGGCGATTAAAAACATAGGGGATTTTTTTTAATATAGAGACAAAATTCAAATATGTATATCACAACATTGATAAACCATTCACCATAGACATTTTAGAAGATAAATACATGGAATATTATCAAATGGCAAATACTAAGTGCTTCCATTATAACAATATCACATACATATATAGCAAAAATTAAAATGCCTAAGGGCTTCAAGTATCATGCTGAAATCATGCTGAAATAAAGAGAAGTCCAACTAAAATAGTTAGTAAATAGTACATACCAAACACAATCTTTCCTCACTAAACACAATCTTTGCTCATTGCTGCTACTGCTCTTATGTTTTTTTTCCTTCCTTTTAGCAAGTATGTTAAATCGAAAAATGAGTAGAAGAGTTAGTGTTTTAATGGACCAAATATGGGTTGCATATTGTTATCATGTCTTTAAGATGACTAGGGGCCACACGAACAACAAAAATTAGAAAAAAATGTTTTTTTGGGGATGGTTTGCCTTTACTGGATTGATTGGAAAAAAGGGGACGGCCAGCAGTTTCGGGGACGGATAGGGGACGGCAAAACCGTCCCCGATACTGCTGGCCGTCCCCAAGTTTCTTGCCAAAAAAAATTGGCTGTTTCGGGGACGTTTCTGAATTTTTCAAAAAGGGGACGACTCAAGGGACGGCAAAAATCCGTCCCTGTGTCCCCGTTTCGTCCCTGGTACGGGTACGAGGGTAAAACCCCAGGAAATGCGTCCCCGTGGAGCATAGTTTTTTCCATCTCAAAAATCATGTTGGGTTTTGATTGATTTTTCACCACAAAAATCATGTTGGGTTTTGATTAATTTTTAACCTCAAAAATCATGGCTTTTTGCGGTTCGTGTTGGAGCATTATCCAAAGTCCCAGTTTCAACAGTCTTCTTAGCAGACACACACACACCCAACCCGAACCCAGTCCAAATTGTTTTTGAGCGAATGTCAAACCAGAATTTCGAACCAGCATACGAACTGGAATCCGAACCGGCAACTTAGATGATAATGAATATGTTCAAGATCAAGTAACGTGCCCATCAAATGGTTGTATAACTATTGATACAGTCCAGTTTTCAGTTTATACTATTGAGGGAGATTCATCCCATGAACACACACACACACACACACAAAACGAACCCGAACCCAGCCCAAATTGTTTTTGAGCGAATGTCAAACCAGAATTTCGAACCAGCATACGAACTGGAATCCGAACTGGCAACTTAGATGATAATGAATATGTTCAAGATCAAGTAATGTGCCCATCAAATTGTTGTATAACTATTGATACAGTCCAGTTTTCAGTTTATACTATTGAGGGAGATTCATCCCATGAACACACACACACACACTCTCGCACACACACACAAAAAAAAATCTTGTATGAACGAACTCAAAATGAACCCGAACCCAGCCCAAATTGTTTTTGAGCGAATGTCAAACCAGAATTTTGAACCAGCGTACGAACCGGAATCCAAACCGGCAACTTAGATGATAATGAATATGTTCAAGATCAAGTAACATGCCCATCAAATTGTTGTATAACTATTGATACAGTCCAGTTTTCAGTTTATACTATTGAGGGAGATTCATCCCATGACTTTGGTTTTCAATTTTATCAGAAACTTAAATTTAATATTAAGGGAAAAGAATCAGTAGTTGTGTATGGTGTACTAGCTCCAATGAATAAAGTGCAGGGCAGTGTTTTTCTGAGATTACTTTGCGGGGACCATAGAACAATTAAAAAATAGGTACAATATGGTTGAATAGACAGTGGAAGATGCAAACTTAGGAGCATATATTGTGCGTAGCTAGAGTCATTGCTTCCTTCTGTTGTGCAAAAAGGCATATGCACACTGAAAAGCTTGTCTTTTTTGGAATCAAAATACTACCACATATTTAGAAACCTAAGTTTTGCTATTATTAATTTTTAAAATTTTGATTTAAGACTAAGGAATTCCTTATGACTTTTAGCTTTCTCCATCAACCAAAGAAAGGTAGGGGTCAACTGTTCTATTTAGTCCAGTTTTGAGTTGATGGAGTGCATTGTAATCATTTTTCTTCTCTGTGAGTAAGAGTTGCAGAAGACAAAGGTGCTGTGCTCTGTTGACAACTACCATGACCATTTTTATATGAATTCGGAATGAATGGATAATTTAGACCTCAGATCAAGAACACCTTATGCCAAAAACTCCCAAAAATGCCTTCATGAATGTGACTGCAGCTCACCACAATTGAAGAAAATAACTGAGTTTTATATCCAAAATTCTTCCTCCACATACAGGCTTATGAGGAGAGGTTTAAAGCTTTTGTTACACCATTGAATCTGATAGAAGGGAAGCCCCGAAAACTTTCGAAACCAGAGATTTCTTTAAAACCTACAATTAACAATCCCAACAAAGAATCTTATGTAATGCTACTACCATTTCATATTTATCATCAATCACATGTGCTGGCTGTTATTTTCACTTGTAATTCAAAATTGTTTTAGTAGTCCATATAAATCATGGTTTACTTGAATATTACATTTCAATTGCACACAATTACTATAGGACTATACTACCTAAAGGAACAATGCATTATTTTAATCATACAGCTTCATAGAAATAAATACATTTATTATAAGTCACAGCTATACAGAAGTTAGCAAGAGATGATTAAATTTTAACTAACTAGACATGGAAATGAAGAAAGAAATTACTCCAACATAATATTGGACATTATGTTTCAAATCTAACTATATATTCATTTATTGTCTTCTCTTCTCAAACTATAGGGAAAAAGAAAAGTCCAGTTTTAGGTGCGGCATTGAAATACTTTTAACAGAAATTTATAGAGAGATTATTGTTGGTTGTGAAGGAACTTTTCCCAAGTAGGGTGGTTTATTCATCTCTACGGTAGTTATTTTCCAGTGCTGAATGTTCAAAAACTGTAGGCGCAGGTTTGAACATCAATTTTGAAGGTTTTACCAAGTAAAAAATGTGCAGGCATGAGTGTTTTACTTCTAGGGTGACTCCATAAAGAGGATTTCAATCAACAGTAAGTTTCTGCGAAGATAGGCGGTTGTGTTCCTCACGGTCGTGGGAATTCTCAGAGCACATTAACATTCAGAAAATAACTCTAAATATACTAATTTAATATTGGCAAAAGGGGATTTTAGGGTTCTTGTGTATAAAAAAGGAATCACTGGGAACTGATGGAGGTTTATTTGATGTGTGGAGGCTGCAATTACAGTATTGTGGAATCTGCCATTGGTGCTTGGGTGTGAGAATAAGGGCTCACAAGCATCTTGAAGATGTGTGATTGCTGAAGATGGTTTTGGTCTATGTTAATTGCAGTACATACACTTTCAGATTTCAGTCATTTTGATCATACAAAGTGCATACCGGTGCATTCGTGGCCACTTGCTGGGAAAGCAAACAATATATTTTTTAGTATATTGGGGACTTTTCAAAGGTTAGGAAAGAATCAAATTGTCGTAAACCCTGCTACTCTTCACCAAGTTTTTACTCTCTTTAATGCATTTGGTTAGACACTTGTCATGAAGGTGTAATTGAAGTATTCATGAAGGGGTTTGGAACGGATATACTTAGAAATAAATGGATTCAATACTTGAACAGATCCCTGTTTACCGTATGGATTAATTAAGGATTGCACACAAATAATGAACACGAACTTGAACAGCGGAACTCTTCTTATTATTCGCATATGCCAAGATACTACATAAGGTTCTTCTTCATGATCATTATAATGATCCCGAAGGGAGATATAAATACTGTCCGAGGAACCTTCTCGAAGGTATCCATCGGCCACATACAACATTTTAACTACAATAATAGAACCTTCTGGATACATCCCGATACATGTCGGCTTGACGGCACACATCCCGATACACTGACAGAAACCTCCGGATACACCGTCGGAAACCTCCCGATACATCGTCGGGAACATCTTGAAACACCATCGGGAACATCCTGAAACACCATCGAGAACATCCTGAAACACCGTCGGGAACCTCCCGATACACCGTCGGGAACATCCTGAAACATTATTTCCTGACGACATCATCCCCCCAAAAAGAAAAGTTGTCTCGCGACGACTAGAAAACAAAAAACAACATGGACGTAAACATCATCAACCCGAAGGCTGAGTCTCAAACTGTGACGATCGGCTGCGTCGAAGCTGATACACTTGATCTGTCCGTATCTGCAAATCAGCTCTGATCTGTGAGTTTTCTTCCACCATTTCTTTCAGCATCAAAGCAACCTCCTGACACTCAACTTCCTTCTGATCGTGAGCCTGTTGCGCTGAGTCCTCTTGACGTGCTGTTGCCAACTGCTGTTCGATTGCTGCTAGTTTCTGCTCCACTGTGGTTAACTGCTGTTCTGCCTGCTGTTTTCCTCGCGTACTTTCCTCGAGCTGTGCTTACAGCGCTGTCTACCGTCAGCACCATTTCTGCTATGGACTTGCTTTGCTCTGCAATGACAACCAAGCGAGAATGAATATCCATGTCCTCCGTCTGTGCTGGTAGAGGATCTGACGCTTGCACTTCCGTGGCCACCTTCTTGGCTGCCGTTGCACTCTAATCCTCCCCTTCAAGTGATGCCGGTATCTCGACTATCTCACTGTTGGACCAATGGGCCTCCAAGGGTGTGAGCTCTTTCATGGGAGACTGAATGGAATGACCTCTGGCAACAGGGGCAAGTAGTCGGCACCTTAGGTACTCACTCGCCCGACTTGCTACACTTGTTGCTGGAGCTTGGGGTGCCGCTTCAGGGATACTGGAGTGAGCACTCTGATCCTCACTTAGCAAAGTGTCTGCTATAGTGACTACTGCATTTGACCCAATCACTTCCAGCCGAACTTGCTCCTGCGTACCTCTCCTACTGACTCCTTCCTCTGTCACAAGCTTCGCCACAGGAAGTGGCTGAGGGCAAACTCTCTAGTATAGGTATGGGAGCCGATTCGTGAACTGCTGGCTACGAACTTGTGGCTACAGGTACTGCTGTCCGCTGGCGCATTGCTGGCTGCACAGGTGCTACTACTGTTCATGACGTAGGATGTAGAGTAACCGGGGTCATTACCACTGGACGCCGAAACTGACCAAACCCTGGGATGTGAACATCTGCCATGGTGTGAATGTGGGGTGCTGAAATTACCGGAGCTGAAGTGATAGTTATAGGTGCAGCTGGTCGCGGAAAGCGAAGTGGGACTGCTGAGACTATGCTACCTTCCTCATCTTCTTCCTCCACTTCCTGCTCAACCTCCATACCTTCAGAGTCATCATCCTCATCGCCAGATGTGTCCTCATGGCCACTATCGGCGTTACCTGATTCCTCCATCTCCTGCTGTGTCCTCTTCTGGCCCCCGCTCTTCTGACCTATAGGTGTATCCAAATGCTTCCATTGCATTACGGGAGGCTCGCCAGGTACTGCCGGAGTCGGCTTAACTTCTAGCTGCTCATGGGGTATCGTCCTGGCCATGGTGTCCAAAAAGAGTCCAATGGCGTAGTGCGGCATATAGAACGTTTTGTGTTGTAAGGTCATGAACTCCTCCATGCGCGTGGCTAACAATGAAGCCCAATCATAGACCTTACCGTTCATGATTCCATTCATCATACTGACCAAGGGAAAGGAAATGTCAGATGCCCTGCTGGATCCTGTAAGCTTGCTTTTAACCACATCCATCAAACACTTCCAATGTCCGTCACGAATCTCAGACTTCCGCAGCCCTCTTTTCTTCGAAGCGTCCATGAGAGTATCGATGTGCTTCTGTACTTCGTCGTTACACACCATCCGTATGAGCTGCAACTTCGTCTCCTTGCTCATCTTTTTGGCTTTGCCATCAATCTTGGTTCCACCTTGTGCCGCCCCTGGTATACCAAAGACTCGTAAAATCAGTTGGCTGAAAGGATACCACTATGTCATACCCCAAATATGGAATTGAGCATTTTCGAGAATGCCTGTCATAAGCCTCAACCATCGGCCGCAAAACACCCTCAAAGTCTCTAATACAAAAAAGTGGCATTCGGATAGCCCACTCGACCTGTGCTTTCCTGATGCTTGCTTTAACCAAGTGAGTGTCTGGATATTCTTCCCACCATTTCCGACAGTCTCCTCCATTCAGCCCTTCAAAAGCTACAGTTTGTGGTGTTGTATGGACATCTGGCTGAGTTTGTACTTTTGCCCTATGCTTGCCTGTCTCCTTTCCCCGTGGCCGTGCTTGTGAGGGTCCTGCCTGCACCTCTTGATTCATGACTGAATCTTGTTCCAAGTGTTTCCTCCAAGCTCTCTTACCGGCTGATTGCATACTATGCCGTTTGTATGTTTCTTGTGCCTGTCGTACAGCTGTACGGATTCCTAAATTTCCCACGTATTTCTTACTGCTTGAAATTTGCCGATCCAAATGTATAACTGTTACAATAGCTCAGTGTAAGCATGGATGATGAGATGACGTGTCCTGCCTGTGTTACCTTGATAGGGGGGAACTTAGTTCTGCGGTGGCCATCAAAATTGTCTCTCATGCTATTACTTCTTGCTTACCCGGCGTGAAGGACAATTTGCGTGAAACTTTACCCCGCCTGCTAGGACCCAAGGCTCTGTGCAACCCTCTTCATCAGCTTCACCCTCAAAGCACTGTAACTCCTATTGTAAGTGCCTTCCGATGAAAACCTTGAAAGTACTACTTCCAAGCTATGGTCTAGACGGCTTCCAAATACTGACTAACGGCTTACAAAAGGCGTAGAGACACTTGAAGAAACCCTCTAACGATACTGCTATAGGCAAGGGCAAGAACATATGCAAAATGTGGCCTGTCAAGTATCCAAACAGAGGAGGGCAGATGATAACCTGAAAACTCTCCCCTACGTTGTTTTACTTATTCACCATGTGAAGGCCTTGATGAAGCTGTAGCAGCATGAATAGATACATGCGAAAGTCGATGCTGGTGGCGACTTGCTTTGTTGCGATTGCTGCCCTCGAACTTATCATTTTCAGTGTCTTGACCTACCCCTTAAGCGCACTTCTCCTGGAAAGTGGCACTGCCCAGTTTGTCGTGAACAATTTGAAGAAGAAAAATCTTAAGTCCGTCATCTACAGAATCCACGCGATCAAGAACTAATAAAAGTCAGGAGGAATCAAAGTCGAAGCCAATGGTTTCTTCGTTCTTGCCAAGCTCCGCCAAATGAAGAGAACTCAAATCTGAGAAGACCAATGACGCTCCATGTAAGAAGGTTCCTGCCGGTTTACTTTCTCGCCCTACGCCCTCTCTCTCCTAATCCGTAAGCACCGTGCTGAGAACAGCTGATTCGAAATGGCCTTTGTGTTCAGCTTTCAGACTTCTCTTAGTCGAATGGCCTCTCTTTGCATTTCTTACTCTTATATAACCAAAATAGGACCATACGGTGACATGGACAACACCGTACGGTGACATTGTCCAGAAATAACCGTACGGGTTTATCTTTTTTTAAAAAAAATTTTATTTAATTTTTTTAAATTTAAAAAAAAAAAAAAAACAGCAGAGTCAGTTTCTCTGCGATCGTTAGCATCGTTGATCTGCATCGACGACGGGGTCACCTGGAGGTCATTTTCCGACACCAAAGTCTTTTGACCGTGGTATACCTTGAGCTTTGAGCCATTTACCGCCTGGGGCACTTCTTGTCCATCTAAAGTCCATAATTTTATTGCTCCATTGTCTCCTACTTCCCGAATCTGATAAGGTCCAGCCCACTTAACTTTGAACTTGCTCGGCTTGATCTCATTCCGGCCATCGTACTTCAACACCCACTGTTCGGGCTGAAACCTATTCAATTTCAAGTGCTTATCGTGCCACGCCTTTCGCCTGTTCTGGGTTACTTCAGTGGCCCACTGTGCTAACAATCGCTTTTCCTCCAACCTATTTAGTTTGTACAGCCGCTCCCTTAAGCTTTCCATGTCGCCCAACTTATTTTCTAGCGCTATCCGCAAGCTTGGTATCATGAATTCTGCTAGTACTACAGCCTCTTGTCCGAACATCAATTGAAACGGCGTGTATCTTGTTGTAACTTTATACGCCGTACGATAAGCCCATAGAGCAAAAGGTAATTTCTCCTCCCAATCTTCTCCTTCAACTGTGCAAGATTTGTATATAATTGATACCAGGATTTTGTTGGTAGCTTCGGCCTGTCCGTTTGCTCTTGGGTAGTACGAACTTGACAGTGAATGGTAAATTTTGAACTCCGTGGTGAGCAGTCGGATCACATGGTTTACAAAATGTCTTCCTCTATCGCTTGTTAATTGTAATGGAATGCCGTACCTGGTAATAATTTGCTCATAAATAAACCGTGCTGTACTTACCGCTGAGTTGTCTGGTAGTGCATGCGCCTCCACCCATTTAGTCAAGTACTCCGCGGCGACCACAATGTAACGGCACCTTCTGATTTTGGTCGTCTTCAGGGGCCCTATGAAATCTAAACCCCATCGTTTAAAAAGCTCTTGAGCATGAGAGGGATTCAGAGGCATGAAGTCTCTCTTCAAGGGTTTCCTCGTGCGCTGACACGTATCGCATGCAACGACCCATTCCTTGGCATCATTGTATACTGTTGGCCACCATAATCCTGCTAGAAGTATTTTTCGTGTAGTTGTGTCCGAGCCCATGTGTCCTCTTGCCGGTCCTTCATGCGCTTCCTTCAGTACCCGTGGAATTTCTTCCTCCAGGACACAACGCCTCAGGATCTGATTGCGTCCCATTTTATACAATAGTCCATTAATCAGCTGAAATGTTCCACTCCGTATCACCAACTTCCGTCTTTCATTGGATGGCATGGTATCTGGAAACTGTCCCGTGGACAAGTATTCGCCGATGCTTGTATACCACTTCGGTAGTGCGGCAATCTGGAACAACTGTGCATCAGGAAAGTCATCATTCACACTGTTTCCCGGTTCTCCTATTTTGATACGTGACAAGTGATCGGCGCTTACATGTTTCTTTCCTGGCCGTACGATGATCTTGAAAGTAAACTCTTGCAACAGGAGTAACCATCGGCTGATCCTTCCTTGAATGACTGGTTTATTGATCATATATAACAAGGCCCGATGATCGACATAGAACACAAACGGAGTAGCCAACAAGTAATGTCAGAATTTCTGCACAGCATAGACCATCCCCAATGCTTCCCATTCGGTCGTACTATAATTTTGTTCTGCCTTTGATAGTAACCGACTGGTGAAGTAGATCGGATGATCCAACCCGTGGCTTCTTGTTTGTGTGAGAGTTGCTCCGATCGCATAGTTAGATGCATCAACATGCACATGAAACTCCTTATTCCAATCCGGGTAGGCTAGTATGGGTGCAGTAGCCAACCTCACTTTGAGCCCTTCAAATGCTTCATCCTGATCCTTTTCCCAGCGGAATGATTCTCCCTTGCACGTCAACCTGTCCAATGGATATGCTACCCTGGCAATTTTTTTGATGAAGCATCTATAATAGCCTATATGTCCAAGGAAAGATTTTACCTCCGTTACATTGGTAGATGGCTGCATCTCCAATCTGACTCGCACTTTGTCCGGATCTGTCTTTAGTCCCTCTTGACAGACTATGTGTCCGAGCAACCTGCCCTGGGGAACCATAAATTTGCACTTTTTGGGATTTAGGGCCAGGCGCGCACGTCGGCACCTTTCCATACACTCGCCCAATGCTGCCAGGTGTTTGTCTTCCGCACTGAACACCGACCAATCATCCAAAAATGCCTTGAAGTTTCCGACGGACATCTTATAAAAAATATGTAGTATGATGCGTTGAAACATTGCAGGCGCATTGCATAGACCGAACGACATCCGATTATAGGCATACACCCCATCTTCTACGACAAATGTCGTCTTCAGCTTATCCTCCTCTGCGATGGAAATCTGATTGTAGCTGGAAAAACCATCCATAAATGAATAGATCTCGTGTCCCGCTACCTCTTCCAGGATGCTGTCTGTGAATGGAATCGGAAACGGATCCTTGATGGTGACGACATTTAGGCATCGAAAATCAACACATATTCGGATCTGAGTGGAGTCCTTTTTCAGTGAAATCACTATCGGAGATACCCATTCACTGGTCTGTACCTTGAAAATAATGCCGGCCTTAACATTCGATTGATTTCCTCCGTAACTCGTGCCGCATAATTTTTGTTCATTCTGTAGGGCCGCTTTCTTATAGGTATTGCTCCTTCGCTCAATTGAATGCGGTGCACGCACAACTCCGGCGGTACTCCTTTCAGGTCCTTGTATGTCCATGCAAACACATCCTTATACTCCAAAAATATTTTGAATGCTGCTGCCTTTAGTACTGGGTCCTAGTTGTCTCCTACCAGTATGTTCCGTGGTTCGGCTTCATCGCCCAAATTCATGGTCTGCAATGCGACTTCGTTGTATTTGATGGGTTCCCCTTCAGAGAACTTATGTGCCGCGGTCACATCGAGTGACGCATCGCCTTCCTTCAGTTCAGTAAACTCCTTTGGGAATTCATCATTACTGTATCCTTCTATTGTTAATACGTTGCAGCTCTGAAACAATTCATAATCTTCTATCTGCCAATGGTATAGACCATTTACTGAATCCAATTCATCATCTCCTTCCAGTCGTAGAATTCCCTCCTGATTTGGTTCCATGCTTTGCTCCTTTTCATCTTCTTCGCTTTCGGAGTCTGACGATAGGGCTTCTTCCCCGACCATCTGAGTGTGCAAATCGATAACATACTTCCGGCCTTTGCTTTCGAGCGATAAAGTATTTTTCTTCCAATTGTGCTTTGCCTTGGCTTGTATCAGCGACCCCCGACCCAGAATAGCATCATAGCCTTCTCGCCTTAGAGGAATCACCACGAAGTCCAACAGGAATGGTTGTGTTCCAATTGTCACTGGTTGCGCTGTGAGTATTCCCAATGGCTTGATTCCATGTTGATCGATTGTTAGCAAGTGGAAGGTAGGTGGCCACAATGTCGGCTGTCCCAATTTCCTCCAAGTATCCTCTGGTAGCACATTGACACCAGACCCTCCATCCATGATCGTGTCTGTTAACACAGTTTCGAGAATGCCCATTTCGACAACCGTCGGATAGCGTCCAGATGAAAGAGCTAACAACATCGGGTCTTCTGTACTTGTGTTTCCCTGTTTCTCCTTTTCTCGCTCTACTGGTTGCTTAGCAATCGAGACTGTATTTGTGAGTGCCATACGGAGTTGAGGCATAGTGAGCAACAAATCATTGATCCTGACTGGTACCTCGGCTTGCAAGATTTGCATTACAATGTTTTGTTTTGCATAGTTTCGTACTGAGGTACCCGGTGTGTCCTTTAGGTGTGCCGTTTCTCCCTATGTTGCTTTTTGGATTTCTGTACGGGCTTCCTCCAGTCTCTTCTTTTCCTCCATTGGATCAGGGTAGAGCTTCGCCTGCTTCCGTGTGATAGCTAGAACTTCTTCCTCGTCTGTCCCGACGGCAATCAAGTTCACTCCGGACTTCGGGCACTTAGTATCATCATGATTGCCAGGCCCACACCATCGGCATAGCAACTTCGGTATGTTCGCCGTTGTACACTCTCGGGCGAAGTGACCCCACAGATTGCATGCGCGGCATTAAACTATTGGTCGGCCATTCGCATCATACTGGATCCGATTTCTTCCGCCATTATTGTTGCTGCCACTATTGTTGTTGTTGTTTTGACCATGCCGATTATTTCTGTATCCTCTCGATGTGGCACCTTCCGTACTGGTGTTCCCGTTCCCTCTTGACGGGGATGCCTCTTGTGTCAGGAACACTTGCTGCGGTGTTCTTGTTTTCAAATTGAAAGGGCATTCCTTTACCGAGTGTCCCATAATTTGGCAGATCTCACAATATTGCTCTTTCGGGCAGGATCCCTTTGTATGGCTTTCCTTCTTGCACTCCGTGCACCACAGTTCATTGCCCTTAGTCTCCTTGTTCATGTTCTTGAATTCCTTCATCATCCGAATCATGTCCTTTTGAAGGGCCTGAACCTTTTTGCTGCTGCCTTCGTTATCACTGCTATCTTCTCCTGAAGAGGCCTCGTCATCTGAATTGGATGATCTATTTTTCTTCTTCTTCTTAGTCTTCTGCTCACTTTCCAAATTCATTGCCCAATTATATGCTTCAATGTATGTCGATGGTGGCACGATCTTCATCCTCTTCCGCAGCTTTGGGTGAAGGCTTTCAATGAACCATCTCTTTTGTAACCCGTCAGCTGGCTTATTCTCCATCTTATTGATCAAGTCCTTTAATTTCCTTGCGAAGACTCGAACTGTTTCATTCTTCCCCTGCATAGTATTGAATATCTCCGCTACAATTTCATTATCATCGCGCAGGAGTTGAAATTCAGCGATGAACTCCTTTTTAATGTTCTCCCAACTGTTTAACTTTTGTGGATCGGTATTAGTAAACCAATCAATTGCAACACCCCGGAGGGTTGCCGGAAATTGCCTCATCCATTCATTTGTATCCGTTATGCCATTAGCTCTCCAAATCGTTTCACAGGTTTTACAATGTCGGATGGGATCAGCTGCTCCATCACCATCAAATTTAGGTAACTTCTCCTTTGGTCCCGCCATCCTGACGCTCACACTTGGTATTCCGATGCTCACACTTGGTATTCCGATGCTTACACTTGGTATCCCGACAGCTGTGTTTGGTGAAAAAGGGTCTACGTTAAGTGAATCTGTTCCTTCTGGAAGTGGATCCTAGACGAAGAGTGCACTCCACGCTCTTGCTCCTTCGGCACTCCGAGCCGTGCGAGTAGATTCTCTTCCGTCTAGACTGTCTTCCCTCAGCGAACACCAATTCAAAAACTCCTCCCTTGCCTCTTCCACCAATTCCACACACTATCACATCTCCTCCAATAATGCTTCCGCACTTATGCGTACATCGGCAACAATCTTCTGGAATCTCTTTCTGCGTTCAGCTTGCTGCGCCAAAATCAGATCGCCGTGTGCTGTGCATATTTCGTCCTTGTCCTTTACTTTGTTCTTATTCTTGTTCGGCATTACTCTTCATTCTCCTGCCTTTCCAGGTCCATCGGGCAACGACGCCAAATGTTTACCGTATGGATTAATTAAGGATTGCATACAGATAATGAACATGAACTTGAACAGCAGAACTCTTCTTATTATTCGCATATGCCAAGATACTACATAAGGTTTTTCTTCATGATCATTATAATGATCCCGAAGGGAGATATAAATACTGTCCGAGGAACCTTCTCGAAGGTATCCGTCGGTCACATACAACATTTTAACTACAATAATAGAACCTTTTGGATACATCCTGATACATGTCGGCCTGACGGCACACATCCCGATACACTGACAGAAACCTCCCGATACATTGTCGAAAACCTCCAGATACACCGTCGGGAACATCTCGAAACACCGTCGGGAACATCTTGAAACACCATCAAGAAGCTCCTGATACACCATCGGGAACCTCCCGATACACCGTCCGGAAGCTCCTGATACACCGTCGAGAACCTCCCGATACACCGTCGGGAACATCCTAAAACATTATTTCCTGACGACATCATCCCCCCCAAAAAGAAAAGTTGTCTCCCGACGACTAGAAAACAAAAAAAAACATGGACGTAAACATCATCAACCCGAAGGCTGAGTCTCAGACTGTGACGATTGGCTGCGTCGAAGCTGATACACCTGATCTGTCCGTATCTGCAAATCAGCTCTGGTCTGTGAGTTTTCTTCCACCATTTCTTTCAGCATCAAAGCAACCTCTTGAAACTCAACTTCCTTCTGATCGTGAGCCTGTTGCGCTGAGTCCTTCTCCTGACGTGTTGTTGCTGTTTATTACTAGATTCTTGTCTTCTCAAACTTATGCTATCAAAAAAGGTACAGAAATTTATTCAAACCTACTTATATTGCTGATATTCTCTATTAGATATGAATGCATTTAAACTTTTATCCCCCTGTATGCACCTTAATCTTTCAGATTTCTTGTGCATAATCTGACTACTCAAGTGTTCAAACTTATTGTTAATATTCTCTATTAGATATGAATGCATCTAAACTTTTATCTTCTTGTATTACTGATTTCTTGTGCATAATCTAACCACTCAAGTGTTCAACCAAGTTTGCAATTGCCACATTCATTAGCTGTCATCAACATCATTCATTTCCTTCTATTATATTGAAGTTGAATGAAAACGTGATTTATTTATAAACATATTAGGGGAAACGAGTAGTCACCCAGGCTAACTTTGTGCACCTACAGTTCCTAATCCGTATATCAAAATTCGCCGATTTTTTCGGTGAACTTCCGTAGGTGAGTGAAGAGCTTAAAGCTAACCTTTTGGCTTTCCCACATTTATGGAGCTCTTTGTAGAACTCATAGAGTGTGAGGTGGTCTAAAAGTGTCATTTTCAAACGTTCGCCTGATACCCGCTACTAAGACCCCCCAATAGCCCGTTCACCCAAAAAATAGTACTTTTTGCACAAATGGACCAATCAGCAACCAAGAAAACTAAAAAATAATCAACTATTAGTACATGTGTGATCGACTATTAGTACATGTGCAATCATTTTTTGGGGCTTTTTATGGCGGAAAATGCGAGGAAAGGTAGTGGTAATTAGATGGTGGACGTGACGGCAATGCGTACAAGGGCAGCAACTGGCTTGTTTACCCTACCTGTCATTGCCACACAATGGGTTCAATATTGTTTGTGCACATATTCTGAATGATTCTCTTTACACTTGCTTGCTTTCTTGGAAAACGTCAAAAGGAGACATGGCTATTTATAGTCAATCTGCATGCATTCTTTCCTGTGCACATATTCTGAAGGATTCTCTTACTCTTGCTTCCTTTCTTGGAAAACATCAAAAGGAGACATGGTTATTTCCAAATTCATGGCACTTTAGAATGCAAATGTATGCAATCCCAGTTTATTGCTTCTATCAATAACTTTACTGCACTATGGTTACTCTATGGTTATTGTATGCATTGTATTATATTATTTTGTAAAGAGAACATGTATTATATTTAATATACTAATTGAGAGATTTATGATGTTCGGCTGTTAGGTTCAAGGAAGCTATCCAAATTATCATCACATCAAAGTGTTTCAGAAACTCTCAAATATGTAATGAGAAAACACACTTTGTTCCTCCTCTTACGCCACAATGAGTAAATATGATATTGCTTATTCAATTTAGCTTTCATATTAATACCTCATTCCTCTTAATATAAAGTATAAATGATCTTTTGTGAAAATTTATTTTATTTTACATTTTATACGATTCGAGTACAAGTATAATATCAAATATTGTACAGCATATGCTCTTATCAGCAGAAACATTGCACAACATTGGTGCAGATGCTAGTTAAAATGACCTCCACAATTTATTGACAAACAAATAAAAGTCAGCCCATCGCCCTTTCAGCGGAGACAATTGGCAGACTATTTATATTGATTTCATTTAAGAAACTCACATAAAACATCGCAGATTTTATTATAATATCCCCATGGTGGAGAACGTTTCACACTGGCAACCTGAAGCGCTCGTTGCAGATTATATGTGATCTGAGTTGAATGAGAATGTTACAGAGAGCATTTTGAAGCGGCTTCCAATAGAGTCCGTTGCCAACTTTTGTAGAGTTTGCAAGCAGTGGAACAACCTACTGTTTGCTCAGTATTTTCTAACTTCGAGGAGGGAAATCTTCAAAGAGCTACCATGGCTCCTG
The DNA here is from genome assembly GCA_028749045.1 of Cupressus sempervirens. NCBI lineage: Eukaryota > Viridiplantae > Streptophyta > Pinopsida > Cupressales > Cupressaceae > Cupressus > Cupressus sempervirens. Next base: position 85,132,330 of record CM053785.1, read on the forward strand.
ATTATCAATGACCGATCAGATTGTTACTGATTAAATGTGGTAGCAAAGGGAGTGAAAGTGTTTCTTATTTATCGGGAGATATGCGGAACAGTAGGAGGATTAATCGTGACAAATAATGGCCAGTTTTTGTACAATCTGCTTAACAAAACACACAATTGAATTCAGGAGGGGAACACTATTAGAGAGAATTACATAAGGAATGCCATTATAACATGCAATCCAGCGACAGAAACCTTTGTTTTACTTCCATTTATGAGACTTTACACAGTGCATGGGACAACAGTGGGAGACATTCTATGGAAGGACGACCAATATCAAGTAGTAGCTGTTAACAAGACCTCCATAGAGGTTTATGACTGTTTGAAGCACTCATGGGTTACTGTACAACGTAAACTTCCCTGAAGTTTTCCAATGGATATAGTTTTCTTTAAGGGGTTTCTCTTTCTGTACGATGATCATTTCCAGTACTTTAAGAAGTCATGATAAACTGATGGTTTTCAGCATTAAAGAAGATTGCACATGTCACATGGTTAACTTATCTTTGCCAATGCCTATTTCACATCCTCTGTTGCGTCCTCTCATGCATGTGTGTGGTTTAACATTTATTCTTGCAATGCAGGATCCATTAAAATTATATTTGTGGGAGTTAGTGTACGGCAATAATCCAAACACAAGTTCAAATCTATCCTGGAAGGCGATTGGAATGATGCCCCAAGAGGTGTTCGACATTGCAACTGCAGGTATAGATGATTTCTATATAACAACCAAGTACCGATTCAAGTCCCTTGTAGTAGGGAACTATATCTGCTTCGTTAGAAAGCAAGGCAAAAATATGGTCTTCTTTGATACAGAAAATAGATCACGGAGTTGCTTCTCAGCTGTTGATAACGTAGAGGGCTTATCACATGTTGGTAATGCATATGTTTTGGAGCTGAGGCCTGATTTGGTTTTGCAGTAATTTTCAGTGGTGAATATAATACCCACAGAGAAAAACCCTACCAATTACAAGAAACCGTCTATATAGGAAAGTAGTTTGGTAGAAGTGTATTGGATTTGTGGCTAAAGACACGTAATAGCTTTAAGATCTCTGTATGTAGCTGGGTATGCCATCGAGATACTGTGATAGTTGCTCTTTTTATCTTTTGATGGACTGTAAGTCCTAATCATGACCATACTCATATGGTAAACAATGTTTACTTATTCAAATTGTGTATATCTAATGTCCGTCTAACTAGATGTTTGTCCATACATATAATTAAAATTTAATAAAAAAAAATTCCCCACTTAAAGTAAATGTATCTAATTGATTAACCACTTCAAATCTATTTATTGATTTTTTTTCCCATTCTTATCTTTAATTCTGAACAGTTGTTTTAATTTCAGTTGCTCTCCCAATATTTAGATGATAAAGAACTATACAACCAAAGTGTACAATTGCTAAATGAATACAATTTTGTTCCCAAAATAATCGACAATTAATAGAACAATAAAATAAAAATATAGTTGAAGTATCATTTAAAAATTTAACTTTTATACTTATAATTAAGGCACTAGTATTTCTTGTATTTTTACTTATTTGTAGTTCTTGTTGTAAAACTATCAAGAATAGTGTAAAATCTTATATATATGAATATTTTTTCCCCTATTTTAATTATCTCAGTTGCATCTAATTATTATTACGAATATCAAGTTCAATACTTCAATACCAGTGAATAATTAAATCAGATACAACTTATAAAAAACTATAATTGATGGTATTTACATATAAAAGTATTATTTTATATATAATTTAAAATTATAAATATTTTTTAAATTTTCAAAGTAGAATCATTTAAACTTCTCTTGCTTCTTTAACAACGGTAATATCTCCAAACTAAACATACATATTAGATCTTCCGTTATTAAAACTAAGAATTACTGTAGGTTCCATTGTAGTTCATCTAGCACTTGGGGGCATCATGTGTGAGGATCTACCACAAAGTACAATCGGACAATGACGATAATCCCTTAAGACTTCTCTTTTGATTGTACTTTATTGTTGTTATCTTCGTAAGCCCTCCAATGTGAATTCAAACTCATCTAAAGAGTCTAAATAATTGGGTTTTATTTCCCAAAAATATCCTATGATTTCTATAATGAATAAGAAATACTCTCATACTTTGATACTACTAGTGCATTTGGACAATGTGGAAAGAAGGTCTACATAATGAAAACTTTTATGTAATTTCCACCTCTATCAAAACATTTACTTGGTTATCTTTAACGTTACCCTTTGTGACTCTAAATTAGCGCTCCTTAATCAATTGAGTGATATTGCATATTAATATGATTACATTAATATAGAGCTACAAGAGTATGATCCATCAAAATTATATTACTAATCTCACAAAACATTATAAAATCATTTTGTTTGTAATTTGAATTGTTTAACAACTATTGTAACAAAATTAAATTATTTATCTTGCTCTTCTTGAATGAGCCATGCATTCTGATTTATCTAGTTGTTGCAACTTGGAAACCCAAATAATCAATACTATAGGACATCTTCATATGTTTTAAATGCTCACCTAGATTAGAATCAACAAATTCTTGATTACGTCCCTTAAATCAAAATTAGAAATACCTTTTAAGTATCTTGAAATTCATCTGACCACTTTCAAATGGATCTTACTAGCTTAACTCATAAGTCTTCTAGTTACTCACATTGCATGAGCAATATTTAAATGAATAGAAACTATTGCATGATGAATTCCTTTTCTTATGTTTTAGGAAATATTTCAAAAGATAAATCAAAATGGGATGCTAAAGTAGTTCTTACAAGATTATCTCTTAATGTACCAAATTTATTTAATTGAATTTTAATGTATTATTCGTGTGATGACCTAAACTTTCCCTCTTTTATCCTATCATATTGAATAATCAATTAATGAATTGTTTTATCTACCTATCAAACTATCTTAGGATTTTACTTGGATAATAATTTCTTAAATAGATAAATAATTAACATACTAGTGCTTAGTAGTAAAATTTCTATTCTTGCATTCTCTCATCCTGATGATGGATCACGAAGTGTGATCTAAAACGTTGATGCTCAAAAAACTCACACAACCTAATCTAGAAACAAATTCACACAGTAAAATTTCATCTACATTCTAGTTCCGATTAGTAAAATAACATCTACATGCTAGTGTCAATTAGTAAAATGTATCCACAAAATCAACAATGGAAAAGTATTAATATAAATTTATGATCAAAATGACCAAAATTAAGATATAATTACCTTGGGGCTTTCTTGATCTGATACGAGATATACTTAAACTTGTAATAAAGATGCTCCTAATCCCATTAAAAAAACTAAAAATCATCATATATAAAATAATTCTAAACATTGAGTTTCTTAGGCTCAAGATACCATATGGTTGTAAAATCCAAAACATATCAAGTTGTAGTTATTTTCACAATTGGAAGAAACATTTTAAAAAATCAACTCCTTTTTGTTGATCATAACCTTCTACAACTAGCCTGGCTTGATAATATTTCTCACCTCCATCTTTGCCCTTCAATTTGTAAACCCATTTATTCTTTATGATTTTTTAATTAGGTGGCAAGAGTACCAAATCTCAAGTTTTTTTTATTAATGAATCCATGCCCCCACTTAATGCATCTAACATTTATCATGCTCAATATCCTTGGAAGGAGCTTAAAAGCGAGTTTTCTCTATTTGATTAGAAAGCTTATTTTAGAACAATAACTCATAATCTAAGAACTTCGGAATTGTTGTCTTTATGGAACATATCCTAAATACAATAACTTGATATAGTCTATGCATTTGCAAGTTTTGACTTAGTGCAAATTCATTTCCATGTTTCCATTAGGATTAATCTTTGTGGCCTTCCTCTAGAATTGTAGAATGAGAAAATTACTTATTGTATAGCTAGTATTTATAGATTTTTTTTGGTTGTGGAGTCTATCACTAATTTAGTGAGACCCATTTTGTGTTTTATTATTTGTATGTTAAAGTTTCTCTAAACACCGTAGTTCCTTTTTTTTTTTTTTTTTTTTAACTCAAGACTATGAAAATGAGAACCCCACCTTGTAGTGTGAGTCATTCTCTTCGTTATTGAACCTTAGTTTTTAATTCATCTTTGAAGAGTTCAGGAATATGGAAAGTGGACTACCCCTTCCCATTCCCTTTATGACTTCTAACTTAGGATCAACGATTCATCATGGTAGGATAGTTTTTGTTCATCAAGAAAAGGTCGAGGATGTTCGTTTTGTGTTACAAGGATCCATTGAAAGCATTTGAGCTTTATCTAGTTGTGTACCTCCTAAATGTTTATTTGGTAGATCTTCATATTGTTTAAGGTTTGGTCCCCCTTTCTCCTATGTCCCCTCTCCTTATTTTCCCTCTTTAAATCCCCTAGTTCTTTGCCCTCCCCCTCCACCCATGTTCATTAGAATCTTGTTCCCTATTGTACCCCTTTATCATTCCCCCTCACCCTCTGCTATTCATCCTTTCCACTCATCTCCTCCCCCTAGTCCTTCTTAGGTTTATCCCTTTCTATCCTTTACAAATAGGTAAAGGTAAAGGTTTCCCATCCTTTGGCCTACAATTTGAAAGTTAAAAGTTGTAGACGTTGGTACCCTCTAATATACTATTCTCTAATCTTACAACGAAAATTCATCAAGAGAGGGTTTCTAAGGATGTTTCTAATGGGATTCAAAGCACCTTTGAACTCATATTCTAGATTTTTTCTGAGATAATTATTCTATCTAAGTACTTAAGGGGGATCAAAAGTTCTCACATGTATATTTTAGGTAGAAATATAATAAAGAAAATTCACCTAGACATCATTTTGTTGCAAAAAACCAATATGATGAGGGAAGAATTTCTCAAGAAAGGTAAGTTAAAAAAAAATAAAAAAAATTCCTTGAAGCCATGGATGTTAAGGAGACTTCAAGTGGGTTGGTTATGCTATAGAAACCTAATTATCTATCAATCCAATAAGATACAAGAATAATGCAATAAAATAAGTTTGTTAATGAATAAAATATAGAATGCAATTTTTAATTAATCGGTAACATAATAGCCATAGTGTGGGATCTAAACTCAGACATGGAGGAAACAAGTTTGTTTTGATTAAGTAAAAACAGGTTTTGAAAGGACCTGAAACCTTTTAACAAAAGGTCATAAAGATATAACAACGAAGATCAAAATACAACTGTGGAAAACCACCCGACAAAACAAAGGGACACACCAGAGTTCCCAACAAGAGGGCAAACATCCCAAGAAGTAAAAGACCATCAAGATTTACATTTTGGTCCAGTCTTATGAGAGCGTAAAGACATATCAAAAGAAGGACCAGAGGATTTGCCTTTTTTTTCCTTTGACAGATGTCCAATCATCCTCAACCTTCCCATCAACCTTCTGCTAGTCCCAACTGACCCCCAACAACCCCTCATCGACAGAGTCAACAACAGGTAAAGGGACAACAACAACATTACAATCCAGAGCCAGCAAAGGGATAGCAGTCGAATCAACAGAGACAACAACAGGCAATGAGTCAGGAACAACATTTTGATTCGAAATCATCGAAGAGACAGCAGTAGGCGACAAGTTAGCAACAACATTCTGATTCAAAACTGTTGTAGAGACAACCTTCGAATCACTAGAATAGCAACAGAATCCTCGGCCAAAGAGAGATCAATATGCGAAGAGGTATCCGAGCCATCCACCTCCGAAGAAACCTTATGAACCGTGCAGTGATCATCTGAAACCCTCGACCACCAAGAAGGTGATTTTTTCGATCAAGCCTTGTCAGAGGAGCAACTTGCAGCAATATGGCCGATCTTATGGCATTTCCTGCATTTGAAAGGAATACCCTCATAATCAAGCAGTTGGATCCAAGAACCAATTGGAGAAGCCAACTTCAACAGAATTGGAAGCCCCTTGGAGGTATCCATCTCCACCAGGATGCGAGCAAATGTAGTCCTATAGACATTGGAAGAAACCGAATCAACCAATATGAAATCCCCAAGAGCATCCCCAATAGCCTCAAGGATAGAATCTTGCTAGAAATGAAGGGGAAGATTCGGTAACCTCACCCATAGAGGAATCTTATTAAAGGTTTCAAAAGTCAGATTAAATGCCAGAAACCAAGGTTTGGCCATCAGGGGGAACCTTTCCTCCCAAGAGAAACCACGACCCAGGATGACATTTCTGTCATCAATATTAGCAAATTTCACAATAAAAAAACCCCATGCCACAGGGTATATCTGCATTTCATCCGAAATGATTGGTTCCCAAAATTTGGAAATCCAAGCATGCAAATTTGAAAGAGAGGGCCAAAAATCCTGAAAATGAAAAATAGCAGCCATATTGGAGTAATCCTCCACATATGAGTTGATCTCCTCAACTACATCTTGTTCAAAATGAAGCACAAGGGGATTACTAACCAGGACAGGAACAACCGAACGACTAACTGAAGGAGCAAACGATCAAAGCCCCTTCCTCACAGGATCAAAAATAGCTGCCTCATATGCGGCCACATTTGCATAAGAAAGAGTAGAACGAACAGGAGAACCCTTCACAACAGGAGAAGCATGAACACCGGGACCAGGAGCACTCCTAGCTGCAATAGACACCATAGGAGGAAACCTAGCCGTAGCCATCACAGGAACAAAGGTTTAAGAAGCTCCATGGGTAGGTAGAGCCTTCGTAGAGTCCCAGTAACCTGCGCAGGAGAAGTCAGAGGATGAGCAAGAAAAATCACAAGAGCACGAGCGGGAGTGATCTTGACTGCAAGAGAGGCACCAGATCCAGCAAGAACATCCCCTACCACAACCGGCACAACAACATCCCTGACCGAAGGGACCACGGTAGGAGCAGTCGCAGGATGAATGGCAGGAGAAGTTTGAATTCGCAGTTACACAATGTTATAAAAAAGAGGAAACCTTTTGGGAGAAGGGATCCATAGTCTAGTAGATTATGAAAGGAGATAGAAATACCAAATTCATCCACTAATCCACCTTGAAACACAAAAGGAAACCAAATAAATGAATTTATCTTCGACATAGGAAACCCAATATTCCACGAGGATATCGAGAACAAAGTAGTGGGACATTTTATTTATCTTTTGAACCAACTGCCTCATCATAACCTACTTCTCGAAGGTAAAATAAATTTCTTGCTAGATTGCTTTCCTTCTTGTATCTCTTATGAAGACATTACTAGCCTTGAAAGAACAATAATGATAGACTAGGTAAAGTCTTCTACCTTTTCCCTTAGTCTTCTAAAACCTCTTGGCCTAGATGGATTCCCTCCATTATTCATTCAAGAATACTGTGAAATTGTTGGTAAGGATGTGTTCCTGGATACCAAAAGATTTTGTTGTAACTATGTTTTAAATGACTATTATATATGAAAGGGATAACATCCTTCTTGATTATTTTAATTATGTTACACACACGTGTGCTTAAGCTATTTTATACATGCACGAGCAATCACATTTGGCATTTAAATGTTTTAGTCATGACAAGTATTAGACATTGACTTCATTTGACTTTAAGGTCTCTCCACTCCCACGTCATGGTTAGAGGAGATAATTGTACTAGCCATTCATAACGCCTTACATATTTATCATTCCTAATTAGATGATAATCCTATATTGCATATATTATACCTTTAGTTATCATTTAGGTAATGCTTGGTTATGCTATTGCATAATTGTGAAAGACTAGTGATAAGTGCTTGTGCGTAGTTGGCCATTTGCAAATTGATAAGTTGGAGAAATTTTCCACAAGTTAGATTGTGATATTACAAACGAACACTACTAATTTGATTAAGTTTAGTGATATTTTAAATATTAAAAAAGGTTGTTAATATGTATAAAAAAAATGTCATATGAGTGTTCAATTTAATGAGAATTGAACAATTTAATCATTTTTTTGGAAGTTTCTTTTTATATCTAGGTTAAGTGGATTTTTATAATATTTTATTTGCCTTCAAAAAGGCACAATTTAATCATTTTTTTGGAAGTTTATTTTTATATCTAGGTTAAGTGGATTTTTATAATATTTTATTTGCCTTCAAAAAGTACCTTTTGATTTGAATACGAAATTCATTTTTAACTCTAAATTTCTAAGTTCATTGATGTCACCATTTGAACTATTAATTTATGCTAGAGAAATTTTGTTGGGCCATTATGGCAAGTATTGTATCATTAGAATTAAATGTTCTCTCAAGCTAGAACCTCCCCATTGAAACAATCAAAGTTAATGCCATTGCTTTCATGTTCTAAAGCCTTATTGAGCCAATGTGCTCGAGACTCTGTACCCCTCATGCTGGAATTCTTTAGAATAATTGAGAGGGCGGTGAATAAGTTATCCAAGGTCCAGATGTACAAATAAAACTTTTCACAGCTTAGTGAACCCATATCTATAAAACATATTCATTATGCATGCATCCATTAGATCATACAATCACTTAAATTTTGTAGGTTACTGTCAAATCAACTTTGTATAAATGTAAGCATGAAACATAATAGATTCAATAACACATTTGACACAATGATTTTACTTGGAAACCCAATTTGAGAAAAACCACCAGTAACATGCTACTCATTCTCACTCTTCTTAAGTGATGCCTTGTGAAAGGCCAACCCTGTTAAAGGTTACAGTGCACACTATTAAATGTGACTTGGTTAGAGAATTTCAATCACCCTGTTAGGAGTGAGCCTTATTAAAGAACTTTAGATTATTCACTTGGAATGTCACTTAGTTAAAGGATTTACAAATGATTGTTAGGTCAACTTTAATCCAAAGGATTTACCCTAGACTGATACAATGATTAGAAAGTAACAATAAGGCTTGATCTGATAACAACTTACAAGTCACTTTGCAGATTACAGATATTTGTTTTAGTACCCCATTCTACTTGTTATTCACACACTTCAGCTCTGATAGCTTGTTCACCCTTCAAGCATCCGTACCCTTAAGCCTTCTTGCTTTGCTTGCCAATAGCAGTCTCTTCTCTTTGGTTACTGAATGAAGCAATACCTTAGACTGCTTGTCTTCCTTAGGTTCTTGCACATAACAACCTTTGCTTCTGACCAACTATCTCTATAAATAGAAAATTTAGATCTTTTGTTGTTCATCCTGTATCGTCCATTTTAGGGTCAGGTAGGATTAGGTAGGATTCAATGAATCTACCAATCTTTTCATTTTATTCCCTTCTAGAAACTTCTCCTTCAATCCTCTTTGAATTCACCTCAAAATGATTCATCTTGAATTTTGTGCCACCAGCTCGTCAAGCTTATCTTCTACACGGTTCACATAATCCAAGAAATCAAACTTGTCAGCTCATATTCATCAAATTCATGATGTTTCTCATAATGCTGACACTTGGTATTAACTTGCTCCTGATACTCGGCACATACTACGTTGCTTGGCATCCACTATCAAATCACTTGGCACAAACTAAAGTTTATTGGTGCTCGACATCAACTAAACTTTACTCGGCTAACACTGTATCACTTGACATACACTGAAATTTGACTTTTCTCGACTCCAACTAATTTTCTGCTCGGCCTACACTAACTTTGCTCCCTTTTGGTCGCTTTTAATTTCAAAAACTTTGCTCGGCACCTACTGTGCAAATTGTTAAGCTTCATAGGCACAATTCATTTTACTTGTTCTTTTGAACTTAATCAGTGTATCCATCATTTGCAACCTTAAGTAGATAATCAATGCGCTATAATATTACTGTCTTAATTGATCTTTGTACTCCTTTTCCATATCATAACTCAACCTTTCTTCCAGGTGCTATTCTTACCTCATTTGATCAAATCCTCTTCATCAATCAAACAAATGATAGTACTCAAATCATCTAGGCAATTGTCTTACCAGCAAGTAGTAAGTTTGACATCAGTGACAAAACAATGATTGAAACACATTATCATACTTGTATCAATTTGTTTTCAACAATCTCCCTCTTTGGCATCGATGACAAACCAAACTAAATCAATACAACCAACAATAATACCAAAAAGAAAATAATTCCTTGTATTGAAGTCTCTCCCTCTATCAACAACTTTCATCTTGTGTATAGGGTTACAAAATCATGTTTTGATCAACAAATAATCAACTCATCCTTATGAATCTCTCTTGATCACTTCTTATATCTCCCTTAGCACTATCTACTATCTCTCTCTGAGTAGATATTCCATGTTTCTCTCCTTTTATTTCTCTCTTTCTTTGTCTTTCTCCCTACTTGACAACAATGCCAAAGACTTGTCATCTTAATACATAGATATGTACATTTTTCAGTTTATCCCTTTGTCACATAGCTTGTGACTGATTTGTAGCTTTAGCTCTTTGATTACTTTAGCCAACTCCTAAAGTAAGATCCACTGCATCAATGTGTAACATATGTCAATCATCTTGTTTGATGTAGGGCACTTCTCATGCTTCTTAAATAGCCTTGGATAGGGGTATCGCCCCTAATTTACCTCTTAGATACTCATGAGCATCCTTAGGGAAAACTTTTGTGAAGATATCAACTATTTGCTCTTTTGTGTTAACATATTCCATCTTCACCTCTTTATCTTGAACTAACTCTGTCAAGTAATGATACTTGATTGCAATGTGCTTAGTCTGTATCACAGGTTCAGTGATTTCCTTCTTCATACCTTTGAGTAGTTATTTGATCCATACAATGTTTGTACAATTTACGGTAGCAACAACATATTTAGCTTCAATAGTAGATTGAGTTATGCAGTTTTGTTTCTTGCTAGTCCATGTAATCAGCCTCTTTCCTAAGAAAAATGCCTCTCTGCTAGCGCTCTTTTTGTCATCAATATTTCTAGCTCAATCAACATCAGTGTAGGCTCTCAATTCAAATTTCTCATTTTTCTTATAGTATAGACCATAGTCTTCTGTGTCTTTCAAATATCTCATTAGTCTCTTGACATCCATCAAATGATTATCCCTGGGATTAACAAAGAATTTTGCAACTATCCCAACAGATAATGCAATATCAGGTTTGCTATGTACTACATATTGTAATTTGCCAATCATAGACATGTAAATGTTTGATTCACCTTAGCTGAATCATCATTCTTTGACAATTTATGTCCTTTCACCATAGGTGTGCTTACTGGCTTGGAATCTTCCAATCCAAAAGTTTTCAGTATCTCCTTTATATATTTTGACTGAGTGATGCATATACCATATTTCATATGATGTACTTGCAAACCCACAAAGAACTCAATCTCTTCAAACATAGACATTTCAAATTCTTTCTTCATTTCATTTGCAAAAGCCTTACATAAAGTATCTTGACCTCCAAATATGATATCATCAACAAAAATTTCAGATAGTAAAATACCTTTGCCTTTCCATGTCTTAAAGTACAGATTGTTGTTATCATTAGTCCTCTTAAATCCAATCTTCACAAGATAATTATGAAGCCTTTCATACCTTGTTGTTATCATCAGTCCTCTCAAATCCAATCTTCACAAGATAATTATGAAGCCTTTTATACCATGCTCTTGGTGCTTGCTTCAAACCATATAATTCTTTGTGTAGTTCACATACCATGTTTTTGTTGTTAGCATCAACAAATCCTTCTAGTTGTTCTATATAAACCTCCTCTTCTAATATACCATTCAGAAATGCAGATTTAACATCAATTTGATAAACTTTGAAACCTTTGTATGCAGAGTAAGCAAGCAGAGTTCTTACTCCTTCCAATCTTGCAATAGGAGCGAATGTTTCTCCATAGTTTATCCTTTCTTCTTGTGCATATCCTTTACAAACTAATCTTTCCGTGTTCCTTGTGACTTCCCCATTTTCATCTAACTTGTTTATGTACACCCGCTTGGTGCCAATCACATTTTTATCTTCCGGTCTAGGAACTAGAGTCCATGTCTTATTTTTCTCAATTTGTTCAATCTTTTCTTTCATGGCTTTACTCTAGTCCACATCTTCTAAGACATCTTTCACCGTTTTAGGTTCATACATGCTAAGGAAACATGTATCATTTCTCAACTTGTTCCTTGTTATTGGTCTTGCATCTTTATCTCCAATGATTTGTGTTGCAGGGTGATGTCTCTTGACATACTTTGACAATCTTGGTTCTGTTACGTTTTCCTCATTTGGTCTCTCAATTTTTGAATCACTATGTACATCTCTAATGGGTAGTTCAACCTCTCTTTCATGTACACTAATCTCAGAAATAGAATGTGCCTCAACTTCATTCTATAACTCAACACTTAAATGTAGCTTGGTTCCTGAATGCAACTTGGCATTCATAGCATGTGACTCGACAGTCACTAAAACTTGCTGTTGATTTGCAACTTGATTTACAACATCTTCATTAGTAAGCATACCTTCATTAAAATTTTACAAATGATTTGTATTCCTCTGGTTCCTTCATAGGTTCAACCTCATGTACTTCTGTATAATTATCAAATTTCACATTTGCACTTTCCACAACTTTGTTATTGTTAGTATTTAAACACTTATAAGCTTTGCTTCTTGTGGAATAGCTAAGGAATATACCTTTTTCACTTTGAGAATATAATACTTGCTTCCAAATACTTTAAAATATTTTACATTTGGTGAGTATCCATACCATAGTTCAAAAGGTGTTGAATGAGTACCTTTCTTGACTTGCACACGGTTCAAGGTATAGATAGTTGTACTTATAGCTTCTCTCCAATATTTTAAAGCAACATTCTTCTCCATCATGAGTGTGCTAGCATAGTTCATTACAGATCTATTCCTCCTTTCAACAATTTCATTTTGTGGAGGGGTCCCAGGGGCAGATGTCTGTCTTTTGATTCCTCTATCATTACAAAACATCTCAAATTCATTTGATGTAAATTCTCCTCTGTCAGATCTCAAACATTTCAAACTTTTACCTGTTTCCTTCTCAACTCTTGCTAAATACCACTTAAACATTTGGAAAGCATCAAATTTTTGTTTTAGAAACATAATTGTCATCATTCTAGAATAACCATCAACAATTAGCATAATGTACTTATCTCCTTTGTAGCTTTGCACATCAATTGGTCCACACAAGTTAATATGAACAATCTCTAATATTCCTTTAGAGGTATGAGTCTTACTCTTAAAACTTGACTTTGTCATTTTACCTAACTAACATAATTTGCAAATTATATTGTCAGATTTCTTCAACTTAGGCAAACTTTCGACTCTTCTCATGTTACTGATACTAACCAAGTTATCAAAATTAACATGACATAACCTCTTATGCCATAGCCACACATCATCAAATTTTACAACTAAACAAGTAGCATCTTCCAGATCAAGGTAGAATAGATTACCTCTAGTTTGATCACCTTTTCCAATTAGTTTTCCATTAGTATCATATATCTTAGCAATCTTGTTCTCAAACTCAACCTTACAACTCGAACTATTTAGTTGTGACACACTCAATCTATAATCCTTCTACATAATAAGCATTGTCACATAATTTTTTTTTTGTGAGTTTGATAAAACTTTTTCCTTTTATCAGACAGGGTGCATCATTACCAAACCGTACACTATTTGCATCATAATAATTCAAAGTAACGAATTTACTTTTATCTCCAGCCATGTGATGTGAACACCCACTATCAATGATCCATCTATCATTCTTGTTCACACAAGACACCAGTGCAGTTGCCTCATCCTCATGAGAATCATCCTTCATTGCAACATATATCACTTCATCATCATGATCATCAGATCCATCTTTAGTTTCCTCTTCAACAATGTAGCAAGACTTCTTGCCTTTTTTTTTGTAATCTTTGTTGTCTTCATCTCTTCTACTTTTGTACTTGTCTCCACCTCTGTAATTTTTCTTCTCTGGACATTTAGTGGCAATATGAACAACCTCATTGCAATTGAAACACATGATAGGTAACTTACCTTTGAATTTTCCTTCACCTCTATGAAATCTCCTTGCTAGTAGTGCTTCAAGTTGTTCTACATCTTCTTGATCTGTATCACTGTCATTGGAAACAAATTTGACCTTTTTCTTCTTCTTCTCATTAGGTTTCTTCAATGACAACTTGACTTTGAAAGCAGATTCAACATTGTTAGATTTGAAATTATTAAAATTAGATAGCTCAAAAGTAGTGAGCCTACCTACCAAACCTTCAAGAGTCAGATTAGAACCTGATATACATCTCAGTTCTTGTATTGCAGAAACCCTAATAGCATAAATGTGCAACAATGTTCTCAAAACTTTTCTTAGTACAGTCTCAACATCTATCTTACTAGTAGCTCCTCTTATTGCACTAACAACATCTTTTATCCTAGAGCAATATTGAGCAACATTCTCACCTTCTTGCATTCTCATATCATCAAACTTACCTCTAAGCCTTTCAAGTTTGGCTTTTAGAACATTTGTGTCTCCTCCATAAATAATGAGAAGAGAATCCCACATTTTCTTTTCACTGTCACAACCCTTGATATCATCGAATTTGGCATAGCTTAGTGTAGAGACAATCTCCAACATTGCTTGGTTGTGTTCTTTCTTCCAGTTCAGATCTTCAACAGTTAGGGCTCTAGTAGAATTGACATGCTTTGTGATGATGATAGATTGTGCATGATCTCCAAGACCTCCTAGGTGTAGCTTCATCAAATTTTACCATGCAGGGAAGTTGTCTCTATTAAGCTTGGGTACCTTTCTTTTTGACATCTTGATCTTTTGCTTCTAGTACCTTCAAACTAGTCCTCCTAAGCAGATGGCTCTGATACCAATTATTGGAAATCTTTAGAATAACTAAGAGTGGGTGAAGTGGGGTGGGGGGTTGAATCAGTTATCCAAGGTCCAGATGTACAAATAAAACTTTTCATAGCTTAGTGAACCCATATCCATAAAATATATACATTATACATGCATCCATTAGATCATACAATCACTTAAAGTTTGTAGGTTACTGTCAAACCAATTTTGTAGAAATGTAAGCATTAAACATAACAGATTCAATTACACATTTGACACAATGATTTTACGCGGAAACCCAATTTGGGAAAAACCACCAGTAACATGCTACTCATTCTCACTCTTCTGAAGTGATGCCCTGTGAAAGGCTAGCCCTATTAAAGGTTACAATGCACACTGTTAAATGTGACCTAGTTAGAGGATTTCATTCACCCTGTTAGGAGTGAGCCTTGTTAGAGGACTTTAGATCATTCACTTGGAATGTCACCCGGTTAAAAGATTTACAAATGGCTGTTAGGTTAACCTTAATCCAAAGGATTTACCCTAAACTAATGCAATGATTAGAAAGTAACAGTAAGGCTTGATCTGATATCAACTTACAACTCACTTTGTAGATTATAGATCTTTGTTTTAGTCCTCCATTCTACTTGGCATTCACATGCTTTAGCTATGATAGCTTGTCCATCCTTCAAGCATCCATACCCTTAAGCCTTCTTTCTTTGCTTGTCAATAGCAGTCTCTTATCTTTGGTCACTGAATGAAAGAATACCTTAGACTCCTTGTCTTCCTTAGGTTCTCACACATGACAACCTCTGCTTCTAACCAACCATCTCTATAAATAGAAAATTTATATCTTTTGTCATTTATCCTCTATCGTCCATTTTGAGGTTAGGTAGGATTAAGTAGGATTCAATGAATCTACCCATCTTTTCATTTTGTTCCCTTCTAGAAACTTCTTCAATCCTCTTTGAATTTGCCTCAAAACGGTTCATCTTGAATTCTGTGCCAGGAGCTCATCAAGTTTATCTTCCACATAGTTCACACAATCCAAGAAATCAAACTTGTCAACTCATATTCATCGAATTCACAATGTTTCTCATAATGCTGACACTTGATATTAACTTGCTTCTGATGCTCAACACATACTGCGTTGCTTGGCATCCACTATCAAATCACTTGGCACGAACTAAATTTTACTGGTGCTCAACATCAACTAAACTTTACTCGGCTAACACTATATCACTCAACATACATTGAAATTTGACTTTTATCAGCTCCAACTAATTTTTTACTCGGCTTACACTAACTTTGCTCAACACCTATTATGCAAATTGTTGAGCTTGGCAGACACAATTCATTTTACTTGTTCTTCTAAACTTAATCAGTGTATCCATCCTTTGCAACCTTAAGTAGATGATCAATGCACTATAGTATCACTGTCTTAACTGATATTTGTACTCCTTTTCCATATCATAACTCAACCTTTCCTCTAGGTGCTATTGTTACCTCATTTGATCAAATCCTCTTCATCAATCAAACAAATGATAGTACTCAAATCATTTAAGAAATTGTCTTACCAACAAGTAGCAGGTTTGACATTAGTGACAAAACAATGATTGAAACACATTCTCATACTTGTATCAATCTGTTTTCAACACCTCCCTATTAGACTATTGAACTCAAGAATTTGAACTATTCCAATCAATACACTACATTTATGTTGAAGATGAGACCCCTCTCTATTAAAATATGCAAACTTGAACTTCTCATTTTATTTTTTATTTATTTTTATCGGAAAAATATATTTTCCAATATTTTGTTAAATCTTTAAAATTTACCTTCTAATTTACCCCCGTTCAAAGTGCAAGCATTAGGGGAAAAAGCATGGGGAAGTAAGCTCTCAGTCTAGTTCACAACACAAGCGTCCTATCTACTTCATAATATATTTGCCTTTGTTTTTTAATAGAGGACTTTGAGAAGGTATACCTTCTCTTACATTAAAAATAATATCTAATACATCATTTTTACATGTTGTCTTTGAATTACATTTAAATGGCATGAGGATCTACATCCTTGCTTACATTGATTGAAGATAGTCTTTGAAATGCTTCTTTCTCTCAACTTGTGATTTCATTATCATACTTCTTTTTGGAGCTTGGTTGCTATTGAGGATTCCCATGTTTTTCATGTCCTCATGTTTTGATGGAGCGGATATTCAAATCCTTGGATTTTTTTTTCCTACAAACTTCCTTATGGCTAAGATCCTTGTTAGTTTGAGTAAAGCATTAAAAAACCAATTTGATATATTAATACATAAAATATCTCATTTCATTCATCGCTTTTATAATATAGATTGTTTGATTGATATGTGTTTGAATAAGTAACCCCTTTTCTGTCTAATAATGATGAGTTAAGCCTTTGTATAAACCCCTTAACTTGATAGTGGATATGGTTAGTCTTAGCCTCTGATGTATGAATTTTCCTAATATGCCTTATGATCTTAATTCTTGCCCGAATTTGATAAGATGAATGTATATTCCGCCTTTTAATCTATCATTTTTGCTTATTCTTAGTTTCTAAAATTAGTGTAATGGTTTCGCCTTTAAGGAAGATACACCTTCTTATTCTAACAATATTTAAATATAAAGGAAACACATTAATAACAAGGGAGGATATGCTATGCTATATATACTATGCTAAAAACAGAAGGACATTATAATGCTGATGTTTTAATCAAAATAGCTAAGCAAACAACTTGTAATTAAGAGTGAATTCACAATTTATGAATTCTCTTACATTACTAATAAAGTTACATCTAGCTATACTCTAATCTAAAGGGCAAAGAAATCTTATCTATCGTGCTAGTTGCTTGGAATCTAATGAAGGATTGTACATTTTAATATAAATAATTATCCTGTCTAATATCTACACACCCTATTGTCATATACAAATATGTAATGAACCAAGTTATTAGATCCTAAGAATGTTTTACTATCATTAACTTAAATTTTGAGACATTATATTTTAGTCTTATCTATACAAGTTGTTCTTTAATATATAATCTTCACCATATGCTCCTTTGTTTGCTAATAAGTTTGCTTCCTTGTTTCCTTCTTCATAAATATGTTTGATGTTCATTTCTTCAAAATTGTCAACTACTTTTAGCACATATTCAAGTTTCGAATTCAATATCCAATTTGGCGTGCTTCTTTAACACATGTTCCCATTTGCATTTAGGCTTAGCTTGTTAGTTAGTTTCTAAATAGGTCATTGGTGGATTGATGAGCTTAAGCCAAGTTTTATGCATTTCTACATCCCACTCAAAAAATGAACCTTCCACTTTGTTAGAATTTCTTCGATTATTGTTTTCTACTTCTATAATACTCCATTTTTACATTCATAAATATTCTCCTATTTCTTTCCTTCCAAAATTTCCACAAAAGTATGGATGGAGAAATTTTCCATAGAGTACTATAAACTCTAGGTGGCCCATTTTTAGGCCAATTGCTTGGAATTTTTCTTAAATTGCCTGGGAATGCTATTAACTAGTTAAGTTGTTGGCATAGGCATTGCCAACATTTTATGGCAAATGGGCATTGAAACAACATGTCTTTAGTTGTCTACAACTTTTTTTCACATAAAGAGCATCTAGAGGGTCCCTCAAAACCCATTTTGGTGAACCAATTTTCCTTAAGGACTCTCTCTTGAAGTGTTGCCCAAGAAAAATTCTTGCCTTAGGTAGACATGTTGCATCTCAACAAAAATTAAGAGGCATATCTATCTATTCTCACTGATGAGAATTAATAATAATCTCATATCTTCTTTTGACACTATAATTCCTACTTTTTGAGGTGCCCCAAATTAATGTATCCTCCCTGTCTTTATGGTTAACTTCTCTATTATTTAGAAACTGTTAAAAAAAATATTTATCTTGCACTAACAAGTATGTTTCTTCAATGGATTTCCACTTCCAGTCTCTATGATGATCACCATTACTAGCTTGTTTATAATTGTTAACATGATAACCCCATTGATTAGTTAAGGTATTTTTAATATTAGTTGGTAGGTTAAAGCTATTAGGTGAAGGAAGCCCATCCCATGAGTCTTCCTAGAATAAAGCCTCTCGATCTTGTCCAATATCCCAAGTGAGATTATTGGTTATATGAGGGCAAAAATGCATCACGAAGTTCTAAGTTTTAGATCCTTTAGGCGGATTGTAGTTCCAAATAATGATAGTCGATTAAGGTTATTCCAATACTTATGATATAAGATTTTCGCTCACTTGCTTTCGTGTTCTTGATTCATTCTCCAGATTAATTTTGCTCCTAATGCTTCATTTTGCTAGCTCCAATTTTTTATTCCAAGACCTCCATATTCTTTAGGCTGACATATTCTAGCCCATTTTATCAAGGCTTGTTTCTTCTTATCTTCCGTTCCTTGCCAAAAGAACTTTCTTAATTTACTATCTAGTTATTTTTAAACTCCTTTTGGGAATCGAAGATACAACATGTAATATGTAGGTATCATGGATGATAAGACAAATTTAATCATAGTTGTTCTACCAGCTTTAGTTAGCCATTTACCTTTCCAACTCTCTAATTTTTTATCTAATTTTTTGTATAACTTCCCATGATTTACTCTCTCGTACACCTTTTTCTAGTTGAATGCCAAGGTATTTACATGGGAAATTTCCTTTTTTATATCCCATTGTATTACAAATGTTTCTCTATAATTCATGATGAGTATTAAGAAAAAAATTCTGATTTATCCAAATTCAATATTTCATTTCTTAAATGTTCACAATATTTTTTTATAAAAAATATTTATAACTTAAATTATTTTAGTAAATATATAAATTATAATTCTATTTTTAAAATATTATAATTTTTAATATTATATAATAATAAAATTTATAAAAAATAAGAAATTATTAAGTAACTAATTTAAGAAGTGCATTGTGGATATACGTAATTTTTTGAATGGTATAATGATAAGAAGAAAAAGTTGAGAAATTTAATAAGGAACAATAATTCACTAATCCCACATAACAATCTTTAAAATATAATTTGAAATAATTAATAATTATATTAATCAAACAATAATATGTTTGATAATAATAAATCACTTATTAAATTTGAGAATAATAAATTAATAAATATGAAAATCTTGTGATTATTATTAACTTTATTCTTTATTTTTTCCTAATATTAATTAAATTGAAATGAATAATGACATTGTTTACAACAATTTTTCTTTTTAAAATATATGTTTTACTTTAAATATTTTTTACAACTAATTTCTTATAAATAGCATAATTATTTATATTTATATATTATATTATATTATATTAATTTATTATATTTTATCTTTGTTTGATTAACTTTTTTTATTAAATTAAACAAGATTTATGCATATAAAATTATTTTAAACAATTAATAGATATTTAATATGTTATATCAACATATAATGAAAACATCTTATTCAAATAAAAGTATATTTATTCATTTTATCTCTCTCTTGCTTCCCACCCCTCTCCCAACTGTTGAGGAGAAAGTGAAGGAGGCTCTTCTATATTCATCCTCTAACAAAGGAGAGACGCGCAAGGATTTTAAAAAAAGAGAGTAGGGTTGAGTAGAGGGTTGTTTACTACATACAATGTAGATATTGGAGATTTTCTAGTTGTGGAGGTACACCATTGCATTGTGTTGCACCACAATAACCAGATTGTGTGGAAGCCCTTGAAAGAGTCATGCAATATATGGTTGTCATTTAATATAGAAGAGCCTCCTTCACTTTATTCATATTTAACACTTTATGTTTTTGTTTCCTCTCTTCACCGCTCCACCCCCTATATATTTATTTTAGAAATAACAAATTTCCTCTCCTTAATTCATTTTTTGAGGTAAACTACATTGAAACTTTTGTGGTTCTTAAAAAATGAACATTTAAAATAAATATTCTATTTTAGCTTTTTTAATAGACAATGAATAACACATGGATTCTACGAGTAACCACTAGCCTAATTGTCAATACAAATTACTTGTTAGATTCACTTAATAAAAAAACTATCAATTGATCTCTATATATTTGTCTCTTCCATCTCTATATGATCCTTCATCCATCTCCCTCTTTGTATCCATGTCCCTTTCTTTATCCTTCTCTATCTCTATCTTCCACTCTATCTAGATATACATGTCTCTATCTATTTCCCTCTATTCACCTTCCCTCTCTCTTCCTCCTCCCCTCTCCCCCACACCCTCATCGCGAAAAAAATAGGGCATGTTAGTGGTGGAGCTTGATTATATTATTTCTAAGTTGATGAAGGAGAAAGAGCCAAACTCCTTTTAGAGAAAATACACAATTGATAATTTACAAATCAAGATTGCAACAACAAAAATAATGTACATTACAAACAAATAATAAATTCTTTTGTTATTGAAAAAAAATACAAATTATAGATACAAATTCAAGTCTGCAGATGATTGAGTGGTGGAGAACGCTCTTTAAAGATAGGTCACAAGTTCAAATCCTACAAAAACTTAGAGTGTGTACACTTAATTCATAAGAAGTACAAGATAATCTCATAAATTATTGTCACAATATCTAACCCCAAATAGACTATTAAAAAATAATCTTTCTTTTTCCTTCTCTATATTCACATTACTATTCACCCTACACACTAGTTATCCCTCCACTATCTACATTCCCAACACTAATACCCAAATCCATTGGTTCTTGCATACTAAGGGCCCGTTTGGTTGTTGGAATACATCTGGAATAAGAATAGGAAATTAGAATATGTTTTGTATTCTTAATTTGGTGCGTCGAATTAGAATTGGGAATAGGAATACATATTCCCATTTTGCCCCTAAAATGAGCATGTCTATTCCAAAAAATACCTATTATTGGAATAGGCTATCCCTACTCTTGTTTTGCTTTTGACTATTTGATCAAAATTCCAAGTCCACTTAAGACTACCAAAGTTGTACTAGGTTACGGTCCCTGAGTCTGCTGATTATGCTCACCTCCACAACATATTCCTTCTTTCCTCATGTTGATGCTCTAGATATATGTGTTGCACATTTTCTTTACATTTGCCTTTGAAATTCATTGGCTTTACAAATATCAAACTCATTGGCATCTGCTATGTGACTTTCCTTTGAACTTCTATGCCTTCAAATTTACAACTTGGGTATCTTTTTAGAGAAAAAATTAGTTTTGACTTACAGATTTGGGTCATTTTAGAAGGATTTGAGCAATACAAATCCACAAAACTCGAAGAACACTTGCATGCAAGAACCTGTCATAGAGAAGAAAAGAAAAAGAAGAGGCAAGGATTTGTCTATGAGAATATGCAAATTATATTATCAGACTGAAAAGATGAATGAAATTTACAATTGATCAATCCTTATAGAAGGAGATCATAAAACCTAAAAGGGAAACCCTAAGAGGTAAATGACATTTAATAATTACTAATTAATTATTAAATAGAAATGCAAGTGCATAAAGGAAAATCTTAAGAAGGGAGTAAAGGTGGGTAAAAGCACAAACATGTGTCATCCTTTTGTAAAGGAAAAGGCTAACAAAAGTACAATTCTTACCTTCAATGAAATAAAATTGGTATTATTATTTTAAATTTGAAAATGAAGTAAACTAATGAAATGTGTAGAAATGGACGAAGTTTAGGATTATAATTTTTAATAATTATTTGGGACAAGAATTTATATATTTTCCTAATTTTTATAAATAAATTTTTAGCTGTTGAAAAACGCTAAAAATTTGAGGTCTAGTTCTCACCACAAAACTATATGGAAATAAACTTATTTCCCTTTGATCTCAGACTATGTTATGGATAACATATATAGCTAGAACAATAAAAAATAAAAATAAGCTTTAGAACTATATTTTCTCTTTTGTAATGATTCAAATTTCAACTCACATGAAATTGATAGTTTTCATCTCCCATCACAATTTTCAAAACAAATCTATTCTAACTAGGAGAAAAATTATAGATTCTAGAAGAGGAATCTCTCCTCTAGAACGTCATAAATTTTTAAATTTTTTTTGTTATGATTTAATTTTATTTCTTTCTCAAAACCAACATCTTTTTTAGTGTTAATTTTTTAAAATTATAATATCTTATATATAATTAAAATATTATAAACTCTATATGAGAATTTTTTGACTTCGAGCTCTATAAAATGGTGTTTATATGTCATTAAAACAATATAATAAAAAATAGTAAGAGTTATTGAAATGTCACTTTTCTGAAATAATTTTATTTATTTAGTAATTGGATACAAACTAGTATAAAACATGCATTTACTAGACATTTCCAATTGGAAAAGTGTGAGACCATATATAACTTAGCTAGAATGAATTTATCTAAATCATATATTTGAACAAAATTGATTTTTTGATAGAAATACTCAAATTCAATTGTTCTGATAAGTCAACCTGAAAGGTGACACAACTTTGTACTTTTACCCAGATAATTTAATAAATTAAATTAAATTAACCTTTTACTCGAACACCCCCCTTAAGATGAACAACAATGCAAGAAAAAGAAAAGAAACTACAATCCTGAAAGAAAACTTGGGTCCTAGCAAAAAGGCCTAATGAGGTAGCCTAAAATAACCAAATATCTATAAAATAGAGAAATAGGAAAAACCATGTGGGAAAAACCCTACTCCAAAAAGAGATAACAAAGAAAAAAGTACAAATGATATGTCTCAAGAGACTCTCTCAAGACCATAAGTACAATGAAACTCCCCATGATAGATGCTTGAGACTCCATAGCCCCCCATAATGGAAGAACTCCTGTGTCGATGAACATACCAATGTGGCTCCAATATGAAAGAAACAAAGGCAATGGACAAGGAGGGTGAAGCCCCTGAATCTAAGGTGAAGTTGGATGTCCTAGCTAATGCTCAAAGGAGAATGCACAAGAATCTTCAAATAGAATCTCCAATGGAGGTGGAATAACAAGTGTGTTGAATTTGTCATCTGAGAGGAGATGTGTGTCTTTTGATATATCCTCAACAACTATAGTAGGTGGCTTAATGACTAGAGCTAAAATGGTAGGCAATGTTGAAGAGTAATCTTGAGAAATAGATGGAATTTGAATAGGAGGTGGAGGTGTAGAAGTCAAAACACTAGTCTCAGGAACAACACATAAGTTCAAGTGACTTGACTTCACCTCAATAGTCTCTCGTGAAGAAGGAGAGTAAGTCTCCGATAGTGGAGATGGTGGACTAAAATGAGAGAAAGAGTATAGGTAGGAAGAGTGATCAACAATCCCTATAGCAACAATATTGTCTGTCTCACTATCTTTGATGTGCACTAAATCTTGTGCAAACTCAACTGTCTTCCCTATCCCACTGTCTTCTCGGATAGATAGAGAGAAGGTTAGAGGACAAATATAGAACACAAAGTACATCATGAAATGTACCATCGTCAATGCGAATGAAACCTTTCCCACATACAATCATAACAATGCTTTTCCCCATCAAAATATGTGGATTAGGAGAAGCCTCAAAAGAAGAGAACAAATCTTAAGAAGATGCCATATGGTGTGAAGCACCAAAATCCAGTAACCATCTAGAAGAATGTGGAGTAATAGTTGCGCATAGTGCATGATCCTTTCCTATGTCTTTACCATTTGATTGAAATGACGATGATGAAGAAGATCAGTGAGAAGTAGAAGGAATATCAATGTTGCTCTTTTGAAGGAGAGCTGTCAAATCTAAAACCTATTTGGCATAGTCATCTAACTTCTTCTCATAGAAACATGACTCATCATGATTGGGCTTATTACAATAAGCACACTTCGATCTTTTTGTCTTTGGTTTATCTCCCTTAGGAGGAAGTGGGCCTAATGTAATGCGAGGGGTAAAATCAATCTGAGACTCTATAGGATGTGACTTATGTTTCTTCTCCTTTGTCCCAGAAGATGGCTGAGCTACCAATGCATAAGTCTATGAGCTTGTGAGAGAATCCAACTGAGAGAGCTTAGCTTTCTATCGAGTTAAATGATCACAAAAAACCTCAAAAGATGGCACTGTAAATCTAAAACCCAAAGCATCCTTGGTGGAATAGAAGGTAGAAGAAAAAATATGAAAGTTTCCATGAAGCTTAGAAAGAATCAGGTAAATGCACTCAGTGTCAGTCTTAGTTTTCCCACAACCTTGCAGTAAAGATATTTGTTGTTTGAACTTTATCAAGAAGTCCTCAACGGAAGGAAAATAATTTGGTACAAGAGAGGTAAGCTCTTCCTCAATCTGAAGTGTCATGAACCCATTCACTGTACCAAACAAGCTGTTAAGCTTGGTCCACATAGCTAGAGGGGTATTGCACCCATCAAAATGAAACTATAGAATGTCAGATACCTGTAAAGAAATCAACCCCATTGCCTCACCCATCTTATTGTTGTGTTGCATGACCTCAAAAGGCCTTTGTAAAACTGTTTGCACTGCGTCTAAACAAGACCACAACTCTTTTGATTGGAGAAGCCGTGTCATTAGGGACTTCCATGTGTGATAGTTATGAGGGGTAAGACCTTCTAGACAAGAAGAGGTCTTGACCATTGTTTTAGAAGGTGTTGGATTAATTTTTCAAAAATATTCTAGTATATTGATATAAATAACAGAAACAATAATACAAAGCACCCCCTCACAGTGCAAAAAATTGAACCCCAACTACTAGAAGGAATGCGTAAACAAGAAGAGAGAAAAAAGCTTCAGTTTGAGAATTAAATGTACCTTTGAGAAATACTGATAAAAATAACATAGAATTTGGATAGGGCTCGAGAAGATCTTTTCGACACTTCTTTCAGATTGGAAAATGGAGCCAAAACATGCAAGTTATGCTCCTCGAAAAATAGAAAGCATCATTGGACTTTAAGCGAAAAAACATGTACCAAACTGGAAAAAATTCCAAAAAATACCTTCTCCATTATGTCTATCTCTGAATTAGCTTTCTGACGCTTCTTTTGGATCCAAAAATGCCTCCGTTTGCTCAAGTTAGAGCCAAAAAATTGCCATGCACTCTAGAAGGCTAATTGTTTAAAAAAAAATAGGCATTGGCCCCTAGCCCCCCCATGTGACTGTGGGCTAGGGCCGAGTGGAGCGGTGGTGGGGGAAGGGCTGCACAACTGGTGGTGGAGGAGCATTAGTGGCAATGCCAGAGTGGTGCAAAGTGGAGGTGGGTGGGTAGTCAGCCAGGAAACTGTCGCAGTTGCCATGGCGGTTAGGGAAATCACTGCAGTTTGCAGATAATCACCGCACGGTTTTTATAACTGCCCCACAATTTTTATAACCACCCCGCAGTTTTTATAACCGCTGCAATTAAAAAATTACACAAAATTAATTTTTCTACAATTTTTTTATTGCGCCTAAGATTGTGTGTCAGAGGTTGTATGACCTTAGTATGCAAAATGTTTTTGCCTCCCAAGTCAACATTGTTCAAAATCAACAAATTTATATGAAAATAGGCGTTTTGATGTCTTTTGAATCCAATCGTGAGGTCTATTTGATCTCAAAGTGCTCTGAATTTTAGAGATCCCCCTAATTTCACAAAAAAAACCTAAAAAAAATCCAGATCTATTGTGTCAAACCCTCGTTCTTCTTTTTCTCCAAATAAGAACAAGCTACAACATGCCAGACTCTGATACCAAGAAGGATTCGAGCAATACAAATCCACAAAACCCGAAGAACACATACATGCAATTACCTATCACAGAGAAGAAAAGACAAAGAAGAGGCAAGGGTTTGGCTATGAGAATATGCAAATTATATTATCAGATTGAAAAGATGAATAAAATTTATAATTGATCAATCCTTATGGAAGGAGATTGTAAAACCTAAAAGATAAATGGCATTTAATAATTACTAATTAATTATTAAATGGAAATGCAAGTGCCTAATGGGAAATCTTAAGAAGGGAGTAAAAGGTAATTTAATAAATGAAATGAAATTAACCTTTTACTCTAACAAGTTTTACTTGTTCTAGCTGCCCATAATCCTTAATCCGTGAGTTGCCTTGAAATTGATGATATTGCAAAAATAGTTTTATCTATAATAGTTTGGCCTTATGCACTAACCCAATAAGCATTACTTTGTTTATTGAAAGACATGTGCCTCTCCTACACAATATGCTAGATATCTTTTGGGAATTAATCCATTGTGAGATAGGTTTCAACTATGTATATATGTTGTGAGTTATTTTCTAGTGCTTAGGCTATGTTAAAATGCTTTGTTGGGTGTTGGCCTTTACTTGTTCTCTGTGTAGATGTTGTGGTCTTCTCTCTGAATGAGCTTAATATAGGAACACAAAATTGAGACTATTTCTGTTGAAATATTTATCTCCGAGAACATTTTGGGGTTTAATATTGAAATTAATTATTGCGTGTTCAATATTTTTGTGCAAGTAGTCCAATTCCCGTGCAATACAGAAGACTATTTTGAACTTGATCTCCTAATTAGAACAAACTGATCCAATATCCATCTCTTAGAGACACATTCAATAAATATTCATAGAAAGGTGTTTAATAGTATTTCCCATCACATAAGCTCTTCGACCTTTTTTTTTTTTCAAATAAAACTATTTTTACTGAATATGTTACTTCAGAGGTACCATTGCATGTAGCCCTTTGTATGTGGTCACTTCACTATAAAATGTGGTATTTGAATAAAATATATGCCGCTATTGTATAAGCTTTGCACGATTAAAAATAAACTTTCCATCATTTAGGGAGAGGGAGAACTCGAAACTCCTTGCGTGTTCACTACTTCTTCCGCACTACCCTTGCGCTATCACAAAGAAGCATTTTATAGAATGACAAAGTATCCACCTATTCCCTATTCCAATTTCAATTGTACAACCAAACATGGACTTAGCATATTCCCAATCAAATTCAAGGTGAACCAAATGGGAGTAGAATTGAATTTTCCGATTCCCATTCTCAATCCCCATTCCTATTCCCATTCCCAATTCTAATTTCCAATTCTTGTGCCAACAACCAAATGGACCGTAACTTTATACTTCATACACCGGTTCCCCTTTGCATCTCTACACTCTAGTCCGCCCTTATGCAACTACACTCCCCTCACTCTCTTGGCATTCCACTGTTTAGGTAATCCTTTTTCCCTCCCTTCTGCACTTATTACTTAAGGGCCCATTTGGTTGCTAGAATAGGAATAGAAAAATTGGAATACGTTTTCTATTTTCTGTTTGGTTTGTCAATTGGAATAGGGAATAGGAATACATACAACCATTTTACCTCTAAAATGAGCTTATACCCATTCCAAAAAATAGTTGTTATTGGAATAGCCATTCCTATTCCCAATATGCATTCCTATTCTCCATTCCTATGTGTGCTTTTCAAGTTCTTTTTCTTCTCTTCATCTACTCTGCTTTGTCTCTTCATTTTCTCTCAAAGCTGAACCCTCCAACTCCTTCCTTGTTGGCTGAAACATAATGCCCTCGAGCAATTTTTGAATGCCGACAAAGATTGAATTTCTCTTTTTTCAACGCCTTCTTATGTATTGATTGAAATTTAATATGGTAAGCCTTTTCAACAAATTTATATGTACATTATTTCAAATAATTGCATTTCACAACACGCCATCTCTTTGTCAATTAAGGAAGTCGTGTTACTATATTTCGACATTTTGGAGCACCTCTTGGTTTCCTCTATTCTCATGCATCCCTTCATGTTTCTCTTCCTTCTTCCCAAAGCTATTTGTTGTTTCACTATGTTTTCTCAACACTTGAAGCTTGAATTGATATGTTTCGAGACATTTTATTTCAAATGTCACAAAATGGAAATCCATACTTTTCTCTAAATCTCCTACACAAGCTAGAAAAGATTGTGGATTTTTCTTTACGCCTACCAATTTCTAAAGCCTTGCAAACTTTGTGCATATGACATGTTTATGCATATGTTCATGTTTATTCTGTCAAATAGTTCATTGCCTTGCCCAAATTTCCACAATTTGGATGGTGTGTACCAAATCATTTTTGACTATAATATATGAGAACATCCTCCTTTTGTCATGTTTTGTTGGATGTCTATACCTTATATTGAAGTGTTTTTTTTTCATAGGCAAACAAAGAGGATGTTGGCACTGTCTTTACACCTTCCTATTGCAGTTGCTTAAACTTCCAAAAGCAATTTTGCAGAAACTATGTTTGCATTAAATCAAATAGTCTTCGTCATATTTTTATATTTGGTGTTCATTGGTTTTATCTCTAAATCTATCATCGTCTTCGCCAAATTATAGAGATGGCTGTGAAGATTAATGGAGAGATGTCGATAATTAGGATAAAACCAAGTTAAAATTGAGACAATAATATTATTAATGTGATTTTGTTTGAGAAAATACATCAAAAGTTTCTCTAATTGACATTCCCCATCTTTGGGAGACCAATTACGTACAAAGATGAAATTGCTTATATATTCGTGCCTAAATTATAATTTACATTCATATTTATTAATAAAATTTCATTAATATAAGAATTATTATTTATTTTAAAAATATTTCAATTATATTTTATATAAATAATTTTTTATTAATATATTATTTAATACACTTACACTAATTTAAATGTGCAAATTCCATAGATTATTTTGAGGTAAAAACATAAATAAAGAAGACTTTAAATTATAAAATAAAATTTAAAAAATATGCATACAATATACTCTCCATGCTAAAACTTTCTGATTGGTTCACGATAAGTCTTAAAATTTTGCTAACATCTCCACTTTGAACTGGACATCATATGGAAAGTTGAACTTCTCTTTCTTTTTCTCACTTTTAATGACTTTCTTATTTGCCGGGAATATGTGATTTGAAGTAATGAAGAAAGATATGTACAATAAATTTCTTAATGTTATAACAAAATGGATTAGGAAAATTCACGTAGTTACTCAGGAACTTAGTGACAGCAGTAAGGAAATTTTCTTTTACAGTTCAAAATGATGTATTCCCTTGAGTAAATCACAATTACCGGTTATAGCTAGCCCACGGTGAACAATATAAGACAATTACTCTGGTTTTTCAGGATCTGGTATTAACATCTTTATTGGGCTTCATAATTAGTTCCTCGTATTTTTCAAATACACTTTAATGTATGTCGATGATTTCAACAATGTGTCTGTGTGTATTAATAAAATTTGGATGTGGTTATCCTTCTTACAAATTGTATTATTGACTAAATTTCGAAAAAATGAAAATATAATGATTTTTTTTTGAAATTTTTCGCATTTGATCTTTATGATCTGTGTATATTTTGTGATCGAAATTTTTTGGAAAAATTTCGCTATGTTTTTGTGAATCTGAAAAAAAATCATGTTTGACTTTCTTTTTGTCTTTATTGCATTTTACCTAGAGATTAACCAGCCCCATAAAATCATGTCCACCCTGCATCAGTGTTCTCTTCATTATGTAGTACATGTCTGGACTACTTTACAAGCATTGGAAAATTACAACTATTGAAATCATTCATAGATGAAATCAAATATTCAAAGAACATTAAAGTTTTTAACTTATAATGACACCAACAAGCGTTGTAATAAAAGCAATACATAGCTTTATACAAAACATTCCATATATGTAAAAGCAGTACAACCCAAAGACAAAAATCATGGTTGTTACTGAATACAAATAAAGAAAACATTTGATTATTTAGGGCAAGGAACATAGTGCCCAGTGATTCTAATCAGCTGGAAAAACATCCCAAGTACAAACAACCAAGAACCTCCCTGCCTCCTATGTGGCATGCTGAGTGTTCTTTCCTTACTACTAATACTTTTCTCCCATGAAGAACTCCAAACTATATAGCATTACACCATTTTGTAGAAACAGCGAGTCAATGATGAAGAGCGGGCATAGCAAGAGGCATGAGCATGGGGTGAGTAAAAATGTTGTGGTGACCATGTAAGCAACAGTGTCCACAATGCTTCTGCCTCATCTGGTGATGAGGAAGAGTTATTGGAGGTGGAGGTGGTGGAGGAGGATGTGCAGGTGGGTGTTGGTTATGATAATGATGAGGAGGTGGCCTGGGAGGAGGAGGAGATGCGCGGTGGTTATGATAATGATGAGGAGGTAGCAAATGAAGAGCACGTGACTGGTGATGGTGATGATGATGATGATGAGGTTGAGAAGGAGGAGGAGATGGATGATGAAGAGGAGGTGGAGGGCTAGGTGGGTGGTGGCGATAAGGTGGAGGGAGGAGGCCTGGGAGGTGACGAGGAGGAGGAGGAGGAAGAGGAGGTAAGGTGCTTGAATGACGAGGAGGAGGAGGAGGAGGGGGGCTTAGGCAAGGAGGAGGAGGGAGATGAGGAGAGGGAAATTTATGTTCAAGTGGTATCAAACCATCCATGTCCTTGTGAGGAGGAGAAACAGAGTGAGGAGGCCGTCCATGAAGGATCCGGGGCATTGCATGAGGAGGAGCACCACCACCACCTCTAGGGAATGAAGGTTGGAACTCAGGGCAAGAGTCAATATCGTTTGCAGATGGACTAAGACTTCCACCTCCCATATTTCAGCCTTCAACAAACTCAACTTACAAACCTGTTCAAGAAATGATGGCAGCAAAGAATAGAACTGAGCACCAATTGAAGAGAAGTCAAGCTTGTTTTATATCAGGCATGAAGGGGTTTCCTTATCAAGTAGGTCTTGTGGATATCTTTGTGGTTAAGTAATAAGCCGGTACCTTCAGCCTCAAGAAACTCTGAGCTAAAACGATATGACTAAGTGGCATGCAGGCGAACTCAACTACCAGTCATAACCTACCAGTCAAGTATATGACGCTGCATTTCAGGCATTGTATTAATGCGATTCGTTGTTTTTGACTTTATTAAGCGGAGTCTGCTCTTATGTGTTGGGAAATGACGGATGAAAACTTGAGTTTACTCTTGAATGTTCAGCACATCGATTTTTTTGAGTTTACTGGTGTTAATCGACGTTGGATTAAGATGAAAATTGGGAGAATCTCTTCGTATTATTATTTCAATCCCATCCAAGTTTGAACATGAAGTCATTATATAGTTTATACATTGAAGTAAAAATAATATATAGCAAAAATATTCAATGTCAACTTCTATAATTAATTTTTTATTTAATATTATAATTATGAAAATAGAATTGTACAGTTTTAAAAAAAAAAATTATTCCAAAGAAAAATCATATAAATAATAAAAAGAATATATATAATTTAGAATTAATAATTTATTTTTTGATGGAGGGTTGTATCGTGGAGGATTGTGAACTACCAAGACTTCAATTGTAATGGGTTCTTTGTGAGCCATTCAACTTCACCAAATAAACTAAAAGATCATTGACAAAAAAATATTATAATTTTTTTTTTGTTAATTAGCAAATCAAATTAATCAATGTTAATTCATATTAGGTGTAAATAAATAAGTCTAAAGATTAGTTCACAACATAAGAAATGAAACATAATCTTTCATTTTTATTTGTATTCACTTAAAAATAAATGAAAACTATCAACTAGTGATTCAAAGCTTAAATATACTTTCAAACTTTTGTTTTTCTTTCTAAATAATTTACTTCATAAATCTATATTAAATGATTAACTTTTATAAAATATTTTATATTTACCATGACTAT
The DNA here is from genome assembly GCA_028749045.1 of Cupressus sempervirens. NCBI lineage: Eukaryota > Viridiplantae > Streptophyta > Pinopsida > Cupressales > Cupressaceae > Cupressus > Cupressus sempervirens. The sequence goes on from CM053785.1 coordinate 85,164,700, forward strand.
TATTTATTTAACTATTTTACTGTTGAAAGTATTATTGTTGATTTGAAACCAAGCATATATATATATATATATATATATATGATGCACTTATTGTATATTCATTATTTTAGACAAAATGAACAAATTTAACATTATGCTAAAATTCAATGTCCTTAAATATTAATTCTATAAATTGTGCAACTTAAAAATCAAAATTTGATAAATTGAATTACTTATATACGTTGGCTGATTACAAATATATAGTTTGGAATATCTTTTTCATCATCACCTTAAGTTTATGTTATAGTAATAAAGTATTTTCTTATTAATTAAATCACATTGATTTAATTATTAAGTCATTTATTATCTCTAGTTTAATTAAGCTAAACTTTAGGTATATAATAATTAATTCTTTTATTAATTATCATCATGCAAACTAGGTTTTACCTTTTTAGAGTTTTGATCTCATTTATAAGGATTGATCTCTTTGTAATAACTCATTCACTTTTGATAAAAATAATTTCTGTTTTTGTTTATCAATAATGTCTCATCTATGAATTTGGAAATTCCGACCTCCATAGCTTTTGCTTCTCTCTTTCCGTGACAGGTGTTTGCATGCAGGTGATTCTTGAGAGCTATGGGGTTGATTTTAATCAACTTTAACATGGTATCAAAGCTTCAGATCTTCATGCCCTTGTTTTGTTAATGAGAGGTTTGGTTTGGCTTTCAGATATGTGATTTTTTTTCAGAGGGTTTTGGTTCTTTAGAACATTTTTTTTTTCCATCTGGAGGTTCACTAATTTTTAGGTCACTTTGAGCCCAAACGAACATTGCCATTGAGCTCAGCGTGCCCAAAAATTCATTTTTTCATATAAGGCATGTTCAATTTGGACATAGTTGCAATCATGGTAAATTTTTCCTCCCCAAAGCCTCAGCATGCAAATTGAGGCAATCTATGTATTCTGACATAAAAATTAAGATTTTAGCAAAGAAATCGAGGTGATATGTGCATGTTGGCATAGAAATCAAGGTGCATTTGTATGGAAATTGAGGTTTTTGGCATGGAAATCAAGGCAATTTGTATATGTTGGCACAAAAATTGAAGCATATTTGCACAGAAATCAAGGATTTTGGCACAAAAATCAAGGTCTATGCATATTGGTGCAAAATTTGAGGCGCATTTCCATAGAAACTAATATGAGTTGGTACAAAAATTGAGGCATGTTGGCATAGGAACCAAGGCACTTTGACATCAGAACCAATGCACTTTAGCATGGAAATCGAGACATGTTAGCACATAAACTAAGGCGTTTCACCTCTACTTGTCGTTCTAACTCTATCTGGAACTACCTTCACATTTTTGCTCATATTTCGAGCATACGGACTCCATTTTTTTCAAACAAGATATCATCAAAAAGATGATTCCAAGCCAGACATATTAAGCCAGACATATTAGTGTAGGTTATATTGGTAATTTTTTCTAGAATGGTACCTAGTTTTTCTATCAAAGCCAAGGGTTCTATTTTTCACTCCAGGAGACATATCTTGAGCATTTGATCTTGGATTTGAGAATTTTTTATAGTGTTGAAAAGGTCTTTCTATACTCTTTCCATTGATGCTAGTTGTTTTTCTAGATTCTTCTCCAAGCACATTCTATTCAGTTTTCTATTTTTTTTGCAATCTAGTGGCTATCTTGGTTGTTTCAAATTCAAGGATCAATTTTGTTGCTTCAAATGATTTATCATGGTTTGTACTAACTATTGTATTAGCCCTATGTCTCTTATGGTCTATTTAGACATATTTGTATGTATTTTTACAAACATGCTGAGATAAAATGTCATATTCTAGGTATTTTTATTTTAGTTGTTTTGCCTTGTTTTGCCTTTTGATTTGAGCAGTGTCATCTGAGGACACTCATGTAGATTACTATTTTCTTGGGATTTATTATATCTTGTGCCTTATTATATATGCACTACTCTAATTAAAGTGTCATGGGGGTTGATATTTTGTCTTTGTTTTCCACCTTCCTTTGTCTAGTGAGTATTCCTTCCATGACATTAACTGTTGGATATAATTGATTAATTATGTATTGTCCTTGATGTTACACAAATGTCATATCAATTTTAGTTAATGCTTGCTGAGCTCACTCAGGCAGAAAAGATAATTTTTTGTGTCTACTGAGCGTTCTTGTGTTTGCTGAGTTCAGAAGGCAGTATCTATCAAGTTCACTTAGGTGTTGAAGGAAGTCTATAGAAGATGAGTGTTAAGTGAGCTCACTCGGTTAATGAAGGAAAGTTGGATAGAATCAGTGCTAACTGAGCTCACTTGATTGCCAAAGGATCTCTAGTATTAACGAAGCTCTCAGTGATGGTGCTGATCGAGCTATGCAATGAGAATCAAGTTTCATAGTATTTGTCGAGTCACCAGTGCAGACCAAGTTCAAGACTATTTGAAAGTGATCAGTATGGACTATGCTTCTATGTCTACCAAGTGCATGACGATGCTGAGCATTAACAGTGGATGCTGAGTATCAGAACCTCACCGAGCTAGTCTTTAGAACCTGAGTTTCTACACTTTGGCCAACTTTGTGCTTTTGTATAAACTTGTATTCCAGTCGACTGAGTCAATAAATATTAATTATTCTAAAGATGTATTTGAGTCGACTTGACAATATGAAAGATGTAAGTATAAGGTCAAATTGTGGATTCAAAGTGTGAAAGTATGAAGTTGTGAGCATATTGAAGATTTAATAATGAAGAGAGGAAGCAAATAAATGAAGGATAAGCAGAATATCCTTGTGGAGCAGAAAAGCTATATACGATCAGGAAGGATCAAGTACAAGATAGAACATAAATCTGTAATCAGCAATTCAGTTGCATTCAAATTAGGTCATCTCATTGTTACTCTCTAACCATTGTAGCAGTAATCTAAATCTTTTAACAGAGTTGGCTTAACAACTATTTGTAAATCCTCTAACAAGGTGGCAGTTCTATTGAATTGTCAAAAGACCTCTAACAAGGCCACTCCTAACAGGGTGATTAAATCCTCTAACAGAGTCACACCTAACAATGTGTTTTGTAACCTTTAACAGGGTTGGCTCCTAACAGGGCTCATTTTGGACGAGTGAAAACAATAACTAGTTGCAATTGGTGTTTTTTCTCAAATTGAGTTTCCATGTTAAATCATGGTGTCTAATGCATTCATGCTATTTTCTTTTATGTGTTTTCAACTAAGTTAAAGTAATGGTAATGACATATAACATCTAAAGTTTATATGTTAAGCACTTATCGAGTTACAACATTCTGTATGTATTTATCGAGCTTTAGTAGTATTCAGTTTTCAGTTTGTATTTTGTACTGACATCTAAGGGATCTGAGATTTATTTTATGAGTAACTAATTCACCCCTCCCCTTTCAGTTACTCCTTTTATATTTTCAACAATTGCTATCAGAGCTTTTGGTGCTTGCATAGAAGGTTTCAAGGACCTAAGCTAAAGATTAGGATGTCTTACAGAAGAGAGATTCCCAAGCTAAATAGAGACAATTTTGCAGCATGGAAAGGACTTATGAGGAAACATCTGACTTCCATCAGTGACTCAGGATGCAAATATCTTGATACAGAATACAAGATTCCCACTGGAACATTATCAATTGAAAATATTGCTGAAAAGAAGAATCATGACATCATGATGCTTGATATTGCATCTACTCTCAGTTATGCTGAATTTGATGAAGTCAAAGATTGCAAGATAGCTCATGAAATGTAGACCAAAATAAAAAATATTTACGGTGGAGATGAAAATGTAAGAAGAGCTAAAACTGAAATTCTTAGAGGTCATTTTGATCAGATGAGAATGAGAGAATATGAGAACATTGCAAAATATGTGGAAAGGATCAAAGCAAGTGTGAGTGCAATCAAGGCATCTAGAGGAGACATTGAAGAGAAAATAGTTATAAGCAAGGTACTTAGAAATCTTCTTCCTAATTATGCAATTAGAGTGTCAGCTATTCAAGAGATGAGATGCGATCCAAATAATAAAATGTCATTGGATGTTCTAGTTGTGAAGATTGATTGTTTTCAAATTAGATAACTTTGATAACTATGTTCCTAGTTTAAAGGTTATTGGGTCTGCATTTGAAGTTAAATTCTCTCTCAAGAAAAAGGGTATGAAATCAAAACCCAGTCAATCAGGAAGTGAAGAAGGAACATCAAAAGAAAGTTAGACAATGATCTTGAAGTTGTTGAAGCCCTACTTGCAACAAAATATTCCAAAGGAAGAGGAAAGTACAAAGGTAAAGTTCCTAAGATTTTCTTTTCTTGTGAAGAAGTTGGTCACATTACTGAAAGGTGTCCAAACAGAGAAAACAAAGATGAAAGGAAAAACAATAAGCACAAAGGCAAAAAGGATTTCAAAAATTACAAGTACTACAAGGAAAAAGGTAAAAAATCTTATTTTATGGCTAGAGATTCTAATAATAGTGAAGATGAAATGATATATATTACTATAAAGGATGAATCTGATGATGAAGGAGATAAGATGACACTTATCTCTCATGTTAGCAAAAATGATACATGGATTATTGATAGTGGCTGTTTACATCATATGATTGGAGATAAAACCAAGTTTGAGAATAATGAACCTTATGATGGAGGTAGTGTGAGATTTGGAAACAATGAACCTTGTTGTATAAAAGGAAAGGTTCGTATCTCATTAACCAATGAACTTATATGTGACATTGCTTATTGGGTTGAAGGACTAAAGCATAATCTACTGAGTGTGGCATAGTTGAATAATATTGGATTTAAGGTAGAATTCATGAATGACAAGGCCAAATTGTTGGATGGTAAAGGAACTTTGGTTGGATCTAGCAAGCAAACAAAAGGTAATCTATTTTATTTTGATCTTTGTGAAAGTTCATGTTTTATTGCTCAAGTAGAAGAAAACTAATTACGACACAAAATATTATGTCATGTAAACTTTGATAATCTAGTTAAGATAAGCAAACATAAAAGAGTAAGAGGTATGAGTCCTAGTTTGAAGAAACCTGATATGGGTCTATGCAAGAATTGCCAAATTGGTAAGATGGGAAAGACTCGTTTCAAAAGAAAAAACTATCAGTTAGAAGAAGTCTTAGAGATTGTGCATACTAACTTATGTGGACCTATTGGAATAGAGAGTTATAGTGGAGAAAATTTCTTGATTCTTTTTGTTGATGACTATTCTAGAATGATGACTGTAATGTACTTAAGAGAAAAATCACAAGCTTTTCAAAAATTTAAGTGGTATCTAGCAAGAGTAGAAAAAGAGACTAGAAAAAGTTTGAAATGTTTAAGATCAGACAGAGGTGGTGAATTCATCTCCAATGAATTCAACAATTTCTGCATTGAAAGATGAATCAAAAGACAAATATCAGCTCTTGATACACCACAACAGAATGATATACCTGAAAGAAAAAATAGATCTATCATGGATTGTGCAAGAATCCCGATGATTGAAAAAAATGTTGCTGTCAAATACTGGAAGGAAGCTATCAGCACTGCAGTTCATACCTTGAATAGAGTATAGTTGAAGAAAGACTCAAACAAAACTCCTTATGAACTATGGAATGGCTACAAACTTAATGTAAGTTACTTGAAAGTATTTGGTAGCAAATGTTATATCTTGAAAGAATCTAGAAAAAAAAAAATTTGGGGTCAGTGCAAGAAGTTGGGTCTCACTTTTGGCCAAAAAGTGGAAGTGTTTTTCCTATTTTTGAATTTTTTTTGTCAATTGATGTCAAAATTTGAGGCATTTAGAGATTGAATATAAAAAAACTTCAGAAATAAAAATTTTAGTGTTCAGAATCTAGTTTCTGAATATGTAATTTATTTGTGTACCCATATGATAGATTATTTTTTTGGTATGGATCTTTAAAAACCACTTTTTCAAAATGCTTGTTTGAGGACCATACCATGCTCGTATACAAACACCATACTTTGACACAAATAAATGAATTTTCATAAATCATTTTAAAGAGAGTTACCTAATACACCTAAGATTGATGAAAATATTTTTTCTTAATTTTTTAATGAATAATTTTATTATTATCAATTATTAATTGGATATAAAGGTAAATTTTAAAACCTCTCGTGTACAGACACCATAATTTGATCAAACTATCACTTTTTTCAATTGTTTTTTTTAAACCTCAAAAAAATTGTATGTAGATTGATGACATATAAATTAATTTTAAAAAAAGTATAAAATAAAAAAGTTATTAAAGTTTTAGTGAATGTCACTTTTTAATGTTTAAGAGATAGTTTTGATTAATAAATAATGAAAAAATAGCAAATAAACTAATAACACTATAAAATTTATATTTTTGAAATCAGAATAGTAAGACCTATAATGGGTTTTGTTTCATCAAAAAATTCAATGGAGACGACTATATAAAAATTACGACAATCCCTGAAATTGTCGATTAAATGCCCTAAAAAAAAGGATCATAAAGGCATGGCTTGGTGGGACCAAGCCTATGTTAGGATAAACCACGGACAGAAATAAAAACTACATGCAAATATAACCAATAACAAAAAATAATAGAACACACAGAAATGAACACAAGGCACCAAGATTTAACGTGGTTCACCCAATCCCTGGGCTACGTCCACCAAACAGCAAGTCTGATCTTATTACAATCCAGTGATTACAACCTGATTACAATCCGTAATCCCTTACAGCTCAATACCGCCGCAAGAACCAATTTCGTATCACCATATCAAAAAATACCCAACCCTAAGCCCTTTTTATACAAGTATTAAACCGCTTTAGGGTTATAACATGTCGGCCATATGTCGGCCATAATATGTCGGCTACCATGTCGATGTCGGCTACTTCCAAAATTTTTTTTTTTCGGGGCGATGCCCTGAACCCCACTATTTATGAAGTATGTACAGTACTTTCCTGATCAGTCACCACAATCTAACAATCTCCCACTTGGGGACTGATCAGGCTCCACACTAAACAACAATCTCCCACTTGGAGACTGATCCTGTAGCAATACAACTACCGCATGGGGCTCCCACTGGATCAAACCACCCTGGACTCTGCTGTTCTGTTATTCCCATTTAGTCTAAAAGACCAACTGAAGCTGAAGAGGAGTTCAGCTTCTCCCTTGTGACAACCTTTGTCAACATATCTGCTGGATTTTCATTGGTATGTATCTTCTCCAGCTTTAACTATCCATCCTCCAAAACTGACCGAATGAAATGGTACCGCAACTGTATGTGTATGGTCTTAGAATGCAGAGCTGAATTCTTAGCAAGATGAATGGCACTCTGACTATCTGTGAACAAAAAATTATCCTTCTGAGGATGTCCCAATTCTTCCAAGAAGAACTGAAGCCATATCATCTCTTTGGCGGCCTCTGTAGCAGCAACATACTCTGCCTCTGTAGTGGAGAGAGCATTAATCTTCTGTAGCCTAGAAACCCAGCTCATGGCTGCCCCACCAACAGTAAAGACATAACCTGTAGTACTCCGCCTGGTATCAATATCCCCAGCCAAATCTGAGTCAACATAGCCCTGTAAATCAGTAGTAGAGCCCCCAAAGTGTAAACACTTATTGGATGTTCCTCTCAAATATCTGAGAATCCACTTGACAGCATTCCAATGCTCAAAACCTGGATGACTCATATACCTGCTAACGACTCCCACTGCATGTGCAATATCTGGCCTAGTGCATACCATAGCATACATCAAACTTCCTACAGCTGAAGCATAGGGTACCTTGGACATCTTATCCTCCTCTTCCTGTGTCTTGGGACACATCTCCTTAGTCAATTTCAAATGACCAGGTAAAGGTGTGCTGACAGCTTTAGCATTCTCCATAGAGAAACGTTGCAACACCTTCTCAACATAATCAACTTGAGATAGCGTCAATGTTCTGTTCTTCCTATCTCTGCAAATCTTCATACCAAGGATTTATTTTGCTGCCCCCAAATCCTTCATAGCAAATGCATGTGCTAATTGGCGTTTCAGCCCCTTAATATGATCCATGTTAGACCCAGCTATAAGCATATCATCAACATATAAACATAAAATAATGTAGCTATCATCATCCAACCTCTTAAAATAAACACAGTAATCTGAATGACACCTATTATATCCATGCTCATGCATAAAACTGTCAAATTTCAGATACCATTGCCGAGGTGCTTGCTTCAGGCCATATAAACTTTTCTTCAATTTGCACACTAAGTTCTCCTTACCTTTGACCTCAAAACCCTGTGGCTGAGCCATATATATTTCTTCATCCAAATCACCATGAAGAAAGGCTGTTTTAACATCCATCTGCTCTAAATGCAAATCTTCAGTAGCCACAAGACTTAAAACAGTACGAATAGAAGTCATTTTAACAACAGGAGAAAATATTTCATCAAAATCAATTCCTTTTTTCTGTGCAAATCCTTTTACAACTAACCTGGCCTTAAATCTTTTCTTACCTCCTTCCTCTTCTTTCAACCTGTAAACCCATTTATTCTGTAAAACCTTTTTACCTGCAGGCAACTTGCACAAATCCCATGTCTTATTTTTCAGCAAAGAGTCCATTTCATCTTTCATTGCAGACTCCCACTGAATCTTAGTATCCACCTGCACAGCTTCATCATAACTTTCAGGTTCACCAGCATCAGTAAGTAAAATAGAATACAAAGAGGGAGAAAACCTTTGTGGAGGTCTAATTGGCCTTGTTGACCATCTAACATTCACTGGTGTATGTGGTATTTGTTGTTGCGGTTGTTGCACATCATGAGGAATGGCTGGAACATCAGCTTTTGGAGTATCATCCAGCACTACATAATCATCTTCTTTCTTCTCATGTTGCTGCAACAGATCTTTGTACAACACTTTTTCATTGAATATGACATCCCGGCTTCTTATAATTTTATGATTTTCAAAATCCCAAAGCCTATAACCAAATTCATTAATGCCATATCCAACAAAGACACATTTCTTTGATTTAGCTTCTAGCTTGGTTCTATTTTCAGAGTCTATATGAGCAAAAGCTTCACAACCGAAGGTCTTGAGAAAAGAATAACTCACCTTCTTACCAGTCCATGCTTCCTCTGGAATACCACAGCCCAAAGGAGTAGAGGGACCTCTATTAATCAAATATACTGCAGTATTGACAGCCTCTGCCCACATGTGTAAGGGCAACCCAGCATGCAACCTCATGCTCCTTGCGCGCTCCATTATAGTCCTGTTCATGCGTTCAGCCACTCCATTTTCCTGTGGAGTCCTTGGAACAGTTTTTTGTCTACGAATACCATTAGTGGAGCAATAATCTTCAAATTCATGACTGCAATACTCACCACCATTATCAGATCTGAGACATTTTAATTTCTTACCAGTCTCATTTTCAACCAAGCATTTCCATTTCTTAAAAGTTTGAAATACATCAGATTTCTGTTTAAGGAAATAAACCCATACTTTTCTAGTTGCGTCATCAATAAATGTAACATAATAATGAGAGCCACCAAGGGAAGATACCTGAGCCGGTCCCCATACATCTGTATGCACAAGTTCTAATTTCTCCTTTTTGTTTTCCTTCCCTGTCTTTACAAAACTCACTCTCTTTTGTTTTCCATACACACAACTTTCACAGAAATCCATATTCACACATTTTAGACCTGGTAAAACTTTCCTTGAATGAAGTACTTTCATACCTTTCTCACTCATGTGCCCAAGTCTATTGTGCCACAGCGCTGTATCAGAATCCACAGCAGCTATTTGTTCTCCCTGCTCATCTGTAGTAATTGTTCCTGAATATTCATTTTTCTCTGAAACAATCAAAGTAGAAGGAACAATATGACCTGTACAAAGATATAAGGTGCCTACTTTCACACCTTTTGCTACTACAAGGGAACCTTTTGAAACCTTCCAATTTTTATCATTAAAAGTAACTACACAACCCTCATCACCGAGTTGTCCTACTGAAATTAAATTTCTACTTAGTTTTGGAACATGTCTTACCTCATGTAGTAGCCAATGATTCCCATTCTGCAACTTAATCTTAATTTTTCCCTTTCCAACAATCTGACAGGGTTCATTATCCCCCAAATAAACAAGCCCAAAATCCCCTTGGACATAATCAATGAAATAACCTCTATGAGGTGTAGCATGAAAAGAAGCACCAGAATCTAAAACCCATGAATCATCAACACTCTCTAAAGAGAGAAGCAAAGCATCCTCTTCGGATTTGTTACTTACCACATTTGCCTCTTTGTCTCCATCTGATTTATCTCCTTCATTTTTCTTTCGAGTCCAGCAATCTTTCTTTTTGTGCCCTGGTTTCCCACAGTACCAGCAATCATTTGGTCCTCTCGATTGAGACCTCCTCCCCTTTGACTTTCCTCTTGATTTCCCACGATTTCCAGAGTTACTTCCTCTTTCAGTCGTTCTGCCCCTGCTTTGTGCATTTAAAGCACTTCCTGATGTAGATCCACCTGAGGATTTTCTACGAGTTTCCTCACTTAAAATAACACCGATCACATCATCATATTTTAGGGTACTAGATCCAGGAACATAATTACTCACCGCCATTACCAAGCCATTCCAGCTTTCAGGCAAAGAACACAAAATCAAGAGAGCCCTAATTTCTTCATCAAAATTGATACCCACAGAAGATAATTGACTAGTAATAGTATTAAACTCATTTAAATGATCTGCAACAGATCCACCTTCTGCCATTTTCATATTAAATAAACGCTTCATGAGAAATACCTTATTTGAAGCGGAGGGCTTTTCATACAGTGTCGCTAGGGTTTTCATCAAATCTTCTGTCGTCTTTGCTTTTGTAATATTAAATGCCACCGATGGTGCCAAGCATAACCGAATGCTTCCAAGTGCCTTTCTGTCCAAAAGATCCCATTCAGCCTCTGACATAGTTCCCTGATTCTTGGCTTTTCCTTCCAACGGCTTCCACAAATCCTTCTGATATAAATAGTCATCTGCCATTGCTCCCACTCAACCATGAGACTTTCTTGCAGAGGATAACTGAGAAACAACTAGGCTCTGATACCACTTGTTAGGATAAACCACGGACAGAAATAAAAACTACATGCAAATATAACCAATAACAGAAAATAATAGAACACACAGAAATGAACACAAGGCACCAAGATTTAACGTGGTTCACCCAATCCCTGGGCTACGTCCACCAAACAGCAAGTCCGATCTTATTACAATCCAGTGATTACAACCTGATTACAATCCGTAATCCCTTACAGCTCAATACCGCCGCAAGAACCAATTTCGTATCACCATATCAAAAAATACCCAACCCTAAGCCCTTTTTATACAAGTATTAAACCGCTTTAGGGTTATAACATGTCGGCCATATGTCGGCCATAATATGTCGGCTACCATGTCGATGTCGGCTACTTCCAAAAATTTTTTTTTTCGGGGCGATGCCCCGAACCCCACTATTTATGAAGTATGTACAGTACTTTCCTGATCAGTCACCACAATCTAACAGCCTATGCCATGCCTTTTCCAAAGGAAAAACCCCATGCAAAAGTTGCGCCCATTCCAAATTCTCGCTCATGTCTCAAGAATCGGGCACCCGATTTGTAATTCAAAAATCGAGTGCCTAATTGCATGTTAACCATTGTAAGAATCGAGTACCTAATTGTTTAAAAATTGGGTACCTGATTCTTTTAAAATTAGGTACCCAATTTTAAAAGAATGTACTCAATTTTAAAAGAATCAGGTACCCAATTCTTATGTACCTGTTGGACCCCAAAAGTTGCCCCATAGGCCGACTTTCAATGATTGAAATGATTGAATAATAGTTTTGATCTGCAACAATGAATTCTGTCATAGTTATTCTATTTTCTTGTCTTCTTCTACAATTTACAAGCTAGTGACTCAAATTCAAAACTGGTGCAAACATGGGATCAAAACAATGAAGAAAGAAGAAAACAAAAATTTTGACAGATGAGGAGATTGCAACAAATAAAGAGAATGAAGCACGACATCCATGAGAGAGAAGACAAAGAATTAGAGACTTGAACAATGTTTCAAAGGAGAATGACATTGAGGATACCACGATGGATGAAGAGGCCAAAGAAGAGAACCCAATACAAGAAAATTTAGGTGCACATTCTAATCATGCATTCAATACAGGTGTGTCTCCAAACCCTTGAATTTTTTCTTGTGATGAAATTGGTGATTTTTTAGAAGCAGGTTACGATTTAAACAATTTATATTTTCTTCATGAGAATAAATTGTCAAACGATCATGCACAAAAAACTCCAATGGAAATGCATGCCTCGAAAGAAATACCAAGTAAAATTGAAAATGAGATTCAAATCCCAAATAACAATGAAAATGAAATGTCAATTGAAAATAAAAATTGCATGAATGCAGACATAGAAACACCAACTATTGAACAAACATGTCAGAATGATCGTAAAGTGTCTAAACATAATTTTCATATTCCTAATGATGTGCTAGATAATCTTGAGGGATTGGTTTCATAGAGACAAATTAGGACACATGCTAATAGATTATATAGACTTTTTTTTAATAATAAGAAATTTGGGTTTCAATGTCAGTTGATGTTTCAACTAATTAAAATGTCTAAAATGCGAAAATTAATTCAAGAAGGTTAGGAATGTATGCAAAACTCAAGAATAAAAATGAGTCTTTAAAACAAGTTGTATCCATTGTTGCTAGTGTCTTTGATGTTATCAGAAAGAGAAGTTGCTTTAAAGATAAGAATGCAACACAATGAGCAATAACAAAAACTTTAGTTAACAAATCAACAATTGACAAAAGATTGATTACCAACATAAGTGGATATCTTAATGTGAATCGTAAGACTTTAGAAAGAGCTATAAAGAGAAGGGTTAACTTTGAATGTGATCCGACAAATATTTTGTGGACTTCTAGTTGTAGACTCCCGAGATGTGATATGAAACTTACTAGTGAAGACAAAAGTTTGGTTGAAATTTTTTGGCATGATAATACAAGAGTATCGCCTAATTCAAGAGATGTTCTTAAATTGAAAATTGGGTCAAATATACATGATCCACATCCTAAACACCTTTTGGACACGACTAAAACTGAATTGTTTAGAAAATTTGTAGATGGTAAGGTATTAAATATTACCATTAGTCAAAGATCTTTTGAAAAGTGTAAACCATGGTATATAAGGATTAACAAGGAAAGAATCACATGTTGTTGTAAAACTCATATTCAATTTCATTACCATTATGATGTATTTCGATCTATACGTGGTACCATGCATAGAAAAGAAATGTTGCAGGAATGTGGTATAAAAATACCACCTCAAACTATAAAGGATTTCATATCAGGTTTGTTTTTGTAAGCCACCTAATGATTAATACTTTCTTTTCAATGCATGTCTTTCTGGTACATGTGATATGTGTGACAATCTTTCTTTGTTAGATGAATGTTTGCATGAAAATGCTTTGACTACTTTTGGACAACAATGGCTGACAATGTGTCTACCCTATTGAAGAAATTGGACATGGATAAAGGCCAGGACTCTCCTCCGGTGGTTGATAGCCAAGGTCCCAACAAACGCACTAGGGCCCATTCTAAAAAGACTGATGATACAATGAAGAAGGATGAGGTGAAGGCTATGGCAGAAAACATGCAGATGCTAGCTGATCAGGCTCTAGACTTGGTTAAGGCTACGTAGTTGGTTCTTTTCTATCTTTTGTACTGTCCTTTTGCTTTCCTAGTGCTGTTTCCTTGTTATTTTTTTCAGCAGTTCTGTTTGTGACCTCTTGTGTTTCTTTTTGGAGGTCTGTTTTGTTTTTGTTCCTTAATGTTCTATCTTTTCTGAGACTGTCCTTTTGTAATATGGTTTCGGGTCCTTAAAACCTATTTTTACTTAATCAAAACAATTAGTTGAGATAAAAAGATTCAAAACTATTGAATATCCATTGAAGGATGGGAAGATTGGAAGAAGGTGTGATCTAGTTATAGATAAAGTTAGTTGTCATGCATTTATGGATGAGTTTAAGAGTGAGATCATACCAAAATATGTTAAACACTCTCAATATGCTAGATGGCTTGATGGACAATTTCACATATGTAAGAATACATTTCCAATTGGTACTATACTTTCAATTGTTGAGTTTATAAAGAACAACACACTTGCACCACAAGAAGAGGTACAACCACAATATTAAAATTCAGTGCAAGTAACAATTTATGTTCATATAGTTTATAGGCATGCACCTGATAGTACATAGGAGGATCAAAAAATATTGAGAGTACCATTTTTATATGAGTGATAATAAACTTCATTCATTTGAGTTTGTCCAATATTGTTTCAAGGTCTTTTATGATAATTTAAAAGAGAGACAAATTGAAATGACATAATATTGGATATGGTTGGATAATTGTATAGGACAATTCAAGAATGCTAGAGTGTTCTATTGGTTGAGTAGGACACATAGGAAAACTAACATCCAACATGTGTGGATTTTTTTATAGGCTGGACATGGTAAAGGAGAACATGATGGTGTTGGTGCATGCATGAAGAGAGCCCTTAGTAGAGAGCAATTAAAATTTGAGAAAAAAGCTAAATTCAAAAATGCACATGAGATTGTTGAATGGTGTAACAAATATTTATACATGGGATCAAGTGAGAACTCTACAATCAAAAATTTCCTCTACCTAGTTGAAGAGAAGAATATCCTTTCAAGTTATGAATATGATACAATTAGTGGGATGACTAAATGACATTCATTTAGGAGTTCAAATTTTAACACTTGGGCTATATGGACTAGGGAGCTTGCTTGTTTTTTTCAATTTTGTCTTGTAGGTGAATGGGAAGAATGTGAGAATACAGAATGGGTTGAAGATTGACAACAAAAATCATTAGCACCTACTGACACACATTTTCAAGACGATATAGTAAATGAAGGCTAGAATGTTGCTTTTGCATCAGAAGACTATGATCGTATTTGAGACCTTATAGAACCTAGTATGCACAATTTAATTATATTTTGTTGTGATCTCATGCTTTAATTTATATAATTTGCATATGTACTCATGTGATTAAAGTGTTTCTGTACTTTATCTTATCTTGTAGGACATGTTTATGCTATTATTGCAACTAGTAATAATGATGAACAGACTGAGTATTGGCTAGCTAGATGTGTGGAACCTAAGAAAAAATTGATAAGTCATCAAGTAGACGATGATGGTTTTGAGTATCCAGTTGGGTCTGTCATTGTAGTTGGCACCTAGCTACGTAGATACCTAATAAGAAGAAATGGTTTACTGGCATTTGAAGACTACCAATCCGAAAAAGAAGATTTTACACTATTCTCATTTGGTTGTGGCAATAAATATCAAATTAGAAAGATACAAAGGGAGACCCACCAATAAGGTATTATGGACAATTTCAATGGATGAGCACAAGACAATCATAGATGCATTGCAAAAGAGAGAGGATGCAGATGGTATAATGGGATGACTACATTTAAATTAAACACATGTAAGTTTTTTCTTTATTGTGTATTTTTATATATGTACTTATATAATTTAATTACATGTATGTTTGCACTGTCAATACCAAATTAGAGAACTTATATATATTCCTCTTATTTAGCTCTCAATTACAATTTATGCAAATTTAAATGTTAAAGTGGATCGAGTGTCAACATCTTGTGCAATTCCACATAGTGAGTATATACAAATTACACATATATTTACATAGTTCAGATACCTCATATTAATTTATGTGTTTATTAACATGTGTTTTTGTTTTACAATTTTATTTTACAAGAGCTCATTTGAAGAGATGTGTTGAACCAAATTTATATTTTGAGTTCACTTCTATAAATTTATCATTGACATTGTCTTACATATATTGTGAAATATGTTGTACAAACAAATTTAAAAATAGGAGTTTACTTCTATTTGAAAGTTAAAGGTGTGCACTTGATATTATAAATTAATTGTCAATTTAAGTAATGACCACCTATTTTTTTCCATTACTTTTACATTCAAGCATGTTTAAATTAATTTTTTTTTGAAGTTTCAAATTACTATTGATTGTAATATTAAACCCTTCACTTGTACGTGATAATTTAAAGATCATTACTCACTGTATTGATTATATGCTATTGTTATGTTGATAATTGACATGCATGTTTAACCATGTTAACCATGTTAAGTGAGAGGGAGGGAAGGAGGAAGAGAGGGAGAGAGAGGGAGGGAGGGATATGGGGAGGGTTATAAGTGCTTGTAATTTATCAGAAAGGGGTCCCATTAGGACACCTTAGGACAAATTAGCACCTCTTTGGACCCCTTACAACACATTAGTTATTGTAGTCCTAAAAGTAATCTTTTCTAATGTGTCCTAGTACATTCTAATGTTTCTAAGAGGTTTTGATGGGTCATATGTGGTCATAAGAAACCTTAGGACCCATTATGACTCCTTGGAACCCATTCATACCATTAACACACTTTATGAACCCTTAGAACACATTAATCATCGTAGGATACACTTTAGGGTTGTAATGTGTCCTATTCAATCCTATTTTTTCCTAAGGAGTTTTAGTGGGTCCTAAGTTGTTCTAGGAATCCTTGAGACTAATTACAACATCCTAAGAAACATTATGACCCATTATGAGCCTTTATAGCATATTAGTCATTGTAGGACACTGTTTAGAGGTCTAACATGCTTTAATGAGTCATGTGTTCTAAGGGGACATTAGGAATTTTTAGGACCCATTAGTAGATATTAGGTCTCATTAGGACACATTAGGGTCCACTCGCACACATTAGGACTCATTAGACCCCATTAAAACCTCATATAACACATTAACCATTGCAAGACATAGTAATGTGTCCTAAGTGGTCTTAATATCTCACAACGGATCACGATTGGTCCTATGTGGTTTGAAAACCCATTAATACCATTTAGGGTGCACATTATTACCATTTAAAACATATTAAAATCCATTAACACCTCTTAGATAATCTTAAGGGGCATAAGACATACTAATGGGTTATAATATGCCCTAATGGGTCCTAATGTGTCTTAAGGGGTTCTACTGTGTTTTAAGTGATCCTATGACCTTTTAGGACCCATTAGGAACCCTTATAATCCATTAGGGGCCATTAGGACTCATAAGAACCAATTATAACCCCTTTGAACACATTCAACATCATAGGATACACTATTATGTCCAAAGGCATTATAATAGTTCCTAAGTGGTTGTAATCAGTCCTAATGTTTCCTCTTGGATTTTAAATTGTGGTATTAATATATCATGAAGGGTCATAATGGGTTCTTAGTGGTCCTAGGACATCTTAGGGTCTATTAGGATCCCTTAGAACACATTAACTATAATAGGACACACAAATGGGATGTTAATGATTCTAATGTATCATAAGGGGTCATAATGGATTGTAAGTGGCCCCAAGACCCATTACAAAAACTTAGAATATATTAGGACCAATTAGGAAACATTAAAACTACCTCAATTGGTTATTTAATTAGTTGGGATGTAAGAAAACCTAAGTCAAAGTTACAAGGAACCATCTAGGTACATGAATTTCCTAAGTACATAATCGTATGAACATACGTACATAGCCTTGATGAGAAAATGTGTGAAAGGAAGGGCATCATCCATCATTTCATTAAAAAAGTCTTCAATCTTTACCTAAATTTTATAAATTTGAATTTTTAGGATGAAAAATATTTATAATAATAGGTCAATTTTTATTTGTATGAATCTCAATGCATAAATTTGATGTGATATTTATCCAATAATCTTTTTGATATTAGTAAGTTAATGCTCTATAAATAGTTAAAATTATTGTTCATGTAGCATTTATACTTACAAAATGTGTCATATGTTCATGAATAAAATATGTCACAACAAAGAAAATGGTTTGAATACTTAAAACTTGATGAAACATAATAATATATACTACATACACTAGCATGAGAAGAATTTGTAAAAAAATAGTACAGGGTCTAACATGTCATAACATGATCTATGAACTCAAAAAATACATATAATACAGTCAACTGTCCTAATACAAAGTGTATCAAAATAAACAATATGTGTCATAAAAACACAATCTAAAGGTGCCAACAAGATCTAATCTATTTGATCGAATGTCCTCCTTACTCCACGCGAAGAGGACTCAGATGGATCATCTTGTGTAATATGAGTTGTCTCATCATGTGGGACACCTTGTGAGGTAGATGGATCATCCTGTGTAACATGAGGCATGTCTCATCATGTACATGCTTAATTGAAATGGGTTTCAAAATCTAGCTTGCAAATAAATTAAATATTCACTACATAATAAAATAAATACCACATGAGATGGGTGTCCCTCTGTAATGGGAGGAGGTGCACTATGAAAGCTAATAAATGCAGTAATGGTGAGGTCCTGTAATTTACAATACATACATTTTTAAAATTTGATAAAGAGCATAATGAACTATGTATGTACATAAATCAAAATATTGACCTCAAAGGATGATCTAGGTACCTCCATCTGGCTAAGTCCCATACTCTTAGAAACACTCATGGCAACATAGTCCTAAAATTATGGATACATAAACGTTGAGTCAAAATTATATATACATGAATAATTACAAAGTACATAAACCAAAAAGTACATAATTTGTACACTACATTTTTTATACACTATAAAAACATGTATATATATCATACATGAGTAGTAGCCAATGCCACATATGTGTCAATAGGTATGCTAGCACGATGATCAAAAGATGGAGTAAAAAATAAACTATATTGAGGCCTGTATGGATGAGTATGATCTATCTCCTATTTGTAAAATCAAAACACATAAAATATATACACGAATCAAAATTGTTCAGATTATAAGTTAATAACAATGTACATATATAAAAATAGTACAAATTATTTGTCTTTAGTCAAAAGTTCATACTGTATGTATTTGAGGTTGTGCCTCAGTGGTAACTAGATTAGGACCTCTACTGACATCAAACTGTGTAGCAGTGGACAATCCCTACAAAATCAGATAAAAAGAACAAATGAACACATGTTATTAAATTTGAATTTGAATGTACATTTTTATAGTGTAATTCAAAGTGCATATCGTATGAGGGATGCCAACGTCTGTAGGTCTTGAAAAAAGACTATACCGCCTCCTAGGAGGAATAATATCATCCATCCTCTATTATTTAAAAAGTACAAATTAATATGGTTAATACAATTACACATGTATGTAGAAAGTAAATAATTATGTATTTTATATTTAAATTTTAATTAAAATTTTACCTACTGCTCTTGACTATCTCTGGGTTCTCCCTGCATGAGGTCAACAAATGATGACACATTAATCTCATCACTACCATCACCATGGGTAGTGTATACGTCATCATCAAAATTAGCACCCTCAGCATAATGGTCATTGTGCGCTGCATCAACATCGCTCTGGGGGCCTCTGCATATGCCTCCACAACTAGTACAAATATGTCCAAGTGGACGAACATGTGTCACCTGCATCCTTTGCTGTACTAAATTTCTTGAAAGGGAACTCAAAGAGGTAAGAGCAGATGAAATTGCTCGATGATGGTGTGGAGTTGGTACAACGGGTGCAGGAAGAGGTACAAGGGGCTGAGGTCGCTTACAATTTCTTGTTCTATTACTTAGCTTTGCCCTAGGCCTATCCTGAGGCATCCCTCCACCAACCCCCTGTAATGATCTGATATCAAAATAATTGGGTTTCAAACCCAATTCATACTCAACCCTTAGCTTCCTAAGGAAGTACATGGGCACCTCATGATTAACATGTGGTGGATGGTCAAATACCATCCACCACCGCTCCCAAAAGTGTGTTGTTATGTGTAGATCTGTGCACCATCTAATAGAAATACAAGGCTTCTTCTCATTAATCTCCTCACTCATCTTAGGGTTTACAAAATATCTTATGATATGTCCTTTACCTATTTTGAGGTTATGGACCTCTCTATTTGATAAGCCATCAAAATAGAAGGCACACATGTTTTGCCTCCATAATCTAAATGAATCAATATCACAATCCAGATGTTGTATGGATTGAATGGCGCCTTGCATGCTATCTACAAGACATAGTAGGTGAGGAGGGGGGTGTGCCTCGCGTCTAATAGCCTCAATATCTCGCATGAGGTTGTTAAGGTTATGCCTCATGCTCTCTCTTAGATCATTTGTGGTGGGTGGTGGAGTAGGACTAGGTGGTCATGGAGGTGGGGGTGGAGGTGGAGGTGGAGATGGAGGAGGCAGAGACGAGGGTGGGTTAGGGGGAGGAGGCGGTGGAAGGTCCATCAAATATAATATGCATATATGTTTAAACAACATAAAAAAATGACAAAATTACTTTTTAATAAAATTTAAATCTAAAATATCAATTATATAAATGCGCAGATCTTTAAAACCATATCAATTAAATAAATAAAGTTAAACACTTAAGTAAACTTTAATGTTAAGGCTAATTGAACATTATACCGAATTTAAGTCTAATCATAAAATGATACTCCAAAAAACTATATTAATAAATCAACTATATAAATCTGGTTTTAATGTTAGATACAGACTTGTTTTGTCTATGCAAGTTCAAGGGAACATATTTTTGATATTAAGGAAAAGGATGTGTAAGTGCACAATAGTTTAACCATTGTTTTGTTAGATTATGATCTATATCCTAAATGGAGTTACTTTATGAAATATATTGTAGTGATTTTTTTATTATTAATATTTTATATTGAATGCTAGAGTAGTTATATTCCTATTCTATTTAGTTTTTAAAGTCTTGTTGAAAAAAATATTACAGTTATATGTTTCTGCCCTCGACCCCTAACTGACCTTATAGAAAGGGAAAATATATTTTGATACTCCTATAAGATTTGTTATTCAACACTATTTATGCATTTATTTGGCCTACTAAACTTGTGAGGAAATGCACAAAATCATTAAGAAATATAAGGATAAGATGAGATAAAAATGAGGATAATTAAGATTATGGAAGGAAAGTATGAAGAAATTGGCAGGGGGACTAAGAATGCAACTTCTAATTTGTTGTTTGTTCTAGGGCTGTTTGCCTCAAAATTGTTTCCCTTTTCTATGTTCAAGTAGCTAGATCAATTTTTATGTACACTTATTTTGTGACACTGGGGGATTGTATTCTCATTATGGACTATATGTTCATCTCAGGATCAAACAAAGTTAAGACTATGGCAAGGTTATAGTTTAGAATTTTGTTATGTTTAGGGTTTTCATGATGGCTAAGCTTAAGATTATTATAATGATTATGACTAATGTTAGGGTTTACCTAGGATTATGGTTTTAGTTAGAATTATATTTAGGTTTCAGATATTTATTATGGTGCTATTGTTTAAAGGATATATAATAGATGGTGTTAGGATGAGAGTTAATGTTACAATTAGAATGAAAGCTTAGAGATAGAATTATGATTTGATTTATATTTATGATTATAGTTCATCCTAAATATTATTTGCTAATGCAAACTATAAGTCTAGATCTTAATTCTAATACATGAACCCTATCCCTAACTATAATAATCCTAATTCTAATCATAATACTTAAACTTATAATATCTTCTTTAGTAATTTAAATCTTAACTTATCATTTAACAATTGTTATGATTTGCTAATATAACTTTTCTTCCCTCTAAATCTCTATGTTGGAATGTGTTATATTAATTGTATTTTCTAATTATGAAAGCCTTTTTACTATTAGAAAACTTTGTATTATATTAATCACATCTTTTATAATTACTTTTGGATGCTTACTTGTCTTCCACCTGTGAACTACTCTTGGCTCATCCAAACATTAGCCTCAATAGTTTCAATGATTAATAAAACATGTTTTCCTAATTTTGATTTGTAGGTGGAAGCAACTTTATAAATTATCATTTTTCTTAAGGTGTTTTAATGAGTTGCTGGATATAAACCTTAATTATAAACCTTAATCATAAATCTTAATTATAAACCTTAATTATAAACCTTAATCATAAATCTAAATATATACCTTAATTATAAAATCTAAATTATAATACTTATCCTATTTATATTCTAGAATTGAATACAAATCCTAATACTAGATCCTAATCTTAAATGTTAAATGTTAAACCCTAACCTTATATGTAAATCATAGTTAAGATCAAGATTAGGGTTTAACATTTAAGCTTAATATTTTTATTTAGAATTAGGAGAAGGGCTTAGCATTTATGATTATTTTTAGGATAAAGGTTTAGCATTTAGGATAACTTAGTTAGGCTAAGGGTTAAGAATTTAGGATAAGGGTTAGACTTGAGATTAAAGTTTAAAACTTAATGTCTGAAAGGTTTAATATTTTGTATAATTAGGCCCATGTTTTACCATTTAAAGTAAAATTTTAGCATTTATAATTAGGGATGAGATTATAATATCATTGACAACTATAGTTTAGTATTTGAAGAGTTTAGATTTTTTTATTTTAAATTATCATTTACTATAACTTAGGGTTATTGCTTAGGTATGGATCTAATATTTAGTATTTAATACTTTAGATTTATGTAAATCTTTTAGGATTAGGGTTAGCATTTTAATAAAAGTTAGAGATTGTATAAGGGTTAGGATTAGGAATATTAATATTTAAGATAAGGGTTAAGCATTTAGGATAATAGTTTATCGTTTAAGGTTAGGATTATGGTTTGACATTTATAATTAGTACTTGGTTCTTAAGATACTTATTTAATTATTTATATTAGGGTGTAGGTTTTAGAAAATTAAGATTATGGTCAGGATGACAGTAAGGGTTATGATTAGAGTTTTGGTTAAAATTGGGATTATAGTTAATCCTAAATGTTTTCCCTTAATCCAAAACTATTAGAATCCTATGCCGAATACTTGAACCCTAACCCTAACCATAATAATAACCTTGATGTAAAGTAAGAGAGCACATTATGTAACGCCCAACCAGGGATCCAAAGAACTAACCTAAAGTTTTACTAAGCAAGCAATAACATGTACAATAATTTACATAAAAAACATAAGAGATTACATTCCTTATGATTCCTTAACGAGCACATTTACATTTCATTTTAAAATAATTATAAGTACTAGAAGTAAAATAAATAACACATCCACATGAATGAAAAACTACAAGTTTAATCCATTTAAATAATATAGATTTGTTCCGAATGCCACTTGGCATTAATTTGAAATGCACAATCATCCACTATACATGTCACAGGGTATGAAAGGCTGAAAGAATATACATTTATGAAATAGTTTACATCATCCATTTTTGATCCATGAAACAAAGTATAATACAATAAGTAAAATCATTAAATACTAAGTTTTGTGTTTGGATCCCTTGGTGGGGTGTTATGTGATTAAATACTTAGTTATATGTTTAGGGTTTTATTGTACAGTTATGGTTAGGTCGAGGTTAAAGACTTACAAATATAATTAGTTTTAATTTCTTTGTTATATGGTTTACAAACTAATCTATAATTAATCACTATTTATTTCAAATAAATATAAAATATTGAATGTAATTACATGTTTAAACAATGAATTTACATCTATCTAATCATTCAACAGTGTAATTTACATATTAAATACATTTCAAAATATCTAAAATAATAATTTTTAAATGAACATCTACAAAACTATTATTTAAATTAACAGATACAATAATCTAAAGATAATACTCATTAACAATGAGAATTTACAATTTTATGTATATTAAAAATGAAAAAATAATAAAAAATTGACAGTACATAT
Organism: Cupressus sempervirens; assembly: GCA_028749045.1. Lineage (NCBI taxonomy): Eukaryota > Viridiplantae > Streptophyta > Pinopsida > Cupressales > Cupressaceae > Cupressus > Cupressus sempervirens. The sequence continues at coordinate 85,188,485 of CM053785.1, forward strand.
AAAATGTAAAACTGAAAACAATTAAATAAAATAGTACAAAACAAAATAAAATACCTGGTATGTTAGAAAATAGCAGCAGGGGGGTCGGTAGAGGTCAAAAATGGGCTTCCGTATTGCTCTAAAATCAAGCTCCCATTTTCCAAATGATAAAAATGACACCAAAAATGCCAAAAAAGGGGCATTTGTAGTTTTTGGAAATTGGGTATGTAGTGCCTACCCCTAATTCGCATTTCTGTTATCATTGTCAAATTCTTTTAAGCTAATTTTATGCATTGATTAGTTTTAGAGATACTAGATTTACAATATTATGATATTATTTCATGTCTTGAATTACAAATATATCGGTTATAATTATTTAGTTGATTTCATTTCACATGATGTTAATGATGTTTTGATGATTCCTAGTTAGTAAATGTGTTTTCTTTCGTAACAATGTTAACATGATGTTTTTAATGATGATTATGTTGTATTGATAGAGATGCATTATTTTATATACGAATTTGATGTTAGACCCTTGATTTTTACGATACTTACCCCATACTTGCATGTGTATGGTGTGCGTGTTTATTTTATCTTCTGTTTGACGTGTTTGATGTGGCTAAGGGAGGGAGTCGTAGTCACTTGCTAGTCGAGATCTACACGATGAACCACTCCCCGCCATTGTCTGTTTAGTTTAGATATATTATATACATGTACATGCTCGTCTTTTATGTAGGATGCAGGTACCGAGCATCGACTTCCCTGAATTGTCAAGATGAGCGTGCCCTATTACAAATACTCAAATGGTGAGAATGGGAAGATAATGATAAGGTCCAATCCTAGCCATAAGCCTATAATACTTGTCCTGCAAGGAAGACTCGTAACAGACTGTCTACCCTTTTTAAACCCATGAGTATTTTGTGTGTATGTTGTTTTGTGAGTCTTTGATGAATTTTCTGTTAATTAAGTCTAATTAAAAGATTAAATTAATGATTTAATTTAATGGAAAATTATTATGTCATTTTAATATTTAATTATATTTAATTAATTGAGAAATTAAATAAATAAAAAGAACTGAATTTGAAGATAAAAGCTATAAGATTAAATCTAGAACGTGATTATATTTATTTTATTTAATAATAATATATTTAGAGTTCATTTTTAAATAAATGCTAAATATTATTGTTATTTAAGTTAATAAATATTTATCAAATTAAACGTTCAAAAAATATATTAAAAGGAGAAAGATATTAAATTATGAAAAAGATTTAAGTTCGCATGAATGAGTTTAAAATATAGGAAATTAATTAAAAAGATAAATTATGTGAACTTAACAAAGATATTTAATAAAGTGTGCATGTGATTTAAAAATTAATAAATTAAATAAAGCGAAGTCTAGTGGAAAATTAAATAAAGTAAATTTAATAATTCACTTAAAGTGCATGAAGGAATAATAAAATAATATTTTAATTAAAAAGAAAATTAATTGTGCATGAAAGAATTAATTAAATAAAATAATTATAATTTTAGAGTTGTGGAGACAGAAACCCTAAAAGGTAATTAGATTCTATATTAGAGGGTTTTGGGTCATTATTGCACACACAGGTTTGAGGGAACACACTTTTGGAAGGGGAACAAAGAAATCGTTGGAAGCTTTGAAGGGTTTGGATTAGCAAGGGTTTCACCAAATTGTTAGCATCAGATCAAGGTAGGGTTTTTGAACCATTGTAGAAATATTTTCGGATCTCTGTCTTCTTCGTGCTTGTTGAAAATTGATTTCTCAAATTCCGTTATATGAATCTTGCCACCCTTCGTTCTACATCTTTTTCTTTTTGATTCCATGTGTGAATCCGGATTGAAAAACTATTTAAATAACCTCGTTCTGCAATTGAAAGAAATTGGTAATAAATCGGGATCTGGGCTTTTGAATTAAATTGGAATTTAGAAATTTAAATTTAGAAAGGGTTTGTTTGTGGAAATGAAAATCTTAGGATTGAAAATTCAAAGGGTTCGATTTATTTTTCCTATTAGACTGAAGTTTCAATCATGGATTAAAAATATATACATATTTTAATATGAACTGGAAAAAAGTATTGTGTAAAAATTATATATATATATATATATATATATATATATATATATATATATATATATATATATATATATATATATATATATATATGTATGTATATATATATATATATATATATGTATGTATATATATATGTGAGATAAAAGAAAGTTATATAATAAATTTTATAGATACACAAAGCTTTTAATTATAATAATTATAATAATAAAACGTTTTTCAAAATTTTATAATTTTTAAATTTAAAAAATATATATATATAATTGATAGGGTGGGGATATACCCCCCCCGTACCTGCTGCCAGCTTTAATAAGCCGCGGCAGCCGGTACCTTTGCTGCTGTAGGCAACAGTTGTACTACTGCTGCATGCAGCAGGGTACCTGTTGTCGCAGGTACCAGGCCAGTGGGCCTTTAAACACGCCGAAATATATATATAATTATATATATATATTTTTAATAAATTTTAATACGTTTTAAAATGTATTTAATTTAAATTGTAATAAATTTACTTTATAATTTAATAACATTTTGTATTATTAAATTTTATAATTATTTATTAATTATTTAACTATTAATTCATATAAATGTTTTGTAATTAAATAAATTTAAATAGTTTTATTAATTATTAATTAATCTAATTAAATTTGATTTAATTAGGATCTATTAACGATAAGAGTTAATTAATGAAGTTATTAATTTATCATATTTAATAATATTGATTTTAATAAAATTATGGTTATTTTATTTAAAATCAATGAACTGTTATTTCTTTTTTTTTTATAACCTAAATGGAATAAAACGATTATTCTAGATTATTCTACTAGGAAATGACTTTTATTATGATGGTAATTTTACATACTTAAGTCGAATATGAATGGGTTATTGGGTAAAATAAACTGAGAATCTTATACACTTAAACGTTCATTGAAATGCAAATTGAAAACGTTATTTTTGACTTTATTATGTCTTTTCAAATCAAACCCAACTATGAACTGTATTGTTTGTTTGTAATATCTATGCATTCGAATTTTCGAGTCGAGTAGGTGTTGATCAGTCTAGGATGTACACCAGAGGTTTTGTGAAATTTTTTGTATACTATTTATGGGACTAGATGTTGTGATGTGTTTTGTGATTCATATTGGAGTTTATATTTATGAGGTTTATCTTGTGGAAAAATTATGTGTACTTGGATGGGAGAACCATCTTGTTATCAGGTTGCCTGTTAAGGAACCGAGTTTGATCTTTATGGGTGTTGTGGTATGGGACACAACTGTGTTTTTATGTACTTAGGAGAGGTTGTCTAGGTATGTGACTTGGGAGTGGCTTGCATAGGGGTCCGAGACCCAAAGTGGTCAGTACCAGGGTAACCTAATGCAAGTTATGTAATAAGTGATAATCTAGTAATTAAAATTTATCGGGGGGAAAACACACTAAAAAGATAAGTTAGAGATATTTGATCTACCCATGCCTTGAGTGCTTGTATAGACTAAGGATGGGAATGAGATGAGTGCCTCGTCTTCTTGAGAGGGCTTTCTAGTTTCCATATGTGTGATGTTGAGGGTCCGGGGTTCAGAGTAAGCAGTCCAGGGTAACTCAACGCTTGAGGGTTCGGGGTCTATTAATAGATCAGTCCAGGGTAACTCAAGCAGCCATGTGATGACACTCCCTAGTATGTAGCCTGAGTCTCCTCTGTAGATTTTGTGTACCTCTGGTGGTGTATCTATTGTTGGATGTGTTTATTGTGGTTATTTACTTTCATTAATGATGATTGGTGATTCATGGATGTTGTACTTTTGACATGTAGCTTTTGACTTGAGATGATTATCTTTCGTTGACTTTATCTTATGATCTTGGTATTTGGTTTATACTTGGTTTGTGTATGATGTTTGGTTATGTGGTGTCGGTATTGGATTGAGTGTTCTTACTTCTGGATTATTTTATCTTCTTGAGTAGCATGTGTTACCTTTGAGGTAGTTTTGGCTATTAGGGGTACCTTGCCTAGGAATGTTTTATGTTTGATTAGCCGTATGTGGATCGTTCATTATCTTCCCTGCACGGTGGGAGTGGAAGCCTGACTAGGTAACCACGCGGTCGGGAGGTAGTGCCTTCTTACCATTTGGGTTCCCCCTTCACATTGCCAGTTGTTGGATGTTCATTGCAGGAGATGTACTTTTATCATTCTTATTTCTTATCTCAGAGACTTCTTTTTAGATGATGTATATATGTTATCATGTATTCTAATGTATTGTATCTTTTCTCACATACCCTGCGACATGTGCAGTGGATGTTATTGATTGGATGCACTTTCATTGTATTGTTTATACTTATGCATTTGCTTATGCGATTATGTATCTGCTATTTCTTTATGATCTTGAGACATTGTACTTGGAACTTAAACTAATTAATTTAAAAATTATTAAATGTGACTCAACGTAAAGGAACCCTTGAGGAATTGAAACTATATCTATAATTGCAAATGTGTATTTGATGTGTATGTTCATGTTGCTTCCGCATTAATGTTATCTGGATGTTGTTTAAACTTTAAAAAAAAAATTAGTTCAGTAAACATTGTAACATGTTAGGTTTATTTCTCTTGGGTTCCTGAGCGGGGCGTTACAGGGTACCCAATTTTGAACAAATTGGGTGCCTGATTCTTAAGCGGTTTGGGCACTCGAGCCACGATTTAAAAATCGTGCACCCAATTTTTGTAAGGTGGATCGAGTGCTCAAACCAAGATTTTAGAAATGGGTACTCGATTCTAAGCAAATCAGGTACCCATTTCTGAGAGGTCCAATTCCATGGATTTGACTTCCGTGGAATTGCGACCCAACTTTTTGCTCTTACCCTTTGATGTAAAAGGTGATGATTTCTAGGATACTTCTGCATAAGTAAAGCATATAGATGTTTGAATATGTCTACTCATAAAATCATAGAAAGTGCACATGTGAAAATTGATAAGTTTGCAGAAAGGAGTAAAGAAGAAAGAAGCAAAGAGCCAGAAGTTTACAAAAGATTTCTCTTTTATGAACTTGATACTTTGTCAGACATATATGAAGGAAATGAGGCTTCAACTCCCGAGTCCCCAAAATCTCCAATAGCTATTGATTTGCATACAATGCAACTTGAGTCACATTCTGAAGGACTCAAGTCAGAGGCTACCGATCTAGTTCAAATTGAATCTGATGGACCCAAGTCATAGTCAATAGGACCTGAACCTGACATTGAAGTTCATAATGAAAACAATGGAACTCATTCAAAATTGAAAGAGCCTGTGTTAGCAAGATATGTCAGAAGGCATTATGCACCTGATTAGATCATTGGAGACAAATCTAATGGAACAATGAAACAAAGAAAATTAAAAAGTACATGTTTACTTGTTAAATTTGAACCTAGAAATGTTAAAGATGCATTGGATAATGAAAGTTGGGTTGAGGTAATGAATGAAGAAATAGAACAGATTGAGAAGAATAAAACCTAGACTCTTGTTCCTAGACCCAAGGATAAAAATATAATTGGCACAAAATGGGTGTTTAGAAATAAGTTGAATGAAGATGGAGAAGTTTCTAGAAACAAAGTAAGATTAGTATGTAAAGGCTATTCCCAAGAAGAAGGTATTGATTATGGTGAAACTTTTGCTCCTGTTGCAAGATTAGAAGGTGTTAGAACTTTACTAGCATATGCAGCACACAAAGGATTTAAAGTGTATCTAATGGATGTTAAATCTGCATTCTTGAATGGAATTTTTGATGATGAAGTCTATGTTGAACAACCGAAAGGTTTTGTAGATCTTAGCAAAAGAGACATGGTTTGCAAATTACATAAAGCACTATATGGTTTCAAGCAAGCTCCCAGAGCTTGGTATGAAAGACTACATAACTACTTGGTACATATTGGTTTTCAAAGAACAAATGATAATAGTAGTCTATATATCAAGGAAGGACCAGACAAGTAGATTGTATTGGCAGAGATATTTGTTGATGATACTCTATTTACAGGAAATGATGATTTGTGCAAAGCATTTTCAGAAGAAATGAGTAAAGAATTTGAAATGTCCATGTTTGGTGAGATAAAATTCTTTGTTGGATTGCAGATACAATAGAACAAAAATGGTATGTACATCACTCAATCTAAATATATCAAAGAGATACTGAAGAAGTTTGGAATGGAAGATTCAAAACTAGTTGGAACCCCTATGTCTACTGGATATAAGATTTTCAAGAATGATGATTCCAAAGAGGTAGATTATACCACATACAGATCAATGATTAGAAAATTATAGTATGCAGTACACACAAGGCTTGATAGTGCATTAGCAATTGGTATGGTGGCAAGATTCTCAGAAAATCCTAGAGAAAATCACATGATGGCAATCAAGAGAATCATGAGATATCTGAAAGGTACTGAAGGCTATGGCTTATGGTACAAACTTGGAGGCAATTTAGACTTGAAGGTGTTTACTGATGTTGATTGGGTAGGAAGTATTGATGACAAAAAAAAGCACTAGTGGAGGAGCATTCTTTCTTAGTAAAAGACTAGTGTCTTGGACAAGCAAGAAGCAAAATTGTACATCTCAATCCATAGCAGTGGTAGAATATGTGGCAGCAATAGTTAATTGTTAATACATTGTTTGGTTCAAGCAACTATTGGTAGGTATGAAGATAGAGATCAAAGATTCAATTGTAATATACTTTGATAACACCAGTGCAATCAATATATCAAAAAATCCAGTAATGCATTCCAAAACAAAGCACATTACTATAAAATATCACTTCTTAAGAGAATTGGTGCAAGATAAAGAAGTCAGATTGGAATATGTTAATACAAAATAACAGATTGTAGACATATTCACCAAGCCATTACCTAAGGATGCATTTTTGTGTCTAAGAGGTAAGCTAGGGGTCATAATTCCCCTATGCAAAGCTCACTAAATGAAGTTTAGTGATGCATCAACCAAATCAAGTTGAAGATAAATCAGTTGGTGCAGAATTGTCAAGAGCATATTGCAAATGAATTAATACTTAAGGCACATTGATATTAATAGAGTTGTTGTCTTTGGTATGTGTTTTCAAAGAGGGAGAAGTTGTACGATCATATCTCATAAGAAATTTTTCTAAGAGGGAGAAGTTTGCTGTAAGAGGGAGAAAGTGTTCAAAAAGTTTTTTGATTAAGGGTCAAAGCTGAAGAATCGAATCAGAATCAGATTAAGGGTCAAAGTTTCTAAAAGGAGTTTTCATGGATGAGAATCAGAATGAAACTAATCCATATGTTTGTTACTTTATTCTTGCTCTAAAATTTTATTGTGCTATGACATGTTGTGTTTCCATCAATGCCAAAGAGGGAGATTTTTGGATACAATTGATTAATTATGTATTGTGTTTGATGTTACACAAATGTCCTATCAGTTTCAGTCAATGCTTGTTGAACTCACTTAGGTAGTAAAGATAGTTTTCTGCGTCTATTGAGCATTCCTGTGTTTGTCAAGTTCAGAAGGCAGTATCTATCGAGTTCACTCAGGCATTGAAGGAAGTCTGCAAAAGATGAGTGTTAACTGAGTTCACTTAGTTAATGAAGGAAATTTGGATGGAATCAGTGCTAACCAAGATCACTTGGTTATCAAAGGATCTCTAGTATTAACGGAGCTCTCAGTGATAGTGTTGACCGAGCTATGCAGTGAGAATCAAGTTTTAGAGTATTTGTCGAGTCACTAATATAGATCAAGTTCAAGTCTACTTGAAAGTGATCAATATGGACCGTGCTTCTATGTCTACCAAGTGCATGATGATGCCTAACATTGACAGTGGATGCCAAGTATTAGAACCTCACAGAGCCAGTCTTCAAAACCTGAGTTTCTACACTTTGGCTAACTTTGTGATTTTGTATGTAAGAGGGAGAAAGTGTTCAAAAAGTTTTCTGATTAAGGGTCAAAGCTGAAGATAGGAAAGAGTTCACACTGATAGAAGGAGTTTTCATGGATGAGAATCAGAATGAAACTAAGGATATGTTTCTTACTGTATTCTTGCTCTAAAATTTCATTGTGCTATGACATGTTGTGTTTCCATCAATTCCAAAGAGGGAGATTGTTGGATACAATTGATTAATTATGTATTGTGTTTGATGTTACACAAATGTCCTATCAGTTTCAGTCAATGCTTGCTGAACTCACTCAAGTAGTAAAGATAGTTTTCTGCGTCTATTGAGCGTTCCTGTGTTTGTCAAGTTCAGAAGGCAGTATCTACCAAGTTCACTCGAGCATTGAAGGAAGTCTGTAGAAGATGAGTGTTAACTGAGCTCACTTAGTTAATGAAGGAAATTTGGATGGAATCAGTGCTAACCAAGATCACTTGGTTACCAAAGGATCTCTAGTATTAACAGAGCTCTCAGTGATAGTGTTGACCGAGCTATGCAGTAAGAATCAAGTTTTAGAGTATTTGTCAAGTCACCAATATAGATCGAGTTCAAGACTACTTGAAAGTGATCAATATGGACCGTGCTTCTATGTCTACCAAGTGCATGATGATGCTTAGCATTGACAGTGGATGCCAAGTATTAGAACCTCACGGAGCCAGTCTTCAAAACCTGAGTTTCTACACTTTGGCTAACTTTGTGATTTTGTATAAACTTGTATTCCAACTGATTGAGGTGATGAATATTAATTTTTATATAGATGTATTTGAGCCGACTTGACAATATGAAAGATATAAGTATAAGGTCAAGTTGTGGATTCAAAGTGTGAAAGTATGAAGTTGTGAGCATATTGAAGATTTAATAATGAAGAGAGGAAGCAAATTTGAAGGATAAATAAAATATCCTTGTGGAGCAGAAAAGCTATATACGATCAGGAAGGATCAAGTACAAGCCAGCACAAGGATCCTATAATCAGCAATTCTGTTGCATTCAAATCAGGTCATCTCATTGTTACTCTCTAACCATTGTAGCAGTGATCTAAATCTCCTAACAGAGTTGGCTTAACAACTATTTGTAAATCCTCTAACAAGATGGTAGTTCTATTGAATTTTCAAAAGACCTCTAACAAGACCACTCCTAATATGGTGATTAAATCCTCTAATAGGGTCACACCTAACAGTGTGTTTTGTAACCTTTAACAGGGTTGGCTCCTAATAGGGCTCACTTTAGAAGAGTGAAAATAGTAACTAGTTGCAATTGGTGGGTTTTCCCAAATTGGGTTTCAAGGTTAAATCTTGGTGTCTAATGTGTTCATGCTATTTTATTTTATGTGTTTGTAACTAAGTTAAAGTAATGGTAATGACAGATAACATCTAAATTTTATATGTTAAGCACTTACCGAGTTACAACATTCTGTATGTATTTACTGAGCTTTAGTAGTATTCAATTTTTAATTTGTATTTTGTACTGACATCTAAGGGATCTAAGATTTATTTTATGAGTAATTGATTCACCCCTCCCCTCTTAGTTACTCCTCTTATATTTATCACCTTAGTACACACATATGTATTCTTTTGTGCATCTTGATTGTGGTTCCTTGACATGCAGTTCTTTTGGCCCATTTTTTTCTAGTTGCCTGTCACCTCATCCTTGTCTCCATTAGAGGGGTTCTTCTATTTTTTCTCATGCTTTCTTGGTTCAATGGAGTGAGCTATGTATTCAATATTTGTTCATATGTACTAGGCAGATATAGTAGTTGGGTACCAATGCATTTCGGTGAGATGAATCATTTACCATATAGACACTTTACTTTTCATTCCTACTCTGGTTGTAGTCTTCTATGTTCAATTGATCAACTCTTCAAGCTTTGGTTTTTTATGCCATCTATATTTTCAAATTTAGTTGTTTTTCTTTCTGTGTCTTCTGATTTGAGTAGTGTCTTTTGAGAGTACTCGTGCAGATTATAGTCTTCTCTACCTAGTCAAATTCTATTTTAGTAGAGGTTCTTCAGATCAACAATTTCTTTTAGTAGAGCTTTGCAACTTCTACATGCTTTAGTGGTGTTATTCATGATCATCTTTTGTTCCTATCTTCTAGGACATTCCCTAGTTTTAAAGCTTTTTCAGTCATTCACTAATTCTTTTCAGCATTTTTCCAACTCTTTTTGAAGTAGGATTTTCCCCATGTGGTTTTCTCTATTGTTCTTGGGTACCTCATGAGGCCTTGTTGGTGGGACCCAAATTTATTTTCAGTAGTAGTTTCTAGGTTTTTAGCTACTCCCTAAGTTTATCTTGATTCAATTAATAAGTCACAAGTATTATCTTTAGTTTACTTAAGCTAAGCTTTAGGAATATAATATTTAATTCTTTTATTAATTATTATCATGCAACCTAGGTTTTACCTTTTTAGGGTTTTGATCTCCTTTATAAGGATTGATCTCTTTGTAATAATTCATCCACTTTTGATAATAATGATTTCTCTTTTCACTCATCAAGAATGTCTCATCTATGGATTTTAGAATTCCAACCTCTATAGCTTTTGCTTCTCTCATTCTATGATAGGTGTTTGCATGTGGGTGATTCTTGGGAGTTGTGGCATTCATCTTTCATCAACTTCAACAATTTAAAATGAAATCTAAACTATTGAATTATTTTATAATTTACAATAAAATCTTAAAGTTGAAGACCTAAAATTATAATAACAGTTTTCTATAATAATAATAAAAGATGAATACAACATATAAGGCTCAATTATTTTTTTAAAAAAAGTATGCATAATGATTGAGAAGTATGCTATGAGAAGTCCATCTAATTGAGATAATGAAGCATTTGGGAGAATCAAGATGATCATTATCCATATAATTATGAGCAATTGGGTTATTACAACCATAAGGTTGATAACTAATTTATAACCTTTTGGGCAATAAGAAAAATGATAGAAACTCTCTTTGGCAATAGGGAAATCCATTTGCATGAAAAAACAAATATTGTAAATTTTGGATGTCATTTTAAATTTAATAGTAAAGTTTGATGAGGTGTTAAGAACCCTTCGAATCTATGAAAAGAAAAGTCAAATTGGGGTAGGTGTTAATAAGAGGAGAAAGCTCACAAATTCCAACATTGAAGGTGGGCCATTACTTGTGTGAAAATGTTTTAGGAGATTAAAGACTATCTTATTAATTAGAATTTTATTATGAAAAGAAATATTTTTATCGAACAATTATTAGAGATTTGGTGAGTGTAAGGAACATAAATAAATAAATGGATTCAAGCAATAGTATACAATAAGACTAAAAATAGGTGTATCTTAATAGTTATGATTCAAATTTTATAAAACTTTTAAGCTCAACATTATGTATGTTAGACCTATTCAGGTATCTTATATATGATAAATATGATATATGATATATATTGTGTTGTGTGATGTTTATGGTTGACAATAATGACATAGTGTAATGAATGGGAACAAAGTGTATGCACATTTGTTTTATCATAATCAACTTACAACATGATGGGGATAGTTGCTCGCACATAACCAATCTAAAAGAGTAAATTTGTTGCATTTGCATAGGAGAAGTTAAGGACATCGATTGACTTGTTTGTCCACATCCTTGCTAACTTTGTAATGGAGCTATTATAACAAGTTGGATGGAGAATCCATAGAAATAGTAGTGTGATCTCCTATGTATTTACTCAACCCCTATATGATTCCATAATGTGAGCAAAGTAGAGTTAGAGTTCCAATAGAACACAAATGTTGCTAAATAGTTAGTTCTTAGTACAATTAAGGAATATGTTGTCATCTTTGCAGGAGAATTATCAAGATTAGTAGACATAATGGCTACATGCAAATAGTAAAATAAATTACAAGGGAATAAAGCATGTGTATAAATAGAACAAAAAATGCAAATATTTAACTCGGTTCACCCAATCTTGAGATATATCCACCAAATAGAAAGTTCAATATTATTATCCAGTGATTCAACCTGATTACAAGTTGTGATCTCTTAAAACTCAATACTATTGTACAAAGCTACTAAATTATCATATGAAAAATCCATATCCTTAAGCCATTTTATACAAGACTTATGTCAATTAAAAAATTAGGGTTAGAATATGTCATCAAATAGGAAAAATAACTTTGGATGCCTTTTACAATAATAAAGTCATCTTGAACTGGCAATGGGCATTGCCCCTTGACCCCATCTTGGGGGCACTACCCCAAACCCCTGTAGAAAATTATGGAGGAAAAATTACTTTATGAGTTTGATTAGGCTCTACATAACAACAAGAATGACATATGTGTAATAAGAATTTGGTTGTAGTTATGACAACTATCTTTAGGGTTGTCTATGAAGTCCATATTGGTCTATAATTATGTTTTAATTATGTTATATTCTACTTAGATTGTAGATCTGTAAGAGTAGACATTAATTTTTGTATTGTATACTATTATTTATCAATGCAAGTGAAAATTTGGCACTTATTTGAATTGATTTACTAGTTGTTTGGGATTATGGTCCCTCAAAAAGTAAGGGCCACTTGAGGTGAAGTAACTATATTGGTAGATTAGATTATGTTTATTCATATTTTAGAGTAATGGTTACATTGTTGATGTTTAGTGGTTTTTTTCCTTAAAATTTAATTAGTTAATGCTTCCAATACTATAGATTCAGTTCTATTATTATGTTTTGTAAAGTACACAATTTATTCATAATTAATTTTACTATAAGTTTTTCAATAAATTTAGATCCACAACCATTTCTATGCTTAATGTGTCAATTACCTATAATCATTAAAGGGAAAACTTGACCGTTGTTTAGCATTAGTTATGTTCTGTTTAATTACTACTTTTATATTTATTTTTTCATGAATTGATAAACAGCTAGGAGCCCTCCATTCCACATACAATATTAGCATCATCCAAATACAAAAACTATCTATAGTTGATAAATAAATGTGTCTTTCTAGAAGCAAATGGCTACTTAATGGAGAATTAGCTGCCTTGTTAAGAATGCACATCAAGTTTTTTTCACCAACCAATTGTGTATAATAGGTATTTTTCTTAAAATAAAATAAATTTGAGCTTTTCGACATGGTAGAGAAGCTAGGTGAAAGTAAAATATACAAAAAAATCCTTCCCTTCCATAAACTATAAAGGGGGATTTAACATTTATAGATAAATTTTATAAAAAATTATAGAAATACAAAATTCATATTTTAGAAGTCAGACACTCTTTGGATTTATTTAGCTACGTTGTAGACAAATATATTTCTCATCTAGTTTAGTTTATTTATATAATCAAAATGAAATTCAAGTATCTTGGGTATGAACACTTTTTTGACCTAAAGATCTCACTAGAAAAGATTGGTGATACAAAACTATGCCATGTAGCTTTAGAAATATTTGGGAAATGATGGATAAAGAGGATAGGTCCTAAAATGTACAAACATTGGTGAAGAACGATTTATTGTAGGTAGTTAGTTACCTTGTAGTGGTACAACCTCTAGAGTTAGTAATGGAATATTTGAATCATTACAATACTTAGGATATAGAAGTAAAAAATTGATGATAACAAAATTATCACCAAATTAGACGAGGACACTTTGAATACAATACTCAAATAATCCCAAAGAGAAGTATTTATAGACCTATATATTGAAAAGTTGGAGGTATTTTTCATATCAAGTTAAATTGTGATATTGTTATTAGGATTCAATACAATGTTTTTGTGTCAAACTCATTGACCCATGTTTCATGAGTAGCAGTTCATACAAACCCATCTCTCATTACTAGTGCTAAGTGTTGGATTCATTCTCAGGAGAGATGGGTTTGTGTGAGCCACACCTTGTGAAATGTGGGTAAATGAGTTTGACTAGAAAAACTATATTGTTGAATATTGATAGCAATATCATAATTTGACTTGTTGTGGATTTAATATTGCCTACTTAGAAATTGATGAGCTCAAGGCGATTTATAATGAATGGATCATAAGTCACAACACTTATTGAAGGCTTTATAAATGGGTTTGCAAGAAGGGTAGGTTTAACCATGGAGGAAGCTTCATAGTTAGACGTACTCAAGATAGAGTAGTATTGGGATGGGTGGCCTCTTGGGAAGTCCCAATACTTCACCTTTGTGAGTATGTAACACCCTGTTCGGGAACCCAAAAGAAATAAACTTAATATGATACAAAGTTTATTGGATTTTTTTTTTTCAAATGTTTTTAAACAATATAAAAGTCACAATGTAGAAGCAAACACAACATTTACACAAATGCTATTACAATTAAGATTTCATTCCTGAAGGGTTCCTTCGCATTGAGTAATGTTTAAGAAAGTTTTAAGTCTCAATTACAAGTCCATAAAAAAATGAAGAAACACATGTACATAATCTCATATACACATAAATAAAAATAATTGACGAGATAAAGTACATTCAGATATCATTATCCACTGCACATGTTGCAGGGTATGCAATAATAAATACAAGTACATCAATATACAATACAACATCTCGTAGGATCTCAAAATACAAGGTACATAATACATAGATACATCAAATAAATAGAAGTCCTCAAAAAAAGAAAAAGAATGATAAAGTTACAACTGTATCCACGAACATCCGATAATTGCCAATTTGTGGAGTAACCCAATGATAAGAAGTCACTACCCCTGACTGTGTGGTTGCCTAATTAGGTTCCCACTCCCACTATAAAAGAGAGATAATGTACAATCCACACACATATTCTCAAATCATAAAACAATTATGTCACAGATTTATATTTTATTTTCCGATCTTGGTTTAGAAGAATGGTAAACCTTTGATTATCAAAAGGCTCAAATTTATTTTACTCTTACATAGATATCCCTGCTATCACCTGCATCCTATCTTTTGGCAGATTTTTTTAAGCACCCAGCCATGCATGTCTACAAATTTGTAGGTTTGACTAAGTTTTGCCTAAATGTTGTAGTTACAATATGTTGGTCCATGTCATATAATTGAAGAAATGATATTTCCTCACGGTGATTGCGAACTAAACCAAGATTCTATGATTTATTTGAAAAAAAATGATTCACAATAATAATAGAATAATTTGTAATTTTTAAACGCACAGATTTCTGTGATGCAACCTCACACGTAGGCATAATTGGTTGGAATGATCTTTCCTTGGGGTGATTTCAAACTAAACTAAGATTCTATTATTTATTGGGAAGAAAGTGATTCACAACAATAGTAGAAGAATTTGTAATTTCTAAACACACAGATTACTCACATCTTGATGAGTAATAGACAATGGAATCTCTATTGTATTATTGTACAATCTGAACATGCAATAATTGTCTCCAAACTAGAACATACATGAACTCTATACCGTAACACTACCACTCGATTATCTCAATTTTTTGGTGGACTTAGGGTCACTACATGTTGCGTGGCTAGACCTTCGTTTGGTTGTGAGATATATTTCCCAACTGCAGGTTATTGAATTACTGTTAGGACTTCTGTGAAGAAGAATCCTTGGAATCTGGTGCTGAGAATAAATACTTATATCTCTAAATATTATAATTTGAACAAATATTTTATGTGGTATTTATTAAATTATTCTTAAAAAGTGTATTCTATTTATAATAAGATTTAAATTTTTGACATGTAGATGGTTGTCAAATTTAAGTTAGAAGAATAAAAGTTAACATTAACACGCTCACACCATCCCACATCACCCATTCTGCCATTGTAGAATGCCTATCGACATTAAAAATGAACAAATATTTGACAACATAAACTTCTTATTAATAGACAAGTAGTAACATTTTATATATTGATAGGGGCATTATTTACTCTATTAAAAAAAAATAAAAAAAATAAAAAAATAAAAATAAAAAAATAAAAGAAAGAAAAAAAGACTTGATTCAAATAATATATTTTACAATTTTATATAATACTTTACATTGAAATAATTAAAAACCAATCAACATATAATTGAATAATATAAATTGAAGTATAAGAAAGATGTTTGAATATAAAAAAATTTGTGTATCCTTCATTTTTCACATAGACGATATGGAAGAGTCTACAAGTCGTGTAGATTGACAAAAATATGGAAAAATATGGATGCATAGACTTGGCATGCCAATAGTTTGATAAAATGTCTAGAGAAAATAGATGCAATGCAAGGCAGGAGAATCTCCAAATGAGATGTCCTATCCCCCAAAGATAACCACACAATGAACTATAACAATAACACAAAGATTTAGATCCAAAACAACACCAATTCTCAAAATAGAATCATAAGATTTACATCCAACATGCTCGATTGTAAGACCTTTTAGGTTATAGCCAAATACAAAACAATTATAATAAAAAATTGCAAGACCTTGCAAGATCGAAACTCCAGCTAGCCTAGACTACAATATAGTAGAAAACCCCAAGAAGAACCTAAACCTGTGCTCAGAAGCCTTCAAGAAACTTTCATGTTTTCCTAAGCCCACACTCAACCACTAGCCCTGCTAAACTCACTCCTCTTAGCTACTTCATGTTGAACTTCATGTTCAATAATAACTCTAGACTTTACAAGACTCTCTCTACTTATACTAAACCAAGCCATAGGTCAACCTAACAAGTTACATAAAATAAATACTCACTTTAAATAGACTCTCAAGCCATAAGTCAGCTTGGCCACATACATTAAATACATGAAATAACTAAATACTTAGGAAAAACCCCAAGTTTACAGTGCATAAATAATTCATATAGGGTATGTGCATCAAGTTGTGGTGCCAAAAATATGACGCATAAAGTTTTTTTAAAAAATTTTAAAAGCGCGTACGCGCTATAGTGTGCACACACTTTTTAAAAGTAAGAAATTTTATAAATGGGCTTCAAACCCGCAACCCATTTTATTATTTTTACATTTCTCCTCACAACACGCACACAAATTGAAGAAATTGAAGAATTTTGTCACCCGCCTCCTCAAGATGCCTCCTCATCGCCAAAGTTCAAGATCAGGATCACATCATATATTTTTTACTCTTGTTTTTGCATTGTTTTATATGTTTTTGAATTGTTTTGTAAGTTTTTACATTGTTTTGTAGGTTTTTTTTCAATTTTGCTTTAAATTTGTTTATTTATTTAGATTGCAATTGGTTTCTTATTAGGAAATGTGAATAATGAACCGCCAAATTCCTAGTCGGATCAACAAAATCAAAACAAAATCCCTCCACAAGATCCAAATCAAAACCCTCCACAAGATGAAAATCAAAACCCTCCACAACAAGAGCAAGAAATTTTGCAACTTGCACCAATTGGAAGACCTCCTCCTGACACCCAAGACAACATAATGAATGAAATAGAAAGAGAAAAAAATGAATTAGAAGCACTCATTGGTAGGTTGAAAGCTTGTGGACAAACCAATCCGATGAGAGCACAATTGACATCCTCCCTTGAGTCCATTATGACCCATGTAGCTTCTGTTAGTGATCAGTTGGATATTTGATGTGTTAAGAGGGATGAACAAAGAAAATATTATGCAAACAAATTATCATATCAAGGTGTAAAAAAAAAGAAATAGAAAAAGGTAGCATTTGTGCATTGTTTAAAAAGCCTGGAGAACAACAAGATACTATTAAACATACAACTAAAAGGTTCCCCATCTATTGGTGCATACATGACGGTATTAGAAATAATTTTGGGATAGATGGTCGATGGTCTTTGATGCCCCTCTTTGCAATAATCACGAGGTTCCAATGTATTTCTTAAAGAAATTGCATTGTAATTTGTCCTTGGGGAGATCCCCAATTATTTTGATATATTAGAATCTCAGGGTAGAGGTGGGGGGTCATCATTTGAGAGGCCAGGGGCACGTCATGACCCTAATGTAGTTAGGGCACCTGTTGTTAAGCCATAGGGTGAGCATGTGATTATTCATTTATTTATGAAAGAACATGTAGAGACCGATACTCTAAGGACTATTAATGCTCTGACATAGATGATCATTCATTACACGAGTCAATTAATTAAGGAGAAGGCTTTTGTGTGTCACAGTCACATGTACACATCATGTGGATCCTTATGCACATTTGGCAGTCATGTTGGAGACAGTATGGATGATGGGCTAGTCACTGATGAGTTCTTGAGTGACACATTTGGCATTGAGACACAGGTAAATTACAATATAATAAACTAATTTTATCACATTTCATATGTATAGTGAATGACTAATTAATTAGCACATGTATTGATATTGTTCAAAATTTAGGGTAAGAGTGTTACCGACCTTAGTACAGATTCCCTAGTCCCATTTTTTGTCCCGTCGATGAGTCGAGAGGTATGTATCGATTTAATTATTTAAATAATACATATATTTATTAAGTAATCATATGAAGGATTGACAAAAAAAAATTTATGCATGTGTATCAGTTCTCTACTGGACCATCGACATTCACAAGGGACTTTGAGCCTAGGTGTGATACGAGCTTCGTAGAGGTACATTTGTTACATGCTAATTCAATTCATTTGATTATATTTGTTTCATGTTACATGTAAATTTTATTCTATGACATGCAGTTGTTGATGTCTGAGACTCCACCTCATCTTCGCCAGCCCATCGATCATGGAGTTGCTGCAACAATGGCTAGTTCAGAGCCATTGACCGAGGTATGAAATAAATTTCTTGGTTTTAGTTGTTGTTTATAATAGTTAGTATCAAAATTTCTAATGTTATTTATAAGTGATTATATTGATTGAATTGTTGTGGGGCCTTATTACACCCGATCATCCACGAGCCTTTGAGGTGGACGTACAAAGTGACTATTTGATGGTGGTAAGAAAATAATTAATTTTGTGTATACATATATTTGATTTCAATGTATAATAATTATCAATTCATATCTACTTTGTTTGTATCAGCTCGAGTTAGAGAAGAGCCTAAACAAGAGGATGAGCGAGTGTGTGAGGAAGACCCCATCATCCTCATTATCTCCCTCCACACAACGACTAAAGACCTCTAGAGATTTGTTTCCTTCCCCTCATGGGAAGGAGGAGATATAGTTGATAGACATACATGTATAGGCATTAGAGGACATATATGTTGAATTTTATGTCAATGGACATATTCGATATATATTTGATGTATATATGATATTTTATATTTGATGTATGACATATATTTGATGCATGACATTATTAGACTTATGACATTATTGGTTAATATATGATATGTTTTTTCATGTATGACATTATTGGTTATCATAATACATTATATGTTTGTTCATGTATGATATTATTGGTTATCATAATATATTATATGTTTGTTCATGTATGAAATTATTGATTATCATAATATATTATATGTTTGTTCATGTATGAAATTATTAGTTATCATAATATATATATTTTTTTTATTTTTTACATTTTAAGTACATTTCATATATTTCATTTTAATGTAAATTGCATCCAAAATGATGCAGAGTGCTCAAACCAAAAGCTAGTGGATTCCCAGCAAGAACACTTTAAGAAAAAACTACCTTTCCCACCTTCGTAAGTGTCTTCAAAGACTCTTTCCAACTTGGTTACAACATTGAAAAAATTTCTACCCAACTTCACAAAACTAATTGATCACTTTCCCTATTCAAGACTTGGGAAGCAATAAGGAAAAAATGAGCAAATTTGAGAAATAGATCATAATTAACTTCTTGCTTCAAACTAACATCTTAGACACTTCAAGGAACATCTAATAACTATCTCAAAAACTTCATTTTTTCATCTATTCCATCCTTCCAAGAGATTCTTCAACATCCTATGAGTGAAAACAATCTTCTAACATCCTATGACTATATTTTCTTTGCAACAACATGTAATTTGCTGATTTTCAGAGAACTCTTCACAAAGGGAAGTGATTATGTTTCAAACCCATGAAATAGCTATTAAGATAGCCAAGAAGATCCTTAACATATTCTACTAACTTCATTCAGTGATAACATGCAACTAAAGTGGTGTTTCATTCTAACAAAGTACAAATTTTCTGTTCCAAACAAGAAGTAATGATATTTGACAATAACTCAATGATCCTATATACAAGTTTAACATCAGCAGTGATTCTTTGTCATATAAAAAAAACTTAATAATCACCAACACCTTATTCCTCTTCTAAATTCATAGAGGGTATTTTCATCATTTGACATCCATTCCAACTAATTACCAGTTAGTTTGATTGGTTACAAGGTTAATTTCAAGATTTTCTAAAAAATTGCTAAAATTGCCAAAAAGTTGTCAGCAACTTTTATTGCGAAATGCAATTTTTGCACTAACTCTCCCTAGAACTTAACCAAGTGGTTTTGGTAACACATAGGACCTATATAGGGTGTAATGAATCTCAAAACACTTATTGAGTCAACTTATTAACAAAAACAACAAAATTTTTGTTGTTGTTAGGATTAAGGCAACTTGGGTTTATAGGTGACCTCAAGTTCCTTGACCTTACAAACAAGGATTACCTTATTACCATAAAAAAAAAAAAATGTTCAAAATGAGGTGTATGATCACCCCTTTACTTTCGATCATGAGTCTCCATCATTGGATGAGATGACATATCCAGTTGCCATAGTCAAAGATCGCTACCCTATGGCATTCAGTGACTCTTAGCGACGATTCAGTTCGGCGTGCCTGAGAACATTTGAGTGCTCAATAGGATAGGAAGAGCTTGGGGCTAGTTTTTACCCAATCACTTGAAGCTAACGAAACAAATAGTTCGATCTCATGACGAAAGGTGAGAGAGATTTGGCAGTTGACAGCTTTGTACTAGCCAACACTACAAGTTTCAGCATCACCCAAGATGGGGTCACAAAATCAAAATAGAATAAGATCTCCAAAAAGTGAGAAAGGTTATTGTAGGTTTCCACAACATGGTCCTATAGCACCCAAAATCACATCCATACCTTGCACGAACTCTAAGATATGCCCTATCAAAGATCAATGCCCTATGGCATTTAGTGACTCTTAGGGACATTTCAGTTCAGCATGCCCGTGAACATTTGAGTGCTCAACGAGATTGGATGAGCTTAGGGCTCTAGTTTACTTGGCCACTTTGAGCTAACAGAATAGACAGTTTGATCCCACAATGAATGGTGAGGGAGATTCAATAGTTGGCAACTTTGAACTGGCCAACACTACAAGTTTCAACATCACCTGAGATGGCATCACAAAATCAAAATGGAATAAGATCTCTAAAAAGTGAGAGAGGTTATTGTATGTCTCCAAAACATGGTCCTATAGCACCTAGATTTGCATCCATATCTTGCACGAGCTCCAAGATATGCTCCGTCAAAGATCGCTACCCTATGGCATTTAGTGACTATTAGGGATGTTTCGATTTGGAGTGCCTAAGAACGTTCAAGTTCTCAATAGGATGGGATGAGCTTGGGGCTAAGGTTTACCTAGCTACTTGGAGCTAATGGAATAGAAAATTCAATCCCAGGATAAATGGTGAGAGAGATTTAACAGTTGACAACTTTGTACTGGCCAACCCTACAAGTTTCAGCATCACCCGAGATGGTGTTGCAAAATCAAAATGGAATAAGATCTCTAAAAAGAGAGAGAGGTTATTTTAGGTCTCTACAACATGGTTAGCACCCAGAATTGCATCCATACCTTGCACAATCTCTGAGATATTCCCTGTCAAAGATCGTTGCCCTATAGCATTTAGTGACTCTTAAGGACGTTTTAGTTCGGCATGCCCAAGAACGTTTGAGCACTCAACGAGATGGGACAAGCTTGGGGATAGGGTTTACCCAGCCACCCAGAGCTAATGGAATAGACAGTTTGATCCCATGACAAATGGTGTGGGAGATTTGGCAGTTGGCAATATTGTACTAGCCAACACTACAAGTTTCAACATCACCCAAGATGGCATTGCAAAATCAAAATAGAATAGGATCTCCAAAAAGAGAGAGAGGTTGTTGTAGGTCTCTGCAACACAGTCCTATAACACCCATAATTGCATCCATACCTTGCACAAGCTCTAAGATATGCCCTGTCAAAGATCATTGCCCTATGGCATTTAGTGACTCTTAGGGACATTTTGGTTTGGCATGCCTGAGACTATTCAAGCACTCAATGAGATGGGAAAAGCTTGGGGCTATGGTTTACTCGGCCACTTGGAGCTAACATAATAGATAGTTCGATCCCATGACGAATAGTAAGGGAGATTTGGAATTTGCAACTTTGTACTGGCCAATGCTACAAGTTTCAGCATCACTCAAGATGACATCACAAAATTAAAATAAAATAAGATCTCCAGAAAGTGAGAAAGGTTATTATAGGTCTTTGCAACATGGTCCTATAGCACCTACAATCGTACACATACCTCGCACAAGCTCCGAGATATGCCTCGTCAAAGATCGTTGCCCTATGGCATTTAGTGACTCTTAGGGACGTTTCGGTTTGACGTGCATGAGAATGTTCCAGTGCTCAATAGGATAGGATGAGCTTGGGGCTAGGGTTTACCCAAACACCTAGAGCTAACATAATAGATAGTTCAATCCCACGAGGAATGATGAGGGAGATTTGACAATTGAAAACTTTGTACTGGCCAACACTACAAGTTTTAGCATCACCCGAGATGGCCTTGCAAAATCAAAATGCAATAAGATCTCCAAAAAGAGAGAGAGGTTATTATAGGTCTCCACAACATGGTCCTATAGCACCTAGAATCACATCCATACCTCACATGAGCTCCGAGATATGCCCCATCAAAGATCATTGCCCTATGGCATCTAGTGACTCTTAGGGACATTTTGATCCGACATACCTGAGAATGTTTGAGCACTCAATGGGATGGAATGAGCTTGGGGCTAGGTTTTACCTAACCACCTGGAGCTAACAAAATAGACAGTTTGATCCCACGACGAACGATGAGGGAGATTTGGTAGTTGGCAACTTTGTATTGGCCAATACTACAAGTTTCAACATCACCTAAGATGGTGTCACAAAATCAAAATGGAATAAGATTTTTAGAAAGAGAGAAAGGTTATTGTAGGTCTCTACAACACAGTCCTATAGCACCCATAATTACATCCATACCTCACACGAGCTCTGAGATATGCCTCGTCAAAAATCACTACCCTATATTTAGTAACTCTTAGGGACATTTTGGTTCGGTGTGCCCGAGAATGTTTGAGCGCTCAACGGGATGGGATGATCTTGGAGCTAGGGTTTAACTAGCCACTTGGAGCTAACAGAATAGACAGTTCAATCCTACGATGAACAATGAGAGAGATATGAGCAAGATATGTATGCCTAGGCCACTTTGTGCAAGATATGAGCAAAAGTTGCTAATTAGGCAAAATTGGGTCTTTTTGAGTTTTTGGTCAAGATAGCCTAGGATTAGGTTTTTTTAGTTGTTTTTTAATAGTTTGTAACCTTTTCCAAGTCCTAGAAGTGAAATCTAGCGAATTTTGCAAAAGTTGCACTTTTTGTGCGTAATTGCAAAAGTTGCAAAAGTTGCTTTAAAATGCAAATTTGACTGGAAACCTTCTAACCTTAAAAAAAAGGCTTCCCATGCTCATATACCCAAGCATGGATAATTACAACTTTCCAAACTTCCATTTTCAACTTTTTTGCAAAAATTGCAAAAGTTGCTCAAGCAACTTTTTGAGCAACATTGCAACTTTTGAGCAATTTTTGCTCTTTACATATTTAGGTCAAATGGGTCCATCTAGGACCCTAGTTAAGATTCCTATGACCTATTAGGTAACCAAATACCTTAGTTTACCATGAATATTGAAAGGCAATGAATAAGCAATTGGCTACCAACTACAGATATTTCAAAGACATTGAAAACTATATATATATATATATATATATAATTCTTTCAAGAAAAATGAGGTACTGATTCTTAAAATAAGATTGCAATGATTCCCATTAGTGGCATGGCTAAGAACTACCTTTTTAATATAGTGACCAACAGTTGGCCTCACTCCCCATGCCTTCTCATTCCTACGGAGGAAAGCTCAATATATAGAGGAATATATATAGAGGAATTGTAGCTACATCTATCAAATATATAAAGGAAGATATAGAAAACCTGCTTAATAGAGAGATTAATCTGAGAGAAAAGGAAATTTTAGAAGAAAATGGTTATCTTAGTGCCACCCAAGGTATGCCAATTACTTAGGATGAAGAGACAAAACCTACAACTACTGGGAAAGACTGCACATGTACACAAACACAAAATTTTTAGATAAAGAAGTAACATGTGCTATAGAATTGTCCACAGAGTAATGTGAAGTGAAGTCTAAAATTAGCTCATTAGTAGGTAAAGAATCTGATCACACACTTCATTCTAGCACCATAGATGTTTCAATTAGAAATGCCTATTCATCAATGGGCTTGCATTTACAAGACTTGGGAAGCTAGGATACTCAAGCTAGGCATACTCCCTCAAAGTTCTCATTGAAATATATTAATGATATTAACATAACAACAAAAAGCTCATTGCCACCTTTAAATGAAGACTTGAGTTTAAATAGAGATTTTCAGTTCCCAAACATGTCCCAATCAAGTATATGACTGGTGCAGAAGCACCTATTCTAGACTCATCAAAGAAGGCACCTAAGGATCCTAGATAGTTCACTTAGGATAGGTTGTGATGCAACAATGCACAGTGGAAGCTTCTAAAAGGCAAGCCACTAGGCAAGTAGACAAGGTTGGAATCCTTCAAATTTTCCAAAAAGAGGGTTTAGTGCTAGGACACGTATCACAAGCATCAATAATGAACTTATCACAAGTTATCACAACCCAAACAAGGTAGGGAACCTAATCACTAGGTTTGCCTAAGTTCAAAAGCACCAAAACATAAGGATTCTCCAAAAGCCTAATAAGGGAACATACCCCCAAACATGAATGAAAAGAGAAAATTGACCATGGAATAGAATACAAACACACCTTATACCTATTAAGGTATGTATATAGTAGATAAAGTGATTCTGTTGTGTCCAAACAACACTAATATACAGTTACAATAGTTTGCCATTGAAAAGGCTAGTAGCCCTTCAAACTATAAATTGAACATAATATGGAAAAACCCCACATGAAGACATAGTTTAAAGTGAGATTCAAACACCCTTTTAGGACATATAAAACATATGTAAACCTCACAAACTTGAAGAGACTAGAAGCCACTACTGTAACAACATTTGGAAAGTGTTGATAAGCCTAATTAGGTTGTAGTTACACTACAGGTACCCTGTCACACTTGCCAATCTGAAAATTTTTTATTGGAACATCTAGGGGCATGTGAAGCAAGTCCAAATCCAAAGTTATAGACCTTGGATCACTCTAGAGCAAAAGTTATAGTGATTGTGGTGAAATGTTGAATGGTGCATGTATGGAGCCATACACCTAGGGTATGGTGGCAAAATTCATTCCTTGCTTGGCCATCTATAAAACCTAAAAAATCATGAAGTACACTGATAGGGATTGCATTCCACTAAGAGGCATGAAATTCCCATGGTGGAAAGTGCCACAACAACAAGGCCCTAGGTGAAACCCTTGGTTTAATGCTGATATCTAGGCATCTTCAGCAAAACTTGAATAACTTGCAAACTACAAAGGATCAAAACATGAAACCAAGTGAAAATGAAAGGTAACTCACCCCTCTAACTCTTGGGGTCACTGGAACATGTCCCAACATCTTTACCAATTTGTACAATGCTTTGAAACACATAATTTGATAGGAAAAATAGGTTATTTTATTGATTTCTTGCCAAAATAAGTACATCATACCTATCACCCGGCTATAAGGGCTAATATAGGTTTTCTCCAATGGTTATAAGGTTGGTTTGAACCAACTAGCCCTTTGGAGAAGATTTTTTGAAAGTTTAACAACTTTTTAAGAAGTTGCTCAAAAGTTGTCAAGCAACTTTTTGAGCAACTATGAAAAGAAAGACAATCAAACCAAAATTCCTAAAACAAAATTGTTCTAAACAACCCAATATGCCATGAAAACTAGTACAGTCTACAAAAAATAAGTAAAAAACACCTTAAAACTTAGAAACTCAATAATTTTGCCTTCAAATATCATGCTATAACATGTTGATCGTACACAATGATATTAACTTCTATCATTTTAGGGTTTGGAAAGTCTTTATATCTCCTCCTAGGTATTTCCCCTTAATCCTTATGGTTTGCATCAGCCTCCTTCAAGTTTTAAAAGGAAAATTCACAATTTCTTACAAAATCAACATTTTGCAAAAAATGCAAAATTGCAATACAACTTTTGGATTTTTCTTGCTTGATCTTCTTAACACTTCTAACTTGTTATTTAGGCTATCCCTTAGAAATTCCATGCTAGGTAACCTTCCCTAAGCTAATGAATCATCCCTTAGGTTACTCATTTCCCTATGGAAATGTTTGCCTTGATTTTTAGGCCAAATAGTGACTCTTCTAAGGACATTAAATGACATCCAATACCCTAACTACCACACCTATTTCCAATGACCCTTATTCTACTTACAAGGCTCAGTTGGAGCATAAAACAAAAAAAATGAAAAGGTGAGGGTCCTATGATTCAAGGTGCCCCTACACCACTCTCTCCTTCTCTCCCTCTCTCCCTATTCAATCTAATAAACCAATTGGATCTGCTCTACATTTTAATGTCTCAAGTATTGCCTCGTGGTCTGACTCGCAAACTCTTCAAAGAGTCTTATTATGTGATTTTTCACCATATTTTATCAAGTGGACATTTGATGTGACAACAAGGTTTACATAATAAATAATCTTCCTCTCTGTTTGTCAATCCTCAAATAACCACAAGTTTGGGTTCTTCATAGAATATCATCTAAGCCATGTGTCGGTTACAACCATCACACTGATATGGTACTGTAAACCTTCACCATCTATAACCAAGTGATCTAATATTTTTTTGGCTTGGACACAATGACAAATAATAATCTATCCCTTCTTCATTGTCTTCAGGTGCAATAACAACAAAAACATGGCCTGCAGTGATAAATGTACAAAATGCAGTCTTTAATTCAGAAAATACTTAGTAAAAGCTATAAAGTTACATATTGAAATTACAAAGATATATATATATATATAAAACCAGGTTGCACTAGATCAGACAAGCAGTCAAAGTCAATGGATGAATCTATCTCTACCATTTCTAGTGCTTGTAGGGGACGATAGGTGGCAATTAGGTCCAAAACTTGTATATCCCATTTGTACAACCATTCAGTCGAGTTACAGTCATCCCAATTTTCCTTTGCACATGATGGACAATATCATGCCATTTTTCGTGTGTGGATACTCTATGAACCTACATCTGAGCTTCTAAAAGAGTGCAACTCACTTGATCTTGTTAGTGTGTAATAATCCTCATATGGTGCAATATTAGTATTATCTATCAACCAAAAAAATCTATGAACTGTAGACTCACCTTCCTTACCTGAACCCATTGTAGCATTACACCAATGGAGGATGGATTTTGCATCTGTCAATAATGCTCCATCTTTGTACTTTAGTTCTTCACGATCTAAGGCTCTTTTGATGCATGTTCCTACACCATCGTTCTCTCCCTTTCCATGACCATCCTTTGTGAAATTCCACATATATTGAATTCTAGACAACTTGTGCATCCTTCTCAACCAATAGAACATCCTTGCATTCTTGAATTGAGATGTGCAATTGTTTGACCAAATAATGTGTTGATGATATGGTATGCCCCTATTAGCCAAATCTTCATAAAATAGTTGAAAACAAGCATGTACAAACTCTGTAGAATGTGATTGATCATCGTTGATGTAAAAATGGTACTCCCTCAAAATCTTCCTATCATCCTTTGTACTTGTAGGTGAATGCATGAATGCTATGTGAAAAAATATGGAAACCTATTGAGAAGTATAATACTTTTCTTGCACCTCATCTTGTGGTTTTAGTGTCTAGTTCTCTGTGAAGTCTACAACTTAAACAATGACATCTAGTGGAAATGTATCCTTACACAACTTGAATTGAAAATCCAGTCATCGAGCTCTATGTGTATGCCTTGCATACTCATAAATAATATTTTCATGAAAAAATTTCATGAACTCATACACTAAAATCTTTTCAATGACTAAATCATATCTTTTACCGTGTTTACCATCTTTTAGAGCATATGTCACTGTCTTATATTTTCGATAATCTATTATTTCATTTCCAATTGCATGTGTACTATCCGTATGTTCACAAGTTGATAAAAGTTGCAAAGAACCACAAAATAAGCATGTACCATCCAAGCATGATGTCTTTTAAAATTTTTGGTTATCCGTTATTTCACATAAAATGTTGGATATGAATTCCCTTGAAGATCTAGGTGGCTAATTCACGTCACAATCCTGCAAAACAAACTTACAAAGCAAAAACACACATATGTGCCTAAAAATATCAAAATGGTTAGAAAATTCAATATGTATCCTACAACAAGAAGTTGTACGTGTGTGATTTATCTTCACATAAAAAGGTTTACCCATCTCAAAAAATCTTTAACTTATTTGAATTTGAGGATACATACCAATAAATTTTGCAAAAAATTGCGTTTGAGTTGAGTCCAAAAAATGTTTCGTATGTGGTCGCGATTTTGGCTAACAATCCTCTTGCTTACAACATCTCTTTGATTAGGGGAAACATGTGTTATTTGTCCAAAAATCTTTGATCAATGATTTCAAAGCTTTACTAATTTCTTTATCCTTTCGCGGTAGTCTACCGTTAAATGTTCATAACTCATTTTTTGTTGGATCTTCCAATCTCTCATGCCTTAGCATGACTCTCCTTAGAGTTCCTCTACCAATTTTCAATGTTTTTCTTATCTTTTTCATGACTCAAGCTTTCTTTATTTGGGTACTTACTATTTTTGATGTAAGTACTCGTCTTGTGATATTACTATCTTTAGTGCGTGATTTAGAACTCACTTTTTCATAAGCACTCATTAGATTCTTTACAATTCTTTTTTCATTTGAATCGTCCATCGTTCGTAGCTTAAGAATATTCATAATAGGCCTAAATTTCAAATTTCTCATCATTTCAACAAATAATTGGCATTGACTTGTAATATTTAATTCTTCAAAGAATAATCTCCACATACGATTAACTTTTCTTTGACAAGTACGCTTGCTAATCTTGTTAGACATTGATTTCAAAATGTTAGTATCAATATCAATCAAATATTTTGGTCTTCTAAAAAAAAATTCTAGAAGGTGTTATAATCTCTTCCATTCCCTCAACATTTTGAACATCAACATAAGGTTGAGTGCTTTGTGTACCTTGAACTGAAGATGATGTGCCTTGGCAATAAGATGCAAAAGATGGAATATCACCTACTTGATATGTTTATGTTGTGCCTTCAACATGACATGATGGAGTGTGTACATTGTTGGATCTACAAATTAGCATTTTTTCAACATGAGATGATGATATGACTCCAACATTGGAAGATGGTGTAGCTTCACAATTCAATTGTCTTCTTGAGCATAACAATCTCATTCGTTCTCTTTGTCTTTTCAATTATTCCTCTTTGTTTCTTTGTATCGATGGTTCTTGTTTTTCTTCAAAAGTCAATTCTTCATTATTGCTTTGCAATTTTCTTTGTTCACGTAGTAGTTTTATTTTATCTCTTTTAATTTCCAAATCTCTATCCCTCTCTTCCATTGTTTGAGTTTTTGGTTTCTTCCTTAGCATGATGATGATTTCTATATGTCAAATTATTCAAACATATGAATTACTTACAATTTGTAAATTACAAATTATTCAAATACATATACAAATTACAAGTATTTCAATGAATACACAATATATATTAAACATCTTGTCAAATTTCTAACCATTTCCATAACAATTCATTCAAACATACAAATTTCAATGAATTCACTATATATTAAACAATATGTCTAATTATAATCAAATTTGTCTCTATATAATAATAAAGAATATTTAAAAAGGATTGCACTAACCTTTTCTATAGAAAGAATATTCAAAAAGCTTTCAAATAGTGTTTGCTAACTTCCAACAGCTTGAAACCCATGTTTTCTGTCAGAACAACATAATACACAACAAACAAAAAGTAGAATATGGATCAGCAAGGACCCAAACTTTTGTTATGACCATTTTTTGGTGTTTTCATATAGTGTGTATGCACTATAGCACGTATGCACTATAAATCGCATACACACTATGTGAAAAATAATCTCTCCCTATCCCATGATCCCCCATCCCTACTCTCTCTCTCTCTCTTCTCGTACTCCCTCTCTCTCACTCTCTCTCTCCTCTCCCATCCCCTATCCTCTCTCTCTCTCTCTCTCTCTCTCTCCTCTTCCATCCCCTACTCTCTCTCTCTATCTATCTCCCTCTCCCACTCCCTCTCCCACTACCTACTCTCTCTCTCTCCCATTCCCTTCTATCTCTCTCCCACTCTCTCTCTCCTCTCCCATCCCCTTCTCTCTCTCTCTCTCAGGCTACTCTCTCTCTTTGTCTATCTCCCTCTCCCACTCCATCTCCCACCACTTACTCTCTCTCTCTCTCTCTCCCTCCCATCCCCTACTCTCTCTCACTCTCCATCTCCCACTGCCTACTCTCTCTCACTCTCTCTCTCTCCCATCCCCTACTCTCTCTCTCTCCCTCTCCCACCGCCTACTCTCTCTCTCTCTCTCTCGCTCTCTCCTCTCCCATCCCCTACTCTCTCTCTCTCTCTCATAGACACACACTCCTATCCCCCCCCTCTCTCTATCCCTCTCCCTCTCCCACTGCCTACTCTCTCTCTCTCTCTCTCACAAACACACACACACACTCCCATCCCCCCCCTCTCTCTCTCTCTCTCTCGCTCTCCCTCTCCCACTCCCTCTCCCATTGCCTACTCTCTCTCTCTCTCTCACTCTTTCTCTCCCATCCCCTACTCTGTCTCTCTTACACACACTCCCATCCCCCCTCTCTCTCTCTCTTGCTCTCCCTCTCCCACTCCCTCTTCTACTGCCTACTCTCTCTCTCTCTCTCTCACTCTCTCTCCCATCCCCTACTCTCTCTCTCTCTCTCTCTTGCTCTCACTCTCCCACTACCTACTCTCTCTCTCTCTCACTCTCTCTCCCATCCCCCACTCTCTCTCTCATTCTCCCACCCCCTACTCTCTCTCACAGACACACACTCCCATCCCCCTCTCTCTCTCTCTCTCTCCCTCTCCCATTCCCTCTCCCACTGCCTACTCTCTCTCTCTCTATCTCTCTCTCTCTCTCTCTCTCTCTCACACACACACACACACTATCATCCCCCCTCTCTCTCGCTCTCTCTCCCACTCCCTCTCCCACTGCTACTCTCTCTCTCTCTCTATCTATCTCCCTCTCCCACTCCCTCTCCCATCGCCTACTCTCTCTCCCATCCCCTACTCTCTCTCTCTCTCTCTCTCTCTCTCTCTCTCTCTCTCTCTCTCTCTCCCTCTCCCACTCCCTCTCCCACCACCTACTCTCTCTCTCTCTCACTCTCTCCTATCTCCTACTCTCTCTCTCCTCTCCCATCCCCTACTCTCTCTCTCATAGACACACACTCCCATCCCCCTCTCTCTCTCTCCTGCTCTCCCTCTCCCACTCCCTCTCCCACTGCCTACTCTCTCTCCCATGCCCTACTCTCTCTCTCTCTCTCACACACACACACACACACACACACACACACACACTCCCATCCCCTCTCTCTCTCTCTCTCTCGCTCTCCCTCTCCCACTTCCTCTCCCATTGCCTACTCTCTCTCCCATCCCCTACTCTCTCTCTCTCTCTTGCTCTCCCTCTCCCACTCCCTCTTCCACCACTACTCTCTCTCTCTCTCTATCTATCTCCCACTCCCACTCCCACTCCCATCACCTACTCTCTCTCCCATCCCCTACTCTCTCTCTCTCTCTCTCTCTCTCTCTCTCTCCCTCTCCCTCTCCCACCCCCTCTCCCACTGCCTACTCTCTCTCTCTCTCACTCTCTCTCTCCCATCCCCTACTCTCTCTCTCTCTCTCTCTCTCTCTCGCTCTCCCTCTCCCACTCCTTCTCTCACTGCCTACTCTCTCTCTCATTCGCTCTCCCTCTCCCACTCCCTCTCCCACCGCCTACTCTCCCTCTCCCATCCCCTACTCTCTCTCTCTCACTCTCACTCTCACTCTCACTCTCACTCTCTCCCTCTCTACTCTCTCTCTTTTATCCCCTACTCTCTCTCTCTCCCATCCCATACTCTCTCTCTCACACTCTCTCTCATCCCCTACTCTCTCTCTCTCTTACACACACTTCTATCCCCCCTAATCTCTCTCTCTCCCTCCCCTCTCCCATCCCCTACTCTCTCTCTCTTTCACACACACACACACACACACACACACACACACACACAATCCCATCCCCCACTCTCTCTATCCTCTCCTGTCCCCTACTCTCTCTCTGTCACACACACACACACTCTCATCCTCTCTCTCTCTCTCTCTCTCTCCAATCCCCTACTCTCACTCTCTCTCCCATCCCATACTCTCTCTTTGCCGCCCCCTACTCTCTCTCTCTCACTCTCTCCCATCCCCTAATCTCCCTCTTACACACACTCTAATCCCCCCCCCTCTCTCTCTCTCTCTCTCTCCCTCTCCCTCTCCCATTCCCTCTCCCACCGCCTTCTCTCTCTCTCTCACTCTCTCTCCCATCCCCTACTCTCTCTCTCTCTCTCCTGCATCCCCAACTCTCTCTCTTTCACATACACACTCCCATCCCCCCCCCCCTCTCTCCCCTCTCCCATCCCCTACTCTCTAGATCTCTCACATACACACTCCCATCCCCACTCTCTCTCTCCCTCTCTACTCTCTCTCTCTCCCCCATCCCCTACTCTCACTCTCTCTCTCCCATCCCCTACCCTCTCTCTGCCACCCCATACTCTCTCTTTCTCACTCTCACTCTCTCTCCCATCCCCTACTCTCTCTCTTTCACACACACAAACTCCCATCCCCCCTCTCTCTCTCACTCTCTCCTCTCCCATCCCCTACTCTCTCTCACACACAACACTCCCATCCTCCTCTCTCTCTCTCTCTCACTCCCTCTCCCATCACCTACTCTCTCTCTCTCTCTCTCTCTCTCTCTCTCTCTCTCTCCCATCCCCTACTCTCAATCTCTCTCTCCATCCCATATTCTCTCTCTGCCACCCCCTACTCTCTCATACTCTCACACTCTTTCCCATCCCCTACTCTCTCTCTTACAAACACTCCCATCCCCCCTTCTCTCTCTCCCTCTCCCACCACCTACTCTCTCTCTCTCTCTATCTCTCTCTCTCCCCTCTCCCATCCCCTACTCTCTCTCTCTTTCACACACACACACACACACACACACACACACACACACACACACACACACACACACACACTCCCATCCCCCCTCTCTCTCTCCCTCTCCCACTCCCTCTCCACTGCCTACTCTCTATCTCTCTTACTCTCTCTCCCTCTTCCATCCCATATTCTCTCTCTCTGCCACCCCCTACTCTCTCTCACATTCTCACAATCTCTCCCATCCCCTACTCTCTCTCTTAAACACACTCCCATCCCCCCCTCTCTCTCTCCCACTCCCTCTCCCACTGCCTAGTCTCTCTCTCCCATCCCCTACTCTCTCTCTCTCTCAGGCTACTCTCTCTCCCCTCTCGCCTCTCCTACTCTCTCTTTTTCACGCACACACACACACACTCCCATCCCCCCTCTCCCTATATCTCTCTCTCCTCTCCCATCCCCTACTCTCTCTCTCTCACACTCCCATCCTGCCCCCCCTTTCTCTCTCTCCCCCTCTCCCACTCCCTATCCCACTGCCTACTCTCTCTCTCTCTCTCTCTCTCTCTCTCCCATCCCCTACTCTCTCTCTTTGCCACCCCCTACTCTCTCCTACACTTCCTCTCTCTCCCATCCCCTACTCTTTCTCTCCCGGCCATCTCCCATCCCCCCTCTCCTCTCTCTCTCTCTCTCTCTCTCTCTCTCTCTCTCTCTCTCTCTATACTTCTCTCATTCCCTCTCTATTGAAATTTAGGTCTTAATAGCGCGTACACGCTATTAACACCCAAATTTTTAAAAGATTTAAATAGTGTGCATGTGCTATTTAAAGCTTTGTATTCTACCAAGCCTAAGGCTTGGTTTTGCCTTAGGGATCCAACCCAAAGGTTTGGAGTCTCTAAACTGGTCTGAGACATGTTTTGTTGCAAACATACAAAAAATGATTAATTTTTCTTGTGTGCTCTCCTTCAAGTTTCCTCATGGTTGAGAATCAATAAAATTAGGTTACATGACATTGCAGGTCTTTGTGTTAGCTATATAACCATATAATTTATTTTTTATTTGAATTATTTCAAGCCTTTCAAGTATAATTTCTTTTGAATGTATGTCCAATTTTTTTTTATCAAAAATCAACATGTACTAATTGGGTTGTAGATTTTAGCTCGTTCATCGAATTTTGAAACAACTTAGTATTTTAGAAACTAGACTCCATTCTACACACTTTGAAAAAAAGAAGTTTTGATTTTAGATTAGTTTTCAATCATTTCTAGGGGGAGCATACAAATATTTCACATTTTTGGGATGTGTCCAATTAAAAATTTCATTAAAAAAATACACATTATAAAATTACCCAAAAAATCTATGATAAACTACACAGTGTTAGGTAACTTTTGACCAGAGTGATTAAAGAATTTCAAAAAAAAGTTAAAATTTTAGGGGGGCCACACTTTGTACTGTATTATGTTTTTTTTGAATAAACAGTACCACTTTTTGTGGCCTCCTCTTTTGAGGACCTAAAACTAAACTATTTTGAAAAAAAATTAGTAGTTAAGAAACTAGATTTAAAGGACTACTACTTTTGTTTTTGTCATATCTTAAATTTTTGAGCGTAACTATCTTCAAATTCTTGTTGAAGTTCAAAAATTGTTGATTTCAGAAAAAAAGTGTCCACTTATACCCCCCTTTTTGGCACCACAACTTGGTGCACTTACCCTATAACAACATGAAAGCATGTGCCCTTAGGCATAGGTCCACATGCCATCCAACAATCCAAATCCAAGAGCACACATGACAACTCCCTCAGATCGAAGCTCGCAAAAATAATCTCCATGGTTTATCTAAGAAATCAAGAACACGCTACTAGTAGCCACTAAAAAGGCTCTAACTCCAAGATGATAACTCGAAACATCATGCGCACTTAGGAAAAGGTTCCCCAATGTGCCTCAAACATATCCCTAACTGCATGAATTGTGATTCCACAAAATTGAGCTCAATGCTCCTACATACACGATTATTGACTTCCTTAGGATGCTCCTACATCAAAAACATAGACAATGCAATGAAGTGATGGTTAAGTGTATATATAGAATGTGGGAGCACTTTCAAATACTCTAGAGAAATATTTCTCCAAGAATTGGTGAAAATTTTACATAGAGCCTTTAAAAACTTTATGAAAATGTGATGTCAAGGAATTTTGACAAATGTTTTAAGATCATGGAAATGCTCATACAAACTCACATGTAGAATGTGGATATATTAATAGGCACAACACTTTTAAGTGGAAATAATTGGTAGAGAGAAAACAAAATGAAGATGAATGTGCATAAGTGTTCACATAAAAAAAATAAAGATTGTTTAAAGAGTATATTTTGAACTAGGAAATGAGGGTGGATCTAAGAATAAAAAGTAGGGGATGCACATAATGTAGTCTTTCTTGAAAAAAATTTAAAAAATAGATATATTTCTTTAATAGGTGTTCAATTGTTTAATGAGAAAGAGAATAAAAGGGGACATAGAAAGAGAAATAAGAGGGGAGAAAAAAATGTCTTCATGATTTGTATTCATCCAAAGTCATCCAATGAAAAATAGTGTTGTCCACTGTATACTTACTATGATAAATTTAATTTAAAAAAAAGCTTGTTTATTCTCATTTTTCTTATTATCATATACAAAATATAATTATGGATACCAACATTTATATTCATTCCATTAATAGACCTACATTAAATTTTTTATAAATAGAAGAGTTGGGCACAACTAGAGTCAAGCTAGAGTCTCTACCTAATGTAATGAAATACGAAAAAGTATAACTAAGTTAGTGTAAAATAATGATGGTTTCAAAATCACTATAAGTACTAGCTTCATTTAGATACTGCTTAGTAAAAAAAAAAAACATTATATACCATTATAATATTTCTGCAGTACACAAACTAGCTAGAGTAAACCTTTACAAAATTTATAAGTCACACTTTTTTTCCCATTCAAAAGATGCAAAATATATTATCATCTAGCTTATAACAACTAACTTATAACAATGCATTATATGAAATGCTAGAAAGCTAAAAAAACTGAGCATTTTCTACTCATGATAAGTTTTGGTTTTCTTATATTTGGTTTACATATATCAATAATTTGTACATTAAAATAAATTTTATTTCAACAATGTATATTTGAGCTCTTTAGATTTAGCCCAAATAAAGTTAGAAAACATTGTTTGTTACTAAAGCTACATATTTATGAAATTACTTGGATGTAATTAAGGAACAAACAAATTTTTAGAACACAAGTTGTTGTCAATGATTTACAAATAAATGTTCTTATACAAAATGACAACAAACTATTATATCTCATTATGAGATAGTATAAAATGCATATTTAACTTAAGAAACACATTATTGAATAACTTGGTACTTAAAAAGCCCATTCAGTGGGGCAATTTTGGAAATCTAAATTGCCTTTAAAAAATAAAAAATAAACTACTCATTGCCACCCTAGTTGACAACATAATTACAATTTAATAACACTATTTGACAAATAATTATTCAAAAGACCTAATACTAGGAATCACACCTTGGTGTGCAATGGGTATGTCGAAAGATATATTGAAGATAAATTTTGAAGAAATATATAAAAGGGGAGGGGTACATATAGAACATAGGCTTCTCATTAAGACAACTAGAGGCATTATTGCTTACTCTCAAACCATGCAAAATATAATAAAAAAATATTATAAATATGAAATAGGTGTCATAATATATGGTCTTATTCAATTTCAAAGCATTCTCTAAGAAAATACATTTGCACAAATACATTCAATCTAGCACAAACAAGACATTAAGTTAGTAGTGGTATAGAATGCTTCAAAACCATGCAAAACTCCATGAAATTATTACATAAATGAAGTAAGAGAAAGGTTGCATTCCCTTACTGAATTGCAAAGCAATATCTTAGTAGAGGCATTTTCATGTAACAACATTCAATCTTGTACACAAAATATTAATTTAAAATAGGTAAACAATGCTTCAAAAGTGAGAATGTATGCACATAAGCATAATTTTAATTTGAAATAGCACATCTATTTTCTCATGATTATAAGGATGTTTACTTTAATGTGTACTCACCAGAGATGAATGTACAAGTTGTATTTTTTTCTTTTAAATCATGAAAAACTTCATAAGATATTTTTGCAAATAAGAAACGAGAGAAAGGGCATCCACTCTTATTGAATTATAGAGAAATCTCTAAGTAGAGACATTTACATATGTAACTATATTCAATACATTTTAACATAAGGTGTTAAGTCAAAATAGTTAAACAATGCTTTAATATTGATAATCAGTGCACACAATCACAAGTTTTATTTGAAATTAGCACACATATAGTGATCATAATTATAACTAGGTACACTTCAATACCAACTCATTAAAGAAGAATGTAAACTTAGAGTTATAAATTCTCATAAAAATAAAATAAGAGAAATGGTATCTAGGATTATATTAGAGGCATTGTCACTTGGTCAAAATTGAGCATTTGTTTCCCATACCTGGCATGTTCCTTTTTCCAACTTGAGTAGAAGAAGTCATTGAACTTAAGAAAATGAAACCCCTTAATTCCCACAGTAAAAGAAATACTAATATTCAACTTCCACCAACATAAACTCATTACTTTTCCTATCCCCACCAAGGAAGCTTATCATTAAACCAAAAAACTATTATTTATATAGAAATTAATGAGCATATCAATGCTCAAATAAATTTATATGAGTTGGAGCATTGGAATTGAGTAAAGTTATTGGGAGCTAAACCCAATCAAAATAAATAAAAAATAAATGGTAAAGAGAGGGATTCTAATCATTTGAAATCCAATTGTTAAACACCCCTTGGAGATCCAAACCTATCATAATTTAGAAGTTCACTTGCATGTAATGACTGGAAACCATGTTCATAGATTTTCTATCTCTTTTCTCCATGCTTATGTGTACTATGGAGGTTGAAGAAACTCATTTTTTCAAGATGGATTCTTACTACTCATCATGGTGTATGTTGGCACTTATAATTATGTTGTCTATGATCCTCAAAGCATGCTTGTCTAAGATGACACATTTTTTCATGGGAAATGAAAGAATGGAAACCTTGAAGTTATGGAAAGTTTGTAAAAAATAAAAGATTCCAAGTAGCCAACCCCATTAGTACTTTTTGGGCATACTTAATGGATTTGGACACTCTTTTATAATACACATATAAATTATTTCTAGTTTGTTCACCTAATATCTTCACAATATTTAAAACTACAAAACATAGTGATTTCTAAGTTCACAATGTGTATATCTATATATAAACATACCACCAAGGAAATCAATTCCATTGCAATTAACTATTCTATTCAATCCATCTATCAATAACTGCATTAAGAAAATATGTCAATGGATTTAATTTCATGTATAACTATATGATATAATGATGCCATAATTTCACAAAAAGATTTCTTAAGAAATTATGTTCTCACTATAATATTTAAGAGGCAAACATTTAATGATATTAGGTCTTACTAAAAGTTTAAAAAGACTTTAAAATTCACAACATTCACACAATTTCATATTTCTTTATACACAAGATCTTTTATTATAAAATTTGATCCATTAAAATTTTACTTAACAATGAAAGGAGTGAAAACAAATTGAAATGCATCAAAATTATCATCTTCATTTGATCACACATCTATCATCTTCATTCCCCCAAACTTTAATTGGACAACTAAGGAAAATTGTATATTTCTTGATTATTCCATCCACTAAAATTAAATATCAATTTCAATTTTAGATATTATAGATTATTATATATTTTTAAAATATTATTAAAATAAATAATCAAGTATCAATATTAAATATATGTATATATTTGTTAATACATATGTAATAGAATAGAAAAAATATTTAAATAGAATAAAAAGAATATTTAAATAAAACAAACTATCTTGTTATTTGTCTCTCTCCCTCTTGTCTTCTTTATATCTTTCATCTCACCTCTTTCCCTCTCCTCTCTATATCCCTCTTCTTTTCACTATTCATCTTCATACCTCTCTATATTTTCTTACTCTCCTAATTATTCCCTCTATATCTTCTTACTCTCCCTAATTATTCCGTACAATATTTCTCACAACAAATTTGTTTTTAACTTTAGCCTATCCAAAACATACTCTTTAATAAAAAATTCTTCAATCAATTTTGGGTACATCAAAGTAGAGAAAAAGATATGAAGAGAAATATTGGAGCTAAAAGATATGAATATCTGGTGTAATTCTGCTCAGCAACATCAATCTACACCACCACAAAATTCATTCATATTAGTCGACTCAGCCATTCTTCTTCACTTCTCTAATAAATAGAATGTTGACTTTAGCTTGTATTTGTGTTGTACTTAATTTTAGATCTTGGAACTCTACTCTCTCTCTATATATAGAGGCACTATAAGAACCAACTCTCCTTTTTAACTGGCACAAAATTGATGCTTCAATAGAAAGCAGACATAAGTTTTCCCAATTCATTTATGAACTATCCAATACATGAATAAAATAAAGCAGATAAATTCAAACACAGTTAATTCATTACAGAACTATCCAGTACAAGAATAAAATAAAACACAGTTATTACATGAAATATTAAATAAACTTAACCTCGCGTCAACCGTAGAAACAATTTTAAATAAATAACAGGGAACACTCCTGAAGAATTTAATCCGAAAACTAAACTATGAACTCTTGGAACCAACCAAAGAAATTATAGTCTAGTACATCAAATGATAATTTATCCTTTGCTTATTCCTTTAAATATTTACAACTTGTCACTGCTGTAAGTTTAAGGAATTTTGATCTTATTTA
Source organism: Cupressus sempervirens (assembly GCA_028749045.1). Lineage (NCBI taxonomy): Eukaryota > Viridiplantae > Streptophyta > Pinopsida > Cupressales > Cupressaceae > Cupressus > Cupressus sempervirens. The sequence goes on from CM053785.1 coordinate 85,228,612, forward strand.
AGCAGAAGAGTTCAAATGAATGTTCAAAATCAAGTAGGTCGCAATGGGAGCCGTTAGCGAATATCTGATTAGCTGACTAAAAATGGCTACCATCGTCTCACAGCAGATCAACTCATTCACATGTTAAATAGTAGGCAAGTCTTTTCACTGTGTTTAATTGCCCGCGGCCACGTGTTACGCTGGAATGATGGTGATTCACAAAGAAGTGATCATTTCTATTGTGTATGTTGAAGCACGTACGGTGTGTCCACCGTCCACTATGGCATGTGGCATCGTACGCCAATGTCTATGCCAGCATCAAATCAACATTTTACTATTTTCAAAAATTAAATTAAAAATTATTATAAAACTGTATCTTAAATCAAAATTTATTTTAAAATTGTCGTTTTGATGCCGACATAGACATGGCCGCATCCTACATGGATAGCCCAATGATGAAGCCAGCCAATGGCAGAGCATATGGGCATGTCAGCTGCTTAGACGGTGAAATATATTCTAGAGGTGTCTAAAGGCATAAAGCATTCACTGAAGATGTTCGCATCACTAAAGGGAGTGTCCCGAGGCAAAGGGAATTTCACAAGACAAAGAAAGATTCTCGAGCTGAAGAAAGATTTCCAAATGGAATGTCTCAAGGTAAAGACAGATTCCCAAGGTGAAGGAAGATCCTCGAGGCAAAGGGAGTGCCCTAAGACGAAGGGAATGTCACTGAAGGCATCCGTGTCACCAAAGGCATCCACATGATTGAACACATCCGAGTGACTGGAGGCATCCGAGTGACCAGAGACATTGATACCTAAAAGACTAACCATCAGATGGATGATTGATCATTGGATGGATGACTTCCAAGGCTGTCAATAACCATTTTTCTATGACAATTAATGCACCAAATTCCATAACGAATTGCAGGGTGTAAATGTTTGCAAGCTTTGTTAGAAATGGAATGGGTTGAAATGGTAAAAGTCGGGTTGATTGTAAAGGCAATATGAGCCTATAAGCCTGTGCCAAAAACCATAGGTTATTGTATGTAATTTGTTTACTGTAATACAATGTTGCTCAAGGGTTTTGGGGTGGTGGGTTTTTTTTTTTCTGAAAGGATTTCCCACATTAAAACTGATCTCCTCTGTTTATCTTGTGTCCATCATATTTTTCAATGTTCTTGTTTTTCCTGTGCACCATCTCAATGTTGATGAAGTGGATTTGAAATATTTCTTATTTCCCTTGTAAATTGGCATTAGAAAGGCATTTCCGCATGTAGCTTTCCTAATAGTTTCTACCCAATTCGTCCATCAATAATAAAAAGTTCGCCTAGCTACATGTTCCAACCTCTAAATGGTCAAATAAGGAAACAATTGAATAAGAGAGAATATACAGAATTCACCATCTCAAAAGTATGTTTGAATTGGATCTGCTTGCTACTGTACTCAATAGTTATTGGAAGAATTTATTATTAGGTTATTCCCAGTAAAAGAAGTAAAGTGATATCTAGGAGAATAAGCATTTTCTTGTATAAGAATAGAGATATCATACTTGTATGCAATACTTTTTAGAGAATTAAGTCAAAATAATAAGGGATATCTAGGAGAATAGAAAATTTCTTGTATAATAATAGAGATATCATATTTGTATGTAATACATTTCATAGAATTCAATCAAAATAATCAATCTATGAAACAATTAGGATGTATGTTTTTTAACAAATCTTCATATAGTACTTGATTATTTTGCAATTGCTCTTAGTATATCATTGTCTTCTAGCACAATGATTTTTGTTATCACCTAAATCCTTGTCTGATTTGGTAAATCCCACTATACTGTCATAAAAAACTTCTAAGAGAAGATATAAAAATTTAGAATTACTAGTTTGCTTTTGCAAAGCTGTTGTAAAGGTATTAATAGGCTCTTGGATTAATTTTTTTCTTGCATATACACATTCGCAACATCATTGCGTATTTGTGAAATTGGGATGAATAAATTAGAAAAAAATAGTTATGACTAGTTTACAACAATACAAATATGACAATACGACTTAGCAATCACTTGAGATAGCATTAAGATAGTATTCTACTATCTCTTATTGACAACAAACTATTACATGTAAAATTTGACATTAGCAAAAAATTATCTCATGATGTATAAAATGTAGAATTTAAAAGTCAACAAAAATACACAAAATAAAGAAAAAGCATCAGATTAACGGGTCATTTCAACCTTTCTTTGATGCATTCCTTCTACTATTGGTTCTCCCATAATGTATAGAAAGTTTTAAAAGAAATTACAAAAATGCAAAGATAATGTAAATAAATTATTGCATCATTCTCTTAAAACCTATCCATAATTGATTTATTCATATTCAAATTATGTTCAAAAGTTGTAATTTGAAGTAAAGACTATACTATTTTTGTCTAATACACAAGGATATCTGTTTGTACCTCTTGAGGCAATATAAGTGTTGATTTCCTTAAGTTTTTGGAGATGAAAATAAAGGGACAAATGTTTAAAGAATTGCTGCATGTTACAAATGCTCAACAGACATTTGTATTGCCCTGTTACATATATGCCACCAAATAACATGGTAGCCATGCATGCAAATGGCACGTTTATCGATGGGTTAAAGCCACTTGGAAATTTCTAGAACATGCACATACACTCTTAGTTTTAGGCAAGTTTTCCAAGATAAAAATTGAAAAAACTAATTGTAAAAAGGAATCAACCAATGAAAAAATCAAAATCAAAATTACCAAATTCATTTTAATACTAAACATTGTGGGAACCATGGTATAAATGGACTTTATGCCAAGATATCAACTTATACAAAATAGCTCATCTAAAACAATAATATTTTTCTTTAAAAGGTAGGGACTAATAAATATTGAGATAGTGGATTCCTTAGTTTAATAAGAGATGGAGTGTTATTTCCTAGGAACATTTAGATCATTATATCAAGTAATGATATAAGTTGTTCCTTTTTTTTCTAGTTTAAGTCTGTTGGTGTAAATAAGTATTTACTATTTACACGTACTTAAGTTTACTTAGGTTAATGCATCTTTTTATTATTTATTTATTAGTCACCTAGGAGTATGCATACTCTTGAGAGTTGTCATGTTGACAACATAGGAGTTAACACACTAATTAAGCACATGGTGTCTACAACATCTCCACTTGAGATATACCTTGTCATTCTTATCCTCTCATCTAGAATGATGGATAAGATGTGTGCTTAGTTGTCATGCTTATCTTATCTCCTGGCTCTTTCTAAAGACATTCTAGGTGCTTTCTGAGATACCTTTATATACAAGCACTCCTAGTGTGTACATTCATCATATGCAGTACAGAGCAATGTATGAGGACATACTTTGATATATTGATCATACTTTTTGGTCTACAATTGTGCTTGTGCTTGAGTTCTTTGGTCTTGAGTGAATTTTTCCCTAAGGCAAATTTTTACATGGTATCAAAGCTACATCAAATTCTTACATGGTATCAGAGCTCTTGGAGAATCTCTCTTCACATAGTCATTTAAGACCATTGTTTCTTTAGCACCTTGGCCTAGATTTGGAGTATCACAGTCATTGGAAGCATTTAGAGCCATATTTGACCTCGTCATTGCGTCCAGAATGTTGATTCGATGCAAATCAACTATAAATTCAACTACCCTAGGCCAAAGTCGATCATGAGGCAACATTTTTTTTGCAAACCAGCACCTGAAGGAGTGATTTGTAGAATTGTTTGATCATTTCAAATTTGTACATTTAATTTTTAGATCTACTTTTTTTTCATCTGCATCTTTGCTATTTTTTTAAGATCTGCATTATTTTCCAGAAAAATTGGCCATCAAGCCTGTAGGAGAGATTTTTTGTAGGTGAAGATTGAAACTTGTTGGTGCAAATCAGATATTTGCATCACATTCAAAAGGTCAAAAAAAACCCCAAATCAGACATCTGAAGCAAAATCTAGAGCCATTTGATTTTTGGAGGTGTGGCAGTGATTTAGAAAAAATAACAGCAACAACGATTTTCAAACAACGATATCTCCCTCATATAGACTCCTTTTTGTGAGCAATTTTTTTTGTTTTGGGGTAGAATTTTGTGATCTACACATTGGTGCAAGTGGTTTGAGATCTCTATTCTTAATTTTTTTTGCAACTCACAAATCTTGATTTTTGCCACTTAAAATGCTTAGTACAGGCTCATCTGGACACATAATCAAGTTTCATTTTTTTTAAAGTGCATAATTTTTGGTCTACTTTCCATATCTACAATTAGATTATAGGTTTTATGGATAGAAATACTACTTTAAAAAAAAGCCCTAAATTAGCATGTGGCTATCGCACTAAGTGCCAAATCATACATTAGGGGGGGTTTCTTTGATTTCTTTTGCATTTTGGGAGGTGTATTGATTAGTTCATCACAGAAGAGGAAGATTTAATTACCTTGACACCAGACAACTATGAGGAATGGATTCAATTGGTTATCACATATCTTAATTAGCATAATGCACTACCATATGCGAGACAACTTTTATATGATGAGGACACATGTTCCATCCTTTTTCGTGCACTCTTTCTATTTATGGATATGGAGTTTATGGATTCACTTGATGACTTGAAGTCAAAAGATTTATATGATATTTGGATCTATCTTTGGGAGCTTTATGGAGATCCACAAATTCCTCCATTTCCAAAAGATCTTTTACCTCCAGCTGCAGTTGCATCCTCTCCAGATATCAGAGCTATACCAAATTATTACAAAGTCCCTAAATAATGTGGCATTCACCCATAAAATCCAATATGTTTAAACAAACTCAAAATGATGTAAAAACTCGCAAACAATTTTAAAACCAGAATATAATCCTATTTTACACGACACATATCACATGCTTCTTAGCAATCCAGCTCAATACTGTAATTAGTCATGAAGAATGGGAACTTCGAAAGGAAATATTCTGGAAGCAAAAAGCCAAAGTTGATTAGCTCTAGGAAGGTGATAGGAACACTGCCTTTTTCCACAAGATCGTGCTATCTCATCAAAATTAGAGTTATGTTTCTTCTTTGGTTAATTATGAAGGTATCCAATTATCTTCCTTGTTAGCTTTGTTTCAAGAGGCTACTCGATACTTTTCTAACCTCTTCTCATAGGATTCTCCTACTAATAATAAAGAGCATAATATTTTGTCTTATATTCCCTCCCTTATTTCTTAGGAGATGAATGATTATCTTATGCACCTCATCTCTTTGGTATACCTAAGGGAAAAGTTCCTAGCCTTGATGGCTTTCTTGTTGAATTCTTTCAAGACTTATAGGACATCATTAATCAGGATTTGTTAGAATTTGTTAAGGAATCTTATTCTAGCAAGCAGATGCTTCAAGCACTGAATTCTACTTTCTTGGTTCTTATTTTGAAAAAAGACGAGGCTAATAAATTGGATTTTTTAAAAAATATTTCTCTATGTAACATGGTTTACAAAGTTATTACTAATTTGATTGTTGAGCAACTTAAAAAGTGGCTTCCTTCTATTATCTCAAAAGAATAAGGAGGTCTTGTTTTTGGAAGAAAAATCTTAGATGGGGTGGTTATTGCTACTAAAGCTATCCACTCTATGGCTAGATCAAGGGAGCGATCTATGTTTATTAAGTTGGATATGGTTAAGGTCTATGATAGAGTCAAATAGAGATTTCTAAGGAGTATTCTTCTTACCTTAGGCTTGAGCTCAAATTGGGTGAGTTGGACTATGAGATGTGTCACTTCTTCCCCTGTCTCTACTCTTCTTAATGGCCAACCTTCCTAGTTATTTGGTTCTTCTATTGGCCTCTTTCCCCCTATCTTTTCATTATTATGGCTAAGGGTTTGGGAAGATTCATTAAGCATCAGGTGTCCCAAAACTCTATCCAAGGGTGGTACTGGGGCAATGGTTTACCTTCTCTTTCTCCTCTTTATTTTTTTGATGACTCTGCTCTTGCGGGAATTGCTCAAGTCAAGGAAGTTGAAGCCTTTCAACATACTTTGGATATTTATTTGGTGGTGATATGCCATAAAGCTAATGAACATGAATCTTCTATATATTTCTTTAACACTCTTGAACCTATTTAGCAGAGGATTTCTAATATCATTAGGTTCAGATAGGTTCACTCCTTTTGACATATCTTGGCATTCCTATCATTGTTTCTAGGTAGGAACAACTCTTCTAGTTGAATCTAATTAACAAGCTTTAGGAGAAGGTAAATAACTGGACCCATAGATGGCTATTTATTTCTTCTCATGTTAACCTTCTTCAATCCATTATTCATGCACTCCCCATTTATAGAAGCATGGTTCAAGCTACTCTTGATTACTTTCTCAAGAAATTTGATGCTCTTTCTCGACAATTCCTTTGGAGTGGTAATTTATGTAACTCTAAATGGAGTTTATCAATTGGGAGACTATTTGCAGGCCTCAAAAGGAGGTTGGTCTTAGGCTTTGATCTTCTATCTTGAGTAGCCAATCTTTGGCTACTAAACTTTACTAGTGTTTGTGCTCTTGAAAAAATCAACTTTGGGCTCATATAATTTTACTCATAAGTATTTTAGAGATGCTGATACTTGGTATAATTCCACGCTCCCTCTTGAAGGTCGTGGCTCTATAGTGTGGAATATTCTTAAGACTGGAGCTCAAAGGGGTCTTTTCTGGAGATGTACGGAAGGATCTAAGGCTTTATTTTGGTCTAATGCTTAGGTTGGCAACCCTCCCATCATATCCATTTACCCTCGTCTTCAGAATTTGTGTGATTTTTTTTGTTATTGGATGGGATAAAGTGGCTCATTATAAGACTCCTTATCAACTAGGTCTTGTTGTTGGGTATAGAAGGAAGCATTCTTCATATTGGCCCCCTGGGGGCTCAGAGGTACACCACCAAGAGCTTTCTATAATTTTGGCTTCTAGGAAGTGTTTCTCTCTTCTAGGGCCAGATGTTTTCACTTGGGGTGGTACCCTATCTAGAAAATATTTTATTTCTATTGGGCACCTTGAGATTACTAGACAATTTTTAGGGGATGCTGAGGTCCCTTGGTGGAAAAAAGTTTGGAATAAGTTTTCTTGGTCCAAATGTAATTTCTTCATGTGGTTGATGGCTCACAACTAGTGTCTTACATGGAATAATCTTTGTCAACATGGATTTCAAGGCCCATCCTTTTGTGTTATGTGTAGTAATGGAAAGGAGTATGTCTCTCATCTCTTCTTTCATTGTTCTTTTTCTATCCACTTATGGCATCTTTGGTGGAGTGCTTGGGGTTGCTCTTGTTGACTTGCTTCCTCATTGCCCAAGTTTTGGGATTGCTTAGGGAGTGCCCCCTCCAAGGATTCACCTCTTTAGGTTGCATGGATTGTTGGCCCCTCTTTTATTCTTTGGCATATCTAGTTGGAGAGAAATTGACAAATCTTTCAGGATGTCTAGATTGGAGTCATGCATCTTTGGTGGAAGATTTCCCACTCTCTTCATGAAACTATTTAGGCTAAGTGTAATTTAGATGGAGGTATAGAGCCTCATGATCTTGTTATTTGCAATCAACTTAACTTCCTTTTTTAGGATGAGTTCTCAGGGGCTACAAGTCAATGGTATCATAATGTTCCAAACCATCCTAGACATCAAGGGAAGCAATGGATGAACCATATGGGTCATTGGTTTCTTCTTCCACCTAGAGTTCTTAAAGTCAACACTAATGGTTCTTCTTGGGAAAATCTAGGTTTTGTTGGCATTGGGGGTGTGGCTCGATGTAGCTCTAGAGAAGTTCAATTTATTTTCTCAATGCATAAGGGTTGGCATACTAATAATCTCATGGAGGCCCTAGCCATTTTATTTTTTGTGGAGCAATGTTGTTTGAGGGGATGGTGCAAGCTTATTTGTGAATCTGACTCTCAAGTGGTGGAGAATTCACTTACTTCGTACTTACTTGAGGATATTTGTTGAAAATTGGCTTATGTTGTTAATCAAACTCTTATCTTTTGTATTTCTCTATAGATCATTAGTTTTAATTAAATCCCTTGTGAATGGAATAGAGTTGTTGATTGCTTGGCCAAATGGGCTTATGATCATGTTTAAGATTGGAATATTGTGGATAGGGGACAACTTTCCTTGGATCTGTCTCGTGAGTTAGATGACATTGTTGCTCATGATAGAGCTCCTTGTTGAGCTCTCCTTTTTGTTTCTCTTTTTGTCTTAATAAATTTTTACCCCTCTTTTAGTTTAACTTTCCAAGTTATTAAAGAAGGCTTTATATGCTTTCTATTTCCATTCTATGATTTGCAACATAGACAAATTGACTAATATGAAGGCCGGTTGAAGAATATTAGGAATGCTAAGCATTGTTAGATTGTTAGGGTTGTGCTGGAAATTGTAGGTTAGAAGTTTTTAGCTATGATTGATTGCCCAAAACAAGCTCACTGAGGTCACAACTATGTTTGTAACTACAATCCTCCACGTAGACAAAGACAAGACTAGACAATATTATCCTGGATAATATTGATGATAATCTTTGTATTCCAAGATAGAGTGACTATGGTGTTGTTAATCACCCAGTATATGACTAACCAGGGTTTGCAAGGTGCTTTCCAACCATCAAGCATAATTGGTAGTTCGTGTTAAACATTGTGCATGTTAGAACCAAGGCTAAGTGGTAACGTTTAGAATGGATTTAACGGTGGGCAAGTTTGACCACATCAATGATGAATCAAAGTGGAAATGAGAGGTATGTCTTCTAATTAAATAAGGTTTTTCTTGGAGGATAATGCTTTATGTTTCAAACTCTAACCGAAAATAGGTAAATTTTGATATTAACTAAACTTCTGATGAAGTAAGCATTTATTTGACTTTTAAAGTTGAAGTATATGAAGAATTATGACCTTATATATATATATATATATATATATATATATATATATATATATATATATATATATATATATATATATATATATATATATATATATAGATGGGGTAATTTCAAGAAGTTCGGTCTTACTTTTGGGTAAAAAGTGGAAGTGGTTTTCCTATTTTTGAAACTTCTTATCGATTGATGTCAAAATTTGAGGCATTTAGAGATTGAATATAAACAAATTCCAGAAATAAAAATTGTAGTACTTGGAATCTACTTTTTGAATATGCAATATATTTGTATACTCATATGATATATTTTGTTTTTGGTATGGATCTTTAAAAATCACTTTTTCAAAATGCTTGTTTTAGGACCATAACACACTCATGTACGAACACCATAATTTGACACAAATAAATGAATTTTTGTAAATCCTTTTAAAGGAAGTTACCTAACACACCAAAGATTGATGAAGATAGTTTTCTTTAACTTTTTATTGAATAATTTTATTATTATTAAATTTTAATTGGCTATAAAGGAAAATTTTAAACCTCTCATGTATAGACACCATAGTTTGATCAAAATTTCACTGTTTTAAAAATTATTTTTTAAAAAAAAACTTCAAAATAATTGTATGTTGATTTATGACATATAAATTAATTTAAGAAAAACCATAAAATAAAATAAAAATTTTATTAAAGTTTTAGTGCACCTCACTATTTTACAATTAGGTACCACCTTTGATTAAAAAATAATGCAAAAATAGTAAATAAAATCATGACACTATAAAATTTATATTTCTGAAATCACAACAGTGATAACTCTAATGAGTTTTTGTTTCGTGAAAAAAAATTGTTCGAGAAGAACCTCTAAAAATTATGGCAAGGCTTGAATCTGCCAATTCAATGCCTTAGCCAAAGCATGAGAGGTCAAGGCATAGACTTGGTCTCACCAAGCCTATCTCAAACTAAAATCTAAGGCAGGAGAAAAACCACTATTTGAAATTTTAAAAATGGGTGCTTGTTTTGAAAAAGTAAAATTGATGTTTAAAATGCATTTTAAATCCAAATATATATATATATATATATAAACGAGTACCCATTTTTAAAAAAAAACATAAACAAGCACCTGATTTTTTTTAAATGGGTGTATATTTAAAAAAAATTCAAAATTTTACCTTTTTTTTTTTTATAAAAATGAGTGCCTATTTTTTGAAATTTGGATCAGGAATCCAAGTTTAATATGAGTACCCATTTTTTAAGAATGGGTGTCTATTTCTAAAAGAGTATGATCTCAATTCGTAGACTTCCATGGATTTGAGACCCAACTTCTCACTTTTACCCTATCTTTGTGTGTGTGTGTATGTGCATGTGCATGTGTGTGCGTGCTTTAATTTACTCTCAAAGGTTCTAATTATTGTGTGTGTGTGTGTGTGTGTGTGTGTGTGTGTGTGTGTGTGTGTGTGTGTGTGTGTGTGTGTGTGTGTGTGTGTGCGTGTGCGTGCACGCGCGCATGCTTTTAGTTACTCTCAAAGATTCTAATTATTGTTTGGTATTTTACTTCTTCTTGGTAAGCCTCTTCACTATTTTTTACTGTTGGTTTTTCATTGAATTGGTCTTATTAACTATTGTCTTCTTCTATAAGGGAATTTTGGTTTGATTTTCTACTTGCTTTATAACTAATTATCATTATGCATTTTTGAGGTTTTGGCTCTCTTAGAATACATGTATCAATCCTTTTAATATGGATTTCTATCATGACTGGCTTCCTTGACTTCGTAGGGTTATGTGAGTTTTTTAGATACCATCCTCAAGGCTTCCTCTTATATGTATGGTTGAGTTTTGATAGCTATTTTTAGCCTTCCTTTATTGTTGATTTATGTTTCCATGATTTTCTCATATATTTGGATATAGACATAAGCATAAATATAGAAAAAGGCATATGAATGAAGAGAAACTAAATGTGTTAATAGAGTTTGATATGTATATATTGGATATCTATATATGCATTCATTTATATATACTCTTATAATGTGGAAATATGTAAGATAATTTTCTCTTTGTTGACTCCGAGGCTCTGTTCAAATTCTTTACTAAAATTATCCATGAAGTAAATGAAATTCTTAAAGCTTTATAAGTTATAGATTGACATTAGAATATATCCTAGCTATAAGTAGCTATGTGTTGAATTAAAAGTCAAGTAATATTGATACACATATATCTAAATTTTAAAATGAGCTAACCTAAATATGGTCATTGATTGAAATGATTTGGACTCTGACAAATCATATTTCAATTAAGATCTATATAAGGATAGCCCTTATTGAATATTTCCTAGTTGAAGATTATTTGCCAAGTCTGGAATGTTGAAGCAGATGTGCTTGTAATTTTCATCAGTTAAAGCAAAATTAAGATTTTAGGATACAATGTGAAGATGTTGATTATTATACTCCCTATAATATCTTGGATATGGTGAATTTTGTGTTGGTACCTCTGGGACAAAGCACTTTAGTAGCATATTTAGACAGAAGAAAAGCTTTTTCTTATCATTATATATAATTTAAATTGAAATTTACTTTTAAGCCAATAGGCTTATATATGGGAGCTTTGGTCCTAGATTTTACATTTTTTAGTCATGAAATTGTTAGCCCATGCCATAAAAACTTATTTCCAATCATTTTGAACTCTTTCTGACTATTTTAATTTCCTTTTATTTCTTTTTCCATTTTTTTTATTTCTTTCTATTGTTATCTACAATATCTAATTTTTACGTCTCCATTAGATTTATTGTATTAAAATATTCCATTTATGATAATTTATTTTCTAAAGTTTTTGTTATAATTTAATTTGTAATTTAGCCGATAGGCTATTTGTGAGAACTTTGTTCCCAAAAATTGATTTTTTGACAAAAAAGTTGTTGGAAAAACTTTGATTTGGCTGGAAAAGTTGTCAGTTTGGCTGAAAAATTGTAAATCCTTCTCGTTAATTATTTACCAGTTAGTTTTTGTTTATTTCACTCTACATTTAACTCTAGTTTTGATATTTATTAGTTGATATCTCCACTTTTAGCTATTATTTTTCTTTTTCTTTTTATTTAAAAAAAATATTACTTGTGATTTCCACATTAACTCATGTTGTGATCTCTATTTATTTAACTTTTGATTTTTAAAATTGATTTAGATTTTAGTTTTAAATTATTATTTAAAAAAATATATATTATCTTAGTTTTTTCTTTAAATACTATTTTTTGTTTCTATAATTTATTTAATTAATAAAATATTTGTTAGAGACATTGCTATTTTTTATATTATTACTTTTTATTTCTCTTATTAATTTTTCGTAATAATTTTTTTGATGGAATTTTTTAAAATGGTTATTTCTTCATATTTGATAAATTAAATTTAAATAAATAATATTTATTAATCTATTTAAAATATTTTAGTAAATATTATGTTATTTAAATTAAAAATTATTAATAATCTAATTTGTTCACATAAGATTATATTTAAAATCTCCACTTTAAACTTTTTTTTTTCTTTTAAATCTCCACTTTTAACCATTGTTTATCTTTTAAATCTCCACTTCTAAGTATTTTTTTTCTTTTAAATCTCCACTTTTAATTATGTAAAAGACTTAACCAATAAAAATTAATTATTTTAACTTATAAATATTATTCATGCATCTATACTATATAATATATTTCTTTCCTTTCATTGTATGTATATTAAAATAATAATAAAATAAACAACACATGTCATATAATAAAATTTTCATTTAATAAATTTATTACAGTATATAGAATATTTAAATTAATAAAAAAAAAAAATTAATCCATGGCTATTTGCGAAAATTGAAATTTTGATGGAAAAGTTGTTAGTTGGCCAAAAAAATTGTCAATTTGTTTGGAAAATGGTAAATCCTTCCCATTAATTATTTACTAACCAATTTTTATCTCACTCCACTTTTAACTCTTGTTTTGATATTTATTAGTTGTTATCTCCACTATTAACTATTATTCTTTCCTATTTCTATTTATTTAAAAAAATTAATTACTTGTGATCTTCAATTAGCTCATGTTGTGATATCTATTTATTTAACTTTTGATATTTAAAATTGATGCAATTTTAATTTTTAAATTATTTTTATTTATTATTTAATTTAGTTTAGTTCTTTAAATATTATTTTTTAGTTTATGTCATTTATTTAGTCAATAGAATATTTGTTCAAGACGTTGCTATTTTTTCATATTTCTCTTATTAAATTTTCATGATAGATTTTTTTATGGAGTTTTTAAAAATGATTTATTTTCCATATTTGATAAATTAAATTTAAATAAATAATATTTATTAATCTATTTAAAAGATTTTAGTAAATATTATGCTATTTAATGTGAAAATTATTAATAATCTAATTTGTTCACATAAGATTATATTTTAAATATTCACTTTTAACTATTTATTTTTTTTCATATTTCTTTTTTAAAAAAAATTACTTGTGATCTTCACATTAGCTCATGTTGTGATTTTTATTTATTTAACCTTTGACTTTTAAAATTGATTTAGGTTTTAGTTTTTAAATCTATTTAATTTTTTTTATATTAGTTTAGAATTTATTTTAAATTTTCTTTTTTAGTTTCTATAATTTATTTATTCAAATATAATATGTGTTAGAGACCTCATTATTTTTTCATATTATTATTTTTTATAATAAATTTTTTGATGGAGTTTTTAAAAATGATTAGTTTTTCATATTTGATAAATTGAATTTATATGAATAATATTTATTAATCTATTTAAAATATTTTAATAAATATTATTTTATTTAAATTAAAAAGTATTAATAATCTAATTCACATAAGATTATTATTGAACACCTCTATCGACTTAAATTGAATTTTTGTTCGATAAGTTGTCACTTAGCTAAAAAACTTGTCAATTTGGTCAGAAAATTGTAACCCATTAACTGGCCATTTTAAAAAAATCTCACTTCACTTTTAACTCTTGGTTTGATATTTATTAGTTGTTATCTCCACTTTAATTATTATTTTTCTTTTCTATTTATTTAAATAAATAATTACTTGTGATATTTGTTTATTCAACTTTTGATTTTAAAAATTGACTTAGATTTTAGTTTTAAATTTTTTTTTATTAGATTAGTTTTTTCTTTAAATATTGTCTTTTAGTTTCTATAATTTAATAATATATTTAAAAGATTTTAGTAAATATTATGTTATTTAAATTAAAATTTATTAATAATCTAATTTATTCACATAAGATTATATTTTAAATCAATAATTACTTGTGATCTCCACATTAGCTCATGTTGTGATCTCTATTTACTTAACTTTTGATTTTTAAATTGGTTTAGGTTTTGGTTTTTAAATTATTATTTTTAATTATTTTTTATCAGTAAACGGTCGAAGCCTTGATTATAATAAAATTAATAATAGAACAACATAATATCTCCATTTAAATAGGCATTGGTAGGAAAGAACGGAAAAGAAAACCTCCAATCTTGCTCATGACCGAAGTCCTATTATTACAATATTAAAAGGGACATACCCCAGTTGCCAATTCAAAATCATTAGATACACAAAGAAAGACTAGAGTCCTTTTTTATAATTTTGTAGTCTTTAGTAATCTCTATATTGATCTTTGTTGGATCTTGCCCAAGGAATGTGCAACATATATGACCAGATATTTATATACTTTGAAGACACCTCTTATTTAGTTCTGCATGAAGTTATAGAACCTTCAAACCTACTTATCAATAATATAACTTAAAATAAGCATTAGTACTTGTTAGTTAAAAACCTTTGATTAATGGATCCTTGGATTCTCGATCGGGTATTCCTAAACTTATAGGATGATTACTCTTAATTCTACCCTAATAATCACTAACAATACATGCTTGACCCTAACATACTTTAACATATATAAAATACATTATCAAAATCTAAGTCCTACTTAGTTAAGCCTATATCTAGAGGACCTAATTTATTTGAGATTAAGTTAAATTTTGTCCCTCAGAATTTTTATGCATAAATTAGATCTTGACCTTACTATTAACTTTCTTGTCCTCTTTAAGTATCATATTCTAATTTTGTTCTTGTTAGACTTGTCTTTGTGAATTTCTTTGTGCATTATTCTGTTTCACCAAGCCATAATGAGTTAGGTATTCCACATCTAGTTAGTTTGCTTCCATATTTAGTTTATGAACAAGATTTACTTTAAACACTTCCTCTATTATTGCTTAAAATAGTATTAACAGGACATGGCTTAAATTGACAAATTTTATTAGAGTATTATATCATACCTAACAAGTAGCACCATTCAGAGGAACAAAAATGCAAAAGATAATCACAGCAAACTGGTATAGATATAATTCATTTATATTTATGAAGTAAGATTTACATATAGACATCTTTGTAAAAGAGAGCGCCCAAACTAATATATGCAACCATACCTCCAGACCAACTTCTAAAGTAGGGACCAGAATACTATGCATAACAACCTATATATATTGTCCTAACAATCCTTCAAAATTTTCAAAGCTTAAAATTAGGATTAACTATATATTATCCTAATCTGGAAAAGGGAAACTAGGTTACATATAGGATAGTAGCTAATGACATGTCCAACCTAAAAAACTATGAACATAGCCAACAAGGCTAAGAAGGAGGACAGAGACCAAAAGTCAAAACTAGCACGAAGGGCCGAAAGTAGGGGAGGGGAGACAAAATAGGGGAAACCCCCAAACAAACTGTTGGAATACATACAAAAAGAAACTAGACCGCACCAGCTTGAGAAAGTCCTCCAACTCCAACACCTATTTCCAAAATACCATGACAATATCTACGATGTCCTTGGGATTCTTTGTCTGGAAATTTGGCAAGAATTCAAAAGCACTCTTCTCCCTACTTGATTTCTTTATGTTTGGGGTGCATAATTCCAATTTCTCTAGATTGTCAAGTTTCACACCTGGGTGGATATATGACTTGAAGATGTCAAGATAATTTTTAAGTCAAACCTTGCTACTTTCTTTAATAATCCCTCTCCATCGTAGGAGGAACTATATGATGGCCTCCATTTTCAGCCATTCCTTTTAAAAGGCTACATTCTCTCAAATGACCAAGGTGAGCTACCTAATAACAACAACCAACTTGAAACTACCAGGTGGTATGCGTCATATACATTTCTGGAAAAGGAATCCTTAGTTTCTCATCAATGCTCTTTATAGCTTCTTCTAGTCCCACATGCCAAGTAGGGTCAAAAACATCAATGCAAAGTCTTATCATAGCCCACTTTTCTACCTTGGCTTTGGGCATACAACCTATGAATGCCCCTATTATATCACTGTTAGTCTGCTAGGAGAAATCATAGTTGAAAGTTCCTTCTCGCAATCCTCGTCATATCATCTACTGGTTTCAACAATCAATTCCATCTTTCAAGTTTCACATTTCCTTAGAATGCCATGGTCTGCACCTCTGAAGCATGGCATAAACGGATGTTAGTATCCTTTTTAGGGTTTAAATTGGCTTAGACTGATAGAGATGAGGAAATTACTAAGTTTAAATAGGATATAAACACTCTACATGCAAAGGACCTAGAAAAACTTAGATAGCTGATGTCAATAGTTGATGCCACCACATAATGCCGGATCTTGATGATGCTTAATAGATCTAGTATTCTTATATGATGGGAAAAGGGGGAGGCCAATAATAGAGTGAGTTGTGAGGATGGCAGTATAACAACACACTAGAAATTATTAGTGCCTTCTTAATACTTGGCTAGTCTCCATCTAAGATCTCTTTAAATAAATTGTGAAACCTACCACCTAGGCGAGGACGATGATATATTGCATTACATTTAAGAATACCTTCTACGTTCTAATATTAGACTATGTTTATAAATCTATCTAATTATTTAAATTTTTTTATTAGTTTAGTTTTTTCTTTAAATTATTATTTTTAGTTTCTATAATTTATTTAGTTAATAGAATATTTTTTAGAGATGTTATTTTTGTATTTCTCTTATTGATTTTTCATAATAGATTTTTTTTTTAATGGGGATTTTTAAGATGATTTTATTCATATTTGATAAATTGAATTTAAATAAATAATATTTATTAGTTTATTTAAAAGATTTTAGTAAATATTATGTTATTTAAAATGAAAATTATTAACCATCTAACTTGTTCACATAAGATTATATTTTAAATCTTCAGTTTTAACTATTACTTTTCTTTTCTAATTTATTTTAAAAATAAATACTTGTGATCTCCACATTAACTCATCTTGTGATATGTATTTATTTAACTTTTGATTTTTAAAATTGATTTAGGTTTTAGTTTTAAAATTATTTTAATTTATTTTTTTATATTAGTTTAGATATGTTTTTTTTATTTTCTTTTTTAGTTTCTATAATATTTTTATTCAAGTATAATATTTGTTAGAGTTATTTTTTCATATTATTATTATTTATTTCTCTTATTAATTTTTCAAAATAGATTTTTTAATGGGTTTTTTTAAATGATTTTTTTTCATATTTGATAAATTGAATTTAAATAAATAGTATTTATTAATCTATTTAAGATATTTTAGTAAATATTATTTTATTTAAATTAAAAATTAGTAATAATCTAATTCACCTAAGATTATATCTTAAAAAATAGTTATATTATCAAGCACCTTTATCAACTTAAATTGAATTTTTGACCTTGACCAAAAAAGTTGTCAATTTGACCAAAAAATTGTAAATCTCGTTAATTATTTATCGACCAATTTTTTATATTTATCTCACTTCACTATTAACTCTTAGTTTGATATTTATTAATTGTTATCTTCACTTTTAACTATTGTTTTTCTTTTTCTGTTTATTTAAATAAATAATGACTTGTGATCTCCACATTAGTTCTTGTGATCACTATTTATTTAACTTTCAATTTTAAAAATTGATTTAAATTTTATTTTTAAAATACTTTTTTATATTAAAGTTTAGTTTTTCCTTAAATATTATTTTTTAGTTTCTATAAATTATTAATATATTTAAAAGATTTTAATAAATATTATGTTATTTAAATTGAAAATTATTAATAATCTAATTTGTTCACTATGATTATATTTCAAAAATTAATTTTATTATCGAGCACCTATCAGCTTATCATTGCAAGCATAAAAGTGTGCAACTGCTAGTTATTTATGTAATGTTTTATTCTATATGTTTTCAAATCAAGTCTATTTTTTTAATCAAAATTTGATAAATTAATAACTAATATTTTAACCAATTAAATAAAAAAAAATTAAATATTCTTAATAGATTTTTTCTTAAGTAAAAGTAGAGTTGCTAATTTTTAATCAAAATATATTTTAATATTTCTTTGATCAAAACCTAACAAGACTTAACCAGTTATTAATAACTAATATTTAAGCCAATTAAATAAGGATTTTTTTAATATTCTTAACAGATTTTTCTTAGTAAAAGTAGAGTTGCTAATTTTTAATCAAAATATATTTTAATAGTTAATTTTGTGAGATTTGATTGGTTAAAACATTTTACCTAATAAGAGCTCTTTCTTGGCAAGGAAGCACATTATTATTATTATTTTATTGTAATCTTTTCTTTTTATTATATTTTTACAATTTTATACATATAAACATTTTTTTCTATTTCATTCATTCATTTTTAAACATGAAATATTTACTATTTCTTTATAGTTTAATTTCTAAATGATATTTCTATACAGATTAATAATTTTGAATAATATTTTACTTTTAAAAATAAGTAACAAAAACAATGAATGTTAATCTAAAAATTATAAGTAAAATAAATATTTTTTAATAAAAAATAAAATATTTCATCAAAGTGCTATAGAATAAATTTTCATAATTGTTTTTTTTAAATTTATTCATTCTAAAATATTCATTAAGCAACCCTATCTAGTTATTCGTTCAAAAAATGTATTAGTCCCTTGGCTATGTCCTTTATCTCACCTACATCTAATAATTTAGACATAACATGGTTGCATTAGCTTGGTATTAACCCTATACAAATTATCACACTTTAAGAACTCATCGCATACAACCACCTTTACTATATAAATAATTACCCACAATCTATTCAATAAATGCACTTCATCATTTTGTCCTTGATATCCAATAAAAATGATCTATTATCACTATCTTAAAATATTTCTAACTTGGTTAAGGCCTCTCCAAAATCTTTTCTTTCTTAGTATATAAGAGTTAGTTTTTTTAAAAAATTAGGAGCTAATTATTTTTCACATTAGATCAATCCAATTTTTTAGTTTATATTTCTTTAAAAATTTGAGAAGTTAATTATTTTTCACATTAGATCAATCCAATACTTTAGTTTATTTTTTCACTTTTGAATATGAAATTACTTTAATAATTTCTAGAGAAACTCACTTCCAATGTAGCATCTTAGTTTTTGATTTGGTTTTATAGTTTAGTTTGACACAAATAAACTTACATTGAATTTGTGATCATTATTTAGCTGATAGGCTATTTGTGAAACCTTTGTTCCCGAAAATCGATTTTTTGACTGCCGAAACAGTTGTTAGTTTGACAAAATTGTAAATCCCTCCTGTTCATTATTTACCAACCAGTTTTTATCTCACTCCATTTTAACTCTTATTTTGATATTTATTAGTTGTTATCTCCACTTTTAACTATTATTTTTATTTTTCTATTTATTTAAAATAATAATTACTTATCTCCACATTAGCTCATATTGTGATTTCTATTTATTTAACTTTTGATTTAGATTTTAGTTTTTAATTAATTTTTTTATATTAATTTAATTTTTTCTTTAAATTTATTTTTTTAGTTTCTATAATTTACTTAGTCAATAGAATATTTTTTATATTAAATATAAGGAGTTCAAAGTTACAAAAAGGAATCACAAAGTATCAAAACATAATCTCAAGAAGCCTAGCCTCACACCAGAGATAATAGACTAATAATTAGAAAGAACCCAAAAAGAGAGACAATCCCAATAGCTAGTGGAGCACATCTTCAAAAATATCAACCTAGGTAGTTCAGCTCAAAGAGCCTTCCATCCAAACTATGCTTTTCTATTTTTGAATCTATTTAAGCATATAGATCATTTCCCTGGTAGTACCATGGTTAGTTCTTCTGATTTCCTTGCTGAGAAGGTTAATAGTGTGATTGAAAGTCTGAATGATGTCCATGTGCAATTTCCAGAAGTACCCATCTCCACCTCATTGGTGAAAAAAGTGACACAACCATCTTTAAGGAGTCTTTCACATTTAGCTTTGTCAACTTTCATAGTGTTTTGAACCTATGAGAAAAAATTTAAATGGGTGAGACTTCGAAAAAACTCAGTAAGCAATCTGGGAATGTTCTGACACCTTTCCTCTTTTCTGCATTTCCAAATTTGCCATAAAATGTTAGATGAGAGAATGTTCCAAAACATGCTAATATCCTTTTTAGCATTCATAATAAAACTAGTAATAATTTCAAAAATGTTGTTAGAGATGTTGCTATTTTTTTGTATTTCTCTTATTAATTTTTCATAATAGATTTTTTGATGGGATTTTTAAAAATAATTTTTTTCATATTTGATAAATTGAATTTAAATAAATAATATTTATTAATCTATTTAAAAGATTTTAGTAAATATTATGTTATTTAAATTGATAATTATTAATAATCTAATTTGTTCGCATAAAATTATATTTTAAATCTTTATTTTTAACTATTGTTTATCTTTTCTTATTTATTTAAAAAATAATTACTTGTGATCTCCACATTAGCTCATGTTATGATCTCTATTTATTTAACTTTTGGATTTTAAAATTGATTTAGGTTTTAGTTTTAAAATTATTTATATTTATTTTTATATTAGTTTAATTTTTTCTTTAAATATTATTTTCTAGTTTCTATAATTTATTTAGTCAATAGAATATTTGTTAGAGATGTTATTTTTTTGTATTATGAAAAAAAAAAATTTAAAAGATTTTAGTAAATATTATGTTATTTAAAGTAAGAGCCTACAACACAACGATAAATTGCGAGCCTCTTATCGAAGAGGTCTTGGGTTCAAAACTACTCATACTTAATAAATAATAATAATAATAAATCTTGCCTTCAACCTCTTACCAATCAAAAATATATAGAAGTTATTTAAATTGAATATTATTAATAATATATTTTGTTCACGTAAGATTATATTTTAAAAAATAATTTTTTTATCGAGAACCTATCGGCTTATCGTTGCAAGCACAAAAGCGTGCAACTACTGGTTTATAGTTATGGGAGATACTTAGTCTTTATTTAAGAAGAGAACTTTTTTTAAAAATTAAGTAATCTAAAATCTTGTGAAATAATAGATTAATAATTTCTTATAATTCTATAATTAATAAAATAATATTGCAAAATATTAATTAGAAAAAATATTATCTTAATATTATACTAAGTATAGAATAAATTAATTTGTCTTGAATGTGCAAAAGTAAAAGAAGTTTTAAAATCAATTCAATTTATTCTAGTATACATTTATTTAGATGCAAATTTTAAACAATCCTACCACTATTATTTTGCGAGGAACTACACTACATCCCAGCCTTTTTAATTATGTCCATTGTTTTTAATTCTCAAAAATATCACTCCTATTGGCTTATTGTTGCATGGACAAAATCGTGCAACTGCTAGTTTTATTATTATTATAATCAAGCATTATATTGAACATGAGTCAAATATTATGAGGGAAAATCTTATAATGTATAAAATTCAATGTATTAAATAGGAATCCTTCTTCAAATATTCAATAAAATTTGAGGCAAGTGTAAACTTGTTAACATATATTTAGGACATAATGTCTTAGGCAATATTTAAGGTTTTCTTCCCCATTCTTTTTCGTCTAATGTGGAAATTTTTGAAAAATATAAATTAATTAAAATGAATTAAATAAAGGACAAAAATCTATTATTGAGACAAAAAAAAAAATTTGTCATCCAATCAAAATTATAATGTTGGTTCTATTAATAAGACACAAAAATTGTAATAGATTTTAAAATTAAACAAATTTTGAAAATCTTTTAAGAATTAAAATTAAATAATTAATTTATTATTATTAAACTAATAGACTTTTTGTAGAAGCTTTTATTACCAAACAAGAGCTCTATTCGAGCATGAGTCCCCACCTATTAGAACAAAAGCAAGTCTAAGGAAATAATATATTAGAAAGAAGAAAATAAATTGTTAGAATGACTAATTCACATAGAGTGGAAAATACATGAGTTTAAATGTTTTGTTGTTCATTAATGTTATTATATTATGATTATATAATAACAATTTAATGATTTTATGAACAAGTTATTTATTTAATCATAATATTACTATCTTGAGCTATAATTATATTTATTTCATTGTGTTGTATTAATATATATAATATATAAAACCAACATCAGGGAGATGGGTGGAGAGCGGGAATGGCAAATGGTGGGGAGAAGAAGACCACTACAGTCATAGAGCAAGAATTCAAAGATTTTTTTTGCCTTAGTAACTTTGCCAGAGGGCATCAACAACAACATTCAACAAGCGGGTCTCGAGGTTTACATTATGACATGACGAGACTTTTTCATGGAACCCCCTTTTGTCCAGCCTGCAAATCCTTGACTCAGTCATAGCAGCCACTTACCCAATGACTTTCTTCATTGTCATTTTGTGGAGAAGAATATCCCAATCAAGTCCAATAGTAATTTCACTGCCAACATTTTCTCTAGAAAAGCCATAGTCCAACTGGGGAAACCTTTTTTTTGTCAACCCTAGGTTTCAGTTTAAACCTCACAAGGATCATAAGCATAAAGGAAAGGAAGTGCAAGGTGTGGCTTAGGGTTATTCAACCTTTGAGTATGGAGAATCATCTTGCCAAGCTCATATCAGAATGACACCTTTCTTACACCAAACGTTGGCACCTCCCTAGAAGAACTATCATAGTAAGAGAAAAATATTTAATTTGCGCAGGAAGGGCAAATATGTCGAGATTTAGTTGGTCTTAGATATTTGCAAAGGTACCCCCCAAGATCCCCTATGCAAATAAGGTATTCCTACATGATTGTAAAACATACCAGTATAGATCTAAATGCTTCCAGAGTTAGAGCGCCCTTCAAACAAAATAAAATTTGGATGCCCACTTGCATACTAATGGTCAATCACTAGATTCTAGAATTCATTATCACGGAGACCCAACAAATTCTGAAGTAAAATTTTGTGGAGATCTAGTTATGAACAAAGGCATCAAGCAACTTCTAGAGATCACCCTACCACAATAATTTTTACAAAACCCAATTGAAGCTTTGCAAGGTACAATACTCATTGGTAAGTTTGCAAACCCATCTCTTGAGTTTGAGGTTATCAAAAAATGGGTATTTGATAGTTGGAAGGATTTATCAAACATTTTTCAACTAGATTCAGCTATAGGTGTTTTTGTAGCTTCCTTTGAATCAGCAAATTTTAGGGACAATGTCCACCATTTCAAAGGATGGTTCTATAATGGCTACGGTTTATTTACTCAGGTATGGACACCAAACTTCAAGCTTGTTAAATCTTAATGTTATGTAGCTATGGAAATCTTCATGGATTGTGGAAATCTCCTAACTACAAATATTAATGTTGTTTTTTTTCTGTACTGGATCTCCTTGTTGTCGCTCCCTTTAGAATACAGGGATCTTGAAATTGTGGAAATTATTGCAAATAAAATTGGCATTTTTTTCAAGCATGATCTCATTCCATTTGAATACCCACATCATCATATTCATGTTTGTGTTACTTTGTTCTTCAAAACTGACACCAGATCATATTAAGATTAATTGAAAATGGGGGATATTGGTTCAGAACATTATTGTGGAGGATGCAAAAACTTGTCAGAAACATCAAAATTGGCTTGGTCATTTTACCACACATTGCAAGAAATTGGGGCATTCTAAGACCCTCATAGGTGTGGATCATTGCACCAATCTAGCAGAATGCTTTATGCAAAATCCCACACAAAATATGGCAAAGGAAACCAAAATGCACAAGGATTTGAGCATTTTTTATTCAAGTTTTAAAGCCAGGATTTCCCCCTCCCCCACCCCCCCACCAACACTTGAAATAGTAGTAAATAAAGAGCTGATCTTAGTGGTTAATCTTCATCAACATAGCTTGCTCTTGTTGATTCACAATATGTATAACTTCTTCACCTCTGAGATTACCAAATTGTCAGTCCATTGCTGGATCACCCAGTCTAAACCATATTCAGTGCCCTTATTACTAGCATTACCCTAAGGGAACAATTAGAGTTACAATCTTCAAAGGTAAACAATATAGTACACCAACTAATGTATCAAAATTCACCAATCAATATTTGTAGCATACATGAATCACTTAGTCATCAAGTAGTCAATGATTTGAAGGGTAAACAGCTTTTGGAACAAATGATTGCAGAATTGACCATCAAATTAATCTTTGAGATAGCGGAGGAAGAGGGGTTGCTTGAACAATTAGACAAAATTAACACACAACTAGGTTTGACACTTTCTAAAGTTGTTGTTCATAAGGACAATCTATCACCTATTGCCTGTGGTTAGACTTCTCTACCAAAAATACCTTAAGAATTATAGGAATGCCAAACTCCACTTGATACTTGTAATATTTTCACCATTCAGGACATTTGAAAACTTGAGCATGATGACAACCTGGAAGAAATCCTACATAAGAAAGTTGGAGAATGGAAGTGAGATACTGCACTTATGGAAATAGACTATAAGGAGATACATTATCTTGGCAATCAGGAGCAAGATATGAAAGCTCAAAATTTAGATCAGGACATAGGTGCCTATAAGAAGAAGACTCATGAGATAGAAGACGTAACTTCATATTACTCAGAGCCAAATCCTAATCAAACCTCAATACAATTGGGTTGCAATTATACACTGTTATATATCCAACAAACCCCCTCTATGACCACCCCAGTCAAGCCCATAATGAAAAAAGAGGAAGAAAGCCCAAAAACACTCAGACTAAAGAATAAATTGCAACAGGTATCCAATCTACTTTGGATGGCAATTTCACACCTACCAAAAGATTGACGAGGAGAATGATGTGTTCTTCTTTTTAGCCATGAAGATTATCTCATGGAATGTTAGAGGTTTAAATGTCTCTTACAAAAGGGGTAGAATTAAGCAAGAGCTTGATTCTATGAAAGCAGATATCATCTTATTGCAAGAAAAAAAATTGTCACAAGAGAATTTTGATAAAACAATTGGGAAATGGACAAATTGGCAATCAATCCATAGACTACGCTTGGGTGCATCTAGGTGCCTAGCTATATTATTGGATCCTAAGTCAATCCAAGGACAGATCACAAATCAAGAGGATAATTGGCAAGTAGTAAGCATGAGTTGTTATGACAAAAAATTTCTCCTCATCAATGTCTGTGGTCCTACTGCAACAATGGATAAGCAAAGAGTTTGGCAAGAGCTAACTCAAATGATTCAGTTACATTAGTTACACCACATAATTATAGGGGATGATTTTAATGCTATACTAAAAGTGTTAGAAAAATGTGGAGGCATTAGTCCACCCTTGAAAACAATACAAGATTTTTCTCACTTTGTACAATATAATAATCTTGTGGGCATTGAGCCAAGTAAAGGGACATATACTTGGATCAATAAAAGATCTAATTTTTCTCAGCGTGCCATCAGACTAGACTAGTTTTTTGTATCACAGCATTGGGCCCTTTCTAAGACAACCTTTCAATCAAAAATCTTACCAAAAACAAGCTCAAACCATTTTCCTACCAACATCCAAGTAAATTTTAACTTGGTTTCTCAAAATATACCTCATAATTCATCCTTCAAGTTTGAAACAATATGGTTACAACATCCATTATTCATGCCTCTAATCATACAATGATGGATGAGTGTCCCTCACTTGGATGGTACCAAAATGCATCAATTTGCAACCAAGTTGAAATATACTGAAACCCAAATAAAAAGGTGGAATAGAGTAGTTTTCAAAAATATCTTTAAAGAAAAGGAGATTGTAAAGAAAAAACTAGAGGAAGTGTTGGACAAGATCACAAGATATGGCATGGATAATGACTCTTTCCTAGCTTAGAAAAACCTATCTTTGGAGTGGGAAGAACTATGCAATAGAGAAGAGATTTATTGGAGACAAAAATCTAGAGAATTATGGCTAAAAGAGAAGGATAAAAACACAAAATTCTTCCATGCATCAACTAAATAGAAAACAACTTAGCTAGCTAGATTTTCTCAATCAACAATGCAAAGACAAGTGCCTCAATTACAAATGCCCAAAGCATATAATATGAAGGGGTTAGATTCTTTAAATCCTTGTTGGACCACTTAGTTGATTGAGAGGAAAATCTTCTTGCATCCATTCCATCTATGGTTACATAATTAGATAACATCAAGCAATGACACCATTCACAATTAAGGAACTAAGGAAATTATTCTTCTCCCTTCCTCCAGATAAAGCGCTAGGTCCAGATGGATTCATGGTTCTCTTCTTCCCAACATGTTGGGTCATAGTAGGGTGGGACCTATTGGGAGTTATTGAAGAATCAAGATCTAGTAGGACCAAGTTAAAATACTTCTTGATACTACCAATATAGCTATTATTCCCAAAGTGAAAGTACCTAAGACCTTTAGGAGTTTAGACCCATCTCCTAGGTTAATACAGTCTAAAAAATCATTACAAAAGCCATTTATCTCAAAATTTAGCAATTAATTCCAAGTTTAGTATCTTAGCCTCAAGGTGGTTTTGTCCCTGGTCGAGAAACAATGGAGGGAGCACTAGTAGCACACAAAACACTCCATTCCATTAGTACAAGAAAAACTCTAAAATTTGTCATTAAGTTGGAAATGATGAAAGCATATGACAGGGTCTACTAGAATTTCCTATTTAAAGTCTTGCACAAATATGGATTCTCAAAAGCATGGTGTAAATGGGTACGAGCCTAAGTATCAAGGGCCTGGTTTTCAGTAGTGATTAATGGAGTTTCTAGCGGGATTCTTCTCATCTATGCGAGGGGTTAGGCAAGGAGATCCTCTATCCCCAGTTCTTTTTATACTAATGGTTGAATCTTTTAGTAGACACATCCAACACAAGTAGACTATAGGACTATGGAAAGGTGCATGTATTAGTGAAACAAGCATTTTCATTACCCACACCTTATTTGTAGATGGCACCCTTCCATTTGGAACTTCTTCAGTTTTAGAAGCAAAACAGATTAAACAATCCCTAGATTTATACACATCAATCTCAAATCCAAAAGTGAATTTGCAGAAATCTAAGATTTACTTGTTCAATACAAATTAGATAATTATCAACAAGATTGTCAATATTCTAGGCTTTACAGTAGACTTTCTACCATCAATTTATTTGCAAATTCCTTTCTTTGTAGGAGCCAACCGAACAAGCTATTGGACACCAATTATTGACATAATCAAATCAAGAGTGGTTGCATGGAAAGCAAAGTGGATGTCCTTCCCAGGAAGAATCCTTCTTATAAAGACAATGCTTTCAGCAATTCCAAATTATTATCTTTTAGTACTCAAAGCTCCCTCTTCAGTCATTAAAGCTATACAAAATATTTTGAGAGATTTCCTATGGATAGCAAATATGAATAGAGAAAAGAAAATTACATTGGTATCACTTGAGTGTATGACACAAACAAAACAACTTGGCA
This sequence comes from Cupressus sempervirens, assembly GCA_028749045.1. Taxonomy (NCBI): domain Eukaryota; kingdom Viridiplantae; phylum Streptophyta; class Pinopsida; order Cupressales; family Cupressaceae; genus Cupressus; species Cupressus sempervirens. The sequence continues at coordinate 85,256,193 of CM053785.1, forward strand.
GAGCAGGGATTCATGATCTTCATAAAAGGAACAAAGCATTTGGAGGAAAGTTGGTTTGGAAAATGTATTCTAAGCCCAACAATATTTGGTGTCAAATCGTGCAGCAAAAATATTGAGACAATAACAATCCTGCTAGAATCTTGACCATCGTTGACCCTCTGAAAGGTTCAGTAATATGGGACTTCATGGTAGCCTCAAGGGAGATTGTAACTAACTATATTTCCTAGAAAGTTAACAACGGGTATCAAGTTAAATTTTGGCATGACTCATGGAACAAGGTTTCGCCACTATGCACGATGGAAGGAGTGGATCACATGATAATTGCATCAAAAAATTTGTGGGGGTCACTTCTAATAAACTACATATCTACAATCTTGGTACATTCAAGAAAGGTGATTTGGAAAGATCCATCAGATTTGAATCTTCCTCCTTAGGATTGCCAACTACTGGAAAAGATAGTGTACTTACCAAATACAGATGATAAGATGCTTTGGGCCCCTAGAAAAGAAGGTAGTTACAACATTAACGATGGTTATAACATCATCCAATAATAGGAAATCAAATCTCCTTCCTGTCAATCATTCACATTTTGTTGGGTCCAATTAACATTACCCAAAGCAGGCTATTTCTCATGGTTAGCATTGAAAAGTAGGGTTTTAACTAGTCACAAACTTCACAAACTAAAGATTGGACCACCTTTTAATTGCTTATTGTTTGGCCAAGTATCAGAAAGTGTAGACAATTTATTCTTATCCTACACATTTGCATAACATTGTTGGACTTTTGTGCTGAGAAAACTTCATTATTTGATGTCATTGCCAAGCAATCTCTTGGATTTGTTTCAATCTTGGCCAGAATTATACCTAGATTCCTTATTTTTTGCATTATGGACATATATACCAACATTGGTTGTGTAGGAAATTTGGTGGGAGTGCAATAAAAGGATCTTCCACAAAATCTCCTCTATAATTGAAGTAATACTATCTAACTTAGAAAAGTCAATTTCTGAAATGGTGAACTCTAGTCATTCAAAGCTTAAGTGTAACCTATGTATGACAAGTTGGGATAGTGTGATTGGAAGGGAATGGAAACACATTCATGTCCCATTTGGTTGGTGTCAACCAAATCATAAATCAGATTCACAAGATCACAAACTGATTCATTGGCTCTGTCCAACTAAAGGGATTGTGAAACTAAATTTTGACGGATCCTCTAGAGGTAACCAGGTGATTCAGGAACAAGTTGTATGTATCTGATATCATCATGGAGTAGTTAAAGCATTAAAATCTTGCCCTCTTCCTCATGGTACAAATTTCATGGTAGAAGCACATGGACTATTCATGGGCCTCACATTGGCTAAAGTGGGAGGATTTAAATGATTGCAAATAGAAGGGGACTCTTTGATCATTATCAATAACTGCATAAAATGGAAAACACATGGTGCAACTAGAAATTAGGATATATTTTTTGGCAAATTTGGTTCCTTTTGGATTCCTTTGATGAAATATACATATCTCATATCCTTCGTGAGGGGAATGCAGTGGTAGACTATCTTGCTAATATAGCATGCGATGGCCAAGACATGATGTCACTTGCACCTGCTGAACTCATTAATTAGGACACTAAACTGCAAGATCTGGTTTGTACAGATATGACAGCCTCCTCATCAAAGAAAATTGTGAATTTGGCAACTTAAATTATTACTTGGTGCAGGTGTTGCGAGGAAGTACATTCCCATTATATTTTGTGGGAACTCTTCATTCCCAATGTATAAATGAAAATCAACTTACTTCATCCATGAGATTTGTGGAGATTTGATGAACAAGGTAATTTATGGCTTGAATGATGGGAGCACACCTATAGATTTATTTATTTCCTCATTCACACTTACACATCAATCATTTTGTTTAGTCCAATTTGCAACAATGGAGCTATCGACTGGGCAAATTTTGAAGTGTAGACAATGCAGCAGGTATCACCATGATGTGTTATTATAGACTAAAGATACAAGCTCTGGGGATGAAAGAGATCTTTCCTATGAACATTGAGGAGGACTCTTTTGATGCCATGTTTGTATGCCACTCACTAAGAATTCAGATTGCTATTCACATAGTAATCGGAGAAGAAATATTGGCATCATATGTTCACTAATTCTTTTTCTCAGCACAACTTATAGCCATCTTCCTGTTCGATGCTCTGGACCTCATTCAATCAGTGCCCCTGTACATTTCATTAGTGAAGAAAGTCATTAACCCAAGTTATTTGTAGAACAATGAGCTTATGAGGGTGATACATAAATATGATCTATGGGACAGACTAATGTTAGTTGGTGGTTTATTTTCCAAGTGCCAATTTTTGTAAAAATGTCCAAGTACCAATTGGATATCTTATGTAATTGCATATGGAATTGAATACTATCAAATATATAATTGTATATAACAATGATCCTGGGGTTTCTTATTGGTTCTTCCATGAGGGAGTTATTGAATCAAATTATTATTATTAAAATATGGTGGATACTCCACTTTTTCTTTTATGTGTGTGTGTGTGTGTGTGTGTGTGTGTGTGTGTGTGTGTGTGTGTGTGTGTGTGTGTGTGTGTGTGTGTGTGTGTGTGTGTGTGTGTGTGTGTGTGTGTGTGTGTGTTGTATTAATATATAATATATTATCAAGTTTACGTAACATGATCTTATATTATTAATAAAAAATTATAATTATAATAATTATTATATTATAACATCTATTTTTAATTATGATTTAAATAGAACACAGTCATTTAATTGTCAATATATAATCAAAATAAATACTTAGAATTAAATTAAGGATTAAAATTCATCACTAATTTAAATTAATAATCTAGCTAATCCAAACAAAAACTTTAAATGTAAAATAGGATTATTCTTAAAAACTAAAAAACTAATTTTAATATAAATTACTAACTAATTTAAATTAAATAACCAATCTAATTTTTTTAATGTGATTCTAAGAATAAAAACTATTCCTAAATTCATAAAAGAAAAAAAAATAACTTTCATCCAAAAATTTAAACAGAAATGATCTTAAATGTTCATTTATTATTATTAAGTGAGGTTCATATAATTTTTTGAAATAGTACACTACATTTTTGTGTATTTAATTCATCAATATCTTCTCATCACTCTCCAGCAAATTACATTTAATTACATCTGCCCTCATTAAATAACTGAGCATGAATGTGTCCTTTCATACAATTTATAATTTTAAAATAATCACACGTTAAACCTTAGGCTTATCATATGCTTTGAATTTTATGCGATACCTAAAATTAAGGAGATTGTGCATCCTACAGGGACTAATAACTTTTTCCTTACATAATTGAGATTAACAAATAACTCCAAAATAAAGAAATAGCAACTTATATAAGGAGGAGAAACATTTAATCTTCGATGATGAGCTTGCTTTTTATTCAAAGATATATCAGCTCATCTGCTAGTTTATTAGTCCCTGCCTTATAGGCAAGAGACTTATGTTTTCACCTTGATTATGGTAATTAATCTTTCTCCATAAAAAGTTGAATACATACTATAGACTAAAGTAGCTAAAGTAGTTGACATTTTGTTATTTATTTATTTTTATTAAAAATAATTTTCTGATTGGTTATATCAATTTTTGCTAATGGTTTATTTATTTTTTTGGCAAGCAAAAATAACAAATTTTCACTTGCTACGTTGGGTTGGCTTGTGTACGATCAGCTGCAAAAATAAAAGCAGTTATCAGAAAATAATTATTAAAACTAGAAAGATCAAAAAGCAAAGGACATAATATGTACCCATTTAATTAATATTCTTTAAAGGTTGCATTTAACATTCCAGTTGGCAGAAATAAATATAATCATTTATTACATTTCCCTCTACAGTTTTCGCAAAACCCATTGCAGCTTTCTAAATTGGTGTTTCAATCTTTCAGACTGGTATCTCTCTATTTCATTTTATAGTTGGCGTGCTTGTACTCAAACATTCCCACTCTTTTTTCATTTTGGCTGCTTGGACAAGCAAGAGAAGTGGTACCCATTTCTCAGGTAGAGACACTTAATAATTATTTTTCCTTTTTTTTTTTCTTCATTCATTGGTTTTTTCATACGCAGAATTTCACATCTTATGAATATTCACAAGATTTTATGTTGTAATGTAATTTCCTTTCTATGGAAAATATTGGGGTTTTGGCATGCAAGATATAAGTTGCATTGTATGAGTAGTTTGTAAAGTGGCGTAATACAACTTATTTGTAAAGAGTATTGAGCATATTTTTTTCCTAAATAATATAGAAAATGTTTACAGGATGTTATGCTGTAATGCATTTTCTTTTCTATGGGAAATATTCAGGATTCGACATGCAAGATAAGCCACATCGTACGAGTAGTTTCTAAAGTGATGTAATGCGACCTATTTAGTTTTGTTTGAGCATTTTAAGATGGAGTTATTTGAAGTGAAGTGCTAGAACATTTGTGCTTTATTTTTTTATATTACATATTTTGTTATTTACTAAATTTAAGTTGTGTTAAGAGGATTAGTGGCTTCTTTACCTGTGCATGTCTTTGAGGGGAGAATTGTTTAATTTCAAGCTCGAAAAATTGTGGCAATTTTGGGCGTGGAAGAAGTTTCTAGGTTTTTGGGCATCTGCAAAATCAGAAGAAGGGAATTTTCCTTTCTTCAACACTATTTTTGTTGTTCTTCAGTTTTGAGTCTTTGGTTTTTTTTCCAGCTTGTCAAGAATGGAAATAGGTGTAGTTTTTTTTTTTTTTTTTCCTTTGTGGCTGAAGGGGGATCGTTCCACATTTCCATATTACATGGAGGCACTACACTCAATAAATGCATCCTCTACTATCTAAAATTAATGGTCACAACATATTGGAATTTTGTTATTGGCTTTCTTGTAAGTTATGGTAAATGAACTGAAAATAGTGTTTTGACATTAGAATGGTGGTCTATTTTTTAAATTTCCAGGCTTAGCATAACATTAGAGCTAGAGTAATAGTTTTCTATTTGTTTTTAAATTTGGGTTTCAGGCACCCAAAAACATTGTAATGGTTGTCTAAATTCTCTGCCTTACACTTAGGAATTGTACTAGGGCATAAGTACATAATAGTTCTTTTATATTTTTTTTGATAGATGATAATAGTTTTTATATTAATGATTATGGACATGTTGAGGTATTTTGACATTAGTCGGGAGAACTTCTAGACATTATCATTTAATTTTCATTCTTCGGCAATTTGAGGTTTTTGTGACAATTAGGCTAGTACACCAGATATTCAAGATGCTTGTGTTAGTACAACCTTTGTAATGAAGGAGATCAAGAAATTTCCATAGAATTCAAATGACTCTTAGAACTAGTAGCTTCTGCTTGTTTATAGAGGTGCATATTATACTTATATATAATATTTCAAATTTAGCAGTGGAAGAGGATGTTAGAAAGCTGTTTGACATAACAAGGATAACAAGAAAATATATTTCAAACAATAATTCCCATGCTCCACTCAAATGCAAATATTGTAAACAAACCAAGATTGTAAAATATTATCTATGAATAATCGCAATCATGCTTGTGTTGGCTCATGATTTCAAAATCAGTGCCTTTCGTTAAAGTTGGCAAGTTAAATCTGTCACCCACAAACTAAGAGCACTTTACGTTTAAACTTGCCAATTAATAAATATCTACTATTTGGCAAGACCTGTCTTTGTGTGTATATGATGTTCAATATTATAAATCATTGGCGACTGAACACTTCATCAAATTGATAAATCACTCTCACAAAGGTGGCACTATCACACCATAAATGAAGTGACAAAAATAATTAGATGATGTCGTATATGAGTCCTCACAAGACCTACAAAAACCAAACAAACACTAATTGTATGTTCTCACTTTAATACTAAAAACCTATTTTTACTAGGTTAACAAACACTAATAGGGTACTCAAATTTAAACCATGACTGGTGACAAATTGCCAACCAAGAGTAGGACAAGGGTGTGTCCATGGTCCATAGTAGATGCCCTTCTATGTACTTGATAGTAGGAAGGCTACGGAGAGAGTTGTGCATTTTTGTGGTTGTGGACAGGTTTAGCAAAATGGCAAACTTCATTCCTTGTAGGTCTACCCATGATGCATCACACGTTGTGGGTCTTTTCTTCAGAGAAGTTGTTAGAATTCATGGGCTACCTTTGAACGTTGTGACCATTGAACATTGTGAGTCATTACAGACAAGGGCCCAACATAAGTTCATTCATGATGTGGGTGATTTTCTAAAAAGACTTAGATAAGTTATTAAATCTGAAAGGCAAAGTATGTCATTTCATCTAGAGTCTGCTAAGGATAGGACAAAGATGATCCATTTTTATGATTTGATTTATTTTTATCATGTACAAGTGAAACTACTTATGTAGTAGAATTGATTTAGAGGACACACTCTCTAGTGCCAGTTTAACTGTGAATTTTAATTGCAAAACAATAATCTTTTGTTTTACTTGGCATAAATTATCACAAATTTATATCATAGAATTTTAGATGGTAGTCCAAATTGATCTCTACATTGTTCTCATGGCATACCATTTTAAAGTTAGATTTGAGCCCAACTTTTGAGATGTTAGATAGTGAGGATAGATTCTATTGTCAAGTAGACAAGTACATAAAATAGTGTCTACTATAGAGCATGACCATATCCTTGTCTTGCCCTTACTGGAGAATTAATTTGCAATAATGATATTATTATCTATCATTTTCCCTCTTATTTTAGCATAACAGTATTATTAACTTTCTTCTGCCTTGTGTTTTTTGTAGTCATCAAATTTAATTCTGAGCCAATTTAGTACAACATCATCAAGTTCAAGGTCTATGATCTAACTAGGTAAATATGCAGTAAACATTTTCAATAGAATTTAAAAATTCATATTTTTTTCCTTCCAATCCATTTGCATAATTATTGTGCTTCACAATTTTGCACATTTTTAAATACATTAAGATTAAAAATAAATTGTCAGTTAAAAATCTGAAAACAAATTTAAAGAATATCTCAGCATGTCAAATTTCTAATGTAAATCTAAGTTAAATCTTGTGCAAATATTTTTTCTTAACCAAAGGATTCCTTATAGAATTTTGACCTAATTTGTGAATGACTTATACCAAAGTTTTAATATCTGATTCTATTACTTCATGCTTTGATTTTTCCCTTTATCCAGTGATTTTATTTGACTTAAAATGTGATTTTTTTTGCATATACTGGTAAATTAGATAGGTAGATAGGTAGATTTACCAATTATTTTCTTTTAAAATTTAGTATTGCCTATGCTAGTATTTTTTTACTTACACTTGCTAAATTATTCAAGTTGTCATAATGATATTATTAATCATTCATTGTCTTGTGATTGTTGCAATTTTTTAATTTAACTTTTGTTTGGTTCAATACGACACCATAAATTTCTAGGAGTGGCATCTGCTTAGGTAAAATATAATGGTCATCTTCAATAGAATTTAAAAATACAACTTTTTAACTTCATTTCTACTTTTGGCAGTACTTGCAAACACATTAAAATATAAAATCATAATTTACTACCGTCAGCAATTCTAGTTTTTCTCTTTTCAAAGTTAAAAAAATCTTTATTACTTTCTCCTTTCCATTTATCACCACCCTAATATACAAACATATGAAATTATATGTATTCACACTATCTAATTCCCTTTATCTTGTAGGTACTTTGCATGGACTAAATCTAAAGACTCACTATTTTCTACCATTGTAGGTTAGGTACATAGACTTCCACTCACTCTTTTTCAAGAAAATGTTATACTCCAAAATTTGTAATTGAATTTGAAATTAAGCAAGTTGCATAATTAAAATAGTTTGAGTATGAATATAAAGATTTACATGCATGCTTACTTATTTAAAGTCAAAGATATATTGAAGGGAAATAGACAAATACATAGACTAATGGATCCAACAAATTAGGCCTAATTAATGCATGGCCATGATAGAAGAAATGCATTCATACAAAAATTCTATATTGCATCAATTTTTATTATGGAATTCAACCATCTATATTGGCAACAACATGCCAACAACAACTTCATATAGTTGCATTTACTTCATGTTTTCCCATATTTCTACCATCTTTTCCATGTCTATAGTATGGAGAACAAATATATATATATAAATTAAATATTTATGTTTATGATCAACAACATATACAGAAAAATTATATGTATTGACATTCTGTCTTTCCCTCTATCTTCTAGTGGGTGGAATAGGTGTACTCAATCTAGGACCTTCCTCATCTTTGGTATTCAAGATCAGTTACAATTGATCTTTAATCAAATTTACAAAAAATTAGACAATTTTCCTATCTTCTTTCAAGTATAGTTTACACTTCGAAAGTGTCTATAAATAGAACCAACTACTAAAACATATCCTCTCTACCCCCACTAGTACTTCATTTTTGCTTCACCCATCAAATAGCCAACATAACTTCAACATTTTCTAATGCATTAGACTAAGCATTAGAAAATCCAATTACAATGGACATGTACAAATCAAATAACAAAATACAAAATAAATCTATTGATGAAGCTCTAGAAATTGCTCATTGTTTTTGAATCAAATCATTTAACTTCGAGGCTGGTGATTGTTTGTTTGATGCAATTCAAGTCTTGCTTCATTGTCATTATACATCTAATGAACTTCGCAATGTACTTGTCGAGTATTTCCTACGTTCCCTCCACCATGGCTCAGATGAAGCATTGCACTCTTTTGAGCATGAATTGCACCTTTCATTGATTTACGATTTGCATAGAATCTATGACAAGTCCACATACTTGCGAAGAATACGACTTTTAGCAACTAAATTCAACACACTTGTTGAATTTGGCCTTTGGGGTGACATATTTTGCATTCATTGGCTATCTCTTTGACTGAACATACCCATATGCATTTGGTCATTCACACAAAAGAAACCATACTTGTATTTCAAAAAGGATGCACCTCATCCTACAATATCAATTCTTTTCCATGATACTAATCCATTGGTTGGGCACTATGAACCTATCTTCTCAAGAATAAGCACATATAATAGAATACAAGACATTCAACCATAGTCATCAAATTTATCTTGCAATATACCAACAATTTCATAGATAACTATAGAAGAATTGGCCAAACATGGTCTAGAACAATTGCCTACATTTACTTGTTCATGTGGTGAAAGCATGTTCGTAACTGTTGCCTTCTTAGTTGATAATAGATTTGATGCAATTGCCTTGTGCTTGTTTATGGCCCAATCATTGGCCAATGCATTTAAAGTCAAAATTAAATACGTAGTCCATTGCTTCCACATGTTCAAGCAACCTATAATGATAGATAATGAAATTCTCTTGCATGCACAACAACTAATTAGCAAAATTAGAGTGCAGTGTGTTGAAAGCAACCTAGAAGGCTCTGAGTTTTTCTTGATGTGGCTTTCATACATCTTTCATATAACTATAAATGTATGGTAACCAGATCCTTTATCTATATTTAACATCTACTGTGATTGCATTCAACCATGAACAAGCATAAACTTAATTTGTTTTAGAAACAGTATAGGTCATTGTCATTACAAGCCACTCCAAACAAAGAAAGAAACATTAAAAGAAATCGAAACAAATGAACACAACTCTCAACAAAATAAATCAATTGCATCTACAATAAACAAAATAGCACCTTCTAGTGACAAAAGCGTAGACCATAAAAATATTGCACGTATGCCTAAAAAAAACTCCACTCCTCGTTGTTCACTGCGACAGGTAAAAGAAAAAATACGCAATAAAGAAAAATGTACAACAGACATAACCATTGACCATTCAATTGATGTTAACAATATTATCAACCAGAAAATCCAATCTTCAAACATTAAAAAAAAGCTATGTTTTTCGTAAGCCATGAACAACACACCGACAAACAAGCCACCAATTTCCACCTCCACTAAACAATACAAACCAAAAATCTGTTAGACAATATCTTTGAGAAATCAATGATACTCCAACCAAGGCATGTATAATTTGTGAAATGTTATGCTTTAATAAAGACATTTAAAAAATCATTGATGCATTTGTTCATGCTTTTACTTCTCTCCCTATTCCAAACAATAACAAAAATATTACCACAGGCCAATTGATTTGCAAACATTGTTTAGATGATGATGTAAATGGAAAACTCCCTGTCTTTGCTACACTATGGAACATACGATGCAATACATGAAACCATGTCATTCAAAGCCTAACTAGCCTAGAAGAGAGACTTGTCTCCCTTTGTATCTCTTTTGCACAAATCAAGCAATTAAGCTACAAAAAAGGGCAATATGGCTTGAATGGTACAATAATCAATGTCCCTATTAATTTTGATTCCTAGAGTCATAGATGAGACAAATACTATTGCAGTTAGACTAAAACGTAAACTACATCATGAAAATGCATATACACAAGGAAATGTGAGACCTTCCCACATCATGAATGCTTTATCAATCTTGTCCAAAACACCATTGTATATAAAAGAAAATATCTTGATAAATAAAGATTGGCAAGTTCTGCTTGCTAATAAACAAGCACAAAAGCAAATAGATAGTGACATAGATTCTGACATAGACACATGCGACATTTCTCTCAACAATGTGGAGGAACCTAAACCTGAATCACTCATACATTGGTTTAATGAATCACACTCAATCAATGACCTAGGTGCAACAATTATTGAAATTGCCCCATCTGAAGGTTGTAAATTGCTTGGCATTTTCCAAGATACTTTCTTAGAAGAAATGAATTTTCTAACATTATTTTTGGATCCCCACGACCAGAAGAAATCACAAAAAAATTTACCTACCAAAAAATTGTGAAGTAGGAGCTAATGCACAAAGACAATGACTTTTCAACACATATAACAGATATCTTCTTTAAAGCTATAAAAAAAATCATCCAACAAATATCATCACTAGCATGGGTCTATATTAGAAAAGCTAAATTGAAAGGTGAAAAACTATATGCCAAGGATGTGCAAAAGTCTACGAACCTAGAAAAAATATTAAAGTCCCTGATAAGTTTCAGATCACTAAAAAGCATTCAAACATCTCCTAACTATTTAGAAAATACTAGGAAAAATATATTTGCAATGATTTGTCAACTAGGTCCTCCAACTTTCTTCGTAACATTAACAAGTGTTGAACACTTTTGGGAGCCATTACGCAATGCATTCCAACATATATTAAATGTGCAACAAGCCAAGCAAAATGCAACTTTAGAGGATAAAGACCTTGACTTTGAAATCAAAAAAAATCTAGTCCTTTGTAGTCGCTATTTTAATCATAGGGTTAAAGCATTTAGAAAAAAGATGACGTCTTTGGAAAAGTCACAAATTTTTTCTTTGTTACAGAATTTCAAAATCACGGAAATGAACATGTGTACTTCATGTTATGGAGAATGGATGCACCAATATTTGACATTGTCAAAACATTGAAATAGAAAAGTTCATTGACAAGTATATTTCATGTGACTTTGCACTATTAGATGAAACCCTTGTCAAAATGAAAACACACCACCATACAAAAATATGCAAAAAATACAAAACATCGAGTTGTAGATTTAACTTCTCCTTGCCTCCCATGAGTCAAACAAAAATATTGGAACCCTTGCTGAATCCTAATCATGCAATCAAACACAGAGCAAAATCCTTTTCAAACAATTAGAAAATAAACATTATACAAAGGATGTTACATTTGACAATTTTCTAAACGAATTCCAACTTGAAGAAGCAGATTACATTCCCATATTGCAAACAACATTGTTCTGAAAAATTGTCTTGCTAAAAAGACAACTAGTTGACATATGGATAAATTCATTTGCTAGGAAAGTACTGGCACTATGGTATGCAAATATAGATACACAATTTATACTTGATGCCTATGTTGCTACATCATATTGTAGTTCATATATGACAAAACAAGATAGAACATTGACACAAGCATTTAGCTAGATACAAAAACAATGCACTTATGCTTACAATGGAAAGATACAATTCATATGAAAACTAAGAAATGCATTGCTAAACTACCAACAAATGTCTAGTTGTCAAGCAGTGCATATTGGCCTTTCTTTGCCATTACGCAAAAGCTCAAGAAGAACCATTTTCATCAATAACTCACCTCCTAAAAGTAGAATCTTGATGTTAAAAAGTCCTAAGCTTTTAGCAAGAGAAAAAGATAATTCTGAGAACATTATGTATGCATCAGCAATAGAAAAATACATACAATGACCAAAACTGCTTGACAAATTGTCACTAGTAGAATATACAACTTGCTACTCCAACAATCCACTGAGGACTCATAAAAGAAGAAGACCTCGTATCATACGATATGTACGATACAATCCACATACTAACCATAAAAATTACTATAGAGAAAAACTTATGCCTTATGTCCCTTTCAGAGACAATGAGCATTCATTATTGCAACAACATCAAACATGGAGTGCAACATTTGATGAACATAAAGCACAAATCACAAAAAATGAAAAAATGTTTACCCCGCAAGTTAATAGTAAATGGGGTGACATTGAACAAGCTGCAACAAAAGCTAGCAATGACATTCGTCCAACAATTGACCTTGACAATGACTATGCCCAAAACAAACAAGAGCATGAAACACAGAAATATGACATTATATCTGACATCAAACATACAAAAAAAAATTTTAAAGTACATGCAAACAACTACTCGTCATTTTTAGAAATAGCCCACCCATTCTTGCTTACCAACCATGAATACTTCAACTTGCAAAGATAGCTAAATGAAGAGCAATAGTCAATTGTAAAAGATGTTGTAATGAAAAGGAAACTTTCACTTGACAAATTGTTCCATTTATTCTTGACAGAAGGGGCTAGTACAGGCAAAACTTTTACAACAAGAGTGTTTTTTCACGCAATAATTTGAATCTATGACAAACAACTAGACGATGACCCATACAAGTCTAAAGGCATAATAGTAGCTTCCACAGGGAAAGCTACATTCAATGCCAGTGGCATTACTGCACATTCTATTTTCATTTGCTATGTAATTCTTCAAAGATGTTGCCATTTGACTCAAACACTCTTGACAATCTAAGTAATAAATTTGATCAACTACAACTATTGTTCATTGATGAGGTTTCACTAATTGGTTCAAGAATGTTATATAATATGGATAGAAGGCTTTGCCAAATAAAACACACACCAACAAAACCATTTGGCAATGTCGATATCATATTTTCTGGTGACTTGTACCAAGCACAACCTGTTTGTGACAATTGGATATTTGAGGAGCCAACAATAAACAGTGAAAAAATATCATACACATTTTGGCTAGAAAATGTGCTTTGCTTCAAGTTACATATTGTGGTTAGAAAAACAAATGAACACTTCATTTTTGTTCTAAATCGGGCAAGAACTAGTCAACAAAATGATGCAAACCTCATGTATTTGAACACATGTTACAAACAACTCCTAATGATCCAAAACTTGTATACTTGTTCCATAGAAATTCATCTATTGATGAACATTAAAAAAGAATGTTGGATTTCTTGCCTACAAAGCTTTACGTATTCCAAGCTATTGATGAAACAGACTCCCAAATCGACATTGCCCACTACCAAGTTGAAAAATCATTGTTACCTATTCTCCTTTATGTGAAGCCAAGAATTCTTATTGAGCTAATAGCTGGCAACTTAAATACACAACATGGAGTAGTCAATGGTGCTGATGGAATCTTCTAGCTGCATACAACTCATTGCCAAGACATTTTATGGGTCGAATTCAATGACCCTGCAATTGGCATATCATGATGTCAAAAATTGAAAACTTTTTATACAAATTCTATTTCACGTTCTTGGACTCCAATAATGAAAATAGCACAAAGAATCAAAACTACTACTAAATTTGTTACTCGAACACAATTTCCTTTGCAACTAGCATCTGCTAGAACTATCCATCGAGTACAAGGTTTGACAATGGATGCACTTTCTTTTGACCCTTGCAAAGTATATCAGTATGGCCTTACCTACACAGCCCTATCTCGTGTAAGAAATATTGAAACATTGTATTTGCTCAACAAACTAAAGCATCAAAATTTTAAAATATCACAGATAATTGATAGAGAAATGCAACGACTTCGCACCCAAGCAAAATGGAAACTTCAATATAGCCTTTCTTGTGTACCTAGCAACCATCTCATTGAATGCTCTTTGAATACTCGAACCCTTTTGTTATATGCAAATGAAATCATCCATGACCATTATTTTCTCAAAGCAATTGTACTTTTATTGCAAGAAACAAGAGACAAGACACGTGTGCACATCCACTTGCTAAGTGACATCTATAATTGCTACTCTTCTCAAGCTGTTCATGGCATCTTGACTTGATGTGCAAAAACAACTACAATATTAAAGACAAATTATTTTGCAACAGAATCTGTAGAATCCATCACCATTGATATATTACATTTCAGTCATATTGTGCATATAAAAAATATTTATATTGTACCAACTGCATCCATCAATGATATATCAAATCTATTACTAACTATATTTTCCTCATTGCCAACAAATTCCAAAGTCATAATTACTGGCGACATCAACATTGATATGCTACATTTCACAAGAAAACAAAAAATGCTCACAGAACTTATGCAACAATATGATTTCTATTTGCTAATTGATAAACCAACAACATATGTAGGCACTCTACTGGATCATTTTTGGATATATAATATTAACCTCCAATCAGCCAAATCCACTATACTAAACACATATTGGTCAGATTATTTTGCAATATCACTACAACTCCACTTCTAAATTACACAGACCTAATCTAATCAAGTGAAAACAACTCAACAGGTTCAATGCTTTGAAAAATATCAAATTTCCAATTTCTACTTTGTTTCCTGCACATACTACAAGAAAATGATTTGGCTTTGCATGTGCTTTGGTCATCGATAAAAGCCACATTTTTTCCCTCCTACCACCACTCTTATATTCCCATTAAGAACTTTATGCGGCTTCAAATATTACAAGTTTTAGGTTGTCGTATTCACAAACACTACTTCTCTATGTTCCAAAATATCTTGAAATCATACCAAGTACGAGGATTTCAATGTTTGTTTCATTTGAAATTTTACCTGAAGATTAACGTTTATGCACTTCTCTTGCCTTTCACTTGTTTTTTTTTTTGTTGTTCGATTTCTCCAATTATGGTTCACAATAGGCAAAAGCAAACCAAATTGGCTATCTTATTCTCTATTTTTTAGTGGCTAAGCATGTGATTCCTAAAATCCTCAATAGGCATATACATTGTAGCCACCCACTTTTGATGCTTTATTTTATTCCATTTCCAAAAACATTAAAAGAGTTAATTTTTTTAAATAAAAATAATACATTAATAAAGGTTGTGGTTTTTAGTTATGGAATCCTAATTCGTTAATTTGTTCTCAAATCCTTGTGATATTTGGACAATATCAATGGTTTGTTCGTGGTTTATTATGTGCAACCATTGGCTTTTGAGGCACTTTATAAGATTTAACTTATGATTTGGCTCTGTGTCTAGATTTAATGTCTATTCATACAAATTTTTTATTTATTTTTTGATAACAAATCAACTTGTGTTAAATCTACTGACAATGCTTCAATTTTTAAACACTGCTCTATTTTTTTTTAGGTCAATTTCTTTAAAAGCACTCTATCTTATTCATTTGTCTTCTAGCATAGAAAGACAACATTCTCCTCATTTACCATGATATTCAAAATATTTTGACGCCTGCAATTTCTCCGTAGGGGTAGATTCTGTGAGCTATTTCCAAGTTAGATCAGTTATCCTAGTTCAAAATCAACTCTTTCCTAAGAATTAAGCTTTTTTGTTTGGAAGTTATGTGAAAATTTTGCCTTTTTGTGTATCTATAAAGTTGACAAATTTTGTATCTAAGAAATGTAAACATTTCTGTTTCAAAAAAACCCTACTTCTGTCAGTCAAACTCTCCACAATGGAGTCTTCCAAAATAACAAACATGAAGCTGAAAACAGCCTTGGTACCAATGAAATGCAAAAGCAAAATTCAATTATTACAAAAATTTATTTCCATACTACACTTCACATTCCATACCTTTTAAAAAATCTATTTTGCTTTGTTCTATATTAAGTTTCACTGCTACTTTTTTTTCCTCATTTTCTAGACCTCTGTTCACATCCTCGTCACAACAACAAAACCTTGTTGCAAACAACAACAACTCTGATGCTAGGCAACTAGCAAAAAGGTGACAAATATCATACACCTCTTAAAGTGTTTTATTTTCTCTCCATATAATTACATAAACCAAAATAAATAATCTCTTCTTGCCATAGGCTTAACACAGACGAAGACAATTCATCTAGCATCATAGATATTTGTAGATCACAATCCGCAACTATTTTTGAAGGTGATGTCCTTCTCACTTATGGCCCTGCCTATGCCAAAAATCCTACAAGCCCAACAAAAGCTCCTACCGTGCATGTTGATCTGATTAATAGTGATGGTCAGATGATTATAACAACAAATATTACCAACCAGCTAATTGACAGGTTTATGACAAAGCTTTTTCCTGGGGCAAGTGTTTGCATAAAAGATTTCATATTGAAAAAAAAAAAGCAACAATATGAAAGAGGTGATGTAGACTATTGTCTCCAGTTCACTACAAAGACATCCATACAATCCATTGATCAGGTTTGCAGGCAACATAAACTAATGCCTAACACTAGAATATGCCAACTTATCCACTCAACTAATAACTATTTAATTGGCACATTAGGTGTTATAATGGCAGCACACAAACAAACCCCAAAGGAGTATGAGCTCCATATAAAAGATGGAGAATCTATAACGGACACAGCTATTGTAAGCTACTCATTGCATTTTCTTAGATCACATTTTATGCTTTTTCCTTAATACAATTTCTTCTTTCATTGACTTACATATTTTTCCTATTTACAGGTAATAGTTCCTGAATATCATGCTCAAGCCTACACAACACTACAAAAAATCCTTCCAACTTCTAGGACACCACTCTTGCTTCTCAAAAAATTTATCCATAGTGGACCAAGAGGAACAAATAGCATCAAAACAATGCCATCAACATACATTGATAGCCTCAATGATGAAAGTAAAATCGATGCTCTACAAAACATTGTCTCCTCCACTATCTAGGTAAGCATCACTACAATAACAGCTCTCAAATAAAAAAGAAATTCTATTCTAAATAGTAAAAGTTTTAAATCAATATCTAATTTAGTTTTCCCCAATACTAGGTAACTAGCACATTAAAAGCAAACAATACTTATTTGCAACCATGTCGGCTACTTTGTACAAATTGCCACTAGTCAGCATCATTGGCACCATCTTCATCTACTAAGAATGCCAAATGTATTGCATGTGGAAAAATCATAGACTTGGCTTATGGACCTTTCTTACAATGTATAATACAGTCTGATAATGATATTGTTGAATGTACCATGAATGGAAAAATACTTGAACAACAACTACCACAACTTGCAATAATCTCGTTTGAAAACTACAAAAAAAAATATGTCAACAATTTTCTACATGCTTCGAACATTTGAAATACAGGGAACTTTTTCCATTGCAATGAATGACAACATCATCGCCATTATAGTAGATGACAACAATGTGAGATAAAATTACATCACTTTTGTTTTTTCTTCATTTTAATAGTTACTGACTTTACTTCCAAGTTTTTTGCACTAACAAATCCTTGTTTGCTAAATTGCAGATCCATTGACTATCCCCAGATCTAGCTACCATTCCTTTTGTTATTGGCGTGCTCAAATTGACAACATGATGCAGAATATATGAAAGCCTCTGTAAACATACTAGGAACAATATTTTTGTTGTTCGAAACTAAAAATATATAAATTTTGTTTATAAACTCTGACATAAAGACAAACGAAAACATGTTATCTAAAACTTGGAATATTATACTTTTTCATGTTATGTTATTTTCTTATGTCCACAATATTAATATTTAACCTTTGTATTATTCAGCTTAGTAATTATTTTATAGTTATTATAGTTCCCTTATATCTATCCATAATGACTTTCCTCATATAGTAATAGTTAACATTTACGTTCTTTTGAAATATATCTCGTTCTATTCAACTGTATCAGCATGGTTTATGTTTCTTTAGCAAAAAAAAATGTATTGCCTTCACATGAGACCTGGTCTTAGTAACTACAACACTGTAGCAACATTTTTATTTCTTTTTCACATGCTGCAAAAAAATGTCAATGATCTAATGCAACAAATTTTGTATATCAATACATTCTATATTTGAAATAAATGCAGGAATTGTGGCCTCGAAATTGACACCAAAAATTTGAAATTTTTGCCCACCTTTATCCATTCAAAGTAATCGTTATCATTGAATTTTTTCTAGCCAATGGAAATGAATCAGTTTTTAGCTTCTAAATTAATGAAAAACTAGTTGAGTTTGTTGGTTATTTTGTAGAACTTTGTGATAACTATTTTTCAGTATAGGAAGTTGAGTTAACTACTTTTAGTTTCTAACTATTTGAGTTACCTTTTAATTAAGGAACTTTCAAATGGTTTTTGTCTTCTAAATGCTTTAAATTGGTCCCTTTTGTTTGGAATTGTAAAGTCCACCAAACATGTTCCTTTTTGTCTCTATTTTGGATTATTTCTTGTGAACAATTACATGTTTATTGTGCTATTGCGGATGATTAGGAAATCAGTGCCATCTTTTTCCCTTGTGATGTGACTATTTATTGGTCATACATCTAACTACTTGTGTCTCTATATTTAACAATATTCTACAGAATCCTACCATTTGAAAACCATGTAACCTACACACTTGCCACACCCACCCCAAAAAAAAAAAAAAAAAAAAGAGAAAACCACACCCCCTTATGTGGTGATATTTCTGTTAGTGTAAATAAGTATTTACTTATTACACTTACTTAAGTTTTACTTAGGTTAATGCATTATTTTATTATCATTTTAGGTGAGACACTTAGGAGTTTGTGAACTCTCATTGAGTTATGCAACTCTAATTATGCACATGGTGTCTACAACACAAGAGTATGCATCATTCACTGAGTTGTCATATTGACAACATAGTTATCAGCACTCCTCATTTAGCACATGTTATCTACACCACTGATTTGCGTGCTACACCATTGTAGGCTTATCCTCACATCATCGCACTTAATCTTGTGCTTAATGGAGGATAATCCATATCTGGTGGACATGTGCCTGGTTGTATGACATATCATGATGCTAACTTCTATGCATTCTAGAAGCTCTCTTGAGGCCTTTATATTCAGGCACTCCTAGTGTACTCTTGAATCCAATTATTGAATGAATATTGTCATTCTGATCATAATCTACCTATTTTGGTCTACTATGTGCTTGAGTTGAGTTCTTTAGTTCTTGGGTGAATTCTGGCCTAAGCCAAATTCTTACATGGTATCAGAGCCAAGGGAGATTCTCATCACATAGCCGTTTGAGACTGTTCATGCTTCAGCACCTCAACACGAATCCAGAGGATCCGCAGAAATTGGGAGCGTCTAAAGCCAGGTCTGACCTCACCATTGCGTTCGGAGTGTCGATTCGGTGAACATCGATTATAAATTTGCCTATCTTTGGCTAAAGTTGATCGTGAGGCAAAAAAAATTTACAAACCGGCACTCGAAGGCACCGATTTGCAAATTGGGTATGATTATTTTTGAATCTATTGAATTTATTTTTCGAATCTGATTCTCTACAAATTTATTTCCATATTGGGTATTTTTCGAATTTTTAATTTTCGAAATCAAAAAAGAAATTTTTTTGGGTGAACCGGGTAGTGACACCCCAGCTTGGCACTCTGTATTTGGCGGATATATTGTTTTTTATTCGCAGGGTTTAATTCTAATTTGGAAGCGTGAGCCATACCACTGCCGATCGGCAGAGGTTGTACCTACAAAATACATCATTAAATCTGACATCTGCACATAATACACAGCAACCAAATACCATTACCATCTGGCGACAATTCCATTTCAAGTGGGCCGACCAAGCCCGGCATACCCAGTGACCTTTTTTGTTTTGTTGCACTGGCTATCTCATTTTAAATAGCCTGCACTCCACATTCCCACCAATGTGGGATATTAGTTGAAGATTCGGCATCCATTTCTGTATTCCGACACCTGCGAAGTCTATATTCTAGCATCGCCTTCATTGCAGAGACACGCTCATAGCATGACACATGGACCAAACAGTACTTACCACGTGAAAAAATACAGAGCCCGCCAAATTCGGCAACGCGTCGTCTCCATCACACATGCAGGCGACAGCCCACTTGGCATCCACGCAGACTGCCACACAGGCAGTACCACAGAACACGTGGATCCCTGTCATTGCCAGTTGTCTCCACATCAGCAGCTAAGTCAGCACACTCGCCACGCAAATTTTTTCCACGTCATGCATCCGTACAATTTGTATATTGATGATGTCATCATGACATCATGCTAACATCATCAGTGGGCTTGGAAGATGTTGACGTCATCAATTCATTGTCCTAAAATTGACAGTTGTCTGATCGTTATTCCAAGGCAATATTGAACTGCTATGATGGTCGTATGACCGTCAAATTTAACCCTATCTTTTGTTGGTGCAACCCCTCACCAAATTCATTTTGGTTTTTGCAGTCCGACTTCAAGAGGCCATAACTTGCACATTCTGACTCCCAATCAAGTGCAATTTTTTTTGAAATTGGGTAGAATTTTCTAAATTGTTTAGTGGTGCAGCTATTTTCTAGTTTTGGTGCATGGATTGTTCAAAAATTGCATTTTTTGGCGACTATACCTGGATAATCCTACATTTTGCAACTTCAATTGCTCCGTACGGGTACATCTGGAGTCGAAAAAAGGTTCCCTTTTTTTTTAAAGTACATTTTTTTTTGTCAAAACTGTCACTTTTAACAATAGGGCTTTTCTTTGCATTGTAATGCTTCAGAATTGTAGCACATTGTAAAGTTTCAAATTTGTACTCTATTAAAATGTTATAACAAGTAAAATCAGAAGTCCACGAAGGCCAAAATTGGCAAGTGGCCCATTGTAATCGCACTACTGATAAAGTGCCCAAAGCATCTATTTTGGGGGGGTTTCTTGATATAGTGAAAAGGGGGGGTGTTCTTGGTGTTGTGTTCTCTCTTTTCTGCACATTTCTTTCATTTTATGCATTATGGACAACTTTAAGTTTCCTAAATTAACTCCTCATAACTATGCTTCGTGGTCAATCAAAATGTTGTATCACTTAATGCATAATGGAGTTTCACAATATGTAGATGGTACTCTTCCTAAACTAGTAGGTGATAATGTATCAACAAGTGAAATTTGAGATTGGGTAGCCATGGATAGGAAAGCCCTAGGTGATATATGTTTGGGGGTAGATGATAAAATCATGTATCAAATCAAGAAATGTACTACCTCCAAGGAAGCTTGGGATACCCTCAAAATCCTTTATGAGAAAGTGTCTGAAGAGGATGTTTTTAAAATTGAAGATGAGCTAGTTTCCTTAGATCCTAAGTTGTATGACTCCATACAGGACATCATCATCAAGGTGAATGAATTAAGGACAAAGCTTACTGATTGTGGGAGTTCTATCAAAGATGACAGACTAGTCTATCTCATCCATAACAAGCTGCCATCTGAATATTTCACATTTGTATCTTCTTTTAACACCTCAAAGAGTACCTTAGGGTCTGTCTACAAGAAAGTCACTTTTGATGAATATGCAAAACTATTGGATGATGAAGAAAATAAGTTGAAATCAATGGGGATTCTCAAATCACCTCAGTCCAAAGCATTGGTGGCAAATGAGGAATCTCAACATTCAACTGCACAATCTTCAAGTAAAAGAAAGGGTAAGAAAAAATGAATGAGTAAATCTGAGGATGCAGAAAAGTCAACAACACAATCCAATCAACAAGGCAAGTCCTCAAATTCCAACAAGAAAGGGGACAACAATAAGGAGAAGAAGAAGTGTGCTTATTGCAACAAATCGGGTCATGAAGAGCATGAGTGTTGTCTCAAAAAGATTGATGAATTAACCCACATCATGAAGAAACATAATGTTTCATTGCCTAATGCTTATAAGGAGAAAGGATCATCTTCAGATTCAAAGGGCAAAGGGCAAGCATTCATGGCTAATTCAAACTCTTCAAAGGAATGGATATTTGACTCAGGTGCCTCATATCATATGGGTTCTTCAAAGGAGGTTTTTTCTTCATTGAATCACTCAAAGGTACCGCACATCTTCATGGGGAATGATAGAAAAATGGAAGTTGAAGGAAAAGGAAACGTGGAGATGGAAAATGGAGAGTTTCAAGAGGTTCTCTATGTTCCAAACCTAAGTTCAAATCTCCTCTCAATCTACCAAGTCACTCACTTTGGAGATAGACATAGAGTTGAGTTCCTTCCAGACTCAGTAAAAGTGCACAGTCTTAAAGATGATTCCTTAGTTGCAGTGAGGAAAGTGAATTATCACAAGAGGTTGTACTCTTTCTCACATTTTGTACCCAAGTCTTCTTCAAAGGCCTTGTTAACTCAATCCAATTCAAACATGCAATTATGGCATGAGTGGTATGGTCATCTTGACTATCGCTATCTTCAGCAACTTTGCACATACCGAATGGTCAAAGGTCTACCTCAAATCAACTTTTCTAAAGGTGAATGTTCAACAGATCCAGTGGATATGCATCCAGAGGGGAAGGTACAAAGAGGGAAGACTTCTAGAGCAACAGGTGTTCTACAGATGGTTCACATGGTATTAGCAGGTCCTTTTGCATTCAGCCAGGGTTGCTACATACTCACCTTAGTTGATGACTTTTCAAGGTTCACTTGGGTCTACTTTCTGCATAACAAGAATGAAGTGTTGGACAAGTTTCTAGACTTCAAGACTCATATAGAACGGAAATCCAGAAAGGCCATCAAAGTACTCCATATGGACAATGGAAACATGGATGTGAATAGAAGACTTAAGGACTTTTGCAGACATGAGGGAATTGATCTTCAGACTCCTTCAGCATTCAGTCCGCACAAGACAAATGTTGCAGCTTTGAGGATTCACACTCTTAAGTCTATGGCAAGTTGCATGATAAATGCCAAGTCTCTCGATCCATCGTTAGAAGTTGAAGCAATCTCCAGTGCCACTCACATTCTTAATCGTTCTCCTCATCTAGCCTTAGATGGAAAAACTCCTTTTGAGGCATGGTGCAACAGAAAACCTATTGTGACACACTTTAGAGTCTTCAGTTGTTCTACATGGGCAAAGAGATCTTCTAGGGGATGCAAGGCACAGTCATCTCGGCCTTGTACCTTCATTGGTTATGAAGACAATGTGAAGGCATATAGACTTCTAGATCCTGAGACACATCAGATATTTGTGGAGAAGGATGTACATTTTGAGAAAAGTTCACCAAGCTTGTCCTCTACTCCTCTTTGCACATCATATAGTGTGGAAACTGATAGTGATTTTAGCGATAGTGCTTCAACAGCTTCAGACACGTGGGGTTCTATCGATAGTTACACTGAGAGGTCACTTCATTAGTTCAGTCCACATGCATGCATCGCCACAGTGATAGGTCCAAAACAGTAGGGTACATCTAGTCTTCCAGATACAGGTTTAGTGATAGATTTGGGGGACAGTATTGATGATCTACCTCTTCTTGATGCAGAATTACCTTCTTCAGTTGTCACGAGGGTTCCAGACTCTCTTGTTCATTCTCTACATGATCAATCGTCACAGGTTGAAGTGATTGTGGATACTTATGATCAGCAGTTGCAGCAGGGTTCTTCATCAGTTGCAGAGAGAGACGGTTCTTTGGGATAGGTTCTTCAGCCAGATGAGCAGGTTTCAGAGACATCACGTATCCATGGGATTCTTTTCACACATAGCGAAAGTGTCTCATTTGTACCCTTGGCATTGTTTCTTCCTAAGGGGAGAAACACCATCTTGCAGTCTTGGATTAGCTTCTTCATCAGAGCAGTCATTGTTCGGCATTCTTCTTTGGGGGGGGGGAGCCCATCCTATCTCTCTTCCTCTTCTCATCATTCTCTTATGTATATACTGGATGTATGTCGTAATGGGGGAGTCTTGATTACTCCATCCATCCATGCATCCTTATTTATCTCTCTTTTTGGGGGAGGGTTTTTCCCATTAGGTTTTCCCTCTTTCCCCGCTTTATGAGAGATTGCATATCATTATGTACATGGGTACCTAACATGGCCTAGTAGCTGGGACCCATATTGCATTTCATCCTAGATTTTGTAAGCTTAAAAGCATTACTTAAGTTTTACTTAGGTTAATGCATTATTTAATTATTTTGTATTATTTCATTATCATTTTAGGTGAGACACTTAGGAGTTTGTGAACTCTCATTGAGTTACACAACTCTAATTATGCACATGGTGTCTACAACACAGGAGTATGCAGCATTCACTAAATTGTCATATTGACAACACAGTTATCAGCACTCCTCATTTAGCACATGTTGTTTACACCACTGATTTGCGTGCTACACCATTGTAGGCTTATCCTCACATCATCGCACTTAATCCCGTGCTTAATGGAGGATAATCCATATCTGGTGGACATGTGTCTGGTTGTATGACATATCATGATGCTAACTTCTATGCATTCTAGAAGCTCTCCTGAGGCCTTTATATTCAAGCACTCCTAGTGTACTCTTGAATCCAATTATTGAATGAATATCGTCATTCTGATCATACTCTGTTTATTTTGGTCTACTGTGTGCTTGTGTTGAGTTCTTTAGTTCTTGGGTGAATTCTGGCCTAAGCCAAATTCTTACAATTTTTGAAACTGCTCATCAGAGATGCTACTGGATCTGCCTTGTATAGGAGACATAAAAACTAGTGTGCCTTTCATGGGGCACCTGCAGAGATGTTTTGTTGAAGATTTTCCCTTGAAGAAATTTAAGACTTTGATTTCCTGTAGTTGAAACCTGTACCCTGTCAGGAAAGTTCTGGAACAATGTTGTTTTAGGGACAAATAGTTTAAGGAACAGATTGTTGTGATACGTTTTTGTCAACTCTGCTTTTGGATTCTTCATCTGCTCTGAAGAGTTCAACCTATAACTGGGAATTGAAACATTTTATTATGAATGAGGATTTACAATTATTCCTTCTCTCTTGAATTTGAATTGAACATGTCAATCTCGTATTTTTTATTAAAGTCTCAACTTGATTTCATTTGGAATTTATGTTATATGCATTTTATGTGCAAATTTTTGTAATTAAAAAAATCTTATGATATGCATTGGGAAAAAAAAAATTCTAATGATGATATACACTTTTAGTGTAGAGAAAAAGCTTAAGATACTATCTACTTTTATCTTCTTGTATAATAAAGGTCACTATTGTATATTCTTTTAAGATTGATAAATGCTTCTATATTGCTTTAAGATTGTAATATCGAAAAATATCAACATTGCATATCTTCTCCTATGATATCTGCTTCTATTTTAGTACATATATTTTACTCTAAAAAAATCAAATTCAAATGAACACAACTCTTTCTTTTCAGAATTAAGTTATGTTGTTGGAGGTAAAAACATCAATGATTGCCACACAAATGGCTTAATTAATTACAATGATATAAATAATTAATTCAAATGCAACTCATACCTAATTCTTTATTATATTAATCAATAATGCAAACCTATTTAATGTGGATGTTCAATTGGCCTCTCCAAAATTGATGCTTTCACTTTCCTTACGAATTACATTTTCGAACTCGCCCTTGTCAATTATCATTCATTAATATTTATCTTCTTCATCTACGCTACCTGAAGCCCATCTCCTTCCCCGGCGTAAGGCAGGGACTCCTGCTGCACACAGCCCTTGTTTGTGTTATAATTTTACACTTTCAAAACATTAAGTTGCTCATCTTAACAAACAGGAAAAGAGATTTTCCTTTTTCTGTTTATCCCTCTGATCTGTGTTTTGTGAGTACACAGTGGAGGTCTCCATTGTTCAAATTTGAGCGTGCCGACAATTGGAAGATTTATACGCTCAAGTGCTCTATTACAGCCCAAAAAAAGAACAAAGAATCGCCGAATGGCATTTGAAAGAGACTTCTTTCCCAATATTCAGTCCACATTTTCATCAAAGGACTCTACTGCCTTATATTATTTATTCATTTACACCAAGATTCTTATTTTTCAATAAAAGGCACTTTTTCCATTTATCCCCTTCTTTTTCGGCTCAAAACAATTTTCCTGTGATTAAATTTTTACGCTTGTCTGTACTGGGTTGATCTTTGAAGCGCAAAATCATAACAATAGTGTTTGTTTAGAGAGTACAATGAAATCTCAGAAGCAAATAAATCTGAAATTGTTTGTGCTTTCTCTTCCTTTAGGAGAGTACAATTTTATTAACGATGCGCATGTTGGCATAAGTTTTAAGAAAGCGAGAACACTTGCATCAAAACATATCCATAGACAAAAAAAGAAATACCAAATAGAGCTACAATGGTAAAAAAAACCTGCAACCATGCAATATCTTTATATAAAACCAGTGCAGCCCAAAGGAAACATCATACTTGCTAGTGCGTGTTAGCATCAATTATAAACATGAAAAAATAGTTGCAAATAAGTAGATTGAAACACATCCACGGGCAAAATTGCCAAAAAGAGCTTCAATGGCAAAAATACTTGTAACCAGGCAGCATCTTCGTATAAAACCAATGCAACCCGAAGGACAACATCGTAGTTACCTTACCATGTACATTATAAGCAAACAGTTGGTTATGCAGACCAACCTGTCTGCAAATGAACTGAAACAGAATCAGGTACAGAAAAACCCAACAGAGCTCTAATGGAACAAAACACCGCTATAATCAGGTACTGTTTTCATTTGTAGCGCACTGCATAATATAAACTGAGTGCAGCCCAAAGGCAAAGGCAAAAACATCGTTGCCATACCATGGAGCAAACAGTTGTATATGCAGGCGAACCTGATGCCCTGTTATTTTAATTAGCTGCTGATAAGAAAACCCTTATCATATCATATAATATCATATACCCTGCAGTAGTAAGAGCAGCATCTTCAACCCTGAGTGGGAGGAGGAGGAGGAGGCACAGCCACAGCCATTGGGCCAGTGAAAAAGTGGTGATAACCATGTGAGCGGCAGTGTCCATGGCGCCTCTGTCTCATCTGATGATGATGATGAAAAGGACCGCCATAACTAGGAGCATGAGGATGAGTCGGAGGAGGAGGAGGACCACCATGATGATTAGGCCTCTGGTGATGGAATCCACAACCAAGGTGTTCTTCAACATTCATTGGATGGCAATGATGATGCCTGTGTTTGATCTTGATATGCTCATGATGTTTGTGCTTGATCTTGATATGCTCATGATGTTTGTGCTTGATCTTGGGAGGCCCGTGATGCCTGTGTTTGATCTTGAGGTGGCATTTCAGCTTGTGCTTCTGATGCTGACATGGACTGCCACAATGTGGAGGAAACCCACCAATACAGGCGTGCATTGCAGCAGCAGCACTAGAACCAGGGTCTTCAGGTTGAATCCTACAGTTGTTGAGAGCGTTCGTAAGATCCCCTTCAATGGTGTGTCCACGTGGACTGCCAGCTGGGCTTGGACTAGCACTGCCTCCTCCCATATTTCAACCCTGTAAGTAGCAACAATACACAAATCAAAGACTCCCCTTCTTGGCTGCGATGCAGAGAGGATGAATTGTGAGTGGCAATTGAAGAGAAATCCTCCTAATTTATAACCAGAACAGAGGGGGGTTTACTTGGCCGACAAGTCTCGTGTAATACTTGGGGACCAAGAAATAAGCAGGTAACTTCGTCCCCAAGAAAACTATGCCTTGATATTAAATGCAGAAATTGAATGCAGGCAAGGCAGTCAACTTCGATCGCGTGCGAGCCATGTGGATTACATGAAATTTGAGACTTGCATTAACTAATGTCGATATCAGTTTCATTCATGACATCATGTTTGAGATATTATAACAACGCAGTTCTCATCCTCTAAGAGCGGTCACGCTTCCGTTTAAAAGAAAGCAATTTTGTTCTATCAAAACACATGGTGGCTATGATTGAGGTAAACAAGGTTTTTTTTCCCACGGCTCGAATCATCTGCCATTCAAAGATCGCATTTGTGGATGGTATGTTTTTGTTTAAATCGACGGCTGAAAATGGCAGAAAAATATACAAATGTAGGAGACTTCCATTGTTTTTGTCTATGTGGCGATTATGTGGCAATCTTGTTTCCTTTGATTTGGTCAAAACTGATTTGAACTTAGATTTAAATAAAAATAATGATTAACTACTATTTTTTGATGTGATTAATAGTATTAGTAAATGGATGGTTAATGCATTGAAAGTTTTGGTTATAGCTTTCTATGTTAATCATGATTAGGATTATGTCGTTATCTTGTGATAAAGTAATGGATTTCTAGATGAATGTGATAAGTTATGTTCATCATGATGATGCATTGCGGATATTGATGCGTGTGATATTGCTTTGATATTATGATGTTCTCGATATTGATTTAATTGTGATGATTATTGACTCAATCTTGTTTTGCGAGTGTCTGAATGGATGCAGGATCGACAAGACGAGAGTGTGGTTGAGATAGAGAGGGTTAGCCTTTTGGAAGGGGATGCATTGAATGGTCTCGCAGCCACACACACATACATACTTAATTTTTTTATGATGATTGATTTTTTTTGTGACATGCTATTTGTTAGAAGTTTCATACGATAAGATGAGATGGAAATAAGATCTAATTTATTGTTTATGAAATATATATTTAGAGTGAGAGTGTTAAAAGTATTTTTATTTTTCTATAGGTATATGATGTTCAATAATTAATTATGCAAATGTACTAACATATATAGAAGCATACTTTAATTTCTTTAATTGTTTTGCAAACATATCTTATATACGTATATCTTTATTTCTTCCTGGGCATTGATTCTTTGATATTTTTTATCAATTAATTCTTAGCGGACTGAGTCCTAATGAATGGTTGGGAGAAGAGAAGGAGGAGGGTATTTATGAAGATGTTGGGGGAAAATGATTATTTGGAGGGAGTGGATGGGAAAAATTAATAAATGTTTAACAGAAATCTAAAAAAGAGGAGAGCGGGAAATAGATAGAACAGCAGGGGGAAGAGACGGCAACAGTGGGAGGCTAGGAAGGAAGGGAAAATGGTAGTAGGCGGCAACTGGAGGAAGAGCAGAAGTTGGAAGATATCACAGCTGGATTCTAATCAGTGGTTGCCAGGTTCCTTATTCCTAAATAACCTCTAGTGTTTAAATGATTCCATAGAGTTGAGTTGTCTTGGAAGGATTGACTGTGAAGTGTGGAGTTTTACTCTTAGTTTGGTTTCAAACGTGCTTAGAAAATAAAGGTTTTATTTTCTTAGTCTACCACCTAAATATAATTTCATTTCCTTCAACTGTGGACTTCCATGATACCCAATGTCTTTCTCTCGCAACTCACACTCTTCCTCTTTGAACTGTGAGTTAAGTTTGTTCCATACTTATGGTTCTTATGCGTCATGTTAAAACCAATAAGGGTTCATTTTTTTTTTCAAGATCTTTCCAGTTGTATATTAATCTTTCTTGTATCATGGATGTCAATTAATCCAAGGGCATGCAATTTGGGAAGTGATTAAAATGACTAGTTTTCCTTAAATCAGTCATTCAGTCGATAATGCTTCAGGAGTGTCAAGATTCATTTAACTTTTGTTTTCTTAAGAGCTTATCTAGCATATAGACTCTTTTAAGAATTAAGTAAAATCTAAGATGAAATTTTATCCCACCTTGCTACTTGTATGGCGTAAATTCTTTCCTCTTTATCTAGATTGCTCAGATTCCTTTCTCGATTCTAAAAAAGATCAAATTGTTTTCCACTCTTCCTGAATACGTTATATTCTCTCATATAGTTAACTAAGTGTTTTATTAAATATTATTATGATGAACAGTCAACTATTGGTAGCATGGGTTTGAATGTGAGCATATTAAATTCAGTACAGATGCTTTATTGCTATGGTAGACCAAGGCTATGTCTATATAGTTTTGAGATTTGGAAATATATATATATATATATATATATATATATATATATATATATAATTGCTTTAAATAAGAAATTTAAGTCTGTAGAACCCTTTTAAATATATATTACTGTTATTTCTTGTTTGAAGACTGGACATATTGTAGAAGAAATTTAAAAAACCCATTTATCATACATTAAAATGGTGCAAATGGTGGTGTGTTTAAATTTTTTGGATTGTTACTATTTTTACAATGTTGACTAAGCTTCTTGAAGGATTTTAACTTTATATGATAAACTTTGATATAATCCTTGTTTTTCAAGTATAATCACTCCTAGAAATATGTGTGATATGACCAACAAGCTTGCACATACAAGTGTTGATATTGTATAAACTTGGTTTTTTTTAATATTGTAAGAGTATGTTCAAGAGAGATTATGTTTTGTCTCAAGGAGGTAGATAGTAAAATCTGAAAACATTTAGGTAATGATAGACTTTTCTTGATAATCCTGGGTAATCATGTCTATTCTCTTGATGGATGGGTGAAATGTGGCAAAATGGGAGGGTAGGGGTGGATGCATTATGTCTTTTCTTCTCTCAACTTGTCAGAATTTTGAAAGGAAGATTCATTACATTTTTGTTTTTCATTTTAGAATTATAATAAATTTAGAGCTTGGCCAAGCCATTTATTACTGCATTTAAGTATGTTGTTTTTCTGACACTAGCATAGATGAGTGACTATGCTTAATTTCATTTTTGCATATGTGTTGATATGCTTAGATAAAAGAAATGTACATGTGAGAGGATATGTTACAGTTTTTCTTTCACTACCTGTGGGTAGATATGTAGTGTTCTTTTCTTTTTCTCTATCACATTCTGTGATTAGGCTGCTAGGCAGATGGATGCATGTAGTATGTTCATGGCTGCACAAGATCCATTCGACCCATCTTGTTCCAGGAAGCTAGGTTTCTTGTGCCAAGGTCAAGGTATTCTTCATTGTTAGGAAGAATCCTGGGGGAGTAAATACTCTGTTGTTGGTGAGGTAAAAGTGCTCGGGCCACACTCCCATTCTCAGATAGTGGAAGGATGACGTCTAAGGGCTTTGGAGACCAAACACACTTTCAGGACATTTGTCAATTTTCAGAACCTATCATATAGTCATGTATCTTCATCTTTTGATGTTGTACGGATCCATTCTTTTGATGAAATCTTGGTTATTGGATATTGTAAACTTAAAAGTTAGTAATGTATCATTGTTCAAGTTATGAGGAACGTATGATGTAAATATATGGTAGTTTAGCACCATAGTTTAATGTTGTAATGTATTTCCACGTCAAAATCAGCAAGTTAATTTTACATTGAATTTATCATTGATTTGTATACTCTTGTTTATGAACCACATTGAATGATGAGTTGTACTTTGATTTAACAACATGTTAACCTTGATTATTATTTAAATTCATAGATGCTTGACTTTCTTTATTTCAGTATTCAATGATGTGGCATTGTCTTTCTGCGACATTAGCATTTTTGTGTGAATTGGAAATCTTGTTGTAGGGTTAACTATTACTACAAAACAATTAATATAATTCCTACTATCAAATTTTCCTTGAATTGTTTCCTCATTTTTTTACCAATGTTTACGTCCAATTTTGTGTTCTTCAACCAGAATTCTGATCAAAAACTATTTACTCTTTCTTTGTTTTCAAAGTGAGAGTAAAAAACTAAAAAGGATGTGATTGAAAGCTCGATGACATTTTTGATGTGTTCTTTTTTATTTGAAATCTCAATTATCTTTTTGATGTAATATTTTTAACTCTTTGTAAATAGATTTTTGTCCTTTCCACTTGCTCTCTCATGCACACCATCCCGCTGCCACACTACATGGGTGTATGCACTTCAATTTTAAGCTAGCAGTGAGGTGCAAAATAGTTATGTTGATCTGTAACACTTTAATCTTTTCAAGAATTATATAGTGCATTGACCACATTTACCATCTCATATCCACTTGCGTATGCATGCATAACTTATATAATCAAAATATAATAACATATAGATCCAATCTATCATTCACATTCATGAAAAGTAATCACATGACACAAAGATTTTGGTTATCCAGAAACACTTCAATTTAAAGGTAAAAATGGGGTCGGGATGACATCCACAAATCTTCACTACTGCAATAATAAAGTTGACTTGTTAGGGTTACAATGTTTAACCATGTCCAATGATCTACCTTGTGAGGGGTCTTCCCTGTTAAAATCTTTTGAGACTATTAGAGGATTTTACACTTACAACAAAGTAAGAACATTGTTAGGAGATTTGCAAAGATCTATTAAGACCACTCTATTAAGAGATTTACCCTAACTCAGTCTATTAAAACTAATTCAATACCTGATCCTCAGTCTGCTCTAATAAGCTGATGTTGGATCTCATCTTTCCAATCTGTCCTGATCTCTGATTTGATAAAGCTTTTATGTCCTTCACTGCTTGACTAGGTCATTTGCTTTGTTCTGGAACAACATAACTCTTTTCCTCTTCTACAATGTTCACACATTCACACGAATTGCATGAATAGTTTGTTCACTCCTTCATATCACCATACACTTCACTATTTAAAACTAGGTCAAGTTTTGTCTTATTTAAAGATTTCATAAAGAGTTTTCTAAATGCTTCCTTGTTTCACATCTCCATCTTATTCATTCCTTACAAAACATGGGGGTTTGTGACCTATGTATCTTAAAATGCATAAAAAACTCTTTGTAACAAACTCTACAAATATTAAATATCTTGCCCATGTCGGCCTAAAATGGTTTACCTCAAAGTTTGTATCATTCCTAACTTGAATGAAAATTTTGCATTGCTCGACACTTTATTGTTCCTAATACTCAACACTCACTGTATATGTTGTTGACACTCATTCTTTACTATACTCGGCATCTTTTGTGTAACTCGGCTTCAATATGGTCAAACGGCTTATTTAACATTAGACTCAGCTTACATTGAAAATACTCAATAATCGTACACTTGCTCAGCTCCTATAGAGCTTGATATAGACATGCTTATATATAACTCTATCTCATGACTCAGCCTATATAGAGTAGCTCAGTCATAGTGATGACTGTTTGACTTTGCCTAGTAAATGACTAAGTGTTTGACACTAATACACAACAACATTTAGAAATACCAACACTCTCAACCTTATCAATGTCAACTATTGTTGTTTGTAGTGTTAGTCCTTGGTACTTTTATATTGTTATGGCCTACGTCATTGTGGCTAGTCTTTGTTGATGGTTTCCTAGTACAATGGGAACTATTGGCACAACTGTGAGGTCATTTTTACCCATGGGGGCCTACGATAATTTTCAATTCTTGCCACCACATACATTGGAATGTCAAGCGGGTTGTAACCAGTGTCATAAATAATTTGATTTTTTTCACCAAGAGCCACATTAACAAGGTTTGGTTATGTCCATGTATTTTCTATTAACATTATGCACTAACCTTTGCAAAGTAAGATCTACTTCTCAAGTTGTTCTTTATTAGTTGTAGGTTTTTTAGTGCTCCCTGTACTTGTCACAATGCTCAATACTACTAGGAAATTCATTAGTTTTAACACCTTTATAAATTGCATAGCTTTACTGCATCATTTGTGGCAAATGTATGCATTTATTTTTCAATTTTTTCCTTTTCCACTGATGTTATTTGTTTATCTATGTGTGTCATCAAGAGTTTTTAGTCATCTTCTCTTGGTTTCACTTCTCGTATGTTTTTTCATATATGGTAGAATTGTGCTTGTCTTGTACTTTCACCTTCTTATCAAAACATTGTCTTAAGGTTGACCACAGTCGTCAATTATTCTCATAATGTTCTAATAGTTGATTATGTCGTGTAGATAGGTTTTCCCATAACATGTGGTAATGGTGTGAGATCACCAACGAGGATTATGGAGACTCCTCCAAAGTACATGTGTTGATAGTGGGGAAATGCATGTCTTAATATGATAACTATTTCTTTAATGGGAATTTTGAGGACTAAGTGTATTGTGGATGCTTGTATGTTGAATGTTGACACCCATGTAGGCTCCAATGTGAGCATTTGGATTGTTCTAACTAAAAACTCATTAGCACTGCATTCCTTATACAAGCTATTAAGTAAGACTTTCATGTGCATATTGTTCCTTGGATCATAATGTGAAGCGGTTGGGTAAAGGGACTTTTTTTTGGTCTGAAATTATTTAAGTGCAAGCTTTTTCTCTACTAACATTTCATACCTTGGAGTTCCAAAGGACATGATGTGTCCAACTTGTTGGAAATCTGATTGAAAAGATCATTGGTGAAGATCAAAGAAGAAGATTGATTGAAAGAGGGAGATTGTTGTTAAGAGAATGTTTTCAATCATTGTTTTGTCATTGATGTCAAACCTGCTATTTGTAGGAATGATATTTGCTTATAAGATCCAAGTACTATCACTTAGTTGATTGATGAAGAGGATTTGATTAACAAGATGTAACAAAAGCACCTAAGGGAAAGGTTGGGTTATGGTTTTGTAATGAAGTGTAAGGATCAGCTAAGACAATGGTTAAATGATGTATTAATAACATACTCTAAGATATAAAGGTTGGTCACACTTAGGAACACTGGAAGTATAAGTTGGAACAAGGTTGACTGCAAAGCTTAAACTAAGTTCATTAGTAAGTTCCGAGCAAATGGAAAATCTAGTGTGTGCCAAGTGAAGTTCAAGTGTTGAGTGAAGTTCAAGTGCCAAGTGATATAGAAGGAACCAAGTGTTAGAAAATCTTAGTAGGTGTTGAGTAAAGTTCAGGTGCCAAGCATCAGCAAAAATGTAGTGGATGTCGAGTAACATAGTATGTGCCAAGTACCAGAATTTCAATAGTGTCGAGTTGTTGCATTATTGGAAAAGTCAAAGATTCTTCAGATCTGAGCCAATCGAGTTCTTACCTTGAATTTTGTGAACTAGTTTGAGGATAAGGATGATGAGCTGGTGGCACAGAATTCTATGTAAACTATTGTTGAGCGAATTCAAGAGGATTCTTCATGATGTTTCTAGAAGAAACAAAATGTGGGTTAGATTCAATGAATCCTACCTAATCCATATGAATTGAAATTAAAATAGGGAAGAATTAAGCAGGAAAGGAAGTTCCAAACTTCTATTTAAGGAGTCATCGACCAAGAAGTCAGAGCTACTGGAGTGCCAAAATTACGAAGTGGTTGAAGGGTGTCAAGGAGAAGGCATCCAAAAGAAGGAAGAACAGAGCACAGATACTCTGATTTGACAAGTGGTCAGAGAGAGATGATTGCACTAGTTCATTGAGCATGGAGACTCAAGGAGACCAAGCTTGAAAGGAGGGCAAGCTGTCAAGAGTTACAAAGATTGAAATCTAGGCAATGTTATGAGGTGAAGAAGTGATATGAAATCTGCAAGTTAAGTTGTATGTTGTAATCAGGTCAAAAACTTTCTAATACTCTCTAGCAATTATATTAGTTATGAAAATCCTATGGACTTAGGTTGGTTTAATAGCCATTTGTAAATCTTTTAACAGGGTGGCATTCCAAGTGAATGTTCTAAATTCCTGTAACTAGGCCCCCTTCTAACAGGGTGGTTAAATACTTTAACTAGGTCACATTTAATAGTGTGTTGTAGCCTTTAATAGGGCATCACTTTAGAAGAGTGAGAATTGAGTAGCATGTTACTAATGGTTTATCCCAAATTGGGTTTCCACATAAATCACTGTGTTATGTGTTGATCTTTTTATGTGTTATGTTTGCATGTTGATTTATAGTAACTTGTTGAATAGGAATGTTTAAGCTTGGATGAATGAATAGTTTGATGGGCACACTTTACTTGATGAAAAGTTTGAATTGGACATTTGGACCTTGAATAACTGATTCACCCTCTCTCTCAGTTATTCTAAAGCATTTCTAACAATTGGTATTAGAGTCATCTGCTAATTTAGTTTCAAGGTACTAGAAGCAGGAAGATCAAGATGTCCAAGAGAGAATTTTCCAAGCTCAACAAAGAAAAATTTGTTGCATGATACAGTCTAATGAAATTGCACCTTGGATCAATAGGTGACTATGCAAAAACTTCAATTGGAATAGAACATGTAGACCGAGCTGGACCTCTTACTGTAGATGATTTGAGCAAAAGGAAAGAGCACAATCAGGCAATGCTAGAGATTTCCTCTACACTCAGCTATGCTAAATTTGATGACATCAAAGGATGTGATACTGCATTCAAGATGTGGAAAGCCCTATCAGATATCTATGGAGGAGATCAGAATGCTTAAAGAGCAAAGAGAGAAAGCCTCAAACGAAAGTTTGATGACATGAAAATGGAGGAAGGTGAGAATGTTGCTCAATATGGATCCAGAATGAAAGAAGTGTTAAGTGCAATAAGAAGTTTGGGTGGTCAATTGGAAGAAGAGATTGTCAATAGCAAATACTTAAGGACCCTGCTCCCCATATATGCTATTAGAGTTTCAGCCATCCAAGAGCCAAGGTGTGTACAAGGAAACACACTAACCTTTGAAGGAATAGTGGAAAGACTTATTGCATTTGAACAGTCCAACTTTGATAACTACAGACCTAAGAACTTTGAATCTGCTTTCAAGGCCAAGCTAACATTGAAGGACACTGAGGAGGTGAAATGAAAGAAGAGTAGAAAAGGAAAACATGCATCCAGTGACAACAGCACAGATGAGAAAGATGTGGAATAGTTGGAAGTACTACTAGCTAGAAGATTTCATAGAGGCAAAGGTAAATTCAAAGGTAAGTTCAAAGGTAAGCTCCCTATCATTTATTTTAATTTTAATCAAGTAGGTCATATTGTTGCAAGGTGTACACAAAAGAAGAACTACAAAGAAGGAAACAAGTACAAGAACAAAAGAGAAGATGATAGCATAGATTACAAGGACAAAGGCAAAAGATGCTACATTGTTGAAGAAGATTCTGATGAGAATGATGATGAAGTAGTCTACATAGCCATGAAGGAAGAATCAGATGAAGATGAAGCAACAACATTGGTAACCTGTCTAAATAAGAATAACAAGTGGATCATAGATAGTGGATGCTCACACCACATGACAGGAGACAAAAGTAAGTTTATTACCTTTACTCAGTACGATGGAAATAGTGTTAGATTTAGAAATGATGTTCCATGCCAAATCAAAGGAAAAGGTTCAATTAAACTTACTGAGAAAATTACATGTGATAATGCATACTATGTTGAAGGATTGAACTACAATTTGTTGAGTGTATCACAGTTAGGCAGTGTAGGTTGCAAAGTAGAATTTGGAAACAAAACTGCGAAAAATCTATGACACTAATGGAAATCTAATAGGAAAAGGTGAACAAATTAGGAGTAACTTGTTTTACCTAGATATGGAAGATGCAACCTGTCTTGTTGTTAGACTTGATGATGTGTGGCTATGGCATAAAAGATTGTGTCATGTTAACTTTGACAATCTGATTAGCATCAAAAAAAAGGAGAAAGTTGGAGGTTTTCCCAAGCCGAAGAAACTTGAAAACACAATGTGCAAACAATGTCAACTAAGAAAGATGACTAAGTCTAGTTTCAAAAGAAAAACCTACACTTCCAAAGAAGTACTAGAGCTAGTCCATATAGACTTATGTGGTCCAATAGAAGTGCAAAGCTACCTAGGAGATAGATACATAATGCTATTTGTAGATGACTATTCTAGGATGATGACTGCCATGTTCTTGAAGAAAAAATTTGATGCATTTCAAATGTTTAAGTGGTATTTGGCCAGAGTTGAGAAGGAAATAGGAAAGAGTCTGAATTGCCTAAGATCAGACAAAGGAGGAGAGTCTACATCAAAAGAATTTGAGATATTCTACAATGAAAAAAGTATCAAGAGACAAACTTTAGCACCAAAAACTCCCCCATAGAATGGTATTGCTGAAAGAAGGAATAGGTTAGTAATAGACTACGCCAGAACCTTGATGATGGAGAAAAATGTTGCTCTAAAGTACTAGAGAGAAGTTGTAGGCACTGCTATTTACACCCTGAATAGAGTCCAAGTCAAGAAAGGAACAAATGCAACACCTATTGAATTGTAGTATGGTCAGTCACCTAATGTAAAAAAATTCAAAATATTTGGTTGTAAATGCTATATTCTTAAAGATGCTAGAAATGGCAAGTTTGATGCAAAAAGTGATGAAGGCATATTCTTTGGATACTCCACTAGAAGTAAGGCATACAAGTGTTTGAATACCAACACTAACAAGATTATGGAGAGTGCAAATGTAAATTTTGATGAATATGCAGAAGTCCAAGTTGATGAGTCTAAGAAATCAGAAGATTATAGATCTTTTGTATACTTCTATGAAGGAATGACTGTTGAAGATAATGTTGCCAATCAAGTTGGGAATTAGCAACAAATTTTAGTACTAGTCGAGTCACAACCAGTGAATGTCGAGCTACATTCAGGAGTCGAGTTACAGAATGAAGAAAATGCACAATCTGATTCTAAAAATATCACACATGGAAGAGATGATGAAATACCAGATGAAGGAGAGAAAAATGACTCTGAAGCTAAAGGATCAAACATGGAAAGAAGGACAAAACCAAGATTGGCTAATTATGTAAGAAGACATCACCCTACAGATCAAATCATTGGTGACAAGGAGGTCAAACCAATGACAAGAAATAGATTAAGGAATGAATCATGTCTTCTCAACAAGGTTGAGCCTGAAATAGTAAAAGATGTACTACAAAATGATGATTGGTATAAAGACATGGAAGAAGAGATAGATCGGATTGAGAAGAACAAAACTTGGACCCTAGTTCCTAGACCAGTTGATAAGAATGTAATTAGTACCAAATGGGTGTTTAGGAATAAGGTTTATGAGAATGGTGAGATAACTAGAAACAAAGCCAGACTAGTTTGCAAAGGCTATGCACAAGAAGAAGGACTAGATTATGGGGAAACATTTGCCCTTGTTGCAAGAATGGAAGGAGTAAGGACATTACTTGCATATGCTACCTACAAAGGATTCAAAGTCTACCAAATGGATATGAAGTTTACTTTTTTGAATGGTATACTGGAAGAGGAAGTCTACATAGAACAACCAGAGGGATTTGTTGATAACAAAAACAAGGATATGGTTTGCAGATTGCATATGGCACTCTATGGTTTGAAGTAAGCACCTAGAGCATGGTATGAGAGACTACACAAATATCTTGTGAAGATAGGATTTGAGAGAACATATGACAACAGCAACTTGTATATCAAGGTAGAAAAAGGTAAAGACATTTTGATATTTGAAATATTTGTTGATGATATAATATTTGGAGGAGAAGATGTTCTATGCAAAGATTTTTCTGATCAAATGAAACATGAGTTTGAAATGTCAATGTTTGGAGAAATCAAATTCTTTTTTGGATTGCAAGTACATCAATTGAAGCATGCCATATTTGTGACCCAATCAAAATATATCAAGGAGATACTCAAGACATTTGGATTAGAAGACTCAAAACTAGTTAGCACACCAATGGTAACAGGACATAAGTTATCAAAGAATGATGAGTCAATTGAAGTGAATCAAACATTGTATAGATCAATGATTGGAAAGTTGTAGTATGTTGTACATAGTAGACTAGACATTGCATTAGCTATTGGAATAGTGGCAATATTTTATGCAAATCCAAGAGAAAATCATCTAATGGCAGTAAAAAGAATACTGAGGTACCTAAAAGGAATTGATGACTTTGGTTTGTACTACAAGAGAAGTGAAAAGTTTGAGCTAAGTGCCTATAGTGATGCAGATTGGGGAGGTAATATTGATGACAAAAAAAGCACCAATGGAGGAGCACTCTTCTTGGGAAGAATATTGATTACATGGATCAGCAAAAAGCAAAATTGTACCTCATAGTCCATAGCAAAAGCTGAATATGATGTTGCTACTATCAATTGCACCAATATTATATGGATCAAACATCTGTTACAAGGTATGAAGGAAGAGGTAAATGAACCTGTGATACTTTATTGTGATAATACAAGTGCCATCAACATATCAAAGAACCCTGTGATGCATGCCAAAACAAAGCATATTGCAATCAAGCATCACTATGTAAGAGAATTGGTGGAAGACAAACAAGTGAAAATGGAATATGTAAGCTCAAAGGAACAGATTGCTAACATCTTTACAAAAGATCTACCTAAAGATTATTTTGAATATCATAGAGGTAAGTTAGGGGTGATACCCCTAGTCAAGGCTACTTAAGAGAAAACAAGACTGCCCTACATCAAATGAATTGATTGTTAAAATACTACACATTGATGCAGAGGATACTTACTTTAGGATTTTTCCTAAAGTAGTCAAAGTGTTGAATTTCCAAATCAGTCACAAGAAAGGTGACAAAGGAAGAACTTGAAATAACGTACAAATGCTACACTTGTATGTTAAGATGCTGAGATAATATGTCTTTGGCATTTTTGTCAAAGAGGGAGATAGATAAAGAAACTGATCAATAGTTGAGGGAGAAGATGAAGAAGCTGATCAGAATAGAGAATAGTAGAAGATGAGCAATGCATATAGAGGGAGAGAATTTAAGAAGGAAGAAAGGAAAGAAAAAAGGATACAGTAGCTAAGAGGGAGAAGTTAGCATAAAGCAATCAAGATAGTAGACCAAGAAAGGAAGAAATTGTGTAATCCAATTTTCTTTTTGGCATTTGACTTACTGTTCTAACCTAGTTAGCATGGTTGAATAGTTTGGTTTGATGGTTGACTAGTTTGGTTTTCCATCAATGCCAAAGAGGGAGATTGTTGGAAATCTAATTGAAAAGAACATTGGTGAAGATCAAAGAAGAAGATTGATTGAAAGAAAGAGATTGTTGTTAAGAGATTGTTGTTAAGAGAATGTTTTCAATCATTGTTTTGTCATTGATGTCAAAACTACTATTTGTAGGAATGAAAATTGCTTATAAGATTCAAGTACTATCACTTAGTTGATTGATGAAGAGGATTTGATTAACAAGATTTAACAAAAGCACCTAAGGGAAAGGTTGGGTTATGGTTTTGTAATGAAGTGCAAGGATCAGCTAAGACAATGGTTAAATGATGTATTGATAACATACTATAAGATACAGAGGCTAGTTACACTTAGGAACACTGGAAGTATAAGTTGGAACAAGGTTGACTGCAAAGCTTAAACTAAGTTCATTAGTGAGTGCCAAGCAAGCTAGTTTAAGCTGAGCAAATTCTCAGTTGGAGCCATGCAAATGAAAAATCTAGTGTGTGCTAAGTGAAGTTCAAGTGTAGAGTGATATAGAAGGAGCTGAGTGTCAAAAAATCTCAGTAGGTGCCGAGTAAAGTTTAGGTGCTGAGTGAACTTCAGGTGCCGAGCATCAGTAAAAATGTAGTGGATGTCGAGTAACATAATATGTGCCGAGCACCAAAATTTCAATAGTGTTGAGCTGTTGCATTATTGGAAAAGCCAAAGATTCACTAGATCTGAGCTGACAGAGTTGTTACCTTGAATTTTGTGAACTAGTTGGAGGATAAGGATGATGAGCTGGTGGCACAAAATTCTATGTAAACCATTTTTGAGTGAATTCAAGAGGATTCTTCATGATGTTTCTAGAAGAAAAAAATGTGGGTTAGATTCAATGAATCCTACCTAATCCATATGAATTGAAATTAAAAGAGGGAAGAATCGAGCGGGAAAGGAAGTTCCAAACTTCTATTTAAGGATTCATAGACCAAGAAGTCAAAGCTGCTAGAGTGCCAAAATTGTGAAGTGATTGAAGGGTGTCAAGGAGAAGGCATCTAGAAGAAGGAAGAATAGAGCACAGAGACTCTGATTCGATAAGTGGTCAGAGAGAGATGATTGCATTAGTACATTGAGCATGGAGACTCAAGGAGACCAAGCTTGAAAGGAGGGCAAGCTGTCAAGAGTTGCTAAGATTGAAAGCCAGGCAATGTTATGAGCTAAAGAAGTGATCTAAAATCTAAAAGTTAAGTTGTATATTGTAATTAGGTCAAAGACTTTATAACACTCTCTAGCAATTGTATTAGATATGGAAATCCTAAGGACTTAGGTTGGTTTAATAGCCATTTGTAAATCCTTTAACAGAGTGGCATTCCAAGTGAATGTTCTAAAGTCTTGTAACTAAGCCCACTTCTAGCAAGGTGGTTAAATCCTTTAACCAGGTCACATTCAATAGAAGTGAGTGAGAATTGAGTAGCATGTTGCTGGTGGTTTTTCCCAAATTGAGCTTCCACATAAATCATTGTGTTATGTGTTATGTTTGCATGTTGATTTACAGTAACTTGTTGAATAGGAATGTCTAAGCTTGGATGAATAAATAGTTTGATGGGTACACTTTACTTGATGAAAAGTTTGAATTGGACATTTGGACCTTGAATAACTAATTCACCCCCCCCCCCTCTTAGTGTTGATCTTTTTATGTGTTATGTTTGCATGTTGATTTATAGTAACTTGCTGAATAGGAATGTCTAAGCTTGGATGAATGAATAGTTTGATGGGTACACTTTACTTGATGAAAAGTTTGAATTGGACATTTGGACCTTGAATAACTGATTCACCCCCACCCCCCACTCTCATTTATTCTAAAGCATTTCTAACACAACCTACCTTGACACTTTCTTTGTATTTATGAAGTGTGGTGTAGTCTCATGCAAATGTTGAGGTATTGCATTTTGATCCCACTTGTTATTATGATCAAACTCACACTTTCCAAGTATATCAAGTTCATCTATTACACTATCATTTGAAGGTCCCATTTGTGAGAACAATTGCTTTTCATTCATCTCTTATGTTTCCCCCTCATTACTATCATTGTCACTATCTTCCTCTTATGTGGCTAGTTCCTTCTGAGTGATATTATTGATGTACCATACTTAATAACCATCTTCATTAAGCTTTAGAATTATGGAATCCTTTGTTAGGCCTATCTCAATCTTTTTTTGGCAGAAGTGCTTGTATAACCGCAATTCACTCCAATGGAATATTTTGAATTGACTAGAGTCCTCATCTGAAATGGCAAAGATCTTTGGAAAAACATTGATGATGACTTTATCTTTTCTCTCTTTCCAGTTGCATTTCTTTTCTTATATATTCTAGTAGAGATATTCATCCACTTCTTGGGGCCTTTGCATCTATGTTTTTATGTAATAATATTGCAGATGGATTTCATTTGGTTTCTTTGATATTCATTGGAACACTCTACATCCAACATATACAATTACAAAAGGATGACTGCAAACAATGAGTGGAAGCTTCTTAATCATGTGACATGCTTCTTGTGCCCGTATATTATGCTATGTAACTATTTCTACCATTAATTTTTTTAATGTTGTGAGGGCTAGTCATATTGATTCTTGGGTTGTTGCTATTCTTGTTAACATATTTGTGCAATTCTTGGACCTTCTTTATGCTTTCAATGCATATTTGGTAATGTATCTGAGAAAAGGGGCTTGTGAGATAATTGGCTAACAATCTATGTTGACTCTCAATATCAACAACACATATGGCTTTTGTATGTTGAGCATGTCATCATTTATTGTAGGTTCATATTTCTTAACTCCATCTCCATTACAAAAGAGTACGAAAACATTGTGTTCTTTCCATGGAGCTTTGTATCAAGACTTTATTATTTTCCCCTTCTTTCGCAAGTATGTTCCCTCTCTATATTTAATGTGTTGATGGACATGATTAATAATTTTCTCATGGTCATCTTTAGGATCCATAGAATAGTACTTCATTTGTGTCCAATAACCACAGGTTATCTAGTGGGGAGTGAGAACTCAAGTTGTTTCTTTCTTCTGAATTGTAAGGGTTTCATGCACTTACATACTTTTTAAAGAAAAACTGTGTCACCCTAACTTCAACACTATTTTTCCACTCAAGCTTGTCCATGTTTGGTGCATTTTGGAGCCAAATTAATTCATGTCCTTGTGCATAGCCTCAATATTGCCACTCATATATGTAGTGGTAGTCTTTTGCACCATTGAGTTTTTCAATCACTTCTTGATGGAAGATTGTGAGCCTTTGGT
The DNA here is from genome assembly GCA_028749045.1 of Cupressus sempervirens. NCBI lineage: Eukaryota > Viridiplantae > Streptophyta > Pinopsida > Cupressales > Cupressaceae > Cupressus > Cupressus sempervirens. Next base: position 85,300,430 of record CM053785.1, read on the forward strand.
GAAGACACAGTTGTGACGTGAGGATTGTTTATTATGTCTTTGATTCATTCCTTTCTTGATTGCATATCAGAAATTCTATCTTTCATGAACAAGCATTGTAAATCATGCCACTTTATGTTTGATGCACTCAACATGAAGAATAGTATGGGTGTATATACCTAGTTTCCTAATCATGTTTGTCAGCTTTGATCGATGCTTATTTTGGTAAGGTCTATTTCCTGTAATTGATTATCCAAATTGCATAAGTTCTTCAAAAAGCTATGTTTTTGGGAGTTCAATAAGGTGCCCATAAATATTTTCAATTTTAACTGGTGTATTCTCCTCTATATTCCTTTTGATGAAAATGGTTGTGAGACTTTGACTATGATGTCACATCATAAGATTGTAGATGAAATATTGAAATTGTGGATGTCTTCTGAATCTCTAGTCATGATACCACATGAGATGTAATGCAAGTTCATGCATTTTCACCTCCCTTAGTCTTGGTTGTAACTATTGGGAAGAACTACTTGAGAAGAGGGTAGGAAATACCATATCAAGAAATCATTCTATATTCTACTCATTTATTGGATATGTGTCCAATTCATACCATCTTTATATAATTTATATATTGTTCTCAAGGTCCAATATTTTATTAATTATTTATAGCCCATGATAATTATTTGTCGCATTTGATACAAATGATGATGTGGAAGAAGTTCACTTTTATGTTGGGTCCTCATCATTCTCCTCTTTGTCACATGGAAATATTGCATCATCTTCTGATTCAATGCTTGTGAGCCGCTTTGAGATGTTTGTTCTTGTTTCGGGCAACTTGTCTAAGCTTTTTGCATCTATCATGACATCATTGCAATACAGGTCATTTTTTACTTTGTAAAAGAATGCATCTCTAACATGGCTCGTGCTTATATAAGAGTTATAATAATGGCTTTTTGTATGCATCCTTTGGTTTATGAGGATGTCCAACTTGTGAAATATTTATAGGAGAATTGTGGTAATTTTTTTGATATCTTGTGCAAATATTTTTGTGTGGCCTCTATATTTGTGCTAACCTGGAAATGTTTCAGTCACATGTACAACTAGATTTTCCTTTGTAATGACCATTTTTTCCACATGGGTTAGTCTTTTCATCATTGTAAGTTTCTCTCTTGGGTCCATATTGTTCACTGATGAGAATTTTTGTACACCTTTTTCATTAACACATCCTCTGCAATTTTGGATTGAGTTTAATGATTGAACAAGCATGCCCAGATAACATTCCTTACATATAATGCAGACCTTTAAATTAGACACTACAACGATTCTCTGGTGAAACTTCTTGGTTTTTGTTGTGTGTTCACTTTTCCTATTTTCTTTTGTCAGGGTATTGCTTTGTTGTTCTTGTGGGTCTTGTTAACCTTTGCTTGTTTACCTGCTATTGCACATCTATTCATGAATAGTTTTTTGTACCTTACGTCAGGCACGATAATTTTGGTCAGGTGTCTACTATTTTGAACATTATGCTTGTACTTTGTCTAGGGCATCTTGTTCTTGATTTATCTTTCTACTATGCCTATGGACTGCTATCATATATTTATGATGTGCGTAGCATTCTCAGTTGATTCTTTGATTCTACTATTATGCAAGTTCACGTAATTGAGTGTGTTAATCACGCTCTTCGTTGCAACCTTCTATTTGATGCACCATACAAACACCAGGAAATCATCTACATTTCCAATTGAAGGAACATGCTTTTTGCTACATTAATGCAAAGTAAAAATTCATACATCAGTGCTCTTAATCTCAAGTGAAAATTGTTACCTGGTAAGAAAACATATTTTCCATGCATTTGAACAATAGCTCACAATTGTACTCCCTTTATGAGACATTCTTGTAAACAACTTCATTCAACAAAGTACTTTATTTTCACCATTCAAATATATGTCTAATACATTTATGAGCTTTTGATGATGACAACTACTATTTTACACCTATGAATAGAAGACATGGTATGGTGTAATAGGGGAATGCAATACTACATATACATATATTTTTATTTTTCTTATACATCTAAGTTGCATGTTTTTTTTACCTTTGTTTGGCTTCTTTGTTATGATGCTCTCAAATTACTCTTTAGGCTCACTTTTTCCATAGATTTTGTTGGTTTTACAAATTAGGGCATTACTTTCTAATGCATCATCAATTGCTTCAACTTTTTCAACAATTGCTTTTATTCTCTCTATATTGTTGTATGTCTCCTTTTTGCATGCTAAAGTGAACATATACGCCTCATTCAATATGTCTCTTATCACCTATTTTGTGTCCTTTTCTTTGCCTTCATAAAAATATGATTATAGCTCTTTTGTTGACATTCTCATTAATTGTGTTACCCCCTCATGGAATACTATGGGCTCACATTTCAGCAATGTGATCTTGGATCTTGATCTAAAGTATATGTCTATAATCAAAGTCGGTCATACTTACTTTACACTTTGGACAAATCAAATTTCCTATATCATCTATCACTAATCCTTTTCTATATATTGTTTCCCACTAGTTGCAATCAAGAATGCTATATAGCAAAAATTTGCCAGTTTTGATGAATTGTAGTGTTTCCCTTACCCTTCATTGTAGGGGTTTCATTTCCCTTTGGGATTTCTCTTGAACATCTATGGTGGTCATTCTTATTGAAATCATTGGTGTAGCATTGACCCTTCTCTTGGACGATAGCATTTTATATCCACTTTTTATAGACCAAGATTTTAGTTTTTTAGCCTCTTGTACTATCGGATCTATTGTCAAGTTACTTCCTCCTATTGTTGCCAAAAAAATTCCATTATACTTACAAACATGTACACCTTTTACTGTAGGGTGACAACATCCTAAAGTTGGAGCTTCTGCTCTAGATGAGAGCCTTCTATTTCTAGAACCGATCTCCATAATATGATATCCATAGATTTCTTAGACACATTTATTACTATTATGGTTTAATAGAGAATTGCAGAGATTACTTTAGTGGTGAATCTTCACATTTGGTGATCTTGTCTCATGGGTCAATCATCATTTAACAAATAGTGCATGTAACATATGTCAATCGCGTCACTAGATATTTATTAGATTTGGGTCCAATGCCCATGGTAGTCACCCATTAGTTATCATGTGATTGGTCAAAAATCTTGGTCCAATCACCAATGTAATATACATTTTAGATACATTTATTTTTTAAATTTTGCCATCCTTTGCATGTTGTTTCTTATTGGACAACGTTCTTTCACCATTACTACAACCAAATAATTTTCCCTTGTGTTGGGTGTTGCCTACCATTTTCTCGACATGTGTCAACTACCAGCCCCATTTAGCTAATTGTTTCCTATTGTGGGCTTGCATAGGAAGGTGTGTTTCACCTACATTTGACATTCCCACTTGTTAATCCCTCTTAATTCCCCAACCTAGATTGAACTATAAGATATATTACTCTACACAATTCACTCTTTTCTAATCTGGAGATTGGCATTTCTTATTGTTGTCAAAGTTTCAGAGAGCTGAGTGCATTGCCCATTGAATCGTAGACCGTAGTTTTCATAAAAGGTAAGTGAATTTTTTTTAAAATATATGTGGACAGTGGTACTGGTACTAGTTATTTTTTAGTTTTACTGTCTAGTGTCCACTGGTGACTAGACATCTCACATGCTAAGATAGGTTTGCAAATTTTATTGGGTAGTACTGTAGCAGTAGTACCCTTTTTATTAGAATGAATCATATTATTGTTATTATATGTAGTCTAAGTGGTCTACTATCATAGTCGTTGACTTGTCACTCTTTGAGTCTTTTGTTTAACAACTAAGTTGATTTGTTTTTTGAAGCCTTTATTAGTTTGCAATGTCAAACAAGAGGGGTAACAGGGGTTCTAGTAGGATCCCTGAAAGCCAAGAGAGGCCACCATTACCAAAACCCATAACCATATTTTCATATTTTGGTAGTGGAAATGTTGGCAACCTACAAGATTCACAAATTAGATCTCCAATGCTTATTGAAAAAAGAGATTCATCACAAGTTGGAGACCATATTGAAGAAGTTCAAGTTGGTGAACCTAATATCTCAGTTGAAGAAAAACTTGAACACGATTTGGAGGCACTTCCCTTCAGTAGGGAGTCACAAACTGATATTATAGACTTAGAGTCAGTTTTGGACCAGTCGGGTGAGAAAACCAAAAGTGATTCCATAAATCATATTCATGCACAAAAGGGAAAAATAAAATTGGAATAAAAAAAATCAATCTCATTAGGATCTGTCCAAAAGGAATTTTTAATTAAAATAGGTGGAAAAGTATTGGTTCATTGAACCAGTAACCAATCCAATTGGTGGCGAGCCTCATGTCGAATGCAAATGTAAGATTTGGACAAAGATAACAAAGAAGGAGAAGAGGTTGCATCTTAAACTTGATACCATAGAAAAGCATGTCAGTAAAGTTTACAAAAAGGAAACTATAAATGGAGTTGAAAAATTTGTTCTGACTTGGAAAACAAAGGACAACTGTCTGCATATTAGGAATGCCAAAATATGAGTTACACAAGCAATTATGGGAGAAGCATTTTGCAGTAAAAGGTTCCATTGAAGATTTCATTGGGAAAGCAATGGAAGTGCAAAATATGGGAAAAATAGTTCAATTAAGTGTGGTTTTTTATATTTTTAGTAGAGGGATGAACTATCCTTTAATTACTACTCTATTATACTTTTTTAAAGTTTAAAACTATCCAAATAGTCACTGATCACTAAACAATAGGTGGGAATGGGCTAGTTGTCTTGCACAGGTTGAAAAAGAAGATATGAAGGAAAAAATAAAACAATCGGATTTCATTGCATTATCTCTAGATGAAGTTAAAACAATTGATAATATTTCATGGGTGTGTGTGCATGTTTATACTATGAATGATTTTTATCATCAACCCTTTCTATATCTGTTGCTAAATTAAATTGTAGTGTGACAGTCAAAATTTTATATGATTTATTAAAGAGTACTCTAATTGATTGTGGAGATATGGAGAACATGGAGATTGCCAAAAAGTTGGTGTGTGTTGGAGCAAATGGAGCTTCAGTTATGCAAGGTCATAAAGGTGGTCTTTGCAAAAAGATCAAGAATGATTTGGCACCCTACACTATCCACATTCACTACATGGCCCACTGAATGAATCTAGGTTTTTGGAATTCTTAGAGATTTTGGTTGTGTAAGTAAAGTGGAATCTTTGATCAAAGAGATTTACCAATACTTTTCTCAAAGTCCAAAACGAGTCTAGAAATTTCAACACTTTACACAAGGACTTACTAATGGGAGGAAGCTTCTTAAAGACAATGATACTAGATGGATCTCTTTGGATAGAACAATACATCAAGAATACTCTGAATATTCATCATTTCTTGGACTAATCCACTCTGTGCAACACAGATTCCCTTGACTATATTCAAGTCTAACGAATGTTAAGATACTCTTAACTTTATCAGTTATTCTCCCCATGCTACAAGACATGAGAAATATTATGAAAAAAGGTTCAACAAAGAGCTATGTACATTGCAGAATATAATAAGCTATGTACAATGACATGTAGTAGCCTAGATACTTTGTATCAATTATTACCATTAGATGAATCAAATTTTGTAAAGAGGATAGAAATCACAGATTTGAACAATCTTGGGAACTTTTTACATATTGGTGCAAACAATGACATATGTGCCAGGGTACATGGAGTTTACATACCAATGCAGTACTATGCCCATGTTGACCTTGACTCTAACCCTAACGAAGCAGGAAGTGAAGTAGAATCAGAACCAAAGAAGGTACTTTCACATGTTCCAAATAAAGAATTCAAGAAGATCAAAGACTCTGTAAAGCGCGTTTGCTACAATCTTTCATCACAAATTAGATTTAGATTCCCTCCAGAGGAACTGCTCAAAGCAATGTCTACTGTTTTTCCTCAATATTAGTCTCTAAACTATCCGAGTGATTTTCAAAGAAGGATGATGACTTTGATTCAGCATTTTTGCAAACATAAAGTTATCAATGGAGTAACTATAAATAGAATTTTAGATGAATCTCGACTAAGAGATCAGTCATATTCTTTTGCAAACATAATGAGAGAATAATATGATATTATGGAGAATCTAAATGAAGAGGGGGTGGTAACAAAGATTTGGAAAAACCTTGGTTAGAGAAATCAGTTGAGAGAGTCAATACTAGAATATTTCAAGCTTACTGATTTATGTTTGACAATGATATTGGGTTCAATGGAGGATGAGAGAGTTTTCAGTACTTTGGGCCTCCTGAAGTCAAAGGTTAGAAACAAATTAGACAAAAATTTGGATAATTTTTTGAGGCTCTATAATTCTAGGTATGAGGTAGATAGTTTCCCTTATGACAGGAATCTCAGAATTTGGAGAAACAAATGTGGAAGAAGAGGGATGGACAACATTTCAAACCCAACTGGTAGTGGCAGTAGTGGTGGCGGTGGCGGTGGCGGTGGCAGTAGCAGTGGCAATGGCAGTGGTTCATGTCCTGATATTGGAAACAATGAAGATGATGTTGACTTTGGCATGCATACTAACACTAACAATGAATCTGAAGAAAAAACAACAAATAATGAAATGTTATATGCAATAAATGAGGAGGATTTTGATGATAGTGATGTTGAGCCAGTCCAGGCAAAGTGGTAACTATAGTAGCTTCTCAACTTCAAGTTCTAACTTCAAACTAATTTATGTGTTCTTGTCTTACCAATGTCTAAGACTCTATCTACCAATTAATTATGTTTGTAGAAGTTAATTTATAGCCTTCATTCACTATCCTTTTATAGATGCTTGATTTTTATAAAAAAAACATGTTGATGTTACAAACTTACATGTTGAGATTTTCATTGAAACTAGTTTTTACTTTTAAAGTCTACACATGTTGAGATTTTCATTGATTGTATTTTTTAACATGTTGAGATATTCATTGATTCTAGTTTTAATACAATAATACATGTTGAACTTGAGATTTTCATTCATTCTAGTTTTTAGACATTTTTAGATTTTCATTGATTCTAGTTTCTTTAAGAAATTTTAACATAACACATTTAATAGAATAAGCTTTATTAAAAAAAATTGTATTAAAATTTATAATTATAAATCAGCCTATAACATAATACATTTTAAAATTATAAACAATTACAACCCTTTGTAAATGATTCAATGTCAAATGACCCTGAATTCCCTTTGTAAATGACTCAATGTCAAATGACTCTAAATTCCCTTTGCAAATGACTCAATGTCAAATGAACCTAAATTCCGTTTTATAGATACAAGGGAGCAACAACAGTTGTAGGTCAGTTTTTAATTATATATATAATCAGATTATTACTACATAATACATTATGTGTGTACAATCACTTTTCCACCTTGTAGTTTGTACAATTTTTTCAAGTAGGTGTACAAAAAAAATTTCCATCTACTCTGTGTAGTAACAATATGCCAGTGTCTGGCTATCCAACTATATTGATATATTGGCTCTTGATTCTTGTAACAAATAACATTAAACAAAGTTGAAATTAAATCCAAATTTTGAAATTAAAGAGCAACAAGTAACAAAATGATTATAGTACTATCACTTACTAAGTTGTTACTTCTTAGTGCTATCAGCTATGACTGTCACTGACACTAATACTAACAATTTGAGAAGATGACCTAGCTCCAATGATGTTCTTTAGGGTGCTCCATTCTACATCATTTGGAAGCTCTATTTTTTTTGAGGTTGTATCTAAATAGTTCTAACCTCGTCAACAATGAATGCTTCAAAGAGATATTTTTACATGAATCGAGGAATTTATCTATAACTGCATTCATTGTTGATAATGGTTCGATGCAACTTGCAATTCTATCTGGAGTGGTTTCCTCAGGCAAGTTGCCTAAATTAGAATTCATCGTGTTGCGCAACTTTTTGATGTAATCTTCTTTTCCAATGAATTTTTCATCTAAGTAAGCTGGATTTGGTAATCCAACATTAACAAGTTTAGTATGCTATGATTCATCTTCATCAAGTCTTTGGAAGCAGATTTGAGAGCTTCATCTATTTCCATTAATTGTTCACAATTGTGACAGACAGCAAAGGTCATTACAGAGGCATCCAAACGATTGTTTATTCCTTGGTTTTCCAAATCCCTATCACTAGATCTCTATACTTTATTCAAAATTTGTTTAGCAAGATTTTTTAAGGAATTGGTGAAGATACTTCTTTTACCCTCAACATCTTTTTTTTATATTTTCAAAGACAACTTTGGGATTGCTATTTAAATCAAGCCATTCAAACAAACTATCATTGTTCTTCATTAGTTTCTCCCAATTTTCTTTTTTGATAAGTTTAACAATGTTTATTATAGTATCCTTGACATGATGGTCTTCAAAAGATGTCATTATATTTTGTGCATTTACATTCTCCATCTTTTTCTTCATTTCAAACATCTCTATTTCACTCATTTTCTATTTTTCCTCTAGTTTCCCTTGCCAATTAGTTACTTTCTTCCTCTCATCCTCCAATTTATTCTTCAAATCTTGGATTGTCTTTGCAGTAGTTACCTCTTGTTTCTTCTCATCCTTGAGTTTTCTTTTCAAATCATGGATTTTTTTTGCAGTGGACTCCTCCTTTTTCTTTGCATTGTCCAATTTCTTCTTCAAAACATTAAGTGTTTGAGTAGACTCCTCTTTCTTCACATTCTCCAATTCCTTCTTCAAATCCAAGAGTTTCTTTTCAGTTGACCCCTCTCTTTTCTTCACATTCTCCAATTCCTTCTTTATATTGTAGATTGTGTTACTATTTGCAGTTGCACTAGACTATGTTTTCTTCTCATTCTCCAGTTCCTTCTTCAAATCAAGGATTGTTTTTGCAGTTGACTCCTCTTTTTTCTTCATATTCTCCAATTGCTTCTTCAAATTATGGATTGTGTTTGCATTAGAATCCTATTTTTTCTTCTCATTCCCCAATTCCTTTTGCAAATTATCAATTATCCTTGCCTTAGACTCCTCTTTTTTCTTTTCATTCTCCAATTCAATTTTCAAATTATTATTTTCCTTGACAACAGGGTCCAAGTCAGTTTTCAATTTATTGTTGACCTGTGCACTACTTTCTACAGACTTGAACAACTTTGTAGTAGAGGCTTTTTCATGCTAAATTCTTTTTTTGCACTCATCCAATTCTTTAGTCAAATTTTTCAGTTGTTCATTCATCTTTTATTGTTGGACAATTGCCTCTATAGAAGAAGAATTCTTTATCCTATTTTGCAATTCTTTGAATTTATTGTCTATTGCTTTTTCCTTGGCCTTCACATTATCAAGGTCTGCCTATAACTTTTGTATTTTCTTTGTAAGCCTTTTGTTTTCCCTCTCCACTTTCAGAAGTGTAGAGTAGACCATTTTGTTGCTCTCTTTTGATATATTGATTTCATCAATATTTTTCACTTTTGAGAAATCCATTTGAAGATTGGTAACTTGTACATCATTGCAATTTATTACATTTTCTAGTAGATTATTATCTCTAGCCAAGGGCATAACAGCCATGAAGTTCATCATAATATACTGTTAGTAGATCCCTAACATTCAACAATTGCATCACTTTTCAAAGTCTTCATAATTTGCCTATTTCTTTTGCTTGTCTAATCAAACTTTGATGCAAACTCCTTTAAACTAAAATCTAGGTTTGCTAACACAATTGAGTGTTTGAAAGGAGAATTTTTAGTTGTATTGTTGTATTCTCCTCCAACTCTAATTAAACTTACTCCACCTACAATTGTATTTTGAGGATTACCAAAATACTGAAGATGGCCCATTCCAAATCCTAGCATTTTAGAACTATTTTTAGGGTTTTGTACAGAAGCTACTGGTGCATACATTGGTGAAGTAACTACTGACATTGTCTGTGTTGTAATTGTCATAACTTTTTACTTTTTTGCACAAGGTTCATCCATGCTAGTGCCAGTGCTAGTGCCAATGGGATCAATTACAACTAGATTTGAAGATGTAACAAATATTGTGTTGGGATGACCTTCAGAAATAGAAGTTTAATACTTTTTTCCCTTTCTAGATGAATCATCTTCAATTTTATTAGAGAGTCCAATGATTGGTTTACTTCCTCTTTTGAGTGGGTCTAGTACTGGAATTGGATTCCAAATCCCTTCACCACTTGCACCAATGGGCCCTATACTTGCATAACCCATTTTTTGTATCATAGTTTTCCCTGTATTATACATTTGTTTAATAAAATCACTCATTTGAAGATTAACAATATGCCTACCCCTGGTTGACCCAGAATCCTAAATACCTTGAATGTCTCCATCAGACTCAAGGTCCTTCTATCTTTGAATATCATTGTCACTGCAACTATCAAATTCATATTGTACAGTTGGATGCTCTTTATTCCAATAATTGTTGAAAATTTCATCCTCCTCAATTTCCTCAAAACCTGCTGAGGTCTTTGGTTCACCCAAATTTTGCCTTATTTTCCAAAAATCGGTCATCTTGGTTTGACACCAAAATTCAAACATGCATACCTCTTTAATTACTTTTGGCATAGAACTCTTAGAAGGTTGAGATGCTTTCTTGTAGAAATTTAAGTATGTTAGAGGCTTTGATTTGTGTGACTCTGATATGTGCAATGTTGTAATTTGGGATGACAATTCTTGTATTGAAATATTATTTTTTGTTGCATGTTTCTCCATCTCTTTCTTAACCTCATCCCACAAACCCATGTTTTTTGACTTTTCTATCAATGACATCTTCTGATGTTGATATTTGCTTGCAGAGTTCCCATTGGCAATAAGTCTTGTTTGTATTATGTTAAAATCATAATTCAAGTGACTGAAAAAATCAAAGCCAAAAAAATTTACCAATTCATTTGCCACTTTGAAAGCCTTTCTCTCAAATGTGAGGCCTCCAATTGCAAAAGGAAAGGCAGGAAATATCATTTTATTTTGTTGTATAGTGAAAAGTTCATCTATGCTCTCCATCTATCATACATATTCCAATGTAAAAACCCTTTCTGTAACATGCACTGGAAGTTTGCACAGTTCAACCGCTAAACCATAAAACCTTAAGACAGTGTACTATTCCATGAAGAACCAATCAGCCAATTGAATTTGACTTTCCAATTCAATGTAATCGTTACAAGACACGGGCAATCTAGGCATCGAAGTGCCTGTGATTTTTTGGTAAATAGGTGCCAAAAAGAAGTCTACAAAATGGTTGTAGTTATTATTGTTAGCAGCCATCCTCATCTTATGTGTCCACTCATATATTGGACTTGGAGTCTCTGATTTCTTCTAGGTTTTCTCATCAAACTTATAAACCTCAATATCAAGTTTGTTGTTCTCTGTATCAAATTTTGGGTGATGCTTTGCTAAAAGAAGGTAGGACAAGTAAATTGTGAACCTAAATATCTTCATCTTGCTTGTAGTTGTACTTTTTTTAATCATTAATAATTGTTCTTGGATAGATTCAACAATGTGTTGAACAAAATTATATCTTACATCTACCTTCTCAACTGACTGACCTCGAAAATGGATATTATAAATCATTTCAAGAACATTGGCCTCCACTTCCTTGTTATTGTCCAATCCCAGACAAAATGATAACAAAGAAATAGTATTATGAACCCATGACACAAAAATATCATACTAGTAAGGAGGCTTATGGTCTATGTCCAATGTAATAGTAACACTAGTATGATCAGTAGATGTTGGTGTAAATAAGTATTCACTTATTACACTTACTTAAGTTTACTTAGGTTAATGCGTTATTTAATTTGCATTATTTTATTTGTGAGACACTTAGGAGTTTGTGCACTCTTGTGAGTTGTCATGATGACATCATAGGGGTCCGCACCTCTTTTAAGCACATGTTGTCTACAACACAGGAATCTTCTACACACATATGACACTTTGTCATTCTTATCCATTCATCTAGAATGTTGGATAAGGTGCTTAGTTGTCTTATCTTCTAGTTGTTTCTAGAGACATTCTAGGTGCTTCCTGAGAGGCCTTTATATACAGGCACTCCTAGTGTACTCTTAATCATGGCATATTGAATATATCATCATTCTAATCATACTCTCTCGCTGGTCTACTATGTGCTTGTCTTTGAGTTCTTAGTTCCTGGGTGAATTTTTCCCTTAGGCAAATTCTTACATGGTATCAGAGCTCTTGGATATTTTCTCATCACATAGTCATTCGAGACCACTGATTGCTTCATCACCTCAGCCCAAATCCAGAGTACTGCAGAAATTGGGAGCCTCTAGAGCTAGATCTGGCCTCGCCATTGCATTTGGAACGTCAAACTAGTGAAAATTGACTATAAAATCTGCTACCTTGGCCTAAAGTTGATTGTGAGGCCAAAAAAATTTCCAAATCAGAACTCAGAGGCCCAAATTTGCAATTCAAGTATGGTCTTCTTTAGATCTGTAAATTAATCATTCAGATCTATTTTCTCTATTTTTCATAATTCTTTTTCAAATTTATTTCCTCGTAGAGAAAAAATTTTGTAGAACCAGGTTGTCAACTCCCGGCTCTGCACATTATATTTTATTATTGTTGTAGGTTATTTTGTTCAGTGAGTCATTCAATTCACAATGGTCACTCATTTAAATTTTGGCATTGGCACAATCAAAATTCAGCTCAAATTCTAGCAACTAAATCCAAGTGGCACTCAATTTTTGGATTCCAACCCCTGACTGGTGAACACCTCAACCAGCATCAAGTAACACAATCTGACGAGTATTTCACTTTATTCTTTGCATCTTTGGCCTCTTTTTTATAAACAGTCCTTACATACCTCGCAGGGTCCATGTGGGACTAATCACCTATACTTCTGGCACGCTCACAGCAACCAGTCGTCGAATTTTGGCAAGCTCTTCTCGCCCATAGGTGTACACATGGATGTATAATAGTCTGCCACATGGTGTTGGTAGTCATCCCACATAGCAACTCATTTGAAGACACGTGGATCTTAGCACAGCGCAGTCAGCCAGACCACACTCGTTTGCCACGTGTACTAGCAAACGATTCTACCACATAGCTTGCAACATGTCCTATTGACACACCATTTTGAGACTGCCACGTCACTCATGGAACCCACTAATTACTGCCACCTCATCATATGAAAGTTTTCCACACATATACCGTACAATATTGATGGCCAACTCAACTTGACACGTCAACAAGGGGCCCAAATTTTTTGCTGATGTCAGCAAAACACAAAGTTAAAATTGATGATCGTTTGACCATCATTTCCAAATTTTTTACAACTATAGCAATGGCCATTTGACCATCAAATTTAGACTTGCAATTTTTCTTCCAGATCCCTCTCTAGATTTCTTTTCAATTTGGCAACCTGACTTTGTGAGCCCATAACTTGGACATCCGAACTCCGATTCAGGTGCAACTTTTTTTTTATTGGGTAGAATTTCCTAAATTTTCTAGTGGTGGTATTTTTTTTGGTTTTGGTGCATAGATTTTGCAAAAATTACATGTTTTGGCTACTGTAACTACATAATCCTATGTTTTGCAACTTCAGAAGCTTTGTATGTGCACGTCTGATCACTTTTTCAAGTTCTATTTTTTTTGAAAGTGCATATTTTTTTATCTACTTTCTAGATCTGAAGTCAGATTCTAGGGTTGTGTGGACCAATTTCTCACTTTTAGAATTAGGCCTTTTTTGGCATTATAAAGCTTGGATTCTTTTTCAGAATTGTTGTAAATTTGAGCTACAGTGCTTAAGTGATAGATTTAAGCCTCATAAGGCAGTTGTAAAAGCAAAATCAAGAAGTCCACTTTGTTCATTTTGACAAGTGGCCCATTGTAAACGCACTACTTATAAAGTGCCAACATCATCTTTTTTTGGGGGGGGGGTCTTTTGATTGAGTGAAAGGGGGGGTGTACTGTGTCTCTCTATTGTGCTCTTTTCTTTTCTGCATCATAGGTTTTAAATGTCCTCCTCTAACTTCACACAACTATTCTACATGGAAAGATATTGCATGGAGTAGATTAATGGAAAAATGATTTAGTATTTATGTAGACAGTACAATTACCAAACCTACTGATGCTAAAGAACTCATTGATTGGAAAAATCAAGATCGACAAGCTTTAGGTGTTATCAAGAGTTGTGTACAAGGGGATCTTCTCTTTCACATTAAAAATTGTTCAAACTCTAAAGAAGCTTGGGACAAACTTGAACAGTTGTATGGTAAGGTGGATGAAGAAAAGGGATTTTAGATTGAGGATGATCTACTTCTCTTAGATCCTAAGAATTTTGACACAATTCAAGATTACATCATTAAAGTTAATAAGTATAGGGCACTTCTGAAAGATTGTGGAAATCCCATGAAGGATGACAGGTTGATTCATCACATCCTAGAGAGGCTACCTTTTGAGTATGCTAATTTTGTTTCAAGTTTTAATACTCATAGGTTGACCATGGGATCTGCTTACTAGAAGCCTTCCTTTGATGCATTTGCAAAGATGTTGATTGTTGAACAATCTCACTTGGTGGATTTAGGACTTCTCAAGTCATCAAAGACCAAAGCCTTGGTGGCTAGCGATGATCATAAATCAAGTCAAGGAGGGAAAAGAAACAAGAAGAAGCAGTAGAAGCTGAAAACATAATCTGAGAGACAACAATCCTCCTCTCAACAAGGCAATTCTTCTTCTAACAAGAAGGGAAGTAATGACAAGAAGGACAAACTCTTTTGTGCATATTGCAAAAAGCCAAATCATGATGAGCATCATTACAAGACAAAAAGAATCGATGAGTTAGAAAATCTACTCAGGAAGAACAAGATTCAAGTGTTAGGTACTTCCAAGAATTCCACTCCAACCTCTTGGAAGGGTAAAGGTCAAGCACTTATGGCAAACACTAGTTCTTCTTTAGAATGGATACTTGACTCAGGTGCCTCTTACCACATGGGTTCTTCAAAAGAAGACTTTTCTTCATTGAAGCAGTCTAAGGTACCTCACATCTTCGTTGGAGATGATACTAAGATGGAAGTTGAAGGGAAAGGACATGTGGAAATGGAAAATGGGGAATTTAAAGATGTTCTCTACATTCCAAATCTAAGCTCCTATCTCCTATCAGTTTACCAAATCACTCACCTTGGAGAGGGTCACAAGGTTGAGTTCCTTCCAAATTTAGTGATGGTGTGAAGTCTCAGAGATGATTCATTGGTTGCAGTGGGGAAAGTCAATGATGTCAAGAGGCTTTATTCCTTCTCCCACTTTGTGTCTAAGTCACCTTCTCAATCCTTGTTGACTCACTCACATTCACACATCAACTTATGGCATGAGCGGTTTGGTCACCTTAACTTTCGCTCTCTTCAGCAACTTTTCTCTAAACATATGGTCAGAGGTCTACCCAATATCAACTTTTCTAAGGGAGAATGTTCATCTTATTCGGTGGATATGAATCTCAAGGAGAAATATGATAAAGGAAAGTCTTCTTGAGCTCCAATTGTTCTTCAGCTAGTTCACATGGTTTTAGCAAGACCCTTTGCAGTGACTTCAGTCAGCCAAGGCTGCTACATACTCACATTTGTTAATGACTTTTTGAGATTCACTTGGGTCTACTTCCTTCATCATAAGAATGAATTGGTTCATAATCTTCATGACTTCAAGACTCATGTTGAATACAATTCAAGGAAAGCCATCAAGGTACTAAGGGTGGACAATTAGAACAGATATGTAGATAGAAGACTTAAGGACTTTTGCAAAATTGAGGGGATTGATCTTCAGAACTCACTAGCATTCAATTCGCACAAGAAAAATGTTGCAGCTATGAGGATTAGGACTCTCAAGACCATGGCAAGTTTCTTGATTAAGGCCAGGTCTCTTGATCCTACACTTGAAGTTGAAGCCATTAGCAGTGCTACTCACATACTTCATAGGTTTCCTCATCTAGCCTTAGATGGCAAGACTCCTTTTGAGGCATGGTGCGGCAGAAAACTAGTTGTGAGTCACCTTAGAGTCTTCGGTTGCCTAGCATGGGCAAACCTTTCTTCCAGGGGTTGCAAGGCACCGATACCTAAGCCTTGTACTTTCATCAGTTATGAAGATAATGTAAAGGCTTATAGACTAATGGATCTAGAGACACACGAGATTTTTGTTTAGAATGATGTTCATTTTGAGGAAAGATCACCCAGCTTGTCCTCTAATCCTCTTTGCAAATCATACATAGTGAAAATTGATAGTGACACCAGCGATAATGCTTCAACAAGTTCAGACACGTGGGGTTCTATAGATAGTTATAGTGGGAGGTGACATCAATCCATTCCACATGCTTACATTGCCACAGTGAAAGGTCCATCACAGCATGGTAAATCTCATCTTCCAGCTCCAACTTCCATTGACCTGGGAGACAATCTTGAGGACATACATCTTCTCATTGATGAAGGTGATCTTTCTACAGTTATTGTGAGGGCTCACTCTAACCCTCATGTCCATTCTCTACATGATCAATCTTCACAGATAGGCATGATTGTGGATCCTTATGAACAGCAATTAGTGGAGGGCTCATTGTCAATTGAGGAGATAGATGGTTCAATGGAATAGGTTCAACAGACATCCTTGCCAGACCTACATTCGTTCTTTTTAGCACAATTGGAAGGGGTGAACTTCAACATTAGCACAAGGATACTTGAGCAAGTTTTAGGGCCACCATACATCTTCAGGAGTGTACCTTTGCCTTTGTTTTTTCTTAAGGGGAGGAACACCATTCTGCATTCTTGGACCAACTTCTTCATTAGCGCAACTTTCACTTGTCAGCATTCTTCTTTTTTTTTGGGGGGGGAGCCTATTCTATCTCTCTTCCTTCTCTCATTCTCTTATGTATATACAAGATGTTTGTCATAATGGGGGGGTCTTGATTACTCCATAACTCCATGCATCCCTATTTATCTCTCTTTTTGGGGGAGGGTTTTTCCCATGAGGTTTTTCCTCTTTCCCTACTTTATGAGAGATTTGCATCTTCATTATGTACATGGGTATCTAATATGGCCTAGTAGCCAAGACCTATTATTCCTTTCATCCTAGTTTTGTAAGCTTAAGGGCATTCCCCTAAGTTGCACTTAAGGGGGGGTGTTGGTGTAAATAAGTATTCACTTATTACACTTACTTAAGTTTACTTAGGTTAATGCATTATTTTATTTGTGAGACACTTAGGAGTTTGTGCACTTTTGTGAGTTGTCATGATGACATCATAGGGGTCTACACCTCTTTTAAGCACATGATGTCTACAACATAGGAATCTTCTACACACATATAACACTTTGTCATTCTTATCCATTCATCTAGAATGTTGGATAAGGTGCTTAGTTGTCTTATCTTCTAGTTGTTTCTAGAGACATTCTAGGTGCTTCCTGAGAGGCCTTTATATACAGGCACTCCTAGTGTACTCTTAATCATGGCATATTGAATATATCATCATTCTAATCATACTCTCTCTCTAGTTTACTGTGTGCTTGTGTTTGAGTTCTTAGTTCCTGGGTGAATTTTTTCCTTAGTAAAATTCTTATAGTAGACAACTCTGAACTTATTAAACCCTTAATATATGAATCTTGAAAAACTATATCCAATTTGTCATAAGCCTGTGCTAGTTTATCCAAGTCAATGCACTTGTTAGAGCTTTCTAGTTTAAACCCTAGCCCTAGGTCTAACAGAGTGAAAAATTCACTCTCGGTTATGGATAAAATTTCATCCTTATTGTTTTGGTTTACAATTGTCTTTCTATTTTCATCATAATTCTGAGCACATAGCATTACAATTTTAGGGCAAGGGAATACTTTGGGTACATCGAGGTTTGCTAATCCAATAACCAAAGTAGCTAGTTTATTTGTACGTGCACAAATACTTTTGTTATATTTGTGATAATTTCTCCCCTTTTGTGGATATTTCCACTTATTAAAAAATGAATATCTAATTCCCATGATTCCCAAATCTCTATGGATAACAGGATCAAAAATATCATGACATTTAGTGGTGAAACTTGGGGTTTGTAGCACTTGCCTGAGTTTTATAATGTCTTTCTTTTCCTTTATGCTTGCACTCATACTGGAGGTTTTTGACTTTGTTTTGCCCATGCCTACTATCAGTTATTACACAAAATTCTTCTTCAAGCCCTATTTAAAAAATTTGTAAACCATAAACCTAAGACAATAAGAATCAATATTTTTATTGCTATAAATTGCATTGAAAAAATTTTAATTTTAAATACCCAGAATTGAGAATTGAGATTCGAAAATACCGGTACTAGCAGATACTCAGATAATTGGTGTTGTCCTGTGATACTCAAGTTTCACACTTTCGGTCTTCAGAACACAAAATCGAATTCAGTCAGTCTTTGAAAAGTTAAAATTTGAAAACCCTATCGTATCAAACTCAACTTTGAGAACTCTAAACTTCATACTCTAAAAACATAAAAGGTTAATAGTTAAAAGTTAAAATGCAAGTATTAAGTAATTAATGGTTTTAATTACTTTACTAATACTATGTACAATGTACATGTAAACAACATCAAGACTCAATAATGTACATAACTATAATAATAAAAAGTAAAAATTAATTACATTAATATACATTTGAATTTTGAAATTTGTTCATTTTAAATAAATTAATTAATAAAAATTGAACTTAATAATCAATATGATTTTCAAGTCAATTTGTGGAACGTTATCATTGTTGTCAAGAGTCATCTAAGATCGTGACATTTATCAACGACACATGTCACAATTCTGGATGTTTCTTCACAACAACAATAGCATTCTCAAAATTTACCTCAAATTCATCTCGGGTCATTGATTTGTCTTTTTCTTAATAGTCGTCGAGTCAGGATTAAGTAATAAAAAATTTAAAAGACTAAACATAATTATTATTAATATTAACTAATTCCTGACACTTAATCGAGATTTTCAATGATTGAACATGTGTCAGGATTTCGGATGAATCTAGGCACATGGGAAAACATTCTCCAAATCAATCTGAAATTTATTTGGGGCCGTCAATATTTCTTTTACTTAATGATTGGGACTCGAACATCAGTTATAACTATAAGAGAGTATCTTGGACTACACGTGTCCCAATTTTGGGTACTGAAATATTCTCATGGACACATGTCATCATTCTAGATATTTCTTAACAACAACGATAACATTCTCAAAATTTACCTAAAATTTATCTTAGGTCGTCGATCTTTCATTTAGTCAATGATCAGGAGTCGAGACTCGGACATAACTATAACTTATAAGAAATAATATAACTACACATGTCCCAATTTAGGGTGGAAATAGAATTTAACTTTAATCTTTTAAAATTTGGCCCGAAATAGAACCACAGTCGTTGATCTATTGTTCATTGAACGGTCCAGATCAAATCGTGAATCATTAAACCTTTCACATAGCTAATATTAATTATTTAAATTATAATTTAGGGGCCCAATAGTTGAGTGAGGTCCAATAGTCGATCACCCTGTTGTGAACATAAAATCCAATCTTCCAACACATTTTTACTATATATAGCAATTAATTGATCTATTTGTACATATAAAAAAATCCAATTGTTGATAAAAAAAAATATACCAATACTTGAACACGTGAAAACTTATAAATTTTATAGAAAAATAAATATATGAATTCATTAATGAGTGAAATAAATAACTTTTTATCTCAAACAAAATATCATAGCTATTTCATTTATGTTTGTCACTCAAAACAAAATATGCTCAATTAAATAAACATTGATATCTTAGTGTACAAATATTACTCTTATGTGTACAACTATTGGGGTAGCAATGTATATGCATAGAGTAAATCATATCAATAATATGTCTCATCACAAACATAAAAGATGAATATTAATAAATGCTTTGTATTTTCTTATGAAATGTGTGAGATTGTCAAAAACTTTTAGTGTTCAACTAATGGTCCCTTTGTGTTAGTTATAGGTTGTATTTTGTATATTAATGTGTTATTTTTATAACAACAAATAATTTTTTTTGTTGAAGTATTTGTCATTTTGTGTTATATATAAAAGTTATATATAACAAATATTTATGAGTACTAATAACTATTTGGTCCATTTAAGTTACATATATGTTACATTTCATATAGTTATACAATATTCTATTTACAACAAATAATAATTTTACATTCAATTATTATATATTTTTAGATTAAGCTTTGGTCGAATATTTAAAAAGTCATTTTTTGGACAGTGCACATCTCACTAGGTGCACTATTTTAATGAGTTGTGTGACAAGTCACAACTTCAAACCTTAGTTGTAGTCTATAGGTAGTTCAATGTCCATTTTACATTTCTGGAAAAAAAATGAAGGTCTTACAATATCCCATGTAGCAGCTACATGCTGACGAAGTTAGCCCTCACGACTACTGGTTCCTCTCCCCTATCTTATTGTTGCACAATGCAAATTAAAACTTAAATCACAAAGTGCAGTAACCAGTTGCAAACATACAAATTATTTGAAGTTCTTGACAATTTCCAAAATCCATGATTTGGATGAATAAAATTAAACATCTAAAGTTAATAAAACATTGAATTTTTTAAAATAAAAAATTATAATTTGTAAATTGTAATCAATTATCATTCATTGATCATTAATTTCTTGATAATGATAACTTGATTTAATAATCGTAGCATTTTTACTTAATTAAAATTAATTTAGATTATAATCAATATTTGCTAAATTGCTTCACCTTGATAATGATAAGTGATAACTTAATTCAAATTTAAATAACCTCATTTAATTCAAAATATGATAAAAAGTTAAAAATATTATGATGATCATGATATTTAAATAAATCTACATTTCAAAATGGGGAGAAATGAATAAATTAATTAATATTCAATATTTTATATGAACATTTATATATAAGTTATAATTTAAACTTTTTATTTTCAAATCAAATATCAATATTATCTATACAATTTAAATTGCATTATCATTGATTAGGATTCAGGATTCATGAATCATGATGTTACATTTATCATAAGATTAACTTTAACAAACTATCTTTGTATTTATTTAATATTTTTAAATAAATTAATAATAGTTAAAACTATTATAACTAAGAACTATTAACTTGCATGGCCCTGGCTCCTACGTTCATATATTATCAAATTTTACAAGTTTTGAAATTTAAAGGACATACATATACATATTACAAATTTACAAAAAAAAATTGGATAATTTTCAATTGAATATTTTTTTACTATAAATCATTAATCAAATATGAAACCATAAAGGGATTGTTGAAACTCTTTTTTTGTTTCTAACTTTATAACTATTAATAATTAATTTTTTATAACAGAGTCATAGACTAACATTTCAACAGTGCATTGAAATGCCAAAAACAGTGTCATAGACTAACAAGAACAACGATTTGAGAAGCCAAAAACTATTGTTTTCATTGATAATATTTGAGAATGTGCAATGTACATAATATTGATTCATATCATAGATATTCAAAATAGTTGATTAAATCAGCTTGGTTTTACTATTTCGTAATTTACATTAAAGGGCAAGGCCCAATCTGAAGAAAAATAGATATCTTAAAAACATTTTTTTGTCCAAAGGGAAAGGGTCAAGGAAACAGGATTCAGGAAATGGGGAATAGGCAACCAGGGAATAGGGAGCATCAGTAGGCTAAGGGGCCAAGGGCTTGAAGCCTTCAATCATAAAGGTCTTCAAGCCCCACTGCAAGGAATCTCTTAAGAGAAGATGGTGTCGTTGAACTCAGCCAACCATGTGAATCTCTTAAGAGAAGATGGTGTCGTTGAACTCAGCCAACCATGTGAAGTTGGTCTCACTGACATTGTCCAACAACAACCACCTCTATAGAAAATTCATCTCGAGTCGCACCCACTTCTAATGGTGAATCAATTTTCATTCATTCATGCCAAGCAGGAAGGGATGCTTTTGTACAATGCTCCATATGCCTTGCTCCCAGCACTTGTTTGCTATGTCTGCAAAAAGGATGTCAATGTTCGGCCCTAGTACCTGCTCGACCAATACAAGAATTTTGACATCATCTTCTAAAAATGTTACACAGAAGCATCAAAATGTCTACTTGATTGCCTCCAAGGTCGAGAAGAGACGCAAGGAAGCATGAGGTAATATCTGTGGACACACAATATCTCTTATCATTTATTAAGAATTCATGGTCGAAGATCATGAATAAAACATGGTAGATAAAAGGACCTTGGGAATCTTCCTTGCAAACCATGGCTAGGGCATCGTCAGGTATCATGCCCAAAAAGGGCTTTTACAGACCCATCATAGTGCTTTTCAAGAAAATTGGCGTATATGTGACTAAGAAACTCTACAAATCGAATTCAGATTCGAGAATTTGAGAAATGATAATGAAAGAGGAATTAAAGAGGTTATTTAATGGAAATTCCATTAAAATGTTTGGCATTCACGATCTTTCATATCCTATTTTTTTGTATTCCTATTAATTTTCAAGTGTACGAAATGTACTCACATTATTATCGGACAGTCGGAGTGCCTACCAAGGTGGCTGTAAATGGAATGTAATAATTGTAACTGTCAGTACCACATTTATGATTTTAAACTTGATGTAATGTTCACTACATTCCAGTTAATGGTTTTCGTGCAAAACTTGCCATGTGTCTCCATTCTAGATAATTTCATGCGACTCGAGGTCTTTTCAAGCAACTGGCTCCAAAATACATCTTCTATCGTTGATCTCTAATTAATCAACGATCGATAAAACTATTGTATTAATGATATGAAAGTGATAGTAGCCAACTTGGTGATGGTGACACTAATGTAACAACATTATTAACTAAGACAGTACGCAAGTTGGAAGTGACTACTCAATAGTCAGTATAATCACTAGCCAATACACGTGCAAATTTGCTTTTAGATTAAACAATTTTTCAGTTTACTACTAAAGATTAGCCAAGACCATTATTATTTATTTTCCTACAAAACAAGTAATTCGCCTCTAACATTACAATCTCATTTTTGGCAAGGAAAAAATAGCCATCATTTATTTCTTTGTCAGCATGAAAAAAAAGTAATTCGCCACATTTAAAATGATTTTTTCTAGGGCAAGAAAAAATTGCCAACATATAATTTTTTATTTCCCTACATGGAACAAAAAAATTGCCTTCAACATTAAAATTTTCTCGCCCACAAAATGTTGTATTCACCAGCATTTTAAGCATTTTTTTCAGAAGGGGTTTCTTAAAGTTATCCCTGGAGAATTGTCGATGGTGCTTCTACATGTGTCACAACTGCTAACATGTCTACAATTGTATTATTGTTCTTTTCTCCGATTTCATTGATAGGTGTGAAGCAGAACTTTTCTATAGGAATGGAAAGATCATCATCACAAGGTTTTATCTTTGATTTATCAACTAACATTATTTCATATATGTTATTTAGCTTGTTATAAACTTGTTCATAGCTTGTATTTTCCCTCTCCATAGTGTGTTTGCCTATCCAACATGGATCTTTTGGTATGAACATCAAAAACTTCATTAAAATAGGTAACTTGTGTTTTGTAACCTTCTATATCTATTATGTTAAAACTGACTACTTGGCTAGGTCCACATTGGACGTTATATTGAGAAATTCCCTCTTCAATGCTAATGAACTTCGATGGTCCATCTTGGTTGGAATGGGTCGAGGTGCTTTATGGGTGTGATTGATGGTAATTCTTCTTCCCTTTTTTGCAAAGATTGTGGAGCATTTACAACTTTTATGGATGATAAGGGCATTATTATTTTAGGTTTTCATGAGGAACTAAGCATGGCCAAGACAACATTTTTTTCTTCTTCAATAAGATTTTCTTGCTCTATTCCAACCAGAGTTGGCTCGCCAATGATCACTTGTTGTGGGCCTGTGATCTCAAGATCACTGATTATAATCCCCTATACAATTTTTGCATATCCAAATGCTAGCTTCATGTAATCAAATTCATTAGTAGATAAGATAGTAAATATTCATAAATACATCACATCAAAACATCCTACATACCTTAGTTTACTCTTTTTGGAGGAATTGTACTTTGTCAACTACACAATTGTGCCAACACCAATTTTCCCAATGTTATCCAATGATTATATTGCACAAGAAATGATATTTTTTTCTTGTTCTTTCCATCATATACATTTACTTTGTAGTGTTGCCTCTATTTTTTCCCATGTTTAAAGTCTAAGACACTTACCATCTATATATTGGGTTGTAATATAGTTTCTCCATTGTAAATTAAGTTGATAGCATTATGAGTCAAGTCGAACGACATGTTGCGAGGTCTCATTTACTTCTAAAAAATTATTGTAATTGTCAATTAAAGTTTATCTCATATGCATTCTTTTAAATAATCACGTATGTGTAAGGAAACTTGCAATAAATAATATAACAATTTCCACATAATCCATAATAGATCTGAAATGAATATGTAATTAAAATCCACATGCAAGATAATAGACAACATGCCCACAAAAATATGACACAAGATATGCCCTGGGAAACCCTCATTGAGGGAAAAAAAGCCCAGCCTCCAAAAGCATCCACCACCATGTATTATTCAACAAAAACACCATTGCAATACAACCATATATGGAAGCCTTCAAATCTATAGCAACTACCAAGCAATCCATGTGAACAAGCATGAATCCACACATCCCATGTCATGCTTCTAACCTTCACAAATGCTCCTTTGGCTAACTTGTCAAGCCTTGTCCCGCTCAACTCTTTCCCTTTTTGTCTTCTATCTTTCTCACATACAACAACTACCCATGTGGTTGCTTATATAGTAGCAAGTCTCACAAAAACACCGAGTGGTATTACATAAACCATGTGCTACCTAACCCACTGACCCCACCTTTAATATTGAAAATTTAATTCTTTCCCCAATAAATAATTACATTAAATATTATCACAATGTTACAATACAACTCATCAAGTATATCCCATGGGAATCTTTACATGTTGCACATCCATCTAGGTGCAACATGTTGGTGTAAATAGATATTTACTATTTACACTTTACTTAAGTTTACTTAGTTTAATGCATTATTGTATTATATTGCATTATTTTATTATTTATTTTGTGAGACACTTAGGAGTTTTCTTACCTTTATAAGTTGTCATGTTGACAACACAAAAGTACGCAACTCTAATTCAGTACATGGTGTCTACAACACTAGAGTTTGCATTATTCACTGAGTTGTCATGTAGACAACACAGTTATTCACACTCTTAATTTAGCACATGGGTGTCTACAACATAAATTTGTGTGCTACACCATTGTAGGCTTATCCTCTTATCATCGCACTTACTTCCGTGCTTAATGGAGGATAACCCATATCTGGTGGGCATGTGCCTGGTTGTATGACTTATCATGATGCTAATTCCTAGGCATTCTAGATGCATCTTAGAGGCCTTATATACAGGCACTCCTAGTGTACTTGTATATTGAATTGAATACTATATAGTTATTCTGATCATACTCTGGTATATTTTGTGCTTGTGTTTTGAGTTCCTTGGTCTTGTGTGAATTTTTTCCTAAGGAAAATTCTTACATGGTATCAGAGCTAAGGGAGATTCTCATCACAAAGCCATTGGAGACATGGTTGCTTCATCTCTCAAAGGGACCCGATTCAGATCTAGAGCATTTGCAATAATTAGGAGCATCTAGAGCCAAATTGGACCTCTCCATTGCATCCAAAACGTCGATTTGGTGAAGATCAACTATAAATTCACCTATGCTAGGCTAAAGTTGATCGTGAGGCAACTTTTTTTGCAAATCAAAACTCGAAGGCCCAATTTGCAAGCTGGGTATGGTCTTTTATTGATCTATTTAATTAATTTTCAGATCTATGATTTTTTTCTATATTTTTAAGAAACGTTTTTGGAGATTTTTAGCCAAGTTGGGTGTGCAGAGAAAAAAAAATTTGCATAGGCACCAGGCAGTCACACCCCAGCTCTGTGTAGAGAATATTTTGTAGAATATTTTATTTATTATTTCATAGGCATTAATCAAGTTCCGGTGACCACTCAATTTTTTTAGCAAAGGGCTGCACAATACCCCACCGACAAAACATCCACACTAGCAATTAAGCAAACACAACACCTTCCACTGGCAGTGAGTGACTTTGTTATTTTAATAGAGTTAGTTGTGTGTTTTAAACTCTTTACATTGCATATAGCCACTCAATGTGGGATTAATCTCCAAAAACTAGCAGTCGCACAAAGATTTTACCGGCATGATTGTCCCTTTCTCGGTAGCCACAGCCTTGACTTCAACAATCGTGACTTAGAATTCTGGTGCAAGTTTGATCACTAGTCATTCATACATTTTCGATAGTCTACGCACACTCTAGCACTTGAAAATAGGGTTCCCAACAACCACGTAATTCATAGAATCCCTATCACCCGCAAGTGCCACGCCATCGTTGCTAGCAGTCAAAGCTCCATGTCAACATCGAAGGACAACTGGTATGCCACGTCACCCTCCTGCCAACTTCACACTACCAAAGACCCGTCAGTGAAACCTTGTCCTACATGTCATACTTACATATGCTAATTCAACAGTTCACGTTAGAAATTTCCATACATGTTGATGTCATCAGTCATATAGGTGACATCATCACCACATCAGCAAAGGCCTACATTTTCGCTAATGTCAGCAAACTATTGTCTAAAATTGACGGTCATTTGGTCATCATTCCAGGGCAATTTTAAACTTTTTTGATGATCTTTTGACCGTCAAATTTAATAGAGGGTTTTCCTCTCCAGACCCCTCTTCAGATGCAGTTTTGATTTGGAAGCCCGACTTTGAGAGGCCATAACTCTGTCATCCGGACTCAAAATCAAGTGCAATTTTGTTTGATTTTGGTAAAATTTCCTAAACCTTTTAGTGGTGTAGCTTTTTTCTAGTTTTGGTGCATGGATTTGTCAAAAATAGAATTTTTTGGTGACTGTACCTATCTAATCTTGCATTTTGCAACTTCAAACACATCGTACGGACTCATCTGGACTCCTTTTTAGGTTGCATTTTTTTTGAAAGTGCATATTTTTTCATCTATTTTTTAGATCTTTAGTCATATTGTAGGCTTGTGTGGACAAAAATACCACTTTCAAAAATAGGTCCTATTTTTGCATTGTATTGCTTAACAATTGTTGTATTTTTGAGCTACATTTTAAAACTCTAGATTTGTACTCTATATAGAGGTTGTAATCAAAAAAAATAAAAAACCCACTTTGTCCATTTTGACAAGTGGCCTATTGTAAACGCATTATATATAAAGTGCCAAAATCATTCATTTGTGGGGGGCGCGAGGGGGGGAATTTTTTGATTGAGTGAAAAGGGGGGGTGTGTATTGTGTACTGTGTCACCTTGATCTTGTGCTCTTGCATTATGGGTTCTTTTTCAAAGTTAACTCCACATAATTATGCTACTTGGAAAGAAAACATTAAGGAACCATTAGTAGAAAAAGGTTTATTGCATTATGTAACTGATGCAACAAAGAATCCTCCTATTGATGTTGATGAAGCTTGAAAAGAAGACTAGGAATCCAAACAAGAGATGGCCCTAGGAACCTTGTTGAAAAATATCTCTGATCCTATCAAATTTCACATTAGGAAGCTTACCAATCCAATAGAGGTCTGGGCTAAACTTGAAGCATTGTATGGGATAGTAGATGAAGACATGGCTTACACCATAGAGGATAAACTTCTCAAGTTGGATCTTAGGAATTTTGACACCATCAAAGACTATCTTACCCAAGTAGACATGTATAGGGCACAACTTAAGGATTTTGGTGAACCCATCAAGGATGGAAAGATGATCAAACACATTATGACTCATCTTCCACCTGAATATGCTCCTTTTGTTTCTAGTTTTAATATTCACAAATTAACAATGGTTAGTGCCTATGTTAAGCCTTCATTCAAGAAATTTTCCAAAATGTTGATCTTAGAACATGACAATCTAGTGGGTATGGGAATTCTCAAGTCTTCCAAGACCAAAGCCTTGGTAGCTAATGAAGGTAATTCACGAGGTAAAAACTCCAACAAGAAGCAAAAGCAGTGGAAGACTAAGCCACAAGATGACACACAACAATCCTCCTCAAAACAACAATCTTCTTCAAATCAATCTTCTTCCACTCAACAATCTTCTTCACAAAAAGGAAAGTCTTCTTCCAAAAATAACCAACAGGGAAAAAATTCCAACAAAAAGGAGAAGAAAACTTGTTCCTATTGTAAGAGGAATGGTCATGATGAACATGAGTGCAAGGATAAGTAGATTGATGAATTGGTCAACATAATGAGGAAACACAAAATTGATGTACCAAATGCATATAAGGATAAGGGATCTTTAACCACTTCTAAAGGTAAGGGACAAGCTTTGGTAGCAAGTACAAACAATGTTGAGGAATGGGTTCTTGATTTAGGAGCAACACATCATATGGGTGCTTCAAGGGAGTTGTTTTCCTCTTTGAAACCATCAAATGTACTTTACATCTATGTGGGAAATGATAGTCAAGTGGAAGTAGAAGGTAAAAATAAATGTTGAGTTGTAAAATGGTGTCTTCAAGGATGTACTTCATGTTCCTAACCTTAGCACCAACCTTCTCTCCATCTATCAGATAACTCACTATGGATGTGGCAACAAAGCAGAGTTCCTCCTTGATACAATTGTGGTGAAAAATCTCCAAGATGATTCTATGGTGGCGGTTGGAAAGGCTAATCATGAGACAAGACTTTATTCTTTCTCACATTTTGTGCCTAAATCCACTTCCCTTGCCTTGTTGACTCATTCAAATACACAAAGTAAACTATGGCATGAGAGATTTTGACATCTCAATTATCACTACCTTCAACAACTCAATAGCAAGGAAATGGTCATTGGTCTACCTCAAGTCAAGTATTCAGAGGGTGTATGTCTAGGTTGTGAAGTAGGCAAGCATCCTGAAGAGAAATATGACAAGGGGAAGTCTTGGAAGGCAACTATTGTTCTTGAATTGGTTCATAGTGATGTAGCTGGCCCATTTCCAGTACGATCATTTGGTAAGGCCCGCTATGTTCTAACTTTTATTGATGACTTTTCATGGTACACTTGGTCTTTTTTCTTACTCATAAGAGTGAATTATTTGATAACTTCATCACCTTCAAAGTTCAAGTTGAGAAAAAATTAGGGAAAGCCATCAAGATCCTAAGAATAGATAATGGCAAGGAATATGTCAACTCCAAGCTTATAGACTTTTGCATGCATGAGGGTATTGATCTTCAACATTTAGTTGCATACACACCATAGAAAAATAGTTTTGTTGAAAGAAAGAATAGAACCCTTAAGGAAATGACCACTTGTATACTTCAACATAAGTCTCTAGACCAAGTGTTTTGGGTAGAAGCCATGTCTTGTGCAAATTACATCCAAAAAAGAAGTCTGCATAAGGCCTTAGATGGAATAACACCTTTTGAGGCATGGTGTGGAAGAAAACCAAGTGTAAAGCACTTCAAAGTTTTTGGTTGTCCAGCATGGGCAAAGATACCTCCACAAAAGCAAAAGGCATTAGAACCTCAAAGAAAATTATGTATATTTGTTGGATATCCCGACCATCTCAAGGCATACAAACTAATGGATCCAGAGATGCATGAAATCTTTTATGAGAGGAGTGTTCACTTTGAAGAAACTTGTCCAAGTTTGGCTTCTTCAACTCCTCCTTCTTCCTCCTTTGTGGACAGTGATCATAGTGATGATAGTGACTCAGAAGAGGACATTCCTTCAACATTGACGTGCAGGTTACCACCTTCGCAGGGTCAACCAACAATTGAAGACATTCCTTCTTCTTCTTCCACTAAACCTCGTTGGGCACAGCAAACCCCTTGATGCGGCAGGTTCATTGGTGGGAAATCCTTCAAACACTCAGAGGACAAGGTCACAGCACAAGTCATTTCCACATGCATATATAGCCATTGTTTTAGATCCACAGTCATTTAAGGAAGCATCAGGGATTCCAAAATGGGACAAGGATATGGAGGAAGAATATAATTCTTTGATGAAAAACAACACTTGGGACTTAGTTCATCTTCCTAAGGGAAGAAAGGTGGTTCGATGTAAGTGGATCTATCAAACCAAATTTGTAGTAGATGGAAGTGTGGATAAGCATAAGGCCAGACTAGTTGCCAAAGGTTTCTCGTAGGTTCCAAGTATTGACTATACAGAGACTTTTGCACCAGTCACCAAGATAAACTCCATTCGCCTAACACTAGCTATTTCTGCATCTCATGGTTGGGTTATACATCAGATGAATGTAAAGAGTGCCTTTTTGAATGGTGGTCTTCACGAGGAAATTTATATGGAGTAGCCAAGGAAATTTATATGGAGTAGCCACAAGGGTTCATATAGGATTCTGCTATGGTTTGCAGATTGAAGAAGTCTATTTATGGTCTTAAGCAAGCTCCTCAGGCTTGGTCTGCCAAAATGAATTCCTTCCTACTCTCAACAGGATTCACTAGGTGTCATTCTTATTCAAATGTCTACATTCTTCAAAAGGATGACTACACTTGATATTAGTGCTTTATGTAGATGATTTGATCATTATAAGGAGCACTTCATCCATCATTGCCAGTGTCAAGACCTCTCTACAGGACAGATTTGCTATGATAGACTTGGGTTTGCTACATTAGTTCCTTGGCATTGAGATCACACAGTCTTCAGCAAGGATCACACTTTCTCAACCCAAGTATGCTCTTGACTTACTTTCTCGGTTTCACATGAGTGACTGCAAGCCTACTCCTACTCCCTTTCTATTAGGTGTCAAGTTAGAGGCTAAGTGTACCACTCCACTTGTTGATGCTACATTATACAGACAGTTAGTTGGGAGCCTTATCTACTTGACACATACATGCCCTGATATAGCTTTTGCAATTGACATCTTTTCATGCTTTATGCAAGAACAACATGAGCTTCATTGAAAGGCTTCCAAGCACATCTTACACTACATAAAGGGTACACATACACATGGGATACATTATGCAATAGTTATAGGACTTCAGGTAGTTGGATACACAGGCTCAAACTATGCAAGGGACTTAGATTCTCACAAGTCTACTTCAAGTTACATATTTCACCTTGGTTCTAGCCCTATTTTTTGGTAGAGTAAGAAATAAAATAATGTTGCTCGTTCTTCCATAGAGGTTGGGTATCAAGGAGCTACCAATGTAGCTACAGAGGCTCTTTGGTTACAACACATCTTGGAGGAGTTTGAATTTGATCTACCTAAACCTACAGTTATTCATTGTGACAATCAGAGTGCTATTGAGATCTCTAAGAATCTAGTTCAGCATCAGTGAACCAAGCATATCGAGGTTCATATGCACTACATCAGAGAGCTGTTATATGAGTAGATCATTGCACTACAGTATTGTCCTATAGCAGAGCAGGTCGTCGATATCTTCACCAAACCCTTCACTGAGGTCAAGTATATTCATTTGTGAGATCTCTTGGGGGTGTGGGATGTTGTATAAAGGGGAGTCCCTTGACTTCTCTCTTCTTTCTTCTGGGAGGAATCCTTTCCTCATCTGAGGTCTTCTTCTCTCTCATCTTCTTTATTGTACTTATCTCTCTTTTTGGAGGAGGGTTTTTCCCATGAGATTTTCCCTCTTTCTCCGCTTTATGAGAGATTACATTGCATCTTAGTATGTAGAACATTGTTTTTGTACATGGGTCCCTAACATGGCCTTGTAGTCAGGACCCATTATGCATTTGTGAGCTTAAGTGCATTCCCCTAAGTTGCACTTAAGGGGGGTGTTGGTGTAAATAGATATTTACTATTTACACTTTACTTAAATTTACTTAGGTTAATGCATTATTGTATTATTTATTTTGTGAGACACTTAGGAGTTTGCGTACCTTTATGAGTTGTCATATTGACAATACAAAAGTACACAACTCTAATTCAGCACATGGTGTCTACAACACTGGAATTTGCATCATTCACTGAGTTGTCATGTAGACAACGCAGTTATTCACACTCTTAATTTAGCACATGGTGTCTACAACATAAATTGCGTGCTACACCATTGTAGGCTTATCCTCTCATCATTGCACTTACTTCTGTTCTTAATGAAGGATAACCCATATCTAGTGGACATGTGTTTGGTTGTATGACTTATCATGATGTTGATTCCTAGGCATTCTAGATACATCTCAGAGGCCTTTATGTACAAGCACTCCTAGTGTACTTGTACATTGAATTGAATACTATACAGTTATTCTGATCATAATCTGGTCTATTTTGTGTTTGTGTTTTGAGTTCCTTGGTCTTGGGTGAATTTTTCCCCAAGGCAAATTCTTACACAACATTACGTAATAAAATAAAAATAATCCAATATAACAATATTATGCAATGTGTGCAACACCCATTATCTCAACAGTATGCTTAGGACTTAAATAGTGTAACATTTTAAAGCCTTAAAACATCAAATAATTTTCACTTCGTTGATAGCTATGTTTATTTTTTAGGACAAAAAAATGCAATAAACAACACCAAATCCCCTTTTTGACATTTTTTGCAGTTTTTTCATAATTTTCATAATATTTTTCACATCATTGCACATATATATTATTTATTTTAATTTTTTTCCTTAAAAAATGGAGTTCCCCATAAGAAAACAAATTGCACACTCATGGCACTTTTGTTATATCAACAAACACCTAATTATAGAGTTGTATATTTTGAAGATAGTTTGACCATAGCTTTATAAATCAACACTTCTAAACCTCACTACTAAAGAGAATCAGTCCACTTTACATATGCATTTGTGTTGTTCAAATTGTAGTAAAAAAATATCGATTGCAATTAAAATAAATGGTTTTAGATTTCTTTACATTAAAAAGGGACATGCAATTCTCATATACAAAGTTATTCTTTATTTTTCTTCTAACACAAAATGACTTGACCATGGTTCATCTATCCAAAAGTCCTATCCCAAACCTCATTTAGGAATTTCTTGAATATGCATCTCAATGTCAATGCATTTCCTATATTAATGTAGTACACAGCATATCTTATTTCTCCCTTTAGATATTTGTATTGTTCTAACACCCCACATGTTGTGTGGTGTTTTTTGCATAGCTTCATCCAACATTTGTATTGACCATTATCCTGCATACTTTTCTTAAAACAATTCATCCTACTTACCTCCCTAATCATCTCTTGAGAATTTGTACTGATGTTGTTTGCAAGACATTCAATATATGATATATAGTATGCAATGAATGTTTATACTTTTTGGATGCTCATGGATGAAATAATCTTATGATGCTATAATGGTAATAATGTGGACGGGAGTTTCTAAGATGCTAACCTACAACAATAAATTTGACTACAAACCCGCAGTCTTAAAGTTAACCACCCACAACAAGGTGTCCCATGTAACTTACAAAATGATGACCAAGTAGATACCAAATGGATCATTATTTACAAGGAAGGCATAGGCAGAAGGTTCTCTCTATTTATGTTTTCAATATAGATTAAATGTCTTTGAATGACATGAAGGAAGTTGTTGGATAATGAGACATGGTTCATAATGGAATTTGTTTGTCTCATGTTTTCTATCTTTGTTGTTATTTAGTCGTAGTAAGGATACGATTAGAATAGTGACTTTTTACTTAGGTTTTTACTTTCGAATATATAGGACAATAGGTCAATCCCATTTTCATATAGGACTGATAGGAGTTAGCAAGAAGTTTTAAGTCTTAAGTAACCCACTCTCATGATCCAACATAAAGTGCAAATCTTGACTCAAAATCTAGAACATCATAGCCATAATTGCTAGATTTTGTCAACTTGATTTATGGATCTAGTGAAGATTGATGTTAATTGTCATATATCCATTTTGAATATTGAATAAATAAGCTAGGAATATTAATTTCACTATAAGCTAGACCAAATGTGTGATCAAAGAGTACACCCCTAGAGCAAAGGTTGCTTGAGGTATTGTAACCCTCTTTATAGTTAATCTAAAAGTGGGGTGCAAATTTATTCAACATAAAGAGATTTGTGATATTGCTATCAGGATTTATCTGTGTGATTTTGAGTCAAACTCATTGACCCATGTTTCATGAGTCGTGATTCAACATGAATCCATCTCTCATGAGAATAAATGGAACACTACTCATGAAACATGGGTCAATGAGTTTGACTCAAAATCACACAGTTAAATCATGATAGCAATATCACAAATCTCTTTATGTTGAATAATTTTGTACCTCATTTTTAAGGGGTCTCAATCTACATCTTGCCATCTTTTGCATCCTTGAATTCTTACATTCTGGTGATGGATCATGGAGTGTAATATGAAACTTTTATGTTAAGTATTTTCACACAAACATATCCAAAAGCATACCAACAATTGGGTTTTATGTACTAAGTTTCTAAGCCTTTTATGCTTCCTTTTTTCTCTGCTTGTGTATTGTTTCTGAGTTGAGTGGACCATGCAGGCTAATGTTATGTTTGTGTCTTGATATATGTCTTAATGTGGTGAATTATTAATACCTCCAACAAAGTTTATCTTATTGGTTTTCTATAGGCATCCAATTGTTTCTTTCACATAATGAGAATTTGCATTTTTTACAAGGCACTTCTCAAAGGATGTCATTGTTTATCTTATTTAAATGCAAATTTTCTGAGCAGGTGAACATTTATGAGTAAGAGAATCAGGATGCTATTGAAATTCATTAATTAAACAAGCAAAAGTTCAAGTAGAAATACTGTTGTAGTAAATTCTAGTTTATATTCTAAAGATGTTCTGGCCAATGATGATCTTGATGATTACAAGAGTGTTCCTTTAATTGCCTTCCTGGATAGGTGCGTAAAGTAATGAATTAACTTTATTGTGTTTATATTCTAAAGATGTTATGGCCAATGATGATCTTGATGATTACAAGAGTGCTCCTTTAATTGCCTTTCTAGATAGGTGGGTAAAGCAATGAATTAACTTTATTGTGTTGGACATGGTTCACAAGAACAATTTGATTCCTCGTGTTAAAAAGGTCAAGGATAAAAATTAGGATGCTTCTGATGACTATAATTCAACAAATTTTTAGCTATGATTTTCATGGCATGTTATTGTCTATGTGATATTGCTTTGGTGCTTTGATTCATCTTTTAGAACATGATATTACAATGGCCTTCTACAAAAGAGCCCCTTAAAAGAGCATGCACATATTTTGCTCAAAAATAATAAAATTCCAAAAAAATTGTTTATCAAGGTAAGAAATTTAGGAAATAAATGCTCATATAATGATTCTTGTATATTTGTTACCATAGGTTAACAAGCAATTGTTCTCCACAATTAAATTCAAGAGTATGGAACACCTATCCAAGACAATTCAAACTCTTTGGCCCACAAGAAAATCAACTTGTAATCGTCTACTTAACTGAGGGAAGTTATTTCCTACAAATCCTATATATACGTGCTTGTAGAAAAATGAAATGATTTTTGTAAGATTGTATGGAAACTATCTTCCTCACCCAAGCTTAAGGGCTCAAAATGAGAATCCAATTCATTCAAGCTCGTTAATCACCATGAAAAATTACAGATCAAAATTAAACATATTTTACCTCATGGAATATTATGAGGATCATTATATTATATTTTAAATAAATAGCGAAAACTAAATATTGGTGATATATCCCTAAAGTAACTAATAATTATGATAACTATTGGTGAATTAATTTTAATTTCTCTAATAATATATAATATTTATGTGAATCAAATATGTATCGACTATTGTGGCGAATCTTTGAAATTAAATTTTTTAATAAAATAAAATATTGAACAATTTTAAATATTTTAGAACTATTTTTTTATAAAAATTTGGTGATTTACATTGCTAATAATCTTAAATTATTAGCCAAATTACCACCTTGCATAAGAATTGGGTTGCCACCTTCTATTGCTATCTTTTGAGAATAATAGATTATTTTCCCGTTAATGCCTTTTGTCCAAATGAAACATTTTTTTCGAATTGCTTTCCCTTGAATGTGTTCTTCAAATGGAACATTCTTTATATCTTCTAGTGTGAAGGAGAGGTCACACCTCATCATCTCTACCCTCTAAAAGAAAACATGTTACATTTAGCACCCTTTGAAAGAATCAAAACCTTTTACAATGGACACACTTTGAAAGAATACAAATCGTCATTATTTCACCCCTTTAAAAGTCATTTCCTTATTTACTTCTCATTCATTTCCATTGATCCTCTCTCTTTATAATTTCTCTCATTTATTTTTTTACTTTTCATTCCTTTTTATTAATCCTCCTTTTTATTAATCCTTCCTTAATTGATATGCTTTATTTGCTCCATTTTTTATTCCTTCTCCCATCCCCCCTTTTCAAATGAACTCATTTTCATATATCATATTTGAGGAGTCACAATTTTTCATTTCATACCCTTTGACCATTCAATATACTTAATTAAATTTTAATTACATTATATTTTAATTTTGTTATTTTAAATTTTTATTTTACTTAAATTTTCCTCCTTTTATATTTTAGTATTACTTCTATTGCTTATTATGAAATCTATTTCAAAAGGGGAGCCTTGCATGGTAGTTTGGATGTTGGTTTGTTAGGCTGCGGAGGACTTGACATTTCGTGTCGTTTGTGCTGATTTACGTTCTCTGAACCATATTTGTAAACCTTATTCTAATATTAAAGAAAAAACTATTTGTGATTAATTGAAGTCTCATTAGTTTTTCCTTTCAAAAAATGAAATGATTCTCACCTGAATCAGATTGCAGTACCACATATGCTAAAAGTTCCCATTGAAAGTTGCCAAAGAAAAGTATTTCCTTAAACAGTCATCTCAGATAGCTCACATATTTTCAAATTTTTATAAAATTAAAATAATAAATCGTTGTAAACAGAACAAGTTTAAGCTTTTATATCTCGGTATTTTCTCTCCACCATCAAACAACGGGATAAGTAATTATCACATCTGAGGTAATTGAACCCCGTTGGCTAAATTGCTCCAACATTCAGGACAATTGCTGGCAATGAACTAGCTCAAGTGCATCATGTTTTCTATTTTTTCGCTAAGGCCTCAGACCGGTGTTCCATACCAGATGCAATGAAATATCCCGCTCCTATCTGTAGAAAACCACAACTTCAGAACCATAGTATTCTATCAATTTCCCTTAAAACAGACTAAATAGGCATATGCTCCAAACCTGGCAATCCTTTATCGTGACTCGTTCTTGAAGGTGTACATTACTGCAGACTACGGATCCTTGAACGAGGCACCCATCATCAATTGTTACATGGTTCATTACAACTGAATTAACAATCTGTGTAACGAAGGAAAATTAATTAATTCAACAGGAAAACAACGCTTGCATTGTCCCACAAAAAAGCATCCATAAACCGGTTTAGTAAAACATGATAGTCTGGTAACCAAATTATACCTTTACATTTGAACCAATTCTGCAATGGCGCCCTACAATAGACCGTTTGACACTACATTTGTCACCCATTTGAGACCCCTCTCCAAGCATACAGTGTGGCCCAATCTGAACAATCCGAGTTTCATTCATTTTAATCAAGTTCAGTAATTCTTCACCTTAAATATGCAGTGGAATATAAATTCCAAGACACGTAAAACAGGAAAATAGCAGCTCACTGTAGTTTTAGCACCATATTCTGCTGAGGGATGAACAATGTTGTTGTGCGCGGATACTGTGTAACCTGTAAGATGAGTAGCCTCTCCCACGACCTAACAGATGAATAGGAATTTCTCAGATTCTACTTAAACAGAAGTTCTCATAACATTACGTGACTTGTGCACAATTACATATTCTATCTAAACCAACCATCTACACTTGATATTTTTGAGAACAAGAAGTTGAGTGGTGGTCAAATTAAATAATTCAACTGGAACACCTGATTCTACACCAAGTATTATTTTAGTCCATAAATAAGCTATGCCCTGGTTAAAAAGAAAGCTAACATTAAATCAAATTAAAAAAACACCTACATCTCTATTTATGTCCCCAAAGGCCTGAATAGAATTTAGTCGTGCACAGTATTTATCTTTGTTAGCAATATACGCACAACATTTTAGGGCACCTCCATCAGACTTCTGACCAATGACATCCAAAGAAAAAGGATGTGATCCTAAGACCCCAGCCACTGGTTGATTAAATGGCCATGAATCATTTTTCGGCAAAGCATCAGTTTCATTTCTCATTTCCTCGCTCTGTATCTTATTGCTTGATGATGATCCACACCTCTAAACACAAATAGCCTGTTTAAAGTTAGAGAGCATGGTCCATCAAGCAATCATACATTCCTGGATATAATAGATAAAGCAGAACATTATAAACAAATTGGCAGGAAAGAAACCTGGATTCACATACCAGCTGCGACCTAACAAGATATGGTACTAGCTCATCCTTGATACTACGAATTGCAGGCATTTGTTCCAATGTTTCCTGCAATACAGTTCTGCCAAGTTCAAACCCTCAGCTATAGCGATAAAGAGTTTCATAAGAAAAATGAGCAATTAGATCAAAGAACAAATAATATGCTCAAGTTAGAAGAATTGTCTAGCTCGAGATTGGTGAACCCGAAGGCTTGCAATAGGTGTTCAGTAACACATTGTAATGAGTCAACACAACAAAACTAGGAAGCATACCTCCTAAAAGCATATAAATGTGCGTCAACAAGGTCAGACCGAATTTCCATCTGTATCATTATTAAGCAGATAAGTGCATTACTCAATGTAATATATCTGAAAAACAACTACATTTTCAAAGATAAATAGTCAACAGTAAAACCAAATTATAAATTGGCATCTATAGAATGTGAAAACTCACTTTTGCAAAAGCATATGAAACGTAGAATGTGAAGAAATGCATCCCATGATGAAGAAAAAAAAAATATGCTTAGCAAACCAAAGACTATTGAATTGAATATGACAACAGATGCAAAAACATATGGTAGTATTGACAATATTTGTATATAAAAACAATATCACCAACAATCAGGAAGACCTGTAGGATTAACAGAAGTTGGTATGATACTATAATAGAGTTGACTAACATGTTGTGGCTAAATAACATATTAAAAATGAGGTCATTTTTGTAGCTTAAGAGCAATTTTGATTATTTGGATTCCCACACACCTTAAACATCAAGAATGTTGGTTACCAGATTTATGTTTGCGGTGATTTCAAATTATTCTGTCTTCCAGAAAGAATGAGAGTAATATTTATGTAAAGGTTGACATCGTGGCTTAACAGATAAATGATAAACAATATTGCATAAATATGTAGGAATGGTTGGGCTCATCAAGAAACATCTACACAAAGTTAAGTTAGTGCCATACAAATAGAGAAAACTGCGGCATCTCTCCTGTCTGCCATCTTTCCACATATAAAAAAGAAGAATTCAGGTTGTATTTCTTGTCACAAAACAAAAAAAAATTAGGCATTAATGTTCATGACTCAATAAAAACAATCAGTTTTAAGGGACAAATGTACAATTATAGGCATCTTAAAATACTTAACCAAGCACCAAGTCTAGACAAGATAATGGTATAAAATTATAAATGTTGAAAGCACTTTAAGTACTAACAAGGTAGTGTTAATTATAAATATGTTGACAGGAAGTACCGAATTTAAGGCACCTCGGATTACAAAAGTGCAACCAAGGACAAAATAAGAATAAACATGATAAATTCAAGCTCTGAATTATGAAAATGTCCCATCTCACTTCTATTTTTATCATAAAATAGGTGGCATTGCTAGACATTGCCCTAGTACTCTGTAAGATACCTAATACATTTATGTTGTGTACAATAAATCAGACCAATATAGCGCCAGGAAGTAAACAAACTCTACAAGATAATGGTATAAAATTATAAATGTTGAAAGCACTTTAAGTACTAACAAGGTAGTGTTAATTATAAATATGTTGACAGGAAGTACCGAATTTAAGGCACCTCGGATTACAAAAGTGCAACCAAGGACAAAATAAGAATAAACATGATAAATTCAAGCTCTGAATTATGAAAATGTCCCATCTCACTTCTATTTTTATCATAAAATAGGTGGCATTGCTAGACATTGCCCTAGTACTCTGTAAGATACCTAATACATTTATGTTGTGTACAATAAATCAGACCAATATAGCGCCAGGAAGTAAACAAACTCTAAGGAACTTCATTAAAACTTAGCAAAAATTTAATATTGGAGATTAAAAATGAACACCTGGAAATAAACTGCAAAATGTTGACCTAGATAACACCTGGTTTGTGGAGAAAAGCGGCTTGTGTTTGCAGATACATGTTCTGAGTCTTAATTCCCTCTGCTTTCCTATTAATGAGCGAACTTCCCATGGGATTTGAGGTTTCTTTTTTCTGAAGCACTTCTGAGTGATGAAAATACCATGATAATGACACGCCCAAAATAGGGTCCAATTTCGCATCAGATCTGGTGCCAAACTAGACTGTGGCGGTCATTGATTGTCTCCTTGGGCTGGGCTGGGCTGGACGGTTAGTAAATGAGTCACCTTCTTT
Organism: Cupressus sempervirens; assembly: GCA_028749045.1. Lineage (NCBI taxonomy): Eukaryota > Viridiplantae > Streptophyta > Pinopsida > Cupressales > Cupressaceae > Cupressus > Cupressus sempervirens. The sequence goes on from CM053785.1 coordinate 85,341,044, forward strand.
GCTGTTCTTACAGTTGGCTCCTTGTCTTGTTAGCTGTCCTGGCATATCTAAATTGCCAACCTTCCACACTCTTCAATGGTTGTTGGCACCTTCCCAAGATATGCCCTATTTGAATTTTGGTTAGATAAAACAACATTCAGCTAGGATTAGGGGAGTTGTCTGCATATTGGAAAATAGGTGGACATACCCCCATCACACTACAGTCATGGAGATCAGCCTAGAAATACAATTTGCTAGGTTAACTGCAGTATTAGCTGTGTTGAATCAAAACTCAAGCAATTTTGGTAGTATAAGGTTATATTTTTGTCCAGCCTTGAGGTATATTTTTGTCCAATTAGTGCCACTTCAGGAATTAATCCCAAAATTCATATATAAACTGTAGATAGTTGCCCTCAGCCTGCAAATCACCTTTATACATGTCTGTGGGTGCCTAGGGCCCAAAATATAAGCTTAAATTTCACTTTATTTATTATTAATTGTATTTTGTATTCTTTATTTAAATATATATTATTTAATGAGGTGTTAAAAGAGCACCTTTTAAGATTGTTTGGTCTTACCAACTAGAATGGAGATTTGACAATCCTCCCTCCCTCAAACTGCTTTCCCTCGAGCAATTTAAAAACTCTCGTGTCCAAAATCTCAATTCTTTACCCTGTAGCATCCTCGAGCAGAAGATTCTTCCATCTCACCAAGTATTATGAAATAACCTTATTTCTCAAATTTTCTCCTTCATCGATGATTGATTTGGGCTCCAAAACCAACTTACCTTCATCATTAAGTGGTGGCAGGTAGAGTGATGATGTAACTTGTTCTCCAAGAGTTTTCTAAACATGATACATAGATAACATTATGATTCTGCTGTTTACTGGAGGTTCCAACTCATATGCAACCTCGCAAATCCTCCTCATGACAATATAAGATCCATAAGGTTGTGGCTTTAACTTCTCAACTCCACTTCCCTTGAGGGAAGATTGTCTATAGGGATGTCAATCTAAAGAATACCTTATCTCCCACCTCAAAAACATTTATAGTTCAATGGCAACCAGTACACTTTTTGTTGGTTTTGGTACTGCTGCAATTTTTCTTCTTGCTTTCACAATATCTAAGCTTTGTTGAATTAAACCTTTAGCCCCTGGTACTCTACTATCTGAAATAATCAAATGCATGAATAACATGGCATTGTAACCATAAAGTGGTATAAAAGGAGTCATACCTATACATATGTAGTGAGTGAATTCGTACCAATAAGCGCCAAGGTCCAGCCACTTGACCCATGTTATTTGTTGTTTGATAACACAGTTCCTCAATCAACCTTCTATCTACTGGTTCACAATTTTTGTTTGCTCATTTGGTGATGATAGCTAGTTCTTGGGGTCAATTCTATGCCAATTAATCGAAAGAGATTTCACCAGAAAAAGCTGATATATCTGTTGTCCCTAAAATTCACAATTTTCCTTGATACTCCATAAATCTAAAAATCCCTCTAAAAATTAGATCAGCCACTGGTGGAATGTTTTACTTTGAAAATATTGCATGAAAATGAGATCAGTCAGCAAGCCTGTCAACAACCACATAGATACATTTCTTTACTTTGCAAGTCTCGTGATGAAATCCATGGAGATGCCTTCCATTTCTGATTCGGATTAACTAGGGGCTGCAACAAGCTAAATGGAAATACATGTCTCAGCACATTTTGAATCCCCTTCCACAAGTTAGTGTTCCCTTACCTGCTCGTATGCCTTGTAGCACCCTGGATAACCAGCAGGTGGTGTGCCATGAAATGCCCTCGGAACAGTTTCCTTTAGCTTTGAATCCGATACAAGTTACACCCTACCATTATAAGATATGAGTTCACCAACCACTTTGTACCTATCATCTTGTAATTTCTCATCCAAAATGTCAATAAAGTGTTCTTGGCATATTCAGCTATTATAGAAACCTTTCAATTGGCGGATATATCAGTCATAGTGCAAAAACAAGGTTTTCTAGAGAGTCCATAAGCCACCACAATGTTCTTTCTTTTAACATATTCAAGGTCAAAATCAAAGGCTTCTAATTTGCCTAACCATTTTTGTTCATTCAAATCTTGCTGATTGAGATAGAAGCTCAAGCTATTATGATCCATTTTCACCACAAGCTTCCTACAAACCAGATATTGCCTAAGTTTGAATAGTGCATGAATGATGTGTGATGTCCCCGATATTATTAGATAAATTAGTTTAATAATATTTGGCTCCGACATTAATTTTATTATCTTTTTGGGCCCTTTTATTTTTATTTGATTAGCGTGTTGGCGGAGTCAGCATCATTTGTAATCCTTCAGGATGTTTCACCAAAGCCATATATAAGGCCGAGTTTGTTGTATTTGTAGGTATGCAAACTTCAATATTTATTTGCTACTGCAAATTCTTGTTGTTCTATTGTATACCTTTTCGGAGGTAAAAGACCTTCCCTATTTGGTATTGGCAATTTCAGATTGGGGTAACTCCTCACCCTATTCTACTCTACTCTTTGTTCGAAAGTCTTGTTATCTGAAGTGTTGCCGTTGTTTGAATCTAAATTACTTTTGGCGTTGTTGGTATTCTTTTGCGACTTTCTATCTAGTGTCTATCATTGTGCTATCACTATTGAGAGTAAATTTGTATTGTCTGTGCAAATCTCCACAAACGTTGCTTGGTGCAACATTAATTCTATATAACTATTGGCATTGGGTGTATACCATACCTACAAAATACAACACCTCTACACACCATCAAAGGAGGCATATAGAAGTTGTACGACCTCCAATTCCCACACCACGATACAGAGGGGGGCAAGTGATTGTACATTCCCAAACATCACTACGACCTTGCACATTGCATACATCACTTATCATTGTACGACTTGATACTTCATACAACCCATTGGCCACTTTTGCCCCCCATTCAACCCATCACTAATAACCGATTAGAGAAATCTTCAATGGGCTGGATTCTTTGTTGTGGACTAGCATGCGATTTGGTTGGCAGCTAACATTTCATGTTAGCTCAGTCCCTTCTTTCGTCGAGTTGGCTTGATTTCTTCATTGATCGAGTTGGCTCGGTTTGTTCCTTGATAGAGTGAACTCGATTTCCTCTTTTGCTGAGTTGTTGATTAACATGTGCATTTGCAAGGGTTAACATTTCGTATTAACTGTTTTCGCTATTTCGGAGAGGCACTTTCATGCCCTTTTCGAAATAGTGAATTTCACTATTTCGAAAGGCTTCCCTTTTTGCCTTTCCAAAATAGTGAAATAGAGAAATTCGCTATTTTGGAAAGTGACTTTTCTTGCTTTCGCAAAATGGAGAAATCCCATGCTGCCTCTTCAACCATGCATCGAGAAATATGCCAACCAACAAATTTGTGCCATGTGGCGGTTCCTTCTTTGGTTGGGTTGCCTTTGATCTAACGGCTCTTGCATTTTCACATTACTTCCTTGGCTTTTTGCGAAGATGCGACGACTGTTAGATTTGGATGCATCTTTGGGAGATTCCTTGCTTCATCTTAGCCGACCATTTGATATGAAGAAAATCTTGATCAATGGCTGTGTTTTAATTATGCGTTGGGGATTTTCTTGCAGCATCTGAGCCATCTATTTCAAACAAGGAGATCTACATCGACGATCATCATTTTGGGGGCAGATCTGATCTTTTTTGCGCATGTCAAATTTGCATTTTTAAGGCGAGTTAACATTGTGTGTTATCCCAACCAGTGTTTTTTGACAACGGCATGAATTACTCTGATGCAACCTTGCCACGTGACAAGGACGGTTCCTTTATTGCAGAATGACATCTGGGGCCCTGTTCCACGGCGCCAATACATCTCCATTATTCTTTATTGATTTTAATGATCGAATCTCATGGGATTTGATCTCTTATGGCTGGATGTATTGTTTTTGTTATTTTTTGTCACTTCACTACATCAAATTGATTTCAAAGTCAGATTTAATTTTGATATTCATTTATGGCTTCTCTACAACTTAACTCCACCTTGGGTTGGGGTTTGCGCTTCATGTAAACATCAGACTTATGCCTGCTCTATTAAGGCAAGTTGAAAATATATTTTCCGGGTTCTTCTCTATTTGTATTTTGCAGCAGCATTATGCTCTACAACTTTTGCCTTTCCATTAATGAAATCATTGTTTCTTACCTTCTCTTGCCATTTTGCTATCTTGTGCATGTTTATTGCCTTGTAGTGAGTGTTTCTTTTCTATTTTTCTTGATTCATATGTTGTGTTAAGTTTGCTAGCAGCTGTTGTATAGTGAAATCTCTTTCCTTTCAGCACTTCAATCAATTCCAAACCTGCATGTGATTCCTTGGGAAATAGAATAGAGTCAACACTAGTGTATTTTGGGTTTTCATTGATGTTTTGTGCAGTTATAGATAGAGTTCTAACCATAGTTCAATCTCGATGCATCACCCCCCTTTCCCTTCCTGCTTTCAATTTCAGTTCTCCTTCTCCCTTTTCCCTCCAAGTGGTAGTATAGGTGCATTCTGATTGTAAGGAAGCCGGCCTCCTCCGAAGATTCGACCTCAAAGCACAAGTCCCACACTTGGAGGTTGTTTCCATGTTACACAAAGTCGTTTTGAGGGTCATACCTCGAGCAAGGATGAAGACTTTTGTGTCAACACGACCCAATTACTATCGTTGTACGATCAATTGTACGTGTACGGAATATGGTTGGAGTCACAGCCTTACGGCTACCTCCACTCCCACATGTAGTCCAAATCACTTACACCATATGGCCAACATTTCCTTCATCGTATGTTTTAGACCTCATCTCACATTTGTACACACGAATTTGGGTTGTCTTCCAACTGCCAATTTTGGGAACATCTTAGTGATATCATCACTGACGCTTTTGTCATCTTATTGGGTTGTGGATGCATAAGGCACTCAAAGTATACACTACAAGGAGATACCATTCTATCAACAGAATGTGAGAGCTCCACGACCCTTCAATAGAAGTCGTGGCACTATTGAGGGAGCTAACTAGAAGCTAAGCTCAGCTCAGCGAAAACTATGGTCAGAGGAGAACAACGGAAACTCATGGAAGATACTTTGCAGCAGTTGGCATCAAGAGAACAAGTGGAGATCCCAATGGATTGAGCCATACTTTAGCGACTAGGAGGTCAAATCCCCATTGCTAAACCTCTTTACCGTTGATGTAGACATTTCCCAAAAAGATATAAGCACCTCAAGCGTAACAAGGGTCGACTTTCCAAGAGTTGCAAGAACAGTTGAGTCAAGATTGGAGGAATGTGAATCTTAAGGGAGATACATCCTTCAAAGATCATGTTGAGCTCTAGATGAAGCACTCTAGGGGAAAAGGTCAAGGATACTACAACGATGATTTAATTAGAAGATTGGCAAGGTTAATTCTTCATCCTTTGATGGGACAAGAGCAGCATCAGTACAAGCTTGGGTACAAAAAGCAGATACCTACTTCAAGCTCAACCTCATGCCTAAAGATGCAACCATAAAATTTGCAGCACTTCACCTGGAAGGAATCGCACATGAATAGTGGCATCATGGAATGGTCACTCTCGACCATAATCAAGTGACTTCGTACATTAAGTTCACAAAAAAGTTGATCAACCACTTTGACAAGAAGGATCCAAAACTTAATTTCAAGGAGTTGGCAAAACTAAAGCAATCTAGATAAGTTAACAGTTACATTACAAAATCATGAGGTTGTTTGTGTCAGTAATAGATATCTCAAAGAGGCAATTGATTGAGTTATTCATGGGCGGACTAATGGAACCTCTAAAAAGTTGGGTGAGGGAATTCAACCCCATCATGCTCACCAAAGCAATTCAAAAGGCACGTGACATAGCGACATCCTCCTCTTCTTCTCCCAAGAGTTATTCACATCCCAAGCCACCCCTTGCTTCGAAGGAAAAGTAACAAACCCTAGTCAAAGAAGTCATCACTGCTTGAGGCCACCAAACAACAGCTCAGGAGAAGAAAGCTTTGTTTTAACTGTAAGGAGCCATGGGAACCAAATGGCACCGATGCCTGGGCAAAAAGGAAATCCACTACATTGAGGTTATGTCTAACGGTAGGAAGCATGAGGAACCTAAAACCAAAGAAATAGGTCAACGAGGTTCCAAGGAGGCTAACATAAATCGTGTAGAGAGGCTTGCCACATTAGAATGGCGAGGAGTCATCGCAACACTTGCTGGTACTTTGAGGTGCACTATATTCCGATTTTGGGGTGCACTCCAAGGACACTAAGTCATGGTCATGCTCAACAATGGGGCCACACTCAACTTCATCAACTCGTCACTTGTGTACCAAAGGGGTTCGCATACAGAGGCACACAAAAGGTTCGATGTCAAGGTGGGCGGAGGAAGCCTCTTGTCATGTACCCATTTGTTTCTACGACTAAGCATTACCATGGGGAACGACACGGTAACTAATGATTTTTTTGTATTAGATATGGATGAAATGGAGGTTATATTGGGCATACAGTGGATGGAAACTCTTGATGAGTACACTTAGAGCTTCAAAAGGATGGAGTCCTTCAAAATGGATGGTAAAAGGGTTGTACTGAGGGCAATGGAAAATGAAGGCCTAAAGGAAATCCCGGCATAACAGAGGGAGGCAATCCTTAGACATGATGATTTTGTTTGGACAGCACATTGCTTGGTTTCCACAAAGCCTTTTCAAGGGCAGAAAACTTACCACCAAGATGATGAGCTTCAAACAGTGTAGGATAACCATAGCATGGTCTTCTCTAACATCCTACTGGGTATACCTCCACACTGTGGCTCTGAGAACACCATAGAGTTGGACGAAGTCAAGACTGCCATCACCACACCCTTCCGGCATCCTAAGAAGTTCAAGGACAAGATAGGGAAAACGATCCAAGAACTCCTCGACAAAGGATGGATCAAGCCCAGTTCTAGCCCCTTCGCGTTATCGATATTGCTACAAAAGAAGGATGGATCCTTCTAAATGTGTGTGGACTACTGTGTGTTGAACAAGAAGACCATCAAAAATAAATACCCCACCCCAGGATCAACGAATTGTTGGACGAATTAAATGGTGCGGTCTATTTTTCCAAAATAAATCTTTGATCTGGCTACCATCTGATATGCATGAGGGAGCAAGACATAGAGAAGATAGATTTTTGTTGCCATTAGGAACACTATGAGTTGTTGCTCGTGTCATTGGGGTTGACCAATGCCTCGACCACTTTCTAGTCCTGCATGTACCACATCTTCAATAAGCAATTGCACAAGTTCTTGTTGGTGTTCTTTTATGGCATACTCATTTACAATAAGGCATGGGAGGAACATCTGTGACATTTGGACAAAGTGGTAGGAATTATGGAGACATAGTCACTGTTTGTGAAAAATTCAAATGTGAGTTTGGAATTGCAAAGGCATTGTACTTGGGACGCATCATCAGTGCCCGAGGGGTTCAAGTGCACCAAGAGAAGACCCAAGCTATTTTAGATTGGTCGCCTCCCAAAACTCTCTCGAATATACATGGATTCTTTGGGTTGTGCAGTTACTACAAAATGTTTGTAAAGGGGTTCTCACAGCTCAATGCATCATTGGCAAATCTAACGAAGAAGGGATCCTTCCGTTGGGATGAGTAGGCACATCACACTTTTAACAAACTGGAGAAAGTCATGACTACCTGTCTAGTTTTGACACTACTTGACTTCACTCGTCCCTTCATCCTAGAGTGTGACATGTTGGGAGAAGGCATAGGGCAGTGTTAATGCAAGAATCTCACCCCATTGCGTTCAAGAGTCAAAAGCTCTCAGGCGCAGAAATTGTATTCCCTCTACGACAAGGAGATGTTTGCCATTATGCATGCATTGACAAAGTTTTGACAAAACCTCGTCAAAACCAAGTTTGTCAAATGGATAGACCACAACAGCCTGACATATTTCTCAAAGCAAAGGATCTCAACAACAACAAAAGTGGGTGAGAAAATCCCGTGCATTTGATTTTGACATTATGTAAAAGGCAAAAACAATGCGGTGTTCAATGTGTTGTCAAAAAGCCCTACCATATACTCTATCCTAGATTTTGGCAGATTGGAAGGCACATTTGTTGGTTGAATACTCCAAGAACACATTTGTGTGTCATTTGATGCATTATTAGGTACAATGTGTTTGACGACATCATTTATTACAAGGGCAAAATCTATTTGGTAGTCAAGTTCAAGATGAAAGAATTCTAAAAGAAATGCATGACTCACCCTTGGGTGGACACCGGAGATACCTAAAGACCTACAAACAAATCCAGGAAAGGTTTTTGTGGAAGGACCTTAAGAATGACGTACTACAGTACATGCAAGAATTTTCCACTTGCCAATAGAACAAATCTGAGCACATCTTATTTGCATATCTGCTTCAACCACTGCCAATCCCCAACCAAAAGTGGGATAGCATCTCGATGGATTTTATTGTCGGGCTTCCCAAAGTGCAAGGAAAGGATTGCATCTTCGTCATAGTAGATCGTTGGACCAAGTAATGCCCATTTCTTTGTGATCTCCTTTGGATACCTGGCAACTCAAGTGGTCGGTTTGTTCTTCCGTGGGGCATGGTCTTTCACAAAACATAGTGAGTGATAGGGATAGTCGTTTCCATAGCACCTTTTGGATGGAGGTATTAAGATAGGGAACAGAGTTATTGCCAAGCATGAGCTACCACCCTCAAATATAAATTGTGAACAAATGGTTGGAGTTGTATCTCAAGAACCATGTTTCAACATAGCATAAAGCATGGGCTCCTTGCATACAATTGGGTGAACATTGTTACAACACCACCAATCACATGTCAATAGGTATGGTGCCCTTCAAAGCATTGTACAGTTATGAACCTTTGTCATTTGTGGATCTGGCACTGATTGGCAATCACGCACCAAGGGTCAAAGATTGGTTACAAGAGAGTTTGGATATCTTGAGATACCTCTAGGATAACTTGCTGAGGGCTCAAAACATGTAGAAGATATATGTCGACCAACAATGGATTGAGAAAAGTTCTGAGGTTGGCGATCTGGTATACCTCTAGCTTCAACCATACAGACAATCCTCTTTGAAGGCCTGTGGCAAGAACTTGAGATCACACTTCTATGAACCCTACAAAGTGGTTCTGAGGGTAGGAGAAGTTGCCTACGAACTAGAATTTCTTGAGGAAAGTTGGATTTGCAATTTTTTCATGTGTCATGTCTCAAGAAGATCATCGAGCAGCATGTCACAGTGTTAAAGGAATTGTCACCTATTAATGAAGAAGGGAAACTAATTCTCAAGCCCACCGAAATCATTGGTGTCCTAGAGAAGTGTCAGAAGAATTGGAATGTCCCCAAAATTACTAAATAAATTAATGTAATAGTATTTGTCCCCGACATTAGTTTTATTATCTCTTGGGCCCTTATAAATTTATTTGTTTAGTATGTTGGTTGAGTTGGCGTATTTGTAATCCTTCGAAATGTTTCCGTGAAGCCATATATATATGACCAAGTTTGTTATAGTTGTAAGTATGCGAGCATTGATACTTAATTGCTAATGCAAATTCTAGTTGGAGTTCTATCCTATACCAATTTGGAGGTGAAAGACCCTCATTTTTTGGTAATGGCAGTTTCGCTGGGAGTAACTCCTCACCCTATTTTGCTCTACTTTGTGTTCAGAAATATTGTTATCTAAAGTGTTGTTATTTGAATCTAAATTACTTATGGTGTTGCTGGTATTTTTTGGTGAACTTCTATCTGGTGTTCTTGTGTTATCACTATTAAGTGTAAGTTTCTATTGCTTGTGCAAATCTCCACAATTGTTTCTTGGTGCAAATATGACATTCGTACTCACCGTTGAAGGAGACACATTGAAGTCATACGGCCTCCAATTCGTACACCAAGATACAAAGGGAGGTAAGTGACAGTGCAATCCCAAACAACATCATAAGAATAACATTCAATTCCCAGACTCCACTATATGCCTTTACTTCATACAACATCACTTATCACTATTAGCATGAATGTTGATGATACTACTTTGGGGAGTATCCTAAGCATTGGAGAGTATTGATATGTTGCATTCATGACTATGTTTGTCATTGATGTCAACATAGCATTGTTTCTGTAAAGACTGGCAGAGTAGCAAATAGAGATCTTGATGGTACGGGCAATGGTTTGATTGTCTGGTCGTGCGCAATTATGGATGTGTACGGCACAGTGTCCTAATGACGTGGTTAAGTGCACAAAGTCTGAGTCGAAGATGTACAGAAGTTGTACCTGATTTACAGAGGGCAGTTCAGAGATAGATTATTGGGAAAGCAATTCCTGATGTTTGTTGGCTATCTTACATTTGGGATGTAATGAAGAGATCCACAGTCAGGCGTTGACAGAGGACAGTTCGATGATGATGTTAGCGAGTGGGCAAGCCTTAGTATCGCACATGTGAAGTTTTGTATAGACTGTGAGCTGACAGTGCTATTGTAATTGTAATTAATTAATTATCTTATTTTAATTAATTGGGAAAGCCTCAAGGCTGACTCAAAGAATTATTATGAAGATATGGTATAAAGGAAAGATGTTTTCCTTGGTTGTAACACGTATGATGTGTATTGAGATCGTTGAAGAAGTGTTAAGTGTGAAAAGGAGCAGAGTGCTTACTCAATGCGTGTAAGCAATCCAATGGATTATTGGATGCGAGATTTGAGATCTGGTTACAAGATCTAAAGGGGCAGAAGTTTGGTTGAAAAGATAGAGACAGAGGAACAAAGTACATTTCAATTCTATTATTCTACAAGGAATAATACAGAGATCATATGGACAGTGGGTTCATTGGTCTTGCCCTTGAAGCTGTTTGGTCAGTGGCTCCAGTTGTCTTCCACAACTCCTAACAGGGTTGAAATCTCTTAAAAGGAATTCAAAGTTCCCTAACAAGGACTCATATGTACTGAATGTTGTAACAGACTCCTAATAGGGTATATCCTCTAACAAGGAATATTTATATTAGTACATCATTTTGTGGATACCATCCCCACTGCGGTTTTCCCTCTGATCAAGGGTTTCCCTAGTTAACATATCTGGTGTTATCGTGTATGAGTATCTTGTTGTGGTTTCAATTTATATTACTCATATGGTTAAGATTGTTTAAGGTTGCTAATTGTGATATTAGTTGGATAATTGAGTCACCCCCTCTGCAATTATGTCAGTGGACTATACATTCTAACAATTGCTATCATAGCTTCAAGTCCTTGAAGAAAAAGCTTAACAACATTGTGAGATCAATGGTGAATATGTTCAGGAAAGATAGTCCAAGATTCGATGGGGCCAACTATAATAGTTGGAAGGAGAAGATGAAGACTCACATGTTGTGCATGGGTCCAGGATATTGGATCTTGACAAAAAGTCAGAAGACAATCAGTGAAGAAGAAAAGCTTGAAGGATATAGAGAAGAAGAGAGAGATCCATTCATGTATAACATGAGAGCAAGAGAAGCCCTACTAATAGTTCTTCCAGAGAATGAATTCAGTCAAGTAAAGTCAGTTGTAACATCTCATGAAATTTGGAAAGCATTATAATCTACTTTTGAATGTGATGATCATGCAAAAAGAATGAGATTACAGAATTGGATATGTGCATTTCAAGATGCTAGAATGATGGAAGATGAATCTATAAGAAGTTATATTGATAAAATATCAAAAATGGTTGCAAGAATTCGGTCTCATGGTGGAACCAAGGAAGATGATGAAGTCATATGGAAGATCTTGAAAAGTTTGACACTCCCATTCAAGCCAATAGCTCAGATGATATGACTAGTGATGCCCTGCACTATGGATTTCACTAGGGAAACATTACTTGGAAGATTAGAATCAGCAAAAGTAGATCTGAGACAGCCTTGAGAACTTGCAAGAGTCAAAACAGCTTTAAGTACCCTAAAAATTCGACCTAATTTGACAAGCAATGCAAGCACTCACAAAGATTTTGCTGGTAGCAACAGAGCTGATGAAGACAAGAAGATTGAACACGAAATAGCCCTTCTGGTGAAAAGACAAAAAGATAGTAAGAAAATTTTTAAATGTTGGACTTATAATGAATTTGGTCATTATGCATCTAAATGTCCTAAAAGAGAGAAAAAGTATAAGGGAAATTTTAACCCTAGAAGAGATAGAGATAGAGATTGTTTGTATGCAAACGGAGATGAAGAATCTAATGAGAAAGGTCAAAGTGAAAGTGACGATGAATTAGGATTTGTGGCTATCAAGGAGGATGATCTTGACAGAGAAATTAGAGAAGAAAGAGCTCTAGTTACCCAAGTGGAAAAGAAGTATGACTGGATAATTGGCAGTGGTGGTTCACATGACATGACTAGTGATATGAATAAGTTTGTTAAGTTCAAGAATCATGATGGAGGTATTGTTAGACTTGGTAACAATGCAGCCTGTCATATAACAAGAATTGGATCCATTACTCTTGATGGTAAAACTAACACTGATGATGTTTATTTTGTTGATGGATTGAAGCATAACTTGTTGAGTGTTCGACAATTAGTGGACAAGGGTTATCTATTGCAGTCCACTGAGAAGACCTCCACTATCAAAGACAGAGATGGTAAGATGATCGGAACTGGCACTAGATCCAGAGGTAATGTATTTCAGTTGAATCCTACTGAGATGACATGTTTGGTAGCTAAAGTGGATAACAGTTAGTTGTGGCATAAAAGATTATGTCACATAAACTTTGATAATATTTTGAAGGTTAGTAGCACTTTTGCAATCAGAGACTTGCCTAAGATTTTTAAGCCTACTAATGTCGTGTGTAAGGAATGTATTTTGGCTAAGTAGAAGAAAGTATCATTCCCTAGCAAGAAGTTCACTACCACAGAGAAGCTAGAGATCGTTCACACAGATCTAAGAGGTCCTTCTAGAACAAGAGGATTCTATGGTGAAAGGTATTTTATGATTTTTGTTGATGATTTCACTAGAATGATGTGGGTAGCATTTCTTAAAGAGAAATCTGAAGCTTTTGAGAAGTTTAGGATATTTAAGAATAGAGTTGAGAATGAATTTGGTATTAAGATTAAGTGTTTGAGATCTGATAGAGGAGGAGAATTCACTTCTAGAGAATTTAACATATTTTGTGAAGAAAATGGAATCAAAAGATAGCTATCTACACCTAGAACACCTAAGCAAAATGGGATTGTTGAGAGAAGAAATGAGTCTATAGCAAAAGCAACTAGAGCAATGCTATTTGAGAATGATGTTTCTAAGACATTCTGGAGAGAAGCAATTAATACAGCAGTATATACTCTTAACAGAGTACATATCAAAAAAAGTATGGACAAGACACCTTATGAACTATGGTTTGGACATTCACCATCAGTCAAATATTTCAGGATATTTGGGAGCAAATGTTATATTAACAAAGACGATGGCATTGGTAAGTTTGATCCAAGAAGCGATGAAGGTATGTTTCTTGGCTATTTATTGAAAAGTAAGGCTTATAGATGTTTCAACTATAGAACTAAGACAATAGTTGAATGCGCAAATGTAAGGATTGATGAGAAGTTTGGAACTAAAGAAAATATGGTAGGTTATAATTCAGATGAAGAAGAGAATAACTCTGGAATTGTTAGACAGAATGTTAAAGTTTTGTTTAAGACTAACAATGACCTGCAGAATGATGTGCTAACTTTTGAGCAAAGACGAGAACAAAGCTCTAAACCTAGAGAAGAGATAAGAGTTGAGATGTCAACTCCTACCCCTAACAGAAATTTGACAAGGAATCACCCGCCTAAGCAGATAATAGGAAGTAAAGATAAAGGCATAATGACAAGGAACAGAGTAAATGAGGAGATGTGTTTGATATCTCAAGTTGAACCCAAGTGCGCAGAGGAAGCTGTCAAACATAATCATTGGACCCAAACAATGAAAGAAGAATTGGATCAGTTAGTAAAGAATGATACATGGGAGTTAGTTCCTAGACCAAAAGACAAGAATGTGATGGAAACAAAATGGGTTTTGAGGAATAAGATGAATGAGCAAGGAGAAGTTGTGAGAAACAAGGCCAGACTTGTTTGTAAAAGTTATTCACAGCAAGAAGGCATTGATTATGAGGAAACATATGCTCCAGTAGCAAGAATGGAAGCAGTAAGGATGTTCTTGGCTTATGCGGCGAACAAGAAATTCAAAGTTTACCAAATGGATGTTAAATCAGCCATTCTGAATGAAGAACTAGAAGAAGAGGTTTATATTGAGCAGCCTGAAGGTTTTCCTTTATCAGAAGATAAAGACATGGTATGCAGATTAAAGAAAGCTCTTTATGGTCTGAAGCAAGCACCTAGAACCTGGTATGCGAGGTTAGACAGTTACTTGGCAAAGCTTGGATTTGTTAAAGGTACGGCAAACAGTAAACAATATCTAAAAGAAATTGAAGATGGATTACTGATTATTGTAATATTTGTTGATGACATCATTTTTGGAGGTAATGATGAAGCTAGTGATAAATTTGCTGAGGAGATAAAGAATGAATTTGACATGTGCATGATAGGAGAAATGAAGCTTTTCCTAGGTTTGCAGATTGTGCAGAATAATGATGATATATTCATTTCACAAGCTAAGTACTTAAAAGATTTGTTGAAAAGGTTTGATCTAGAAAGTTATAAACCTGTTGGCACACCTATGATAACTAGTCACAAGTTATCCAACAAAGATGAGACACCTACAGTGGAGCAGAAGAAGTGTAGATCCATGATTGGAGGTTTGCAGTATCTAACTCGCACCAGACCAGATATAGCAAATGCAGTTGGGATTGTAGCTAGATTTCAAGTTGATCCTAAGGAATATCATTTTGCAGCAGTGAACAGAATATTCAGATATCTGAAAGGGACATCTGACTATGGGATTCGGTATGACAGATCAAGTGTTTTCACGCTTTGTGCATATACTGATGCTGATTGGGCAGGCAGTATGGATGACAGAAAGAGAACCAATGGTGGAGCATTCTTTCTTAGAGGAAGATTGGTTTCTTCGTTAAGCAAGAAGCAAGATTGTATTTCGCAAAGTACTATTGAGGCAGAGTATGTTGCAGCAACAAACAACTATAATCAAGTTATGTGGAGAAGCAGATGTTGAAGGATATCAGAATTGAGATTGAAGAACCTGTTATCATTTACTGTGATAACACAAGTACAGTGAGTATGTCTAAGAATCCTGTATTGCATTCTAAGACTAAGCATATATCTATTAAGTATCATGTGCTGAGAGAAAGCAGCAGAAAAGGAGATCAAATTGGAGTATGTAAGTACTAAGGATCAGATTGCAAATATCTTTACGAAGCCTTTGCCTAAAAATACATTTGAGTACTTGAGAGGTATGCTTGGAGTTATGCCCATGCCTACTTCTTAGTAGGTGAGGTAGAGAGTGCATCAGTCCAATGGTACAAAGCACTATTATTTGACTGGAGTGAATGATGATGCTTCCCGAATGGGGGAGTATCTGATATGTACTAAGTCATTGAGGACTCTTGGTATTTGGTATTGAATAGTATCTTTAGACACTCGAGCTGGTTGATGACTTGGAGCAGCTGATTAACAATTGGTAGTTAACAAATGGTACATTAAGATTGTGAGCTTTGACATTGATGTCAATGCGGGAGAATATGCATGAAAAACATTTCCCAAAGCATGGAAGAGAGTATGCATGAGATGAGGATAGAAGTAACAGCAAAGTACTACTTGGTATTCTTGGAACTTAGATGTTTTCCATCTATGTTGTCATCAATGACAAAGGGGGAGATTGTTAGCATAAATGTTGATGATACTACTTTGGGGAGTATCCTGAGCATTGGAGAGTATTGATATGTTGCATTCATGACAGTGTTTGTCACTGATGTCAACATAGCATTGTTTCCGTACAGATTGGCAGAGTAGCAGACAGAGATCTTGATGGCATGGACAATGGTTTGATTGTCTAGTCATGCGCAGTTATGGACATGTACGGCACAGTGTCCTGATGATGTGGTTAAGTACACAGAGTCCAAGTCAAAGATGTACAGAAGTTGTACCTGATTTACAGAGAGCAGTTCAGAGAAAGTATTAGGAAAGCAGTTCCTAATGTTTGTTGGCTATCTTACATCTAGGATGTAATGAAGAGATGCGCAATCAGGCAATGATAGAGGATAGTCAAATGATGACGTCAGCGAGTGTGCAAGCCTTAGTATTGCACGAGTGAAGTTTTGTATAGACTGTGAGCCGACAGTGCTATTGTAATTGTAATTAATTAATTATCTTATTTTAATTAATTGGGAAAGCCTCAAGGCTGACTCAAGGAATTATTATGAAGATATGGTATAAAGGAAAGATGTTTTCTTTGGTTGTAATATGTATGATGTGTATTGAGATCATTGAAGAAGTGTGAAGTGCGAAAAGGAGCAAAGTGCTTACTGAATGTGTGTAAGCGATCCAAGGGATTATTGGATGCGAGATGTGAGATCTAGTTACAAGATCTGATAGAGCAAAAGTCCAACTGATAGGACAGAGACAAAGGAACAACGTACATTTCAGTTCTATTATTGTGTAAGGAATAATACAGAGATCATTTGAATAGTGGGTTCATTGGTCTTGCCCTTGAAGCTGTTTGGGTAGTGGGTCCAACTGTCTTCTACAACCCCTAACAAGGTTGGAATCTCCTAACAGGTATTCAAAGTCTCCTAACAGGAACTCATATGTACAGAATGTTGTAACAAACTCCTAACAGGGTCTATCCTCTAACAAGGAAAATTTATATGGGTACATCATCTTGTGGGTACCATCACCATTGAGGTTTTCCCTCTGATCAAGGGTTTCCCTAGTTAACATATCTGGTGTTATTGTGTATGAGTATCTTGTTGTGGTTTCAGTTTATATTACTCATATGGTTAAGATTGTTTAAGGTTGTTAATTGTGATATTAGCTGGATAACTAATTCAACCCCCTACCCCCCCTCAATTATATGAGTGGACTATATATTCTAACAATCACCGTACAACTTGATGCTCCAGACAGCCCCAATTACTATTACTGTACAACTAACATATGCGGACGAAGTAAGGTTAGAGCCATAGTTGTATGGCTACCTCCACTCAGTCATGTAGTACAAATCACTATTTGATTTAGACCTCAAGTCACATTTGTATGCAAAGAGTTTGGAGTGTCTTCCAACTACTAGTTTGGGCACATCTCATGATTGCCAACATCTCTTTGTCATAAGCAGAGAAGCTCCTTTCCATTTTCTTGAGCTTCCTAATCTCAGATGCTATAAGGTGTCTAATTTGCATCAAAACAACTTCAATGCCTCTCTTGAGCCATCACATTCTAAGACTAAAATAAGTGTGAAATCTGAAATAGCCAAAATAGAACATAAACTCGTTACCTCCTTGAGCCTATCAAAAGCTCTCTATGTTATGCACCAAAAGAAGGCCCCAGTTTTCATCAAATCTATCAATGGGGTTGCAAGTCATGAGAACCCCTTCACAAACATTCTATTGCAGCCACAAAGACATAAATCCCCTCACAAAGTAATGTTTCTTTAATTGTCATGTTAGTCTTTTAGTTTATTAGGTAGTTTCTATTTTTGTCTTTAGCTCACAATTGTTTCTTTTCGAAACATTGTCTTTGTAAATCTATAAAGGAGCTTTCATCTCCTTTGTTTAACAATGTAGATTTACTATAACATGGCATCACAACCTGTTGATGGAATTTCGTAAAAGTCTTTAAAGGTATTTTATGAAATTTGTCATTTGTCTTCGAAGATTTTTGCTAAACATCATGAGCCTAGTCAAGATATTTTATCGCGATTTCCTTGTTTGAGCAAAAGCCTTTGATTTTTTCAGGTAATGTACTTGCATGTGTTTTTTATGAGTCAGCATGTCCTTGCAGGTGTTGGTTTGCCATGCAAAGTCTCGTGTTTTGCCGCATGAAGGTTTCTCTGGTGGGTCTTAATAATTTTTCCATAGAAAATCATTTGTTGAGTTATACTAGTTTTTTCCCTCAAAAACAAAGCTTTGTATTCTCAAATCCACGTCTCAGATTTTTGTTGATGGATTTTGATCAATTTTTTACCTCAATTTTTGTGTTGGGTTTTGATCTTTTACCTCATTTTCATCATTTTTCCTCCTCAAAAATAATTTCTAGTTTCTATAATAAGCGGAGTTCAGATGGGATTTTATGACAGGTGTTCCTATTTTGTGATTTTACCAATTTTTCAGAAAAAAGCAATCCTTTGTAAACTTCAAATACTAGTATGTTGTCATATGTTTCGGGGCCTCCTGCTCATCTGCAAAATTTGAAGCGTTTGTCGATTTCTCCTCAAAATCATGACAATTGTTCTCAACATGTATCTTTGTTTCCAATGATGAGCAACTTAGTTATCCACTATCACGCTGATGGTTTGTGATAATTTCTGGTCAGATTTTTTACTGATTCTAGGAGGGTTAACGGCAAACTCATCTCAATGGTAAGCTCTTTCCTCTTTTCCCAAAGCTTTCGAAAGGGAGCACCCTTCTCTATTCTCTTTTGGACAAATTTTAGCTTCTTGGTCATTAACATTTCACAAATCCAAGGAAGGTCTCAGCAGCAACAAAATGTTCTGAAGTATTTGTGACTCCAAGATGTGTATTCTTTTGCATGGTAGTTAGAAGACCATCAAAAGAGGGTATTAGAATATTGTAATGTTTCTTTGATGGCCATCTTAGTTAGTTTTTAGTTTATTAGGTAGTTTCCAGTTTAATCTTTAAATCACGATTGTTTCTTTTCGAAACATCTGTCTTTGTAAATCTATATAGGGAGCTTTCATCTCCTCTATTAACATCAATTTACCATAACAAGTACTTGGTGTAGACCAATTGTGAATCACATTGATCTTCTCCTCATCCATGCTAACTCGTTGGGCACTAATTCGTATTGTGTCCCAAACATATATTTCAATCAAACCAAACTCACATTTGGATGCCTTAGCATAGAATAAATGTTGCTGAAGCATGCCAAACACCTATGTGCATCAAGTGATAGTCTCATGTCTTACTTTATATCAAAATGTTATCAAAGAAAACTGAAGTTTCCTCAATTGTAAAATGATTGGTGCATTGGTCAACCAAAATGGCAAAGACCAAAAATTCATATTACCCAGAATGACAACTTAAGGTTGTTTTCTGTGCACCCTCATCTTTAACCTTGATCATTGATCAATCGTGAAGTACACTAGATGCATGAACAAAACATTGGATAAAGATAAATACTACAATACCTATGATTGTTGGTTGTATTTTCTCATAGGCTGCAACCTTTATATATGTTACATTGATCATTAATCAATCATGAAGTACATTGCATGCATGAACAAAACATTGGATAAATATAAATATTACAATGCTTGTGATTGTTGACTGCATTTTCTTAATGGGCTGCACTTCTCAACTCGTAGCTGCGTTCTACCATGTTGAGTCTAGGGTATTACTTCCAACTCATGATGGCAACTAAATCTGGCTCTAAATGTCTTTGACTATTTAGATTACTCTCTACGCCTTGTACGTTTGAACTGTTTGGCTTCCAACCTGCGTTGTATATAATTCACGACCGTGATTGCTGTAGTGATGTGATGCAGACTTTTGGGGTTCCTTACAAAAGCAATTTCTTCACATGGTTTGCATCCTGGAATAAAACTTATTGAGAGAAAAATATAATAAACATAGTGCCAAAAGATACCCCTTCTTCTAATGCAATCTTTCCTATCAACACTCGTCAACCCAAAAAACAGATTTTTCTAATTCTTTCCTTCAACTGCTCATTCCAAATGGAAACTTCTAATTTTGTTTCTTACCGCCAAGCCAAGAAGAAATAATCGACCACCATTTAAATTTGCTCCCATGCCATTACTGAAAAATAGGAACATACCTAGAGAATAAATAAATATGTTTTGTTTAATAATATAATCATTTGTCCATCATTTATTTATTCATCTGTTCCCTTTAATCATATTTTTTTCTAGCCTCTAGAATGAAAAGAATAGAAAGCCTTAACTACTAGTTAAGATTTGGAAGGGGATATGATAGTCCTCCCTTCCTGGCATTGTTGTTCCTCCAACATTTCCAAATTAGAATGTTGAAAATTTTCTTCCCTTTCAAGTTGCGTCCTCAATAGTTAGGTCCTTCCATTTAATCAGGTATTCTCGAACAACTTTATTTCTCAGTCTCCTTTCTCTCCGATCAGCATTACCTTCTAAAACCAAGACTAAATTCCCTTCTTCATTTAAGGGTGGAAGCTCCAGTGATGGCACAATACATATAGGCCCAATGCCTTTTTGCAGAGAGCAATCATGAAATACATTATGGATCTTACTTCCTTCTGGCAATTCAAGCTTATACGCAACTTCCCTTATTCTCTTGAGAATTTTGTATGGTCCATAGAAACACGAGTTCAACTTTTATGCACTGGTTTCCTTTATGATGCTTGTATATAGGGTTGCAGGCATACTTTCAACACAATGTCCATCTGCATGCATTTTTTGTTGATTTTGTGTGTTGTGAATGTTGTCCTTTAAGGCAAGAAGAATATCCTCGCAATTCTGAATTGTTTCCTTAGCTTGGGGAACTTTGCTATCAAAAGCCAAATCCATGAATTAAAGTGCATCGTCCCATAAAGGCTCTAAAAGGAGTTTATGGTCATGAGATAGGTGGTATTGTAGACATACTCATCTAAATAAAGCCATCTCAGCCATGTACATTTCTGACCCATTACATAACTGTGAAGGTGCCCTATAAATTTTTAAACATTTGTTCAACACTTCTATTTGCCCATTTGTTTGAGGATGGTAGCTAGTGTTGGGTGTCAACTCAGTTCACACTAGTTAGAACAACTCTTGCCGAAACACACTCATGAATCCAATGTCCCTATTGCAAACAATGGTTTTGGACAATTCGTGCAACCTGAAGACCTCTTTGAAGAACAATTTTGCAATCTGCTGTGTTGAGATGTATGTGGTGAAAGAAAAGAAGTGAGCATATTTTTTGATTCTATCAACCACAACAAAAATGTAATCCTTCCCTTGCACACGTGGGAGTCCAATAATGAAATCCATTGAGAGCCTCACACACTTCTGCTCAAGAGTAAGAAATGGTTGTAGGAGGCCCGCAGGAAACATGTGTTCTGATTTGTTCTATTGACAAGTCAAAAACTCTCGAATATGCTACAGGATATCATCCTTTAACCCTTTCCATGTAAATCTCTCTTGAATCTGAGGATAGGTGTTGTAGAAGCACTAATGACCTGTTATGGGTGCATCATGCAAAGCCCTAAATATTTTGGCCTTTACTTTTGAATCGGATATCAAGAAAATAATAATCTTCTAATAAATGACATGGTCAATTACTGAATATATATCATTTTGTCCCTTTCCATCAAACAAATCTGAAACAAAAGAGCTCTTCACATACTCGGAAAAAACTGACATTTCCAATCAAAGGAAATTTCTATGAGAGAGCACAATGTCGGTTTCGGTTTCACCTTTAAAATATTCTACATCAATATTATAAGCTTGTACTTCATTCACCCATTTTTGTTGTTGCTCATTTAGGTCTTGCTCCAAAAAATACTTGAGCTGGTTGTGATTTGTCCTCACCACAAATTTAGATCCCACCAAGTAATATCTTAACTTGGCTAGGGCATACATAATTGCTAGCATCTCCTTATCATATGTTGAACACAACCTCTTTGAATCTCTCAATTTCCTACTCTCAAATGCAATTGGAAGCCGATTCTACGTCAATATTGCCCATCCCTAGTTTGGACGCATCACACTCCAAAACAAATGGTTGCAAGAAATCTAGCAATGCTAACACTAAAGAGGAACTTGTTGCCCCTTAAGTCTGCCAAAAGTTATATGTGCCTCCTCAGACCATAGGAATGCCTCTTTTAGTCAGATTTGTCAATGGAGAAGCTATCTACAAGAAACCTTTGACAAGCCTCCTATATCAAGAGCACAAACCAAAAAAACCTCTCAACTCCAATACGGTCTTAGGTGGTGGGCAATCTAAGATCACATGTATTTTTTCTTGATGAGCCCCACTGATCCAATAATGCACTCAAGATACAATATCTCTGTTATTTGAAATTCACACTTGGAAACTTTTGCATAAGTGACTAAATCTCCATGATTCCCAATACCACATCCAAATGATGCAGGTGATCACTCCAAGTCCTTTTGTAGATCAAAATATCATCGAAAAAACTAAAACAAGTTCCCTCAATTGAGCACGGAATACATGATTAATGCAAGACTAGAATGGTGGTGTATTTGCGAGTCGAAAAGGCATGATGGGGTACTCAAAATGCCTGTAGTGGCAACTGAAGGTTGTTTTATGAATGTCTTCCTTTCTAAATTGTATCTGATGATATCAAGAGCTTAGATCAATCTTAGAAAAGTACACGGCCTTGTGCTGCTCATCAATCAACTCATCGATCCTAGGTATAAGATATATGTTTTTAATAGTCCTCTTATTGAGTGCCATGTAGTCTACACACATACACATAGTCTCATTTGTTTCTTTGCTAGGACCATTGATGAGGCCAAGGGACTCGAGTTGTGTCATGTATGCCCCATACTATGAAGCTCGTTGATTGTCCTTTCTATTTCTACCTTAAAATGTTGAGGGTGATGATAGAGTGTAGTAATTACTGATTTTGTGCCTTCTAACTCAATCACATGCTTGAACCCCTATTTGGTGGCCATCCTTTAAGGAATATTGCCAAAGCCTATGTTGTGCTTATCTAATATTGTATGTATATCTACATGGCATTCCAGTTTGTTGGTGGAAGCATGTTGGATGGAAACAAAACACTACACTGCCCAATCAACATCACGGTGTCTAAAAGTGCTTCTATTCTCCTGGTTGAAACTACCCGAGGACCCCCATCTGGCATAGCCCTAAGTACCACTTTCTTGTCATCCATCATAAAGTCTTACCATCCATGATATCTATGGTTGTGTTTAGAAGTAGATGACATAACATTATCATTGACCCCTATGATTCCTTCATTGATGTGTTTGGGGAAAGCACTCCACACGTTTATATTGTCCTTTTGGTTGGGGAAGAGGCACTTCATTTCTCGTGGGGACTTTCTCCCTTCTCAAATTGTACCCCTTTCTCTAGGCACAGCACTTAACACATAAGAGACTCAAAGTTGTGATGGCTTAATTAAATCACATGCTTCATAATTATTATTACAATAATAGGGGAATATATAAAAGATGTAATTAGTGTCTAGTTAACATTAAATAATCGAATTATATTTAGTTAATATTTCAGTCAATTATAGGTTGCTCAAAGAATTAGTGATCAATAAAAATATAATATATTAAAATTATTAAATATGTAAATAGCATATATTAGTTGGCATTGTTATAATGAATTGATGATGTTGTAGTTGTTGTATTAAATAGAGGAGATGAAAACTCCTTGCATAGATTTACAAGGACAATGTTCCTAAAAGAAATAATCCTGAATTAAAAACAAAAATAGAAACTACTTCACAAATTGTACACTAAGATGAACATTAAAGAAACATTATAATATTCTAATACCCTCCCTTAATGGTCATTGTCTAACTAATGTCTTTTGGTCACAAATTCTGCAAAAACATTTTGTTGTTGTTGAGACCCTCCTTGGATTTGCAAAATGTCAATGACCAAGAATAGCAAAAATCCTTCCAGAAAAGAACACAAAGGGGTGTCTCCTTCAAAATGCTTTGCAGCAAGAGAAGAGCCTGCCACTGACTCTACCATTGAGATGAGTCTGACATCAACCCTCACAAAATCAACAAAACATCTTACCAAAAATCATCACAAAGCTATAATAGAGCTGCTCTTCCCTATAGATAGAGACAAATATTGAGACCAGCTAGCACGAATATGACAAAAAATTGGCAAACCCTCCAAACTTTGCAGATGAGCATGATGCCCCAAAAAAGACTACAAAAAGCCATATTTTTTAGGAGAAAAATCAATGAAAAACATAATTTTTGAGGTGAACTCAAAACCCAACATGATTTTTGAGGTGATAAATCAATCAAAACCAAACAAAATTTGAGACACAAATAATAGAATTAAAAACTTTCTTTTTGAGGAAAAAACAGTAAAACCCAACAGATAATTTTTAAGAAAAAAGCTAAAACACTAGATAATATTTGAGGAGAAATTTATAAACCCACAAAGAAAGCCCCGCAACTTTCCGAATTACAAAATCATTAAAAAAATTGAGGGAAAAATTTATGAAAACCCATCAAATAATTTTTAAAGGGAAAAAAATATGAAAGTTCATCATAAAAGTTTTTAAGGGAAAAAATTATGAAAACCCATCAAAAAAATCTTCATGCGGCAAAACACGAGACTCTGCATGGTAAAACAAAACCTACAAGAAACATGCAAGAGCATACAACTCACATGCAAATTTTAAAGAATAAACTTTTGCCCAAACCAAGACATTGCACAATCAAAACCCTCAACTATGCCTATGTTTTTCGGCAAAAAAAATCGAATATATACCATAAATCTCATAAAATACTTCTAATGGTTTTATTTTAAGAAACCAAAAACAAATTTTCAAGAAAAAAAATTCCAAATCAAAAGAGGCTCCAATTTTTCTTTAAAAATCGCCAAATATTATGAAATCCCATCGACCCGCTTTGATACCCTGTTATGGTAAATGGATGTCGTTTTAGTTGTTGTACTAACAGAGCAGATGAAAACTCTTTGTATAGATTTACAAAGAAAATGTTTCTAAAAGAAATAATCATAAACTAGAGACAAAAATAGAAACTACTTAATAAACTAAAGACTAAGATGACCATTAAAGAAACATTATAATATTTTAATAGGCACTAATCAGAGCAAATGAAAACTCTTTGTATAGATTTACAAAGAAAATGTTTCTAAAAGAAATAATCATGAACTAGAGACGAAAATAGAAACTACTTAATAAACTAAAGACTATAAGATGACCATTAAAGAAACATTATAATATTTTAATAGGCACTAATCAAGAAACTTGGTAAGCATATCAAATGATAAGTATTGATCTACTAAATATTAATCATCAATCATATGTTAATCAATTTAGTGTATTATGAGGGGTATATGATAGTCCTTCCTCCCCAAGATTGCTTGTCTAGAGCAATTTTATGTTTGGATGATCAAATATTTCAAGTCCTTACCAAGTTGCATCCTCCATTGGTAAGCCTTTTCATTTGACTAGTATTCCTCAATAGTCTTATTTCTTAGACAATTTTCCTTCATTGTCGAATAGTGATAACTCAGGGAACAAAATGACATGTTGCCCCAATAGCTTTTTGAGGCGTGATACATGAAATACAATATGAATTCTATTTCTAGGAAGCTCCAATACATAGACCACTTTCCCTATTTTCCTTATAATTTTGTATGTATTGTTGGTTCCCAAAACCACAAATTGGATATCCAAGAGCTTGCATAATCTCCAATAGGATTCCACAATCAATTTTGGCCAACGAACGGGAATGACTTCAATTCCCCTACACTTCAAGGTTCGCTACACCTAGGCGGGTAAACCTTCACTCCAAACCTAATCACCTCATCCAAAGCTTTTCTATAGCGAATTTAACCTTTATGAGTTCTCCGGTTGGCCAAGTCCTCAGACTCGATCAATATGAATTTATGTGCTTGCTTGAAATGGTTAAATGTCTACATAAGGTTATCAATAATTGAGTTGATGCTTGCAAGAAGGAAGATATAGATTTCTGACTTCAATAATAAATCTGATAACTATATTCCAATGATTTTTAAAAAGACTAGTGCCTCTGCTTATTCGAGCAACAGAGTCAACTACAATAAAGATTATCAAGTACGACTTTATAAAGTTCTATGCATTTAAACTATAAACAATTTAATAATCAAGACGCGATGGATCAAGTATATATGTGCAATTTTAAACTAGTCCAGATTGCACTTTAACTCCTAAGGAAGGGAGACAAACTAGACATAGATACGGAAACAATTCAATATTTCACCATATCTATGATGATCGAGTTTAAAATGCTATAAATGACCCTATCCACTTATCTGACATTTAAATTGTTTACCGAATTTAAAGATGATTATAAAGTACAAATCAATTGCAATTTAAATCTCCATGCCTTTTAAATAAGCAAAAAGCAAAAAGGCTTTTATTTATCATTAAAATATAACAAATAAATTTATATTAGAAAGTCATCTTTCTTACTCCTTATCCCTCCATACAAATAGATATATGAATACTTCTTGTCGAATGTCTTGTTATGCTTCCTTGCTCTACAAAAATAGACCTCTTATTTGTATGTTTTCATTCCAAACAAGAGATACGTCTCTTGGCAATAGAGACTTATAAAAGGTCATGTCTCCTCAATGTAATACCTTTTCATTTTAATTGCACCTTTTCATTGTATTTAATGATTTATAATATTAATTTTCAAATAATGATTTTATCTTGAAACAAAGATTTAATAAATTGTTTGGGCAAGACTTTGTTATATAACCTTTGCCGAAATTACTTTCTTCAAGCCTTCAAACATTTGGAATTAATTGAATAGGAGACGCTCATATGAATACCTTCGCAGCTCTAGGTGATCCACAGTGAATATATAATATGTTTATTCAAGCATTTTAATTGTCCAAAGACACCCAATATTCAAAGGCTCCCAGGCTTGCGCATAGGACGAAGTGCCTCCTTGTGTCGTTTGTGCATCATATACAAATCATTTTTGAGACTCCAAATGTTACCGCTTCTATTCCATGTGTATTAACACCGCTTGTCTATGGGCCAATATGCTCTATAGTCATCTTTCACATATGATAAACAAGAGGCCTTTACCACTCGATATGCTTTGATAAGACTACCTTAGTCGTATTCTACCTTTCTCCCTAGTTTGGAATAAACTCTGCGAGCCTTTCATAATTCGTAAGCACCTTCCACGTGTTCTATTCTTCTGCCTCGATCACCATCTCCGCTCACTTTGAGTGGTTCTTATATTTTATTAATGACAGGATCTTCTTTTGTTGTAGAGTGTTTATCATCTTGATTGCTCAATTTGTTAATGCTAAAGGGCCAAGTTTTTTCTTTTCTCGTTTTCTATTGGTCTGGAAATACTTGCCCACACAAGTTTATGAGTCGCTGTATAGGTGCAGTTGTTCAATTGATACACTACTTTCAAATATGAATCACTGATCAAGTACATCGTTCTTTCTGTGTCTATTACTGCAACTAATCGAGATTAACTGTTTATATATGTCGTCATGCTCCATACATTTCAACAATAGTTTTTGTGTATGATGAGTATGTTCCAGATATGCTTCACTGTCATTCAAACCATTTTTTACGTTACCATCTTGTATGTAATAATAGTCATTAATTATTTTGTAGAGTGAAGTTTATAATAGATGTGCACAAATGATGAACTGCCACATATTATTATCAATAGTTCTTTCACAATGTATCTTGTATCTATATCCAACTGCAAATGATTCCTTTCCAGCCAGTTTAAGGAGCTCCATAAACCTGATTTTATTGCTTGTTCATAATCTTCATTAAGATCAAACCAAACCACTCTTAGATTTTTTACAACTCTTGTTTCTCATTTGTCTTAGTAATAATGTAGCGATGTTGTTGCTCATACATTCTTACTAAACATCAATGACAATACTTCATCAAGTCTCCAGGAGTCCCTATTTTGCAAAAAATGGAGCTCAATCACGTACAATAAAATTGGGGCTCGAGTTTTCCAGCTCCACCAACTCTGATTGTGTATATGGCTAAAATCTCAAAAAGACCATGTCCCTAACGTCAAATGCGTACCTAGTTCTTTTCTTATCAGCATATATCTTTTGCTGATTTTGTACTTGATGTAGATTCAGTTCATGTCCACATTCTATTGTATGAAACCTACGGCTCCTAGTACACAACTTTCAAACAAAGGATGTTGACTCATATCCACATGGGGCTCAAAAAGAGCTCATTCCTATTGACATATAGTGAGTGGTATTGTTTCAGTATCCATTTCACCCATCCACCTTGTTGCCCTATAACATAATTTCTTAAGTACACTTCCAACCATTTGTTAACAATCTTAGTTTACCCATCCATCAATGGGGGATAACTAGTAGTGGGGTTTAATTCCATTCCTGCTAATTTAAACACTTCTTGCCAAAATAAGCTGAGTTTGGGATCTTGATCACTAACAATGTTTTGGGGCAGGCCATGGAGTCTAAAAATTCTTTAAAAAACATCTCAGCTACAAGGGCTCTGAGGTATGTTAATATAGCCATAAAGTGCATATACTTGGTGAGCCAAGCTACCATCTTTGCCTTGTACTTTGGGCAGTCCTATGATGAAATCCATAGAGACACTTTCCCACTTCTGGTTAGGTATGGGTAGTACTTGAAGTAAACATGTTGGATATGTGTGCTATTCTTTGTTCCTTTGGCATACCATACACTCACTTGTATACTTTAAGACCTTTTTGAATCCCGTCCATGTGAGCCTTTCTCTTATTTATTTGCTTGTAGGTCTTGAAGTACACTTGGTGCCTAAATAATGGATCGTCATGGTAAGTCTTCAAAGTCTCTTTCTTGAGCCTTGATCCTCGACTGATGGATATCCTATCCTTGAAGATAACAAGATCATCAATGACTAGGTACTTCTCATCTTGCAACCTTCCATCTATTATTAGGTCACTTGAGAATTGATCGTTAGCATGCTCAGGAACTGGGAATGATTTCCACTATGTGGCCATTGTTGATATGGTACCAAGATGAGGTCTATGGGATAGAGCATCAGCTACAACAATGTTCTTACCTTTCATGTATTCAATGTCGGAAATCATATGCTTATAGTTTTCTCACCCATTTTTGTTGTTTGTCGTTTAAGTCCTTTTGGTTTGGAAATATCTTAGACAGTTGTGATTTGTTTTTACAATTAATCTTCCACAAATCAAGTATTGTCTGAATCTCTCAAGGGCATGTATGATAGCTAGTATCTTCTTGTCATAAAGTCAATATGTTCTATGTCTTTCTATTTTCAAAGGCTATGGGGTGTTTATGTTGCATCAACATAGCTCCAATGCCTTCTCCTAAAGCATCACAACACAACTCAACTGGTGTAGTGAAATTAACTATAGCTAGCACTGTGCAAGAACTCCTAACTTCCTTAAGGTTTTTGAAGGCTTTTTGCGCTTCCTCGTTCCAAGAAACTGCTAGATTCTAAGTTAAGTTCATGAGTGAGGCGATTAATTTTGAGAAATCCTTTACAAATCTTTTGTAGTGGTTACATAGCCCAAAAATACCGAGATGTGTTAGAGTCTTGAGTATTGGCCAGCTGTGAATTGCATCAAACTTTTCTCTGGCTA
This sequence comes from Cupressus sempervirens, assembly GCA_028749045.1. Taxonomy (NCBI): domain Eukaryota; kingdom Viridiplantae; phylum Streptophyta; class Pinopsida; order Cupressales; family Cupressaceae; genus Cupressus; species Cupressus sempervirens. The sequence continues at coordinate 85,370,469 of CM053785.1, forward strand.
TTGCCTTGAGCACTAATTTTGTGCCCTAAATACAAAATTTCCTCTATAACAACTTTACACTTGGATAAATCAGCATATGAGGAATGTTTCTCTAGTATGCTTAGTAGTTCCTCTAGATGCCTTGAATGCTCTTCCCAAATTTTGCTATAGATAAGATGTCATCAAAAAAAACCAGCAAAAAATTCCCTAGCTTTCCTTTGAAAAACTGGTTCATGCATGACTAAAAAGTGGGAGGTGCATTAGTAAGTCCAAAAGGTAGGACGAGGAACTCAAAATGTCTATAGTGGCATCTGAAATTTATCTTTAGTACATCCTCTTCCCTTAATCTGATTAGGTGATACCCTAATCTTAGGTCAATTTTTGATAAATAGACTGCTCCATGGAGTTCGTCAATAAGTTCATTAGTTAGTGGGAGATGAATTAGTAAGTCCAAAAGGTAGGATGAGGAACTCAAAATGTCTATAGTGGCATCTGAAATTTATATTTAGTACATCCTCTTCCCTTAATCTGATTAGGTGATACCCTAATCTTAGGTTAATTTTTGATAAATAGACTGCTCCATGGAATTCGTCAATAAGTTCAACTCGAGCAATAGGGTACTTATTTTATATCATTTCTTATTCAATGGTCTATAATCAATGCAAATTCTCATTCTGCCATCTGCTTTCTTTGATATTACAACCAATGAAACAAAGGGGCTGGAACTTGGTTTAATGTGGCTGGAATTTGGATTAATGTGCCACATCTCTAACAACTCTTTTATGGTTTTCTCAATTTCCTCCTAATATTTGCGAGGATGGCAGTAGGCAGTGATAGCAACTGATTTCGTCCCCTATTCTAGTTTAATGGATTGTTCAAACTTTCAAAGCCCCTTTTGGGGGGAGACCCGAAGGTATATCACTGAAGACCTTCTAATGTCTATTTATTATGAGTTGTATGTCTATGTGGGTTGATTTTCCATGTTGAGTTGACTTATCTAAAATCAAACATTTGGCCACCCACTCAATTTGGACCTGTCTAAGGGTTTTCTCCATCTTCTTTGATGAGAAGGTATTCCATGTAAAGTAACCTTCTTTCCTTCATGAAAAAACACATATCTCTAATTTTGAGAGATAAAAAACAAAGTGACCTAAGGAGAGTAGCCATGGTGTGCCTAGGATAACATTGGTGTCTCCCATATTCACAATATAGAATTTGATCTTTAATTGGATGCCTTCCCAACGAGATGTTGAGTTGGGAGATTTTCGTCCTGCTAGGAGTGGTGGATCCATCAGTGAATGTTACATTAAATCATTTGAAGTCATCTGCTTCTAATCCTAAACTTGCAACTAGGTTATCAATAATGAAATTATGAGTAGTTCTGCTATCAACTAGGGCTGTTACCTTTTTCGAATGTTTCCTTTAATTACTCCTTGAATCCTAAAAGGATGATATTGGATGCTTTTGAAATGTAGGCCAGAGTTCCATTGACTTCATCATTTTCATCAACCTTTGTCTCTTGCTTGGGTTTACTTCACCTCCTAATTCTTGGAGAATTGCTACAATATTATCAGCTTGGCTCCTTTTTCCAAACCTATGACCCAGTTCCCATTTTCCCTACATCTAAAACCCAATTTTTTTCTTGAGGTCATTTAGGTTACATGTATGCCCAGGTGCCCATGGATCTTTGCATTTGAAGCATTGAGTTTTCTCTTGATCTTCCTTCTAGTTGCACACATGTCCATGTTCCCATTTTCTTTACAATTATAACATTGCTTCTTCTTCTCAAATTCTGGTCCATCATCTTTAGAAAGGTATGGTATCTTGTGCCCCTTCGTACCTTTATATTGTACACTTTTCAGATTCAATGTCCTAGAGCACAAGACTTTGTCCAGATACACTCAGATATTATTTATTTCAATTAAGAAATTTAGGTTTCCTCCATACCTAGCCACACCATAAAACATTGAACAAATTATAATACACTTTCATGAAATGATATGATTGACAGCAGTACTCACCTGGCCTGTAGTACGAAGAATAGAGTGCTGGATGCGTAAGTCTTTCTCACCTAAAGCAAGTGACACAAAATTAGAAATGTCATATGCAGTGTCATGCTTCAAAACAGTCCAGCAGTGTTACATCTTAGCAGCCTACCTGAAGCTACAAACAGTAAATATTGATGAGTTGAGTCCAGCCCAATAATATTAACAAGTCCCAACTTCTTGGCTTTATCTTTTCCACCTACAGAAGATCCAGCTTCAGATGGCCCAGCAGCTGGACGAGTGCACAAAAGAGCAGTTACATTTGCTCCTTGCCTCCTGTGGGTGGCTGCAACTGCTCCAGGTTGCACATCACAAACAAGATCGCCACTTACCACCTAAATAGTAATTTTGAAAAAGGAGGACATTTCCCTCATTAAAGATCTCAACAATATATAAGCTTGCAGGCCTCAGACACATATAATGCAACCAAAAAAAGTGAAAACTGTAAGGAGAAATATAGGGCAGACCAAGATATCATCTGCAGTAAGGTGGTGTGACACAGCTCGAAGGGCACCTGCTGTACCAACATCCTCTGGAACAGCAGCTACCTGCTCAAATGCACAAATAAAAACCTTGCATTATATTGTGAGCATGTCCATTCACAATGAACACAAATGAAGGCGGATGAAAATTGGAATAACAAATCAATCCATGCTACATTATTTTGTGACATTCCCTTTTCTCATTGTTGAAGCATGAAATTTACATCATGTGCAATTCATAAATCGGATTATTCTGACACGCTCAAACAATGGAGCTTCTTGGAGAAAATAACATTTAATAAATTCTTCACTAAAAAGCTCTGGGACACTCAAAATCTTTCTATTATAAATGTAAGAATGTAAACAACATGGTCATCAGTTAGAACTTAGAAGTGTAACTGTCCAAGCCTAAACATCGGAGAAGTGATGGATGCCTGATCACCTATTCAATGTTTAAATTTTAAAAATTGATAGCAGGATGTTTGATGTTTGATAAGTAGGATGTTTGCTTATTCATTGTTTTAGAGGACCCTTGCTAGGGCATAAAATTATAGTTTGTACATAAAGAATAGTACAGAGTAAGCTCAATAAAAAAAATTCAACATTGAGAATTCTAAGACATCATTTTTTCAAAAGTTAATGTTAAATGAATAAGGTAACATATTTTGCAGAAACAGTTTAAGAGAATTTATCCAGTGTAATCGTCTACAAATTTATTTGAAAGACGATGAAATTCATGTTGATAAACAGGATCACTGCAAATGTAATAACACTACCGATTATTTCTGTTTGTTCCAAGTGCAGATCCAAATACATATATATAGGAGCAGAAGAGACATGTCTCTATGTTAATCAATATTGGTTATGGTAAGTTAATTTCCATTAGACATTATTAACAACAACAACAATGACCAACACTATATACATATATATATATATATATATATATATAGACAGGATCACTGCAAATGTAATAACACTACCGATTATTTATGTCTGTTCCAGGTGCAGATCCAAATACATACATATAGGAGCAGAAGAGACATGTCTCTATGTTAATCATATATATATCTGCATGTGTGCGGGCACACACGGCGGCTGTGCGCATGCATCCAACTGAAGATTAATCAAATGCAATAATGTTCAACCAATAACCATTGGGGATTGACTCTAGATCAATTCAATCGGACTGAAGCTACAACATTAACAGTTCAATGCCTTTTGTGGTCCCCTGGAAGTACTGTCCTCAGTCCAATTGGTATAATCTGGAATTTTCCACTCATGGCCCAAAAGCACATTCAACTTAGTAACAACCTCCATTAAGATAAAAGATGTTCTAGTCAAAATTCAATGAGTGGGCACAAAATCTTGGCCTTCAAAATAAAACTCAAGCACAATTTAACTCTTTGCCTTCAAAGTTCAACATGATTCCCCTAAGCCCTTGGGTAGCATATTTTGTTTTTAGTTATAGACCAACACACAATGAGTGGACAAAAGTATAGAAGAAATGGATGACGTCTCATTTGCAAGAGTTCCACAGACTGATGAGATCATTCAAAAGCAAAGTTGAAGGATATGGCACGCCCTTCTCTTTGCATGCATATCATCTTACCTGATATGGGTATGGAACTTATATGGCTTGGAAATAAAACCCACACATTTCCAAATACATTCTTTTACCAGTGTCAGAATAGCAGGGATCTGATTTCTGAAAATGAAAAATGAATCTTCAGTTAACTCTTTATAGTGGAAAAAGCTTAATTTTTTTACTAATAAATAAATCCTAAATCCTAACAAACCGTATGACAATCCTGTATAAATTTATTCTGCATTGTTTTTGGTTTACAACTTCACACAAACCATATGACAATTTTCACTTTTAAAGTTTCTACGCATTTCTTAGCAATTTTAGGCATGCAATTTCAAGGCGTTACAAGGAATAAATTCTTTGTGCATTTTTTGTCTTCTTTTACTACTGACAAGTTTTGAAAATAATACAATACTATTTCACCCTAAAATTTTATCACTAGGGATTGGAAGACATAATAAAAGAAAAGCTATTCTATTGACATTTATTAAATCAATGCCATAAAATAAAATATTTATAAAATCAATAATACGATTTTGTAAATTTTAAAATATATATTTTGTAAATTTTAAAATATATATATTATAAGCTTTGTTAAAATTAATAATGGATATACATTATATTTGATTAGGACAGATTTATTTATTTTTAGTATTAATTATATATTAGTATAATTTTTATTTGTATTATTTATTATAATTAAAAATAAAAATAAGACTCAAAAGAATTAATTGTGACAATATATTTTTTTAAAGTTAAAATCATTATTCTTTATGTTTAGGTTTTAAAAAATTTATATATTTGAAGTTAGCAATATGTCTACGTTGCTTATTAAGTAATGAATAAATCTTCAATAACTTAGAAAGTCATGTATATAGGGGTATTTTTTTTAATAAATGTCATAACTTGTAGTATCTGCATTAGGAATCTTGAAAAATGATCGTGTTTGTATCTGATACCATACCCACATCCATGTCCCCGCAACTTTCTTCAAAGGCCACAAAATGGAAGTGATTCACTCCCTTCTTAAAACAAAGATCAAAAAGATAACAAGTGATGCTAAGGAGCACCATAAGAACCCATATGACACTCATTTAAAGCAAAACTAGTTCTTTAATTTTGATGCACAACATATACTTTAATGTTTGAATTATTAATCCTTATGTTTAGATATTAAGTTTCTAATATATTTTTAGTTAGCAATTATATATCTACGTTGCTAATGAAGTAATGATAATATCTTCAAATAACTTCGAAAATCATGTTTTATATATATATATATATATATATATACATGGGTTTTTTTTAATGAATGTGGTATCTTGTCATATCCACATTGAGAATTTGAAAGGTGGTTGTATTTGTATTTGATTCTGTATCCACATCCATGTCCATGCAACTTTGTTTGAAGGCAAGAAAATGGAAGTCATTCACTCCCCTTTTAAAACAAAGATCACAATGATATAAGTGACACTAGGGAGCACCATAAGAACCCATATGACACTCACTTGAAGCAAAATGGTTGTATTTGTATCTGATACAATATCCACATCCATGTCCACACATCTTTGTTTGAAGGCAAGAAAATGGAAGTGATTCCCTCCCTTCGTAAAACAAAGATCACAAAGATATAAGTGGCACTAGGGCGCACAATAAGAACCCATATGACGCTCATTTGAAGCAAAACTAGTTCTTTAATTTGAAAAGTGTTCAAGTTCGTACTTTTAAGAGAAAATTCAGCTTAGACTAACATAGAATGTCAAATTTAAGGTTTTCCCAAAATAGGTTTGACTCTCTACAACTTGATTTAAGAAAAGGGTGTTGGCTTTCATCACCTTCATGGGCAGGGAACCTCTCAAATATGGCACTCTAAAGTATTTATTTTGTTCATGCCAATGCAGGAGATAGTAGTAGCTATGTGTATTACTAATACAAATGGGGTCAAAAGTGCAAGCAAAAAGACCCAAAATGCACAGTAACATATCTATTGCTTTACGTTATTCCTTTGAATTGCGCATAGTAAAGAACAGTGTAGAGAATAAAACATTTTCAATCTCCAGTAAGCCAGTGTTGCAAGGAGCATGCATCTTGAGGACTAGGATGAATTTACTGTACTGAAAATGTGTGCAAAGACAATACTGCTTCTAAGTTATTGTTAATGTTGTGGTAGCTGCAGCAGGGATCATTCTTACCTGCATTGACAGTTTTCTCAGAGTTTATCTTCTATGCTGGTCTATTGTCTCCACTCCTTGGTTCAATCACCCGTGTGGATGTTATTTACTTTTTTTGGATCTCTCTTATGTTTCATTGGGTGTTGGTTCATGTCTTCAGCAGAGACCCTTTCATGACTTTATATGCTGCCATGCTCATTCTCTATATGCACATCATTGGAATCGGGAATTATTCTAATGTTTCCTGTCAGCTATTGGAAGATATATTGCCTTAGTCATTCCGCACTCGTATTAAATCATCTGTAATTGTTACTGTTCAATGTTCATGAAGACTACATACAAGTGTCATTAAGCATTTAGCCCGGGTGAATATGGCATGCATAAGGTTACGGATTTCTCTTTATATTCACGTGGATGTGGCGCTGCTCGAGGATCCCTATCATATTCTCTTTGTAACTGCGTTTGTCTATCTAATGATAACAATGATGCCTCTTCAGCTACAGGCTCTTAATCATTTTTTGAACCAAGCCTTGTATGGGAGATGATGTAGTGTATATGGTGATTTGATTAGGAGTTTCCAGAAGAACTTTAGCTTAGAAATAAACATTGTATTTTGTGACTGAAGAATATATGATATATCAGTTGGATAGAATACTGATTTCATACAGAGGATTGGTTGTTGAACATTTTTCTTTAGTATTGATGGAAACTTCAGTATGTATGATGTTCTGAAATTTCCATATCTGAAGAACAAGGTTATCTTCTGTAATATTGCAATATTTGCTACAGCATCGTCCTTGTATATGGTTGATGAGCAATAGATTTTGTGTGTGTGTGTGTGTCATTCTCATTGTTGATTGTATCTGTGAGATACTTACAAAGATTTTATATTCTGTATCTGCATAATTAAAGTGATTGAACTATGAAGAAGGCTTATTGATTGACTGGTCAGGGGTTATCAATCACAAGCATGAGAATATTGTTGATTCTGTAACTCTGATATCATAACTGATTTGAACTACAGATCATACAGATCTAGTAAAGCATGAATATCCTTATATGGATTGGCCTCTTAATACTTTATATTATTAAACCTAATCGACGTCTTCCTTGGGAACATTTAATAATGTTCTATTTGCATAGTTATAGTTAGTATATTTACTAACTAATTGTTAATCCTTGAGACACCGATCTTGACAAGATAATTGTGAGTTTATGTAGAGGGCCGACCTGGAAAAGTCATGTCCTTTCTAAGGACATGGAAGGACATGCCTCTTGGGTGCTATATAAATAAAGGGGTAAGAATGTGGATAAAGGACACACGAATAACAATAAGTCTGCTCCTTTAGCATTGCTGCCTTCTGCAATTTATAGCAAGGATAAAAACATAATTCAAAATAATTATCATACTCCAAGCAACACTTAATATACAGGTCTGATATATTTAAAGACCAACTTCAGCAAGACATAAAGGCATTATATCAGTTTGGTTGTTCAGAATTTGCAGAAACTTTACATGGTATCAGAGCTCTGGTAGTCGAACCTTGGCTCTGCAAATTAGTAATCAGACTTAATTCATATCTAGCATCATTCTTCTACCTACAATGACTGCAAAAGCCAATGCAATCAGACCCGAAGATAGATTTGATGGTAAAGACCATTTCATTGCGTGGAAATTCAGAATTATGATGGCTCTTGACGAAAATGATGTATCACAATTCATTGATAAGGAATCCAAGCAACCTAATATTGAACCTAATAAAACTACCTGGATCAAAGGAAACAGGAAAGCCATGAGAATCATATTAGATGGAGTAAAAAATAATATAGTACCTATGCTAATGAAACATCAAACGGCATTCAAAATGATGAGTGCACTAATCAATGCATATGAGGTTAATAATAAGACCAAAACCCTATCATTAAAAAGGCAATTAAATCATATAAAAATAAGGAAGGGAGAATCTATGAATTCATACTTCCTAAGGGTGGCTAGTCTAAGAGATGAACTTACAAGCATTGGGTACATAATTGATGATGAAGAATTAAAATTAATGGCAATAGATGGATTACCATATTCATGGGAAATATTCTCACAAGGAGTAAGCGCTAGAGACAAACTTCCAAACTTCAATTGACTTGAAGGAGATTGCATTGAAGAAGAATCCAGGCAACTCAAGAAAGAAGGAAAACTGAAAACTGAAGATGAAGAACTTCATGTTCTCAACACAAATTCCTATAAAGGTAAGAAAAATCACTTCAAGAAGAAGAAGGGTAATCAAAGAAATGACAAACCCAAGAGAGATTTATCCAAAATAAAATGCATCAAATGTGAAAGATTTGGACACTATTGATCTAATTGCCCTGAGAATACAAAGCAGCAAGTAAACTATACAAACGTTACTAGGAAAGAGGAAAACTATGATCCTGAGAAACGTGAATTGTATTTTGCACTATCAAATGAAGTATCAAGCAAAGCATGGGTAATTGATAATGGATCATCTCAACACATTACAGGATACAAAGAAGTACTAGACTCAATATCAAAAGAAGTTAATGACGAAGTTACCATAGGTGATAATTCACTCATTCAATCAAAGGAATTGGGAACTGCACCTTGAAACTTAAGTCGGGTATTTCTCTCCATCTCAAAAGAGTACTCTATGTACCAGGTATAAAGAGGAATCTAATCTCTGTTATAGCACTTGAAGATGATGGACATAATGTTGCATTCATGGACATAAAATAATGACCTAGTCTAAGAACTCTTCATTTAAGAAATCAAAGTTGATTGATCAAAGAAAGGGATACTTGTATGAATTATATATAGAACCTATTCAATCCTTAATTCATGAAGATGCTGAAATAAACGAAATGTGGCATAGAAAGTTAGGACATCTAAACCTCAAAGCCTTATTGACTATGGAGAAGATGGTTACTGGTTTACCTAAGTTGAATAAAGATCATTCAAGCATATGCAAAGGATGCGCTCTAAGTAAGAACACCAAAAGTCCATTTCAAGATAGCACTAGAAAAACTAACAATGTTTTAAAATTAGTCCACTCAAATTTATGTGGACCTATGTCTGTTCCTTCTCTTGGAGGATTCTGGTACTATATACTTTTTATAGATGATTTCTCTAGGAAAACTTGGATTTACTTCTTAAAATTTAAAGAAACAGAAGAAATTCTTAAGAGATTTAAAGAATTCAAATCCTTAACTGAAAACCTATCAGGACACAATGTTAAAACTCTTAGAACTGATAATGGAGGGGAATATACTTCTGATTTGTTTAAAGATTTGTGTAAAGAAACAAGAATTAAGAGGGAGTATATTGTTCCTTATAACCCATAACAAAATGGGGTAGTAGAAAGGAAGAATAGAACAATTATAGAAGCAGCAAGTGTTATGATATTTGATCAAAATTTAGAATAATATCTTTGGGCAGATGCCTCTTGTACTGCTGTCTATGTTCAAAACAGAAGTCATCACTCCCACCTCAGAGATAAAACTCCTAAACAAGTCTTTTCTAAGGTTAAACCAAATTTAAGTCATCTTAGGATATTTGGGTGCCCAGTATACATACATGTTCCAAAGGAAAAGAGAACTAAGTTAGAACCCTCCGAGAGGAAAGGTATTTTTGTCAGGTATAGTGAAACATCTAAAGCATACAGAGTTTTCATAACTGGTCAGAAAAACATTGAACTTAGTAAGGATGTAATATTTGAAGAAGATTTAGCATTCAAAAGAGCCATAAGTTCTGAAGATCCTACACATATACCTAGTTCTGAAGAAAATCATGAATCTGAGTTTCAAAGGAAGAACATTCAAAAAATTGAAGGTGAAATTCAAAATTTTAATCTTGAGGAAACTCAAAATCCTAAGAAAATACCACTTTGGACTATTAAGATTGTAGAGGAAGCACACGACTTCACTGCACCATCTAGAACCTTTAGAGAAAGCAAAAGACCCAAAAGATTTTCTAGTTATGCGGCAAACATGAGTGATTTATCTAAATCAAAATCAACCAATGTTTCAGATGCTATTAAACATACAGCTTGGAAGGATGCTATGACGGAAGAATACCAATCCATTATTAAGCATGATGTTTGGAAAATTATTCCAAGGCCTGAAGGAAAATCTGTTGTTTCTTCTAAGTGGATATTTAAAATCAAGCATGTTGCTGACGATAGCATTGAAAAATATAAAGCCAGATTCGTAGCCAGAGGATTTTCTCAGAAGGAGGGAATTGATTATGAAGAAAGCTTTGCTCCAGTTGCCAGATACACCTCTGTAAGAGCAGTCCTAGCTATTGCAACATCGAAGGGATGGAAAGTACATCAGATGGATGTGAAAACAGTATTTTTTAATGGAAAGATTACACAAGAGGTATATTTGGAACAACCTGAAGGATTTGAAACTCATAACCTAAAGTCTTTGTTTGTAGGCTCAAAAAAGCTCTCTATAGGTTTAAACAGGCTCCAAGGGCACGACATGAAAGAATTGATATGTATCTCACCAATTTAGGATTCTCCAAGGATGAAGCAAATCCAAATCTCTATTATAAAAAGGATAGAGATGGTATGATAATTGTGATACTATATGTTGATGATTTACTAATAACAGGTGATGATCATCTTATAGATCAATGCAAGAAATGAAGGATTTAGGACTCCTTCATTACTTCCTAGCATTGGAAGTATGGCAAAACTCTAACAGCACCATACTTAATCAAGGAAAGTATACATTAGACATTTTGAAGAGATTTGGAAGGTACAACTGCAGACCTATGTCTTCTCCTATGGAGACTAATCTACACAAACTTTAGGAAACAGCAGCAGAATCACCCTCCATAGATTCTACTCTTTATAGACAGATGATTGAGTCTCTTATATACTTGGTAAATACAAGACCTGATATTTCCAATGTTGTTAATGCCTTAAGTCAGTTTATGTGTGAGCCAAAAGAGATTCACCTAGTTGCAGTCAAACACATTCTGAGATACTAACAAGGCACTCTTAACCTTGGGCTCAAGTATGAGAAAGTTAACTTGGACTTACATGGGTTCACGGCCTCAGATTGGGTTGGAAGTGTTACTGAGAGGAAAGGCACTTTAGGATGTTGTTTCAGTTTAGGCTTAGCGATGATATCATGGATATGCAAAAAGCACACATCAGTAGCACAGAGTTCCACAGAAGCTCAATACATTGCAGTAGCAATGGCCTCTCGGAAAGCAGTTTGGCTTAGAAAGTTACTTGTGGGATTATTTGGTCAACCAATGAATGCCACTATTATTCACTGTGATAGTGAGAGTTCCATCAAGCTTTCTGTGAATCTAGTTTTTCATGACAGGTCCAAGCATAATGAAATTCCTTACCATTATGTAAGAGACATGGTAGACAGGAAAACTGTCAAGTTAGGATACATTTGCATTGTAGATCAAACAGCAGATATTCTTAGCAAACCTCTCTCTCGAGTGAAGATAGAGCACTTCAGAAAAAGACTTGGTATGGTTGAATTATAATACATTTGTATTCTTTAAATTATTAATAAAATAATTGTGTGTTCAAATTGTCAGGCTATTGATTGTTATGGGCTTCACCATTTGTATTCATTATCTAAAACGTGACGATCTCTGAGATAATGAACACTTGTATAGAAGACATTATGAGAGATGACGATCTCTAAGATAATGTACTGAACAATAGAGAACTACTGTCAGATCTGAATGAGTTCAAGATCACATTGTGATGTAGACATTTCAATGCCTATGAATCACAACTTGGATAAAGGAAGAATTTAATCATTCTCTAGATTTTATCTTGTGGACTAGTAGATCTTAACTTAGGAACATATTGTGATATAGGCCTGCCAGTACCTATGAGTCACAACTTGGATATTGCATTCCATGCAATACTATTATCACAAGTATAAGTGATAAGTCATATCACAGGTATAGTAATATGACATAGTATCATGTGTTCAATGATACCACATGCTTAGCAGATTCAGATAGATATAGAGTATCAATCTATGCTTATTCATCTTAATTGATGATGCTAAATATGTTATCTCTCAGTATGATTATCAAGTTACGAGGAAGTGTTAGTTTTGTAACTCTGATATCATAACTGATCTGAACTGCAGATCGTACAAATCTAGTAAAGCATGAATATCCTTATATGGATTGGCCTCTCAATACTTTATATTATTAAACTTAATCGGAGTCTTCCTTGGGAACATTTAATAATGTTCTATTTGCATAGTTATAGTTAGTATATTTACTAACTAATTGTTAATCCTTGAGATGCCGATCTTGGCAAGATAATTGTGAGTTTATATAGAGGGCTGACCTGGAAAGAGTCATGTCCTTTCTAAGGACATGCCTCCTGGGTGCCATATAAATAAAGGGGTAAGAATGTGGATAAAGGACACACAAGTAACAATAAGTCTGCTCCTTTAGCATTGCAGCCTTCTGCAATTTATAGCAAGGATAAAAACATAATTCAGAATAATTATCATACTCCAAGCAACACTTAATATACAAGTCTGATATATTTAAAGACCATCTTCAGCAAGACATGAAGGCATTATATCAGTTTGGTTGTTCAGAATTTGCAGAAAATTTACAAATATGCATGCAGTAAAGGACCTATTTTTGTGGGGCTGCATTTTTCACCCTCAAGTGGATGATTTACCAAGATAAGTGATTGTGTCTTCTGTTCTTTTGTGTTTTATTTTTTAGCTTATTACATTTCTATGTATTTTGGTTTAAAAAATGAATAGATATGTCCTACCCACATTTTCTTAATTTTCCAATTAATAAATACAAAATATATTTTTGTTATGTTCTGTAAAATGGAAAAAGAAAAAAAGAATCAAAAACCCTACAACACAGCAATACCACCAATGTGATTTGCATTTACAATTATCATGCCACAAGACCAAATGCAGTTTTAAGTTTACTCATCGAATCACCAGTTTGGACAAGTTTCGATGCCATACAGGAGCAGACGCAAGATAATATTTCAAGATTTCTTTGTGCAACTAGCAGGCAAGTTGACCTATGTGGGTTTGATAAACTTGATCTAGGATTTTCGAAAAATTGTGCTATTTAAGGTCGGGTGGCAATGAATAGACTTGCATTCCTCTAAAACGTGTACCCACCTTCCCTGTAGTATACACATATCAATGTGATAGGAAACTTTGACTTTGTAAAACATGTCTGCCTTTTATGGGTTGTGTTCATACACCATACTAAAAACTTTTGTGAACCTCAAAACATGTTCATTTCATAATGGTATGCTCCAATTTTAGTTAAAACTACTCCTTAATGCTTAACCAAGCACAACCCCTTCATTCAGGAACATAGTTTCACGCTTCGATGAATTCTCATGTCTTTCTAATTTAAACTCTTAAATGCATTTTAATGTTTTAGAGCCTCATTTAACAAGGCAAATCAATCTCTGTATATGAATATCAATCATCGGAATCAATAAAACTAAAATGTTATTAAATTTACACTTTTAAAAAACAGTGAAATTTAATGTCCAACTACCATTGTTTCTACATTAATATTTTTCTTCATTTCAACTGTCTTCTGTGATAAAACAAGAATTGTAACCAATGTGGAAGTACTGTGATCATGTTCCAGGGCTGAGGGGGTCAAGTGGAACAGCCATTATCACGTTAGATTTATGAATCATGGTAAGGTACTTCAATGAGATAAGGGCTCATTTCCTTCATGGAAAAGGTGTTAATCATTGTCTAAACAAGGTAGAACGATATGAGATTGTTAGGGATCAAAATAGAGTTGATGGGAAAGTGTCAACCTTGAATTCTTGTGCCTCAATGATGGAGAAGTATTACAACTCATAATCAACCTACACAATTGGAAGTGGATGTGCCTTATAGAAATGTTCAAGTGACAACAAAAGATGTAGCATTACAATGTTGTCACAAAAGACTACACATTGGTAGGTCAAAGCCCATTGGAAGAATATTTGATGTGCAAGGTCAAGAAGCAATTGATGCATCGATTGTACATTTCTTTTATGATAATGGGATAATGTTTAATGTTGCTCACTCACTTTCAATAGGGAGATGTTTTGAGCATTAAATAATGGACCCACTACATCTAAACCACCTAAGTATGAAAAGAGTACACTACTCAATAACAAAATAATTAAAGCAACAAACTGCACCAATGAAAAAGAGTGAGGTCGGCAAAAGAATGCAATATGATTGTGGATCCCTGAACAAATGCTAGAAATCTTACACTACTTAATATCATGGTAACATGAAATGAAGGGCCTTGTTTTTTCCAGGCAAGAAAATAATGCAAAGTTCCTTCTGAACCAGCCATGTGGCAACACGAGGAAGTGCAGCCATCACACAATCTAAGCTGTTATAGATGTTGCCCTTGTTTGTAAAACAATAGGGATGTTGAGGCAAAAAAAAGTACGGACATATTTTCGACACCATGTTGTGCACATTTGTTTCATACCGCACTTAAGATATTGGCAAGTTCTAGCGGATCTTTAATCTCATTGAAGAGGACTGAAAACTACAGATACCATCACAGCTCACAGGCCATTTGACAAAAGTCTACTAAGGTAGCACTTCTCAAACCTCCAGATACATAGTTTGAATTCTTATTTGAAATCAAAGGAGCTTTATGTTCCACAACAGTTAGTGATGCATGGGCAGTGTTGATGTTCTGTAGCTTCAGTCGGTTAACTAATAGTGAAGTTATATATATATATATACAAATATTATTATTATAAAATGATTTAAGAGATATTATGTGTATATATATACACACACAAATAGTTATAAATGTCATTATGTTAATCATATAATAATGAATAAACATGTCCCATCATGGGACATGTCTCTTCTCGGCTTATTCTCCATATAAATGCAATAGATAGTTGCCTTTGGAAAGTATATACAACGTAGGTAGTGCAAATACATTTGCAGTGATCCTCTAAAACTCAACATGGTATCAGAGCCAAACTATGAATGTAAGAAAGCAACCAAAGACATGGTAGGAAGATTTGCACCTACAATGGAAAATATGGAGTCAGCATATAGAATCAAACCAGTAGAAAAGTCACCAAAAGGCACTAGAGTGAGTCCTTTGTAGTCGGGCCTCAGAAAATACTGCAGATAAAATATCTGAGTGTACCCTATAGTCTGTGGAAATATTTGTAATTTACTTATAAGAGGTTATATATTTCTGGGCATGAATAAATGAAGTAATTCAATTGCATCCCGACATGGTCAACATTAATTTGAATTCCAGCAAATGAACATAGGCCATTCATTCTTTAATCACATGATTGCTTCTCCACCCTCCGTACATGTAGCAACTGCAAAATTTGTCAGAGAATGCTACATCTAAGGCACCATCCATTTCATCTTAGGCAACTCCGCCGCCGTCATTCAGAAAATCAACATTCTCGTCCTGATTGACCAAGGAGGGACAGTTTGCAACCAAATAGCGGCATTATCATACATGCCTCCATAATCACAGCAGCTTATGATTTAGTCCCTGTCCAAGGAAGTCTTACCACTTATATGGGAAGAACATGGCAACCTTCTTTCTCTCATTGTTGTTATGCAATCTGCTCTTGGGAATTTGATTGATCCCGCCAATTGATTGCAGTGGAATTCCACAGACAATTATGTGGTTACCTTGTTTATTGAGTTTGAGAATAGTAGGGCTGGTGCAGATACATCTTAGGCGTGTGAAATGGCCTGGCTATCCTGTACTAAATGAAACCGCCCAAGCAGAGCAATTTAGCATTGGAAATTTCATTGGCTGGGGGTCGTGGATTCCTAGCCCTAGAATTCCTTTTGTCTGGACTATATATTCCTGATCTATGGGGCTCTTTTATTGCCTCGACCCCGGTTTTGGCAGGAAGCTAATATAAGTTGTTAATAATTATATTATATATTGCTTGAGACATAAATGGACAAATCACTCATACACCGAAAGCATAGTGATGTCAGCTAATAAAATATTTAAGAAGCCTCAAAAATATAAACATATATATAATGAGATAAGTATATCATATGTGTTATCATTAAGGATATCACTTCTGAGATGTGTTTCTTGAGACTTATGGCACCTAAAGAACTTCATTAGCATTCTCGCTAAAGAAGACTTTCTCTATATGAAAAAGGTTATAGAGATCGAGGAACATTATGAAAAAGGATGTTTTTGACTGTTTGTTTGAAAAAAACGAGAAAAGTATTTTTTGTTATTATATCTTCAGTATTGTCCTTATTATTTTTGCGGTCGACCTCTTATTTGTATTTCTATACGTACTATAAGAGCTATTTGCCTTGAACTTTCCTTTCTCTCCAAGGATGTCCTTACAGGAAAAGGATGATTGATATCAAATTCAGACGGAGTCGAACACTTCATCAAAGGCAACATTGGATAAGAGCTCAGAAGATTGATATTCAGAGGGCGATTGAAAATCCATGTGTGTGATTGCATGTTTTTAATAGGCCTACCCTTTGTGTACATCATAACAAAATGACGACTTCCAAATGATTATCACTTGTATCTGTAGAAGTTATTGAAAGTTGACAATCTTTCAATAACTTAATCTTCTATTGTGTTGGACTTTTTTTGATGTCTGAAACATATCATAATAGATTATAACTTGCATAGTGGATTAAGTTCCTTAAAAAGACCATAGCCTTCTATTGTGATAGACATTTTATGATGTCTAAAACAGATCATAATAGATTATATCTTGCATGGTGGATTAAGTTCCTTAAACAAACCATGGCCTTCTATTGTGATGGACATCTTATGATATCTAAGCAGATTATGATAGATTATATCTTGTAAATCAACAAATAAGTGATAGATGTAATTGCATTGACAGTATATGAGTTGGTTTTATAGATATGTTGTAGGTATTTGGTGAATATCAGGGGACGCATATTTTAGGAGTTCGTTACCTTATAACTATTGGAGTACTTGGTGAATGTTATGCGACTTGACATTCAGGAGGCCATTACTCTTGATATCATGAGATGATATCTAAATAGTGGATATCTTCTGATCAAAGATATCCTTAAAACTTGTCATTCTTGATATTATGCTAAGGTAATATCATATCATGTATATATCCTCCCTCGCTAAGAGGGAGTGTTGATGTTTTGTAGCTTCAATCAAATAACAACTAGTGAAGATATGTATATATATGAGATGTATATATGTACACACACACACACAATTATACATGTCATTATGTTAATCAAATTAATAATGAATAGACATGTCCCTCCATGGGACATGTCTTTTCTCAGATTATTCTCCATATAAATGCAAGAGATCATTGCCTTTGAAAAGTACATACATCATAGGCAATGCAAATACATTTGCAAGCAATCCTCTAAAACTCAACAGGCGGCTTGGAGACAATTTACATCAAATTTTGTAGTTGAGGTGGGAGATATGGTCCTTGACGACCAGTTTTGGGCTAATGTTAAATTTATAGTAGACTTTATGAAGCTCATGGGTAAGGTGTTCAAATTTGCAAATCCAGACAGCCGTCTTTAGGAGCAATTTATGAAGAAATCGATTCAATGCTTGAAAGACTTTAGGAAATGACAGATGCAAGAAATATTTCTCTATATCCTTCGATAAAAAAATTAATGTGTTCCACAACATTTTGGGGATGGGGACAGAGGCATGCATTTTGATGACAGCAATCTGGAGGCCATATTTTATGGACAGCATTAGGTGTGCATATCATATAGATAGATAGATAGATAGATACACATAAACATGTGTGTGTGTGTGTATTGTTATTGCATTCTATATTCAGGCTGCATGTTTTTTTTAATCTTAGCTTCACTTAGTTGAGCTAATTTTAGTTTCTTTAAGCTCACTTTAGATTAGGGATGCTCTTGCTTTTTATAAAGCACATCCTTATGCATTGTTTTACTCATATTATAATCTTCATTTTTGATGAATATAACAATTCTTTCCTTGTGCTCTCATTTGTGGAAGTCGTTCTTCATTGGCTATCTCATCTTTAAGACCAAAATACAACATTTGAATAGATTGGATGAAATTATTAAGATAATATCTTTAATAACTTTATTAAAATATTATCTCCTTAGTTAAATACTTTCTATAATGGTCAACTAATTGTTTGTAGTCCATCTTTCAGTCTAGATAGGAATGTTTCCTATCTTGTCTCTTTTGTCTTCAGTCCAGATAGGAATGTTTCCTATCCAATCTTCAGTATTGTTTCTAATTTCGTCTTCAGTCTACGTTGTTCCTTTTAGAAACAACGTCCTTGTAATTCTTTATAAGAAACACATTTGTTCCTCTGTTAATCAATCAATCATCCGGAAATCCATTAATCTGCCAATTCTTGAATCTTGTAACATGGTATCAGAGCCATTATAAGGAATTTTTTGAAAACTCTTATAATTTCATGACTAAAATTTTTGAAATTCTTTGGGTCTGTTTTCTTTCGAAATTTCTTGAAAATCTGGGCATAGTCTTTTCTAAAGAGTAGTTTATGGTGTCTTTCTTGCACAAACAGTGTCGTTTTTTACTTCACAATCCAAAAACGACTTCATTGGTGGAAGCCAACAGCGTTTTATTTAACAAATCCGCCATTATTATCAAGAAATCTGTGTTTTTTTAAGCTTTTTTCAGCCAGGGCCTTTTTTTTTGAAACCCTAATTTTTGGGCTCTGGATTTTTTTCTGATTACAGATTCTTGGTGGGTTTTTCGAGATCTCAAATGGGTTGCGTCAAATTTTTCTAGGTGCCTCGATTTGTGCGCCTCAATTTTCGAGCCAGCAAATCCACATTCCGAAAACATATTATTTCTGGGTTTTTCATGCTCTCTTCTGAGTACTCCGATTTTTCTAGGTTTTTCATTTTCTCACCTCGAAGTTTGTGCCATTTGAGATATTCACATATTATGAGCATCTGTATCAGCAACATTAGAAGTCAGACTCAATTAAGAAGCAAGCCAATGCTGCCCAACACTCAAAGAAGGAAGAATCTATCTACCATGCTTTTATGGCTAGCATACCTACAGATCATGTGAAATATTCTGCCTGGTACATAGATTCGGTGCCTCCCGACATAGATTCTGGGTTTGTTGATTTTCTCCTTAAAAATCATTTCATGTTGTCTATATACGCAAGGTTGCATGAGATTATGGGTTTCACCGTTTTTTCCACAAATGAAGTTTTGTAATGGCAATCTGTTTTGAGTCATAACACTCTTCTAGCAAAGCTTCTTGGTTTCAGTATTTTGTAGATCTAGGAAGGGTCTCAGTTATCCCAGAATGTTCTGACATCCGTACGTTGACCATTAAGGGAGGGTATTAAGATAATATTTTTAATATCTTTATTAAGATATTATCTCCTTAGTTAAATACTTTCTATAATGGTCAACTACTTGTCTGTAGTCTGTCTTTCAGTCTAGATAAGAATGTTTCCTATCCTGTCTCTTTTCTCTTCAATCCAGATAGGAATGTTTCCTATCCTGTCTTCAGTTTTGTTTCTAATTTTGTCTTCAGTCTACGTTGTTTCTTTTAGAAACAACATCCTTGTAATTCTTTATAAAGAACACATCTGTTCCTCTGTTAATCAATCAATCATCTGGAAATCCGTTAATCTATCAATTCTTGAATCTTGTAACAGAAATGAGATCAGACGCTCTACTAAATACAGCAATAATCCAACAGAAAAGGAAATCATGACATGATAAAAACATACAGAACAAAAATTCCAACCAAGGGATTAGGCACTACACCATGGTTTCAAGGTTTCAAGAGTCTATGGGAAAATTTCATGCTCATTGGTTGGGACCGTATGAGATTGATCAGGTGTTTCAGCACGGTGCAGTTCAACTAATACCAATTGATGGAGAAAAGAAGACAATGCTGGTTAATGGACATAGGTTGAAATTATACCATAAACCAGAATCCAGGGAGTTCATTGCAGAACTATACTATACAATTGAGCATTTTACTATGGAGGATGTTTCTTCCATGGTGAACAGCTCTGCATAATCTAAACAGGAGAAGGAATGAAGAAGGTAAACTGAAAACCAGAGATCGTGGTTTGCTTCCCAAAAAGGAAAAAAATAGGGGGCTGATTGAAAACCAGAAATGGCGATCAACCCTAGGGGTGGACTGAAAATCAGAAATGGCAGCTCACTACCAAAAACAAGTTGAAAACCAGCAACGGTGGCTTACTTTTTATCAATTTTGGAAATCAGTCCTAGCAGTTCTGGACTCTTCGCAGTAAACATGGCATAGGAAAAAGAAACGACTCCAGATTTTACAGTGTAGCTCCTAATGAGTTGCACACACCAGTCAAGCACAACTTTATGCAGTCTTCTGTTTGATCTTGATTGATCGATGCAATAAATGAATGCAAAAAGTGAATGCACATTTGACAAATATAATTATTAGAAGGTATGCATTAATAATATCAATTAGTTTTCATTTATCTTTTTCATGATTAACTGATGTGTCATTAGGTAGGGTAGAATAAGTGTCACTATCATTTATTTCTAGTAATTATGGAATGAAAAGGTTACGTGGGGAAAAATGTAAATAAAAAGGTATAATTAATTGCTCAGAAAGACATGTGGATTTTTAAAGTTGTGATTGTCTTTTGACCTGTACCTGTACGCCTTAATTGAGCGTCGTATCTTGGGAAAACGATTTGTTGTACATGTGGCAGCCTATTTGCAGTTAATGGAAGTACTTGGGCAGTACTTCTTGCAAAAAAGATATTATATGAAGTGATGAGTAGCAGCTGATCTGTTCAGTTCGTATGTGGGACTCGTTATTTCCTTTATGCTTAAGTTTCTTATGACACAGAAAGATCGTAATTGTCATAATTTGAATTCTTGCCAAGTTTTGATTTGGAGGGGACTTTAGTGATGCAGAGTTAGTGAGTCCCGTATCTGAAGAATGTATCTTATTTTCTGTAAGTGTCTGTGATAGAGAGCATATAGAACCATTTGATATATGGTTCGAGGATAAACAATTTTATGCTATCAAAATAATTTCACTGTGAGTAGTATCTGTTAGTCATTGAAATCAATATACGTGTTGTATATTGCAGAGTTAGTGTATTTGAACTGTGAAAAAGTATTTATTGATTAGTTGATAAGAGTTCTCAATCATATGCTTGAGATCATTGTATTGTTTTTATCATTAAATAAAGGAACCACTTTTCGGGTGTGGCTGGGCTTTTCCCTCAAATAGGAGGGTTTTCCTAAGGTAAATCTCTGTGTCTATTTACTCTTATGCTTTGTATACATTATCTGCTCTCTGATTTTGCTATTCTGGTTTAGAACTTAACAGTGTGAAATAGCAATTTGTCACCCTTTTGCTAAAACAAGTTACAAATGAAACATGTTTTGTGGCAAAATAGAGAAAGGGATGAGTACATCACCATTTCGCAGGGTCTTGAAAATTAGTAGCAACAAAGAGTACTCATGGCCCCATTTGACACATGGAAGATTTAATGCAAACGTGCCATTTTATATTGCCACTTCAGCAAACCCGGGTTTGAAAATGACTGTAATAAATGTCTCACTAATTTGCAAAGAGTCATATCTCGGTATTTACATGGTCTTGCAAATCTGTGATCACAGCATAATTATAAGATGGGTCCCATAAAGTTCACCACTTCGCAAGTTACTAAACATAACAGAATTGAAGAAACTGTGATTTAGCCATAATCATTGTTGCGCAAAACTCAAGATACTAAGGATATATGATAGATGCAAAGTGGCAACAAATCACTAATTCACAGGAAGGGAAGAAAAACTGAAGAGGACACTTTACGAATCGGCAATGTTACATGCTGGAAATTCACCAAAAATTTATTACACAGAAACAATTATGAAGGTCAAGTTACTAATCACTTACTTTGTTTCCTTTTACAAACTGATGAAGGTAAAGTTAGTATCTGTCTATAACAGAAAATTATGAGGAGCAAGTTATTATTTAATGACAGGGAACCTTTTCATATTTGAGAAAGATTTGTAGTATTGTATATGGTATTCTCTTGATACTAACATACATACATACATACATAAAATTGTATTATAAAGTACGCTCACAGATAGTCAAGATGTTTGGAAAATGTTCTTTGGTGATATAAAGGTAATCACCGATTTCCCAGAAATTCAGAAAGGATCAGAAGGATTATGGAAGGAATGACGATTTACTTTGCATAGAAGTATTCCTCATGCTGAAGTGGTTCACATATGTATTTGTACCAGATATTGTATGTAATAAGGGAAGTGATATTTCTTCAATTTGATTCCTTATGTATGATGAGGAAGGCAAGTCATAACATTGAAATTTATTGATAAGTAGGAGATAATGTATTATAAATATTGTAATTAATGATTAGAAATATTGTACTATAAAGCTAATGGCAGTAGCTTGTGGATGAGGACGCCTAAGGTCTCATTAAGTACCCCATATGTATTTGGGATGTATCTAAATTTATGAAACTATATCTCTATTCATTGTTTGTGGCATGACCGGAGGATTTCTCTGCCCACCTCTATCGCTTACCAACCTGTGTCCTAGTGGGAAAAATTATGAAGAAATCCATTTGCATATACTCGTGTTAAAATTATGCATCATTTCTGTATTTGAAGACTAATTCCATGTCATACTAGAAAATTAAATAAGCTAGCTTTTTCTTATCTAGTTGACAAATGTAGGTACAGCTGAAACAAAATCCACATTCAAGACAGACATTTCCAATTCTTCTTGTATATTATCCTTAAAAATACAAATTCCAATTTATTTTTCTTAATTAAGTTCGGAGCTATTAAACTGCAGTTGTAGTTAAAACCCGGTTCAAGGGTATAACTATCAATTCTTAATTTAGGGTAAAATAACAACCTAGAAATGATCTATCACGATAATTAACATGTCAAAATAAATTCCTGCAGGTCATGATGTAGTGCTCTGGTAGGGCGATTGCAATGATGACAAGCAAGGTTCAGGCCACACTGGGAAAACACCCTCTGTTAGTGCAGTAACGTTCATCCAAATAATGACAAATGCTAGTTCCGAACCAAATTTAATAGAGTTGTATCTATCAGGCATGGCTATGACGCTGAACTCTTTTGTAAACTTTGTTGCCCATTGCCCAGTGCATAAAATAAGATGGTAATTTTTTTGAGCATTTACTATATACCAATCAATGAAGCAAGTTATAAATTACATATCTAAAAAAAATCAATTTAAGGCTTTCACTAACCTCAACATGAAGGCGATCATGATAGGCTTCAGAAATCCAGCCACCAACTCGGACTGCTGCATCTTGACCTGCCACCACCTTCATCAACATAAAATATGAATGTGTTACCCACCACATGATATCAAAACTTCAGAGGGCTTTTGGGAAAAAAGAAATGGTGTATAGCGAGAATTGAATAAACAACATCCAGTCACATCGGTTGTGTCAAATGGTATGAGCTCAAGTGATACAAGAATTGGGACTTCCAAAATAGACGTCTAAATTCAAAACCCAGGAGACATAATAAAATGTTGGAATTGAGCTGGGTCCAAGTAGCACATGAATATGACAGGAGATACAACACTAGCACAAAAGGTGACGACTGAGCCAAAAGTTACTTTAAAAGGAGTATTTAATAAAACAGAAGTACCCAACATCCAAAGATATCGCAGAGCAACCGTAACGGAAAACGCTCAACGCGCATAACAAGGGATCAAAGTTGCCCAACGGCATAAAATATCACATGATTCCAGCAGTGATTTTACTAAATTACGGATAATCTTATTAGTTATGTTCCAGCATGACGAATTTCGCAAATATTAAGAATATGGTACAAACTCATCCTAGACAATGTTGGAGCATTTCCTATTTACATATACAAGGTTTCACCACAAGGAAGTTTTGAGAATTCAAAAAACAAATAAAATTAATTTTAACTAACCACAATGAGATCCTTGAGATTGCTGGCCTCCAAAAGCTCTAGAACATATGACAGCACGGGTCGATTTGCCACTGGCAGTAAAGGTTTGGGAACATCCTGCAAGCACACACTCCGGTTTTTTATATATTAATCAATGTTAGGGTTTAAAGGTACAAACTAGGGTTTATGTTACATAATTATTGCTAGGGTTCTGAGTAATCTTGCATCGGGATTTTGAAGCTAGGGTTTGCAGCACTGACCTTCGAGACAAGAGGGAAGAGCTTTTTTGACGTACCACCTGCTAATATTACTACCTGAAAATTCATAGCTGGACCCATTGTAATCAACTCTGTTGTTTAGGAAACAGATTGAAGCCCCACCACAGTACTGAGTCTAAAGTTTCAATAATTCAAACGATCCATACAATCAACTTGATGCCCTTGGAAATTAAATGTCGTGACAGGTCTGTACATAAATTTTTCTTCGGCAACGGATTCAATCGGGGCAAAGGAAGACCAAATTCATTAGCCGGGGGAAAAAATTACTCCACAATTTGGTACGATTAAATCTCGAAGAATATTTAATCAATTTAGAGATCTTAAAAGTATTCAGGGCAAAGGACGAGGCTGTCCCATACAGGTTTCATCGGCTTTCATTTTATTTTCTTTTTAATAAATTTACAGTTGAGCAAGGAGGTGCAATGGTCATGTAAGGTGTGTTTCTAATCTATTTGAACATGCAGTGTGTTTTATCTAGTGTATAAGTAGGAAAATCATTATCTTTATTTCATAAGAAAATATAGGAAGAAGGTGCAATGGTTATGTATGTTGTGTTTTGTCTAAATTTTAGAAGCATAATCTATTAGAACATGTTATGTTTTATCTTAAGTAAGAAAATCATTTATTTTTATTTGATAAGAAAATATACTAGCACTTGTGTCATAGGAGGTGCAAGGAAATAGTCGATAGACAACTTTAGATGTGACAATTTTGATAATTGAACTAATTAACAATTTTATAAAATATAAAATATTTGTCATGTGTGATCAATATGTAGACATTGATTGTTTTACAAAAATGGCTCTGTTATAAAATTTGCACCTGAATGCAAAAGAAACGCATTTCGCAAAAATCAAGTACATAATTAATTCCACCATCCTGATTGCAAACAAATTCGACAACTTGCAAGTTCTTTCACCATCAAAACTAGAGGGACGGAAAGGGGAATTGGAAAAAAGCGTCTCATGACAACCAAACAAAACGAAAGATACCAAACCAACAACAAACCAAGTAGAAATTAATAGGTAGGAAAAGTCTAGAACAAATGATGACAATGTTGATTTTATGGAGTAAACAAGATACTGAGAGGGGGGTGAATCAGGATCTAAAACAATTTCTACTTTTCTACCAATTCCTCCACATCCAATAATAAACTATGCATGCAAACCTATAAATGTAAACTTTTTTGTAACATGTAAATCAAATTAATCACATGCATGAAAGTAATATCACATAACACAGTATTTGTTACCCAGAAACCCTCCAAGGTGAAGGTAAAATTGGGGTGGGGATGACACCCACAAATCTTCACTACTACAATAATAAAGTTAACCAGTTAAGATTACAATGCTTGACCATAATGAGGAGTCTATCATGTTAAAGACTTAAGAAACTATTAGGTTTCACCTTGTTAGAGGATTTGACACTTACAACTAAGTAAGGACTCTGTTAGGAGATTTACAAATATCTGTTAAGACCACCTTATTAAGAGATTTACCCTAATTCAAATTTGTTAAAACTGACACAGTACTTGACTCTCGGTTTGCTCTGTAAGCTGATTTTGAGTCTTCTCCTTACTAACTATTCCTCTCCTCTGATCTAATAACTCTTGTCTTTCACTTTCACATTCACTGCTTATGAATAGGTCAGTTGTTCTGCCAGATGATAAGCAAGACCCTTGAATGACTTTTGATCTTCTCTATGATCTTCACATGTACACTCACGACCACTTTCTCAGCTCTCACACACACATGATCTAGGTTAAGATCATCCCTAGATAAAGGTTTTATGAAGACTCTTCGAGATGGTTCCATGTTTTGCCTCTTCATCTTGATCATTGAACAAACACATGGGGATATGTGATCCATGTCATGTAAATGTTTTGTAACAACTTTGAAACAAGTATTAAATGTTCTATAACAACCTCTTCAAAACTTAAATAATCCTTCCAAGTTGACTTGATATTCATTTTGCCTAAAACTCTGTTCCATTTTTGACTTTTGTGTAACCTTTGTATTGCTCGACCTCTACTATTGTTGATGCTTGACATTGTTGTTTTTCAACCTTTATTACCTTTCTGATGCTCAGCAAATATTGTGATTGCCATATACTATATCACTCTATACTTATATGCTTTGAATTTCACTCGGTCTTTGATGACTTGTTCGGTCGATGAATGAGCTTGGTCCATATAGAAAATTGCTTTGTGACCGTACTTTACTCAGTTTCTATAGAATTACTGGGTACATAATATCTTATGTACATGACTTGGCCTATGTAGAGTAGCTCGGTCACAGTGATGACTGTTTGACTATGCCTTGTAATGACTAAGTGATTAACACTAATAGACAACAGCAGTTAGAGATACCAACAATTTTCCCCCTTGATATTAGTGGGAAAAATACTTTGTCATATTTATTCTTTGTCATATCAATACAAAATTTTGATCTCTCCCCCTAAGTCTTATGACTTGTGAAAAATGAATACAAAAATTTATTGCAGCCTTTATTCAATACATGTACATGTTGCTCCTTTTGTATACATTATATTTCCCCTTGTAGTTCCAAACTTTATTCAATACCTTGTATACATTTCCCCCTTATTTTTTAACACTTGATGTCACTGTTACTAGGGTTGAAAGAGTTAAGGTAATCCATATGTTTTAATGAATTCCTTGTGAACTCTAGTGATCATGGCATGTGCATGATTCCATGTGGTTCTTGCTGCCTCCAAAATTTGATTTTGCAGTTGTAGTCTTGTAGCTAAATCTATCAAACTCTCATCCACTAGTAAGTTATGATCTTCTGAGATAAGATCTTTAGTTGTTTTCAGTTCTCGCTGTATGACCTCCAAATGAGATATCAACAAATTACTTGAATTGAGATCAATTTAGATCTCATGGTGTTGTCATTTGCCTAAAGCTAAGTCATTTTACCATAAGAATTCAGCAAAAAATTGTAATGATCTATGCTAGATCCTATTGACTCTAAGATAACATTGATGGATGCTTTCATCTCAACCTGTGTTCTTCAACATGTGCATGAATAGTATCTGTGAATCTTGGCACATCAGACAAAATTGTGTATACCTATTGTATCCTCTAAATAAGGTTCATTATTACCTGTGTTTTATCCTGTAATAGAATTTATGCTCTGCTATAGTTATGAAAACTTTATCCATAACCTTGGTCTCAATTCTTCTTGTTGACCAATCCATTAGCTTGTCATTGGATCAAAATTTCTTGCATTTACTTGATCAATGACATGTACAAGTTGAACAATAATAGATGTCTCTTCATCTACATCATGTATGTCAAAAGCTTCAACAAAAATGTGTTTTACATCTTGTAGCATTTTTTGTTGCTTAGCTCTCTTCTAAACTCTTCTTGGCTCTTTTTCTTCTTCAAATTTTCTTGTAGCAAAAAGTTTTGTTGCAAGGTGAGATTTTCCAAATCAAATTGTGGCATCTCAATATGTTCATCTAGACTAACTTCATTATATAGTGAAATGTAAACTGTTGCTTTTCTCTTCCTGTTTGGTGAAGGGGTGTTGCTACTCGACATTGCCTTAGGTGTATGTGAGGGAGTGTCACCACTCAGTCTTGCTTGTGCATCTATGCTTGAGATAACAACAATAACACTTGGTTCAGCCTTGTTCATTTCTTTGTTTTCCTCAATTTGAGGTGCTGAAACAGTGTTAACATTTTTATCATCTTCTCTATCTTCACCATCTTCTTCTTCATTTGTAAGCCTTGACTGCTCGAATTATGGAGTGTTAGGTAAATTGACATGTATAGGAGACATGTTGCCTTGCAGACTCAGTACACCTGAGCTTTCTCCACTACTAGGCTCGTTGTTAATATTCGCAGTTTTTACCTTCTTTACTGTAAGCCCAAAAATGCTTTTCGACAATAATTCATTCTATTTTCGTACAACTTCCTCTTTATTTTGTAATATCAAAAACATTCTAAATTTTGGGACAAACCTATTCCTGTATTGCTCAAAAAATACATCCTTCTCCTCTTGTGATAGATCAGGCATCACTCTGACTTGTGTGTCAGTTCTTATATGATTTTCTACTACTTTAGCTTGCTATCATCTTCCTTTTAATCTTTCAATAATATCTTGAGGTATCTTATTCTCCATTTCATTTGGATCTATCTTAAAAATCATTTCTATCATAGCTTCTTCAATTCTATTCTTATCACCATTCTCTAGTGTGTTGTATTTCACAAATCTAAAGCTAGATAATCTTGGAAAACTTTTTATATCTAAGCATACCCCATCAATGGACTTTTGTTTCCTTTGAGGTGGTCCTTTGACTAATCTCCTTCTCCTAGTTTGAGTTTTTCTTGACTTGATAGCCTTTGCGACCTTCATCTTCACAAATTGGTTGGCAATAGCAGTTGCCTTGGTTCTTAGCTTAGTGGGTTGTGGAGGTGTTATTGCCTTCTTCTTCTTTGATCTTTGAGCCTTCTTTCTCGGTGGCACAACTAGGGCTTTACCCTTGTTAGTTTCTTCCTCTTCTACTTCTTCTTCCTCATCACCACTCTCATGTTCTTCATCTTTTCTAAGACCTTGAGTTAATTTCAATGGTTCCTTTCCTTTTTCCAAAGGTGCCTAATTTTGCTTCTAGATCTTTGATCATCTTCTTTCTTTTCTTCTCTTTGGAAGCAATCTTGATCTTCATTGTTATCATTGCCTTTGCTTCTTCGTATCTCCCAAATGGTTCTACCTTGCCATCTATTTCTTCTTTTAGTAATGCATTAATTTCCACACTTACATCATCACTCTCAATTTCATAACCAAAAATTTGTAACCATGCCTTCCTTGGTTTTACAGCTTGCACAAATGTGTTGTCCATATCAACAAGAAAACAAATGTCAATGTAGTATCTTGTGATCAATTCCTATGGAATTCTCATTCTCATCTTGAATTCATCAAAATATGTGTTCATTGCACTATCAAAATTGTCTCCCAATTGAGTAATAAACTCATTCATTTGCCTTGTTATTGGTTTATCTTGTTCCCATACAACATTTCCTATACCAGGAAAATACTTTTGAATATAAAAGAATGTACAAACAATTAGGGAACCAAACTTACATGTTGAATTCTTTGCCTTTCTTATTGATGGTAGGTTTTCTACTAGTTGTAACATTTGCAGCTTGGCGAGATCATACTCATGATCTTTCATCACTATCATCCATGCTTGGTCCATAGCCATACACGACACACTATTCAATTTGCTCGATTGATAGAATTTGTGAGTAATGACTCTCATTGAAAATTCTATAAGTGGATAAAAAATGCTTGTAATTGACAAACCTCATCATTCCACTTGGCTCCTATGTTAGCCTCAACTTCTCCCCAGCTCAAGCATAGTATGGTTTTCTTCCTATCTAGGGTTGGATAACCAGTAACCTTATGCATCATTTTCTTTGTGATCTCAACTGGTCCATCCTATAGCCAGTACTTCATGTCATGTATTCTACTTAGAACAACTTTGATCGATTCCATTCTAAAATTTCTCAAAAAAATTCTCTCAACAATTTCGAACTCGTCCTTCAAAGTTCCTTCATCACATAGCTTCTCATATGCTTCTCTAATATCATAGTTTCCTACTTCTCCAATTTTACACATCTAGCAACTTCTAACATCGTGAAACATGATGAATTTAGATGGTATTAATGATAACTTACCCATTGAGTCTCCTTTAACATAAATTTATGGAATAGCATGAAATTCAGGTGGAGGATAGGCATCACTCTTCACCAATTGAACTTTACTAACATTTTGACTCATTCCAGTGGTCAATGGAGTTGTCATGATCATAACTAAGGTTTTTTGAATTTCCTTCTCTAAATACGCAACACTTGATCACAATTCATTCAAACTTCTAATCAATTCACTCTTTGAAATTTGTAACAATTACTCAAATTCACTCTAATCACTTGATCACTCTGAGCTCTTAAAAATCTGGATGCAAAGTATGAAATAATGTATTCAAAATTTTTTATATACCTTGTCATTTGATCAATCAAGTTTACCATTAATGTTGTGTCTTTAGTTGAGTGGAAGCCAACTAGCATAATAGCTCAATCTCTTCCATAGCCTTCGATCTCCATTAAAGTGCTTAGTATATGTTGTAATGCTCGGTCAACACAGACAACTTATTGATACTTGGTAACCTTTCACAAACATTTATTCTCTTGCATCTTATATATGTAGATATGAACTTTTGCACATATTTATGTAAAGAATTGATGTATAATATAACTTAAAGTATGCAGTTTTGTACTCTTTTTCTCAGTTAGAGATGACACGATCACCTTAGCCATTGGATTGGGTGACCTTGGCTCCATTAATTCCATCTTCTATTTTCTTTATATATGTCTTTCTCATTTCATTCCTGGCTTGCTCAATGTCCACTTTCCCTTTTCCTTTGCCCTTCGATTGATTTCCTAAATGTACTTAAATCCTACAATTCTTGCTTTGATGTCCAAACTTGTGACATTTGGAACATGCATTGTTAGATGCATAATTATTCTTTCTCCAATTTCTTCAATAATGTTTTGTCCTTGATCTACATTCAAATGCTCTATGCCCATATTTCTTATAGTTGTAGCAGTATCCTTCAAATCTAGGTTTAGTAGGTGCATTTTTCAATCATGCATTTGATGGCCTTGTTTCTTGCAGTAAAAGCAATAACCAATAAACTTAGGTTTATAATGTTGCATACCATATTTTCTTTTATAGATATTTGTAGTATGACCAATTTTTTAGCAGTTGTAGCAAGTTGGTTTGTTCTTTGGCTTTGCATTTCTATTTCTCCATTTCTAGTTGATTCTCCTTTCTCAGTGCATGAATGGCCTGATCCATTAGAAAAACATGATGACTTCATAAATTATTCAAGGTACTTCATTGCTTCCTTTGGTTTGTTGTGTTTTTCCATAGATTCCTTCTCATTCTTCAGTATCTCATTGTGTGATTTCAGATTTGCAAAGTCCATATCCTTGTGATTTAGTTCCTAGTTTACAATAATTAGTTGATTCATCGTATCCATTTGTGTATCCATGAGTTTTTGTACATTTAATAATCTTTCTTCTAATCTGGTAGCCATTAACCTCTTGTCATCTTCTTCCATAGTTCAGTTTTCTTCAGCTTTCTTTCTCTGTTCAGTCACTTCAAATAGTCTTACTGATTGCATTTCATGTTCTCTTTTCAGTGTCTTAATCTCTTCATTGAGGAGTTTATTCTCTCAAGTAGTTCAATAGATGCTTTGTCATTGGGATTGATTGATTCAAATAGTCCTTCAGTTTAAACTTCCTCATAAAAGTATTGCTTTATCTGGATGGCAATTTCCTTTATCCTTTTTAGGGAATCCTTCAGATCTTGTCTTGCATGTTCTAGCTTCTGTAACATGAGTTGGATGTTAATCTCCTAATTTTCAATAGACTTATCTAGTTTGAAAGCCTCCATCTTCCAAGACCTAATCTCCAAGCCTTTGAGATTCCTTTAGAGAACCAATGCTCTAATATCAATTGTTGATTTTATGGAGGAGTAAACTAGATATTGAGAGGGGGGGGGGGAATCAGGATCTAAAACAATTTGTACTTTTTTACCAATTCATCCATATCTAATAATAACTTATGCATGCAAACCTATAAATGTAAACTTTGTTCTAACATGGGAATCAAATTAATCACATGCATGAAAGTAATAACACAAACACAATATTTGTTACCCACAAACCCTCCAAGGTAAAGGTAAAATTGGGGTGGGGATGATACCCACAAATCTTCACCACTACAATAATAAAGTTAACCAATTAAGGTTACAATGCTTGATCATAATACATGATCTACCTTGTGAGGAGTTTGTCTTGCTAAAGACTTAAGAAACTGTTAGGTTTCACCTTGTTAGAGGATTTGACACTTACAACTAAGTAAGGACTCTGTTAGGATATTTACAAAGATTTGTTAAGACCACTCTGTTAAGAGATTTACCTTGATTCAAGTCTGTTAAAACTGACTCTTAGTTTTCTCTATAAGTTGATTTTGAGTCTTCTAATTACTAATTGATCCTCTCCTCTGATCTGATAGCTCTTGTCTTTCCCTTTCACATTTACTACTTATGATTAGGTCACTTATTATGTTAGATGATAACATAACCCTTGAATGACTTTTGATATTCTCTTTAATCTTCAAATGTACACTCATGACCACTTTCTCGGCTCACACACACACACACACACACGCGCGCGCGCGCGCGCGCGCACACACACACACACACGCACGCACACACAATTTGGGTTAAGATCATTGCTATATAAAGGTTTCATGAAGATTCTTCTAGATGATTCCATGTTTTGCCTCTTCATCCTGATCGTTGAACAAACACATGGGGATATGTGATCTATGTCATGTAAATGTTCTGTAACAACCTCAACAAGTATTAAATGTTCTATAACAAACTATTCAAAACTTAAAGAATCCTTCCAAGTTGGCTTGATATTCGTTTTGTCTAAAGCTCTATTCCATTCTTGACTTTTGTGTAACCTCTTTGTTGCTCGGCCTCTACTGTTACTGATGCTCAACATTGTTGTTGTTTGGCCTTTATTAGCTTTCTCATGCTCAACATATACTATGCTTGACACATACTATATCACTCGGTACTTATATACTTGGAATTTCACTTGGTCGTTGATGGCTTGTTCTGTCCTTGAATGAGCTCAGTCCATATAGAAAATTGCTTTGTGCCCATACTTTACTCGACTTTTATAAAATTACTCAGTATGTACTATCTTATGTACATGACTCAGCCTATGTAGAGTAGCTCGATCGTAGTGATGATTGTCTCACTCTACCTTGTAAATGACTAAGTGATTGACACTAATAGACAACATTGGTTAGAGATACTAGTAGAAAAGCCCCTATCAGGGTATGTACCAACCCATGACATAATTAGATTTGTTAGTGCAGAAAATCCACAAGAAGGAATAGGCTAACATTTAGGATGATAGAGTAACAAAAATAATGGTCAACAAAATCGGGTGCTCGAAAAGAAAATACTTTCATGAGAAGCTAGGAATCAATCGCAAAAATCCAACATGAATAACTTTCTAGCATTAGTAAGACTCCACAATATCAGAGACAATGAAGTTTCTCAAGCATGGGGAATATTGAATCAACATAACTTAGAAAAAAGATAGATTAGATAAGGGATGGCAAGTGGTGCTAAATCGAAAGAAAGTAAACAAAAACCCTAGGCCAAAGGAAAAAACTAGAACAAGTGTACAACATTTTCGATCCAAAAGATAGGAAAGATGTCAAGGTAAGGAAGTAATTGGTATTTTTACCAAAACTAAATATTTCCATAACCCTAATCTTACTCTAATTCTTTACAATCCTTATTCTTTAATAAAGAAAGGTAGCGAGAACCCTAAGATTAGTAAACCTTGAAACATTTCTGATGTTAACAACATCTCAATTGACCCTCATCCAAGTTTTGTGTCTCTTAATCCCATTTTGAAATTGAATAATCTCCCTACCATAGTTAGAAACCCCGAGGCCTACATTCATCCCCATAGAAAACTAGCAGGAACACAATCTAAAGACAGGCCAACAGATTTCAAATCGACGATTTCTACAAATAATGTTAGATTAGGATCTACGAATATAGTCCATAATTCTTTCAAAGATGTCCAAATCATTAGCGATAGACATTGTGAAACAAGATGCATGGAATGTCATGAGTTGGGGATGTATGCATATTGGAATGACTCTATTAGAAAGATCCTAAAACTGGTAAGATGGTTGAAGGAGCAATGCAAAGAACATGTAAGTATTTCTACTTATACTAATTGTTTGTTTTATACACAATGTCAAAATAAAGGCATCAAGATTGAGTATTTCAATT
The DNA here is from genome assembly GCA_028749045.1 of Cupressus sempervirens. NCBI lineage: Eukaryota > Viridiplantae > Streptophyta > Pinopsida > Cupressales > Cupressaceae > Cupressus > Cupressus sempervirens. The sequence goes on from CM053785.1 coordinate 85,404,913, forward strand.
TCATATTTGTTGTACAAAGGACATTGATTAAAATTTGTTGAATGGATTCCTATTTGCAATGAACAAGCTTTAGATAAATTGGTAGCATCATATTGGTTTGAATGCAGAAATCTTCCTCCTAAATTGAATGATACATGGATCCTTAACAAAATAGGTCTAGATTTAGGTAATCTCATAGGTATTGAATCAAATTATATTATATCTAATAACATTAGATTTCTAATAAATTCATAAATAGGACAAAAAGAGCCAAGAAGTAAAAAGATAATTACAAACAGATCTATATACAATCTAACCTTTTCTTGATATGAAGGGGAGATCTCTGGCATCATAATTTTATATAATAATAGAAACATATAACATATTAACAAAACTACAAACCTTAAAACATCATTAGGAAGTATATATATTGTAGATAAGAGGTTAAATCCTGAGAAAGTAAAAGAAGTTGAGAAGGAGGAAAAATCAAATATCAAAAGTACATTGACACTAGGGGATAATGAAGAATTAGTGGAAGAAGGAGAAATTAGAGCTTTAAAAGCAGAGGACATAATTAATTCAATAGAAAAAAAGTTACAATTATAATAGAAAAGAGGAACAGGGGAAATTAGAAAACTAGGGAGAAAAAGAGAAAGAAAACAAGACAAAACAAATATACGCTTCACAAAATATCTAGATTTTTGTCAAAAAGAGAATGGTTTCTTAAAAGACGTAATCTCTAGCATAAAGAGTTATAATAGATTATCCCACGAAAGGCTACTTATCTAGAATGACATATATGACCAAATTATGCTAGGAGAAATGAGTCATGTAGAACATCAAAATATTATTAATCAGACTCATGAAGTCAAACACAAAAGAGAAGGAGAGAATATAGAAGAGGAAGATCATCAAAATTCTATTAGAATAGTAGAAGTAATCTTAGAAGAGATCCCTCAAAACAAAAAGGAAACTCTAGAAAGAGATTTAGTAATTTAGGAAAGTCAGGGGGAATTATAGTTAAGTCAAGTGGATGATATACCAGATCTGGATGGAGGATTAAGCTATTAGAGCTTGGATAAAGAAAAGAAATCAACACCTCCTTCAAATCACAAACAATAGTAAACTAAGGAGGATAAGGTATCTCTAGAATACACCAAAGGCATGCTAAGGAGTAGTAATAAGATCTATAAAGAAGTAGTTCGAACTAAGTAAAATAATAACCAAAAAGACTGGGCGATAGACAATGAGAATGAACTAAGCTCCAAAGATAAGGAAAGCAATACAATAATGATGGAAAAGCCAAACAAGCAAGAGAGGTTGGAATTATGATTCCTTGAATTAGACCATTCTCAATTACCTAATATCTGTTTGACCTTATCTTCTTATTAGAGAGATATAACTATTAGGAAAAGAGTCGAAAAAAGATTACATAAATTTTAGAAACCACCAATAAGTGGGAAATATACCTTTGAAGAAAGTGATAATGAAGACAAACAAATAAAGAAGGTCAAGGATAAGACAGAGGGACATCATATACTTGTGGAAGTAATGTTCCTTATTTATAATGACAACTCAGGATATGTAGAAGAATTAGAAACTATCACAACAACTATCACTTTAGGGGGCAACCAATCATAGATCAATCAAACTTGGGAAGAGTTTGGGGTTTTAAATGACACTAATAATAATATAGAAGAAAGAAAATACATGAATATGGAATATCAATATGAAGAAGAAAAGGAACTAGAGTTGGACGAATTTGAAATTGAGAAACATATAGTATATGAATTGGAAGAAGAAGAGGATGAAATTGAAGGGGAGGTTAATGAAGGTAATAATATTAATGCTCATAAATATATCAATAACTTAGGTATTTCAATCAATCAAGAGGGATTAAAAGTTCGAAGATGTGGTAAACAAATGATGAAACATGAAAGGAAATATTTAAAAGAACTAAGAACTGTTACAAGACAAGCAAAAAATTAGAAAAAGATCAACAAACTTATGAATGTAGGGAAGGGGAGTTACCTTCCCATAGAGAAATTAAGATAACTATATGGAATGCTAGGGGGAGTAAATGCCCCTTGCAAAAAGTGCTTACTCAAGCACAATTTAATCTTATTTGATTCAAAATTAATATTATTCCAAGAGACTAAATTAAATAGAGAAGAAGGTATCAGAATGTAAAAGAAATTAGGAAATTGGGAAATAGAATTAGTAGAATCTAATGCAGCATCTAGAGGTATAGGTATCTTTTGGAATCCTTAGAAAATCACCTTCCAAAAATTATAGTAAAAAACAATTGGATGGGGGATAGTCAAAAATTTCAGACATAATCTCCAATTAACAATCATTAATGGTTATGGACCAATTCCAACTACAAAAAGGGAAGAATTGTGGAAAGAAATAAGCATATTTATGGAAGCCAATGCAACGACAATCTCCTTATAGGAGGAGACTTTAATGTCATTTTAAGTTTGGAAGAAAAATACGATGTTGATCTAAGATTGTTTTGAAGTTAATAATCTGTAATGGAACAATTATTATTTTGTCAATAATGTCAAACCTGCTACATGTTGGTGAGACAATTGATTTTTGGTCTAAAAGCTAAAATTTAGTTGATTGATGAAGAGGATTTGAGAAGAGGAGATAACAATAGCACATAGAGAAAGGTTGAGTTATCTGGTATATAAAAGAAGCCCTAAGACCAAGTAAGACATTGATACTATAATGTATTGTTTATCTGCTTAAACTCTGAAATTTAAGATTACTCAAGATAAGACTGGAAGAAGATCAAGTATGAAATCTGTCTATCGAACCTTGCGGAGCAGTCAGTGCAAGCCAAGCAAAAATCAGTGGAAGCCAAGAGAAAAATAAGCCTTGCCAAGCAAAGATGAAAATTAGTGCAAAGCAAGTGATTGTTAGTATATGCTGAGTAAAGTTTAGTTGATGTCAAGCATTAGTAAACTTTAGTGTTTGTTGAGTAAACTAGTGTTGACCAAGTGGAAGAACAATATAGAAGAGGAGTGACAACATATTGATGTTGAGTGCCAGTATTCATGTTAAATCATAGATTTGACGAATCTGAGCCAACTATTTTGTTTTCTTGAATTATGTGAAGCATGTGGAAGATAACTATGATGAGTTGGTGGCATAGAATTCAAGGTAAACCATTTTGTGGTGAATTCAAGGAAGATTGTAGAAAATTTTTCTAGAGGAACCAAATGGAAAAGTGGGTAGATTCATTGTATCCTACCTAATCCTACCTAACTCTAAAATGGATGATTGTGGTTAAGCGACAACATATCTTAATTATCTATTTATAGAGAGAGTTGGTTAGAAGAAAAGGTTGTCATGTGCGAGTACTTAAGGAAGACAAAGAATTTAGGGTATTGCTTCATTCAGTGGCCGGATAGAAGATACTGCAATTGGAAAGCAAAGCAAGAATGCTTATGAGTATGAATGCTTAAAGGGTGAACAAGCTATCAAAGCTGAAATGTGTGAAAGCCAAGTAGAATGGAGGACTGAAACAAAGATCTATAATCTACAAGTGAGTTGTAATTTGATATCAGATCAAGCCTTACCGTTACTTTCTAATCATTGTATCAGGCTAGGGTAAATCCTTTGGATTAAGGTTGACCTAATAGTCATTTGTAAATCCTTTAATTGGGTGACATTCCAATTGAATGGTATAAAGTCCTCTAATAAGGCTCACTCCTAAGAGGGTGATTAAAATCCTCTAACTAGGTCACATTTAATAGTGTGTATTGTAACCTTTAACAGGGTTGGCCTTTCATAGGGCATCACTTCAGAAGAATGAGAATTAATAGCATGTTACTGGTGTTTTTTCCCAAATTGGGTTTCCATGTAAAATCCTTGTGTCAAATGTGTTATTGAATCTATTATGTTTCATGTTTACATTTCTGCAAAGTTGTTTTGACCTAGGACAATAACCAACAAAGTTTAAGTTTTGTATGATCTAATGGATGCATCTATAATAAAGTTTTATGGATATGGGTCTACTAAGAATTGAAAATTTTTATTTGTACATCTAGACCTTGGATAACTAATTCATTCCCCCCCTCCTATTTATTCTAAAGAATTCCAACATACGAGGGCTCACATAAAGTGACACATGTGATATCAGACTTCAGAGCATGGTTTAATAGCATCATCTTAATGGATAGCCTTACGAATAATGTAATATATCCATGGAATAACATAAGGATTGGTTTTTGTAACATAGCAGAAAGATTAGATAGATTTATTTTTAAAGGAGACTTGAGTATGCTTGCTCTCCAGGCAACTATTTTACATCATGTTGGATCAAACCATTTTCCTATTAGAATAGAATTCTCAAAGCCTGTAAAAACTACAAGGAATCCATTCAAGTGTGAAAAAATGTGGTTCCTAGATAATAACTTCATGGAAAATATCAAATAATGGTGGCAAGGATGTTCACTCCAAGGATCCAAAATGTACCTGCTTTGTGTCTAAGTTAAAAATTCTTACAGAAAATATTTTAAAATAGAATAAAATGTACTTTAATAATATTTTAAAAAGAAAAACTAGACAATAAAGAAGAACTAAAAAAACTTAATGAAGAAATAATTAGGAATGGAATGGATAATAAAAAATATGTTAAAGAGAAAGAGTTGTTAGGAAAACAATAAAATGTACTAGCAAAGGAAGAAATCTTCTGGAAACAAAAATCAAGGGAGACTTGGCTCGAAGAAGGAGATCGAAACACAAAGTTCTTTCATAATAGCACAATAATTAATAGAAATATTAATAGTATTACTAAATTTAGAAATTATGGTGGAGTAATAGAAGAAGACCCTACTAAAATAACAGAAATATTTGTGGATTATTATAAAAAATTTGATAGCTCCAATAGGACAACATAAAAGAAAATGGATATAAAAATCAAGGGAGAATTGGCTCGAAGAAGGAGATCGAAACACAAAGTTCTTTCATAATAGCACAATAATTAATAGAAATATTAATAGTATTACTAAATTTAGAAATTATGGTGGAGTAATAGAAGAAGACCCTACTAAAATAACATAAATATTTGTGGATTATTATAAAAAAATTGATAGCTCCAATAGGACAACATAAAAGAAAATGCTATCTACAATTCCTAGGCTTGTTACAAATGAAGAAAATAAATTACTTAATAAATCATTTTCTTTAGAGGAAATAAAAAAAGCCCTATTTAGCCTTAATCTGAACAAATCTCCAAGACCAGATGGTTTCCAAGCCTTCTTCTTTCAAAAATATTAGGATATCATAGGGGAAGAGCTTTGAAAAGCAATAGAAGAAACAAGGAATCATCATTCAAGAAACCATTCATTCAACACTATGTAATAAAAAATTGGGTATGCTCTTGAAGTTAGATATCCAAAAAGCATACGATATGGTAGATTGGAGATTTATGTGTAAAACCTTAGAAGTATTTGGATTCTCATACCAATGGATTAACCTTATTTTTAATTGTATGACAACCCCTAAAATATCACTTCTCAATAATGGAATGCCAAAAGGTTTTTTCAGCATCTCTAGAGGTATTAGACAAGGAGATCCTATATCACCTTTCATTTTTATCATCATGGTTGAAGACTTTGGGAGAACAATTAAAAAAATCTCTGGAAGAAGGGGAGATTAAAGGGATAATAGTAATTGAAAACATTCTGAATTATGCTCATCACAAATTTGTAGACGATACAATACTTCCGGGGGAGAGCTCGATCGAAGAAGTGCATCATTTTAAAAATATTATACAAGAATATACAAAAGCATCAGGACAAAAAGTGAACATTGAAAAATCAGAAATTTTCTTCTTAAACACTACTCCAGAGTTGGCAATATCATGGGATTTAAAAGGGGAACATTTCCTTTTAAGTATTTAGGAATACATTTGGATAAACAAAGCAAACATTCAAAAATATGGGACCCTATCTTGGATAGAATTGATAAAAATATAAAAAATTGGAAAGGGAAGTAACTAACTAAGGCAGTAAGAACTATTAAAATCAAAGCTATCCTCTCAACCATTCCTACTTACCAAATGTCATGTCTTCTCATGCCAAAAGAAGTCAATAAAAAACTAGAGAGTAGATTAAGAAACACTTTTTTGGAAAGGAATATATGAAAAGAAGAAATTAGCTCTGATCAAATGGAAAAATATATGTAAACCCAGAGAATTAGGTGGACTAGGAATTAAAAAATTTATTTGGAAAAATGAAGCACTAGGAACCAAACTTGTTTGGCGACTATATGAGGAAAGAGATAGAAAATGGACTAAAATTATTTATCATAAATATCTAGACGCAACATATCTGACATCCATATTTAGAACTAGAAATCCTCCAAAAGGATCAAGCTCATGAAACTTTATGCTACAATGTCGTGAACTCATAAGTAAATATGTTACATGGGATATAGGTAAAGGTGAGAAAATTTTATTTTGGGAAGATTCTTGGGATGGCCTTCCATTGATGGATAATCTCAATATTCCAGTAAATGTTAAAAATATGTTGATTTGATTATGGGGTAAACAAGTTAAGGACTACAGAAAACCTAAAATGGAAAATGGGAAGGAAGTGTGGGAATGTAAATCATTATAAGGTATAAATCTCACTCTTGAAGAAAAAGATTTGTTTATGAATTAATTAAGTCAAAGGCAAGCAAATCATAAAGATAGAAATGATAAGCTTATATGAGGAACTTTTGAGATGCAAAAGTATAGTGTAAAGAAAGGTTATGAACAAATAATCAGCTCACAAAGTTTTTAAAACATTAATATTCCCCTTAACTCATGTTGGGATTCAACATGTTTGCCAAAGGCATACATTTTCTTATGGGAAACAATTCAAAAGAGAATCTTGATGGCATATAGATTTATGAAGTTGAGATTTGAAGGTCCATCAAGATGTTCTTTATGTAAAGAAAACTCAGAGATAATTGAACATTAATTATTCTAATGCTTCTTTACAAGAAAGTGTTGGAATTGGCTTCATCAAAAACTAATTTGGGCGGCACCATTTTTTGACAATTTAGGAAGTCATCTAAATTGTTGGCCAAAGGGAGAAAACTCCAAAATTTATAGTAAATTATAGAATATATCAACCTCTATTCTATTATGGGAAATATGAAAGGAAAGAAATAGAAGAATTTTCAATGATTCTGAAATGGATATACAATCCCTCTTCAATAAAGTAGAAACAAGCATTTTATAAGTGATGAATAATAACCTTTGAAGAACATCTTATAAAAAGGGACATTTTCAAAATTGGATACAAAGATGCGTAGGAATTGGAATAACCTCATAAATCCACCTCTAGTAAATCCTATGAAAAGTCTTCAAGCATAGAAAGAATGTAGACAGAACCACCACCATCAAGATGGATAAAGTTAAATTTTGATGAAGCATCCAGAGGAAATTTGGGTAAGGCTAGAATATAATGTATTATATCCTTGGAATCAGGAGATTGGATGGTCAAAAGAGCAAAACCATTAGAGATTACTTTAAAAAATATGGCAGAATTAGAAGCATTAAAATATGGGCTTACGTTGAGTATTGAACTAGGAAATAAGAAATTAGTAATAGAAGGACATTCTTAGATAATTCTAAATGCTGTAAGAAAATGAAATACTCCTAATTGGATAATGAACTCTAAACTTGAGACCGTACTGTCTCTTATAGACAAAATTGAAGATATTAAAATACAACACATATTTTGTGATGGGAATAGAGAAGTTGATTGGCTAGGAAATAAGGGAGTGGATGGTGAGGATTTCATCTTAGAGGCACCTTAGAACTTCTCTTTGGCCTTATTTTTCCTCTAGATCAGTTGCTTCTTAATGTATTGTATTTGTTCTTCTTTTGTATTTTATCCCCTTAGGAAGGTTCTTTCTTCTTTTATCTTTATATTTAGTAGGTCTGTGTATTTCTTTTCATTTTGGTCATGTTTCCTATGTTTAGAATAGGCTCTTGCTTAGATTGTTTTAGGGTTAGTTTCGGTTTTAGGTTATTTTTTCTTCAACTTTGTAGTTTCTAGGTTGTTTTTAATAGGATTTGTTATCAATGAATTAAACATTCATATAGTCTATTTATCGACTTGTTATTGTTAGTTTCTCTTAGCCTTAGCCTTTCCCTTTTAGCCTTAATGTCTTGTTATACAATCCTCTCTTCTTCTTTGGCCCACTTATTAACCTATCTCGGATTTGGACATTTAATAATATGTTGGCATAATCATTAGAAGTAACACATTTATTTTTTCTATCTTACACCCCTCAATATTTTTATATTGTGAATCATTACAAGGTAAGTTTTGATGAAAATCATTAAATGTCTTGAAAGGCATCCTCTAGATTGCTTGCAAGACTTTAAGAAGATGGTAGCTTTAAAAGATGGGTAGTGTGCATTCATGTCAACATCTGGCTATTGATATGTGCCCTTTCTACCAAGTGCATTCTTAGCTATGAGGTTAGTGTCTTTGAGATGGACTCTGCTATTATCCTATTTCATTCCCACAAAAATAAAACTATGGCTTTTAGGGGTTCTTTCAAGCCAGAGTGTTGAAATAGGATCCTAAATCTTGTAAATGATATGACTAGGGTAGCTATTAGAAGGGTGCCAAGTAAGAGAATTTTTAACTATGAATTCACTTGATGTAATAGTAGCTCTATCATATCCTCCTTCATTGCATGTATGGCTAGGGATAATTTTAGTTAGTGAGATATTATTCATTTATTCCATAATGTTTTTTATTCTACTTGGTTGGAGGGATTGGAAAATGTGGTTCTCGACATTAACGATAGCCTAGAAATTTTATATGTAGAGGAGTATATGGTTCATCCACCATGGGAATTGGTTCAAGCAAATGTTCTTAGATGTCCCATTCTACACATTATGAATTATAATGCTTTTGAGAAGGAATGACCGAAGATGATAGCAAGTATTACTTTTTTGCTTAGATGAAGGGGAATTATTGATGACCAAGGTTGAGAATGACTCCTTAACTATCTTAGAGCATTCAACTCTTACATTGAACCAAGAGTGGATTTCTTTTATTTGAGCAAGGTAAATTTTTCTCTGCCCAATTACAACAAATTCAACAAAGAAAAATTTATGTATGTGTTGATGTCATGCTCGAAAGAATTTGAAGCAGAAGAATTGGAAGACATCATCATGGTTTTTTTTTTTTAATTAGAAAACTAGCATGGATAAGATCGGGATTGCCTCTCTTTGGCCCTTTTGTTTCTATGGCTAGGTTTTCAGGCCTTACTCACCTAAATCTAATTACATCATTAAGTAATCTTATTTAGTCATCTCCCAGGACATTATTGACTAAATATTAAATATTAAATTAATTAATCATCATCCCCTAGTTAATTAATTAATTAAATTAACTATAGTCCAACTGATAAAATCAAATGACAACCTGAAGAAAAATTATTATTTAAATCCCTATTCTTCTATTAAATTAAATAATTTTATTATACCAATTAAATTTAATCCCACCTCCCCTTTTATTTAATATATCATTCAATAAATCAATACCCAGCCCCTACCCATTCCTAAACCCTATCATTATCCAAATCCAACCCATTCACCCATACTAACCTCACTTAGCTAGCTAATTAACCTATATCATTAATGCTGAAAACACTTGCATCCTAATCCCTTCCTAAGCTAAGCCTAATCACCTTCCTAAACATGTGCACAACTTTAACCAAGGGTTAAGACTTCCTATCCCAAACCAAAGTCAAACTCCCATCCCATCCATCTTACATTCCTATCCAAGAGACTTTAGTGCTCTTACAAAGTATTAATGACTCTTTAAGACCTCTTGCATCACTCTTCCACATTCCTTTGTTGGAAATATTCAAGACTATGCTAGGTTACTAAGAGGGGAGGGGTGAATCAGTAACCTTAAAGCTTTATCAAGTTTTGATCTTAATTGCAATAATCCAATAACCATTTAATTCATTAAATCAGATCTAATTGCATGCATGAGAAACTAAAAACATAAACATTCATGACACATTAACATAATAATTTGGTGACCCAGAAACCTTCCAAATAGAAAGTATAACTAGGGTGGGAATGATACCCACAAAACTTCAATATTGCAGCATAAAGATGGCCTATTAAGGCTTACAATGATCACTTTTGATGATCTTCCCTATTAGGAGCAATTAGGACTACTAGGTCCACCTTGTTAGAGGTTTTACAAACATACAATGAAGTATGTACTCGGTAAAGAGATTTAACAAAAGACTCTTAAGTCTATCTTGTTAGAGGATTTGGACTGGTTCACCTATTAGAATGAAGTAGTATATCTCTGACTTACAACTGATTTGTTGATAGAGATTCTTTGAGGTACGAATCACTTTTATGTGATAGATATGACTTTGCTGCTCCTTTGCTGATATGGCCTTACACTATACTTTGATGTTGATTGACATTCACATGCTTCTTTCACTTTTTATTCATGCATACATGCATTCTTCTATATGTCTTTATGGATATGATACAATACATTACATACATATATATATATATATATCCAATTTACAAAATTACAAAGTCGACCAATATACAAGTTAACACCAATATTACAAAGTCGGCTCAAATGAAGACACTTAGGTTCTAAAGACTGACTTGGTGAAGTTCTAATACATGACATCCACTGTCATTACTCGACATCATCATGCATTCGGTAGAAGTAGAAGCTCGATCCATACTAATCATCTTAGAGTAGTCTCAAACTTGGTTTGCACGGGTGACTCGGTAAATATTGTGTAACTTGGTAGAAACTGAATTACTCATTTACCATGACTACACTTGGTAAACACTAATTATCATATAGCTCAGTTAACACTAACTTTTCTTCACATGAACTACTAGCTTGGTTTGAATTGCGAAGCTTGGCAACCACTGAACTGCTCGGGTTGAACTGCTGCACTTCACTCTACCTGATTTTACTCGGTTTGAACTATTGCACTTCACACTAACTGAATTCACTTGGCAACCAATGGGATGCTTGTTAGGAATTTTAAACCTTAGTGGCTATTGAATTACATGGAAAACACTGTAGATTGTTCAATGAACTCAGTAACCATACAGAATCTGAATAAGTGTTGTTACTAATAACAAACTTGACTTAATGTCAACAATCTCCCCCTTTTTTGCCAATAGTGGCATGTTGTGATGGTTAAGTTGTTGAGTTGTTATCCTGGCAATCAAGGTTTAAATCTCATAGGGATGAGGTCCCCCGTTTGTGGCCTCACTGGTTTGTAGCTCCAGGTCAAAGCGTTTACCCCTCAAAAAAAAAAAAAAAAAAACAATCTCCCCCTTTAGCATTAGTGACAAAAACACTTATCAACTAAAACTTATATACATCACAGTGTGATACTGACTCGGTACTATTTTTGAGATTTTTCAAAAATTTTCTTTGTAAGTATATACAATATGCTTTCCTTTCCTTTGCATGATTCTCCCCCATACAATATACATACTATTTCTTCATATATACACATACTATCTCTCCCCCCTTTTGACAATAATGCCAAAGATTTATTCAAAACTTATTTACACAAATACACTAATATAAGAAAGAAACCTAGAATGTACCTTAAGTATGAGTGCTAAAGTCTTATCCCAATTCTCTTGCAAAACTTTCCACGTATGTAGAGCAATTTGGACTTCTGCAGAGAGTTCTATCATGTGATCTGCAATTGAGAAGTTTTTGTCATGGATCAATGTTTTTGAGTAAACAATGTGTTTTTGCATTATGTCCATGATGGGAAGGATCATATTCTGAATATTTGTTAGTGAAGATCGAATCCTTGCTTCCTCTCTCAACAATTTTGCCTGCATATCTGACATGAATCTAATTTTCATATGATGTGCAGAGTTTGAACTAGGGTCAAGTTGCAACTACTATGCACTAGCCTTTAAATCTTCATTTTGTCAGTTTGCTCTTTATTTCCTTTATGAACTCGGTAACATTACAAATTTTCCAAAAAGTGATGTTACATTTGTGCAAGAGTTTTCAAGATTGGTCAAAATTGAGGAAAGCTCCACTTGCTAAATAGCAATTTGTTTAGCAATGCGCTCAAGCACTTTGTTATCAAATTTCTTCTCTGCTTTCTCAATCAATTTATCTTGACCATTGGAGTCCTCATTAAACTTCTGAACTGCTTCTTCCAATTGAAACAAAATGGGTTGAGAAGTATCAACTTCAACACCTATTACCTCAGTCAAAATATTCTTAGCACTTTCTATGATTTTATATTCTCTGTTTCTTTCTTCTCTCAATTTCTTCTGTTTAGCTTTCTTTTGGAGGAGTTGACTAGCTATTTGCATTTGATCTACAGTGGCATTATCAATATCCCACTTTGGAATCTCAATCTCCTCATCTAGGTCAATATCTTCCTCTATCTCCTTTCCACTTGAAAATTTTGTACTAGGTTGAGCCTTAGGTTCAACTACCTTTGTACATAATGCCTTAGAATCCAGAATGGAAACAATATTAGAGATAGTAGGACTAGCTGTAAAAGTTGATATAGTACCAATAGATGGAATAATGACTGGTATGCTTACTGAATCCAAAAGTGATATACTTACAGTAGTATCCAAAGCTGTAGAAAACAAAACTGTAGAATCCAAAATTGTAGAACTCGAAACTATACTTACTGCTGAAGAACAAAAAATTATAGAACATGTTGTACTCATTGTTGTTGATGCTAACTTGGGAACTTAAGAAGAGGGAGGTTGCATCTCAGTAGATGAAGTGATAGACACTTCCATTAGTGATGTGCTGAGTTGTGAGAGAGCAAAGAGTGATTGGACATTCGATGTATCTGTTGTGGTCACAATCAAACTTGTTGAAGCTATCTTCGAACTTGATGTAGCTATTGATTTGCTTGGAGACTGAGGAAGTGAGGCAATGACTGCTACTACTATCTTCATAGGATTAGTCTCCTCATCATCTTCTTTGTCTTCCTCAATAGCTTCTTCCTCTTTTTCTTCTTTAACTTCTTCATTGTCAAACTATATTGTCTCAAAGTTTGTTCCTTCTTCCTCATCATCACTGTCATCATCCTTGAATTCTACTAGAAAGTCACTTTGTTTATGCAAGTGATAAATGTTCTTCCACATACCTGTAACATTTTTTACTACATGCTCTATATCCTTTACATGCATGCCATAATGAACCATGCAAAGGAAACTTTGTAGCAAAAATAATAGCTTTCAAAATCCTGACAACTAGTTATTATTGGCCTACACTTCATAAGGATGCAGTCAACTATACAAGAAAGTGTGACTAGTGTCAAAAGATGGGCTGACCAACTAGAGCAGATGAAATGCCTCTTAATCCTCAGATGGCATTAGCACCATTTAACAAATGGTGAATGGACTTCATTGGTCTAATTGATCCTCTATCTAATGGGAAGTCCTATATTCTGGTGTGCACTAACTACCTAACAAAATGGGTTGAAGTTAAGGCTATGAAGTATGCCCTAATGAAAAAGTTGTTGAATTCCTGTATGAAGAGATTTTTACTTGCTACGGTGTACCCAAAGAGCTAGTCATTGATCAATATGAATAATTCATATCTAATCTAATCTCAGAATTGATGAAACAATATAACATCAGGCACCAGAAATCCAATCCTTATCATCCACAAGCTAATGGACAAGCAGAGATTACAAATCAAGACTTGGAAAATATTCTAAAAAAAATAGTCCATTTGCACCGTTAGGATTGGACCAGTAGATTACAAGAAGTTGTTTGGGCTTACAGAACAACCTGGAAGACTGTTATAGGATTCACACCTCTTGAACTCCTATATAGAAAGGTAGCAATGCTTCCAATTGAATTTGAACATAAAACTCTAAGGACAACCTTGGCATTGGATATTGAATTTCCTGTAGCACAAAGAGAACATCTTTTGCATCTTAACTCTTTGGATGAGATGTGTAAAGTTGCTTTGGAACATACTGAACTAGTACAAAAATAAAGGAAACAATGGCATGATTCTCATATTATTAGTAAACAATTTCAAATTGGTGACTGGGCACTCCTATATGATTCCAAATTCAAGGATATGCTAGGGAAGCTGTAGACAAGATGGCTAGGACCATATGAAATTAGTCATGTCTTTGAGAATGGAGCTGTTCAGCTAACTACAATGGATCAGGAACCTTTCAAATTTTTAGTCAATGGTCACTAACTCAAGTTATACAAACAACCACAAACAAAAGTGGATTTCCTACAATAGTTCCAACAGCTGGATTCAAATACGACTCAAGTAACTCGTCCTGCAGTCAAAGGTGTCAACCTTCTGACTACTGCTCTTCAACATTGGTTTTTTTGTGTACATGCTTATAATAATGACTTTATGTTCGCATAAAGTTCATTTTTTCTATTCACTTTTTCTTTCCACCTCATCTCTTTACCTTCCACCCATCCACCTCATCTCATTTCTTTATCTTCCATCCACCCACTTTCCACGTCATCAAATTTTCCATGTTTTCAATAAAATTCTGCGAAATGCTAATGGATGCTGCCATTGATATTATTTTTTCCACCTTTTGGTATGTGTGACAATCAGATTGACAGGTATAACATTTTCAAATTATATTTCATTTATAGTCCATAGATTTCATTAATTATATTTAATACTGCATAATCTATATGATGGTGACGTTATGCCAATCCCTTACCTGTACTAGGTCTGACAAGTGAGGAAACTTGTCTAAATTTAGCAAGGGGTAGGGAAGGTCATAGTATCCAAAGGCATTGTTAGGATAAACCACGGACAGAAATAAAAAACTACATGCAAATATAACCAATAACAGAAAATAATAGAACACACAGAAATGAACACAAGGCAACAAGATTTAACGTGGTTCACCCAATCCCTGGGCTACGTCCACCAAACAGTAAGTCCGATCTTATTACAATCCAGTGATTACAACCTGATTACAATCCGTAATCCCTTACAGCTCAATACCGCCGCAAGAACCAATTTCGTATCACCATATCAAAAATACCCAACCCTAAGCCCTTTTTATACAAGTATTAAACCGCTTTAGGGTTATAACATGTCGGCCATATGTCGGCCATAATATGTCAGCTACCATGTCGATGTCGGCTACTTCCAAAAAAAAAAAAATTTTCGGGCCGATGCCCCGAACCCCACTATTTATGAAGTATGTACAGTACTTTCCTGATCAGTCACCACAATCTAACAATCTCCCACTTGGGGACTGATCAGGCTCCACACTAAACAACAATCTCCCACTTGGAGACTGATCCTGTAGCAATACAACTACCGCATGGGGCTCCCACTGGATCAAACCACCCTGGACTCTGCTATTCTTTTATTCACATTTAGTCTAAAAGACCAACTGAAGCTGAAGAGGAGTTCAGCTTCTCCCTTGTGACAACCTTTGTCAACATATCTGCTGGATTTTCATTGGTATGTATCTTCTCTAGTTTTAACTGTCCATCCTCCAAAACTGACCGAATGAAATGGTACCGCAACTGTATGCGTTTGGTCTTAGAATGCAGAGCTGAATTCTTAGCAAGATGAATGGCACTCTGACTATCTGTGAACAAAAAATTATCCTTCTGAGGATGTCCCAATTCTTCCAAGAAGAACTGAAGCCATATCATCTCTTTGGCGGCCTCTGTAGCAGCAACATACTCTGCCTCTGTAGTGGAGAGAGCATTAATCTTCTGTAGCCTAGAAACCCAGCTCACGGCTGCCCCACCAACAGTAAAGACATAACCTGTAGTACTCCGCCTGGTATCAATATCCCCAGCCAAATCTGAGTCAACATAGCCCTGTAAATCAGTAGTAGAGCCCCCAAAGTGTAAACACTTATTGGATGTTCCTCTCAAATATCTGAGAATCCACTTGACAGCATTCCAATGCTCAAAACCTGGATGACTCATATACCTGCTAACGACTCCCACTACATGTGCAATATCTGGCCTAGTGCATACCATAGCATACATCAAACTTCCTACAACTGAAGCATAGGGTACCTTGGACATCTTATCCTCCTCTTCCTGTGTCTTGGGACACATCTCCTTAGTCAATTTCAAATGACCAGGTAAAGGTGTGCTGACAGCTTTAGCATTCTCCATAGAGAAACGTTGCAACACCTTCTCAACATAATCAGCTTGAGATAGCGTCAATGTTCTGTTCTTCCTATCTCTGCAAATCTTCATACCAAGGATTTGTTTTGCTGCCCCCAAATCCTTCATAGCAAATGCATGTGCTAATTGGCGTTTCAGCCCCTTAATATGATCCATGTTAGACCCAGCTATAAGCATATCATCAACATATAAACATAAAATAATGTAGCTATCATCATCCAACCTCTTAAAATAAACACAGTAATCTGAATGACACCTATTATATCCATGCTCATGCATAAAACTGTCAAATTTCAGATACCATTGCCGAGGTGCTTGCTTCAGGCCATATAAACTTTTCTTCAATTTGCACACTAAGTTCTCCTTACCTTTGACCTCAAAACCCTGTGGCTGAGCCATATATATTTCTTCATCCAAATCACCATGAAGAAAGGCTGTTTTAACATCCATCTGCTCTAAATGCAAATCTTCAGTAGCCACAAGACTTAAAACAGTACGAATAGAAGTCATTTTAACAACAGGAGAAAATATTTCATCAAAATCAATTCCTTTTTGCTGTGCAAATCCTTTTACAACTAACCTGGCCTTAAATCTTTTCTTACCTCCTTCCTCTTCTTTCAACCTGTAAACCCATTTATTCTGTAAAACCTTTTTACCTGCAGGCAACTTGCACAAATCCCATGTCTTATTTTTCAGCAAAGAGTCCATTTCATCTTTCATTGCAGACTCCCACTGAATCTTAGTATCCACCTGCACAGCTTCATCATAACTTTTAGGTTCACCAGCATCAGTAAGTAAAATAGAATACAAAGAGGGAGAAAACCTTTGTGGAGGTCTAATTGGCCTTGTTGACCGTCTAACATTCACTGGTGTATGTGGTATTTGTTGTTGCGGTTGTTGCACATCATGAGGAATGGCTGGAACATCAGCTTTTGGAGTATCATCCAGCACTACATAATCATCTTCTTTCTTCTCATGTTGCTGCAACAGATCTTTGTAAAACACTTTTTCATTGAATATGACATCCCGGCTTCTTATAATTTTATGATTTTCAAAATCCCAAAGCCTATAACCAAATTTATTAATGCCATATCCAACAAAGACACATTTCTTTGATTTAGCTTCTAGCTTGGTTCTATTTTCAGAGTCTATATGAGCAAAAGCTTCACAACCGAAGGTCTTGAGAAAAGAATAACTCACCTTCTTACCAGTCCATGTTTCCTCTGGAATACCATAGCCCAAAGGAGTAGAGGGACCTCTATTAATCAAATATATTGCAGTATTGACAGCCTCCGCCCACATGTGTAAGGGCAACCCAGCATGCAACCTCATGCTCCTTGCGCGCTCCATTATAGTCCTGTTCATGCGTTCAGCCACTCCATTTTCCTGTGGAGTCCTTGGAACAGTTTTTTGTCTACGAATACCATTAGTGGAGCAATAATCTTCAAATTCATGACTGCAATACTCACCACCATTATCAGATCTGAGACATTTTAATTTCTTACCAGTCTCATTTTCAACCAAGCATTTCCATTTCTTAAAAGTTTGAAATACATCAGATTTCTGTTTAAGGAAATAAACCCATACTTTTCTAGTTGCGTCATCAATAAATGTAACATAATAATGAGAGCCACCAAGGGAAGATACCTGAGCCGGTCCCCATACATCTGTATGCACAAGTTCTAATTTCTCCTTTTTGTTTTCCTTCCCTGTCTTTACAAAACTCACTCTCTTTTGTTTTCCATACACACAACTTTCACAGAAATCCATATTCACACATTTTAGACCTGGTAAAACTTTCCTTGAATGAAGTACTTTCATACCTTTCTCACTCATGTGCCCAAGTCTATTGTGCCACAGCACTGTATCAGAATCCACAGCAGCTATTTGTTCTCCCTGCTCATCTGCAGTAATTGTTCCTGAATATTCATTTTTCTCTGAAACAATCAAAGTAGAAGGAACAATATGACCTGTACAAAGATATAAGGTGCCTACTTTCACACCTTTTGCTACTACAAGGGAACCTTTTGAAACCTTCCAATTTTTATCATTAAAAGTAACTACACAACCCTCATCACCGAGTTGCCCTACTGAAATTAAATTTCTACTTAGTTTTGGAACATGTCTTACCTCATGTAGTAGCCAATGATTCCCATTCTGCAACTTAATCTTAATTTTTCCCTTTCCAACAATCTGACAGGGTTCATTATCCCCCAAATAAACAAGCCCAAAATCCCCTTGGACATAATCAATGAAATAACCTCTATGAGGTGTAGCATGAAAAGAAGCACCAGAATCTAAAACCCATGAATCATCAACACTCTCTAAAGACAGAAGCAAAGCATCCTCTTCGGATTTGTTACTTACCACATTTGCCTCTTTGTCTCCATCTGATTTATCTCCTTCATTTTTCTTTCGAGTCCAGCAATCTTTCTTTTTGTGCCCTGGTTTCCCACAGTACCAGCAATCATTTGGTCCTCTCGATTGAGACCTCCTCCCCTTTGACTTTCCTCTTGATTTCCCACGATTTCCAGAGTTACTTCCTCTTTCAGTCGTTCTGCCCCTGCTTTGTGCATTTAAAGCACTTCCTGATGTAGATCCACCTGAGGATTTTCTACGAGTTTCCTCACTTAAAATAACACCGATCACATCATCATATTTTAGGGTACTAGATCCAGGAACATAATTACTCACCGCCATTACCAAGCCATTCCAGCTTTCAGGCAAAGAACACAAAATCAAGAGAGCCCTAATTTCTTCATCAAAATTGATACCCACAGAAGATAATTGACTAGTAATAGTATTAAACTCATTTAAATGATCTGCAACAGATCCACCTTCTGCCATTTTCATATTAAATAAACGCTTCATGAGAAATACCTTATTTGAAGCGGAGGGCTTTTCATACAGTGTCGCTAGGGTTTTCATCAAATCTTCTATCGTCTTTGCTTTTGTAATATTAAATGCCACCGATGGTGCCAAGCATAACCGAATGCTTCCAAGTGCCTTTCTGTCCAAAAGATCCCATTCAGCCTCTGACATAGTTCCCTGATTCTTGGCTTTTCCTTCCAACGGCTTCCACAAATCCTTCTGATATAAATAGTCTTCCATTTGCATCTTCCATAACTGGAAGTTCTGCCCATTAAACCTATCAACCCTCAGCTTACCATCATCTGCCATTGCTCCCACTCAACCGTGAGACTTTCCTGCAGAGGATAACTGAGAAACAACTAGGCTCTGATACCACTTGTTAGGATAAACCACGGACAGAAATAAAAAACTACATGCAAATATAACCAATAACAGAAAATAATAGAACACACAGAAATGAACACAAGGCAACAAGATTTAACGTGGTTCACCCAATCCCTGGGCTACGTCCACCAAACAGCAAGTCCGATCTTATTACAATCCAGTGATTACAACTTGATTACAATCCGTAATCCCTTACAGCTCAATACCGCCGCAAGAACCAATTTCGTATCACCATATCAAAAATACCCAACCCTAAGCCCTTTTTATACAAGTATTAAACCGCTTTAGGGTTATAACATGTCGGCCATATGTCGGCCATAATATGTCGGCTACCATGTCGATGTCGGCTACTTCCAAAAAAAAAAAAATTTTCGGGCCGATGCCCCGAACCCCACTATTTATGAAGTATGTACAGTACTTTCCTGATCAGTCACCACAATCTAACAGGCATGTCTATTTATCCATGATGATTTTATAAATCTTCGCATTACCCTTCATTAATAAAAAAATATTTCCATAAGTACGCAAAGTGAGGTGTTGTACTCCCTATTTTTGAATGATTTTTTTGTGTCAAGCTATGATGTGACCTATGTTTAATTTTTTTTAATCATTTGAACCTTGTTTCTAGATGATTCTCACACAAATTTATGATTTATCTTCATTCAAAGCTTAATTATTGTGCATAACAATTTGTTATGACAATTAATTGCTTCCTAAAACAAAGAAGTGTGATGAGTCTAAAGAATAATGCAATAGTTTGAAGCTTGAATTCAAAAAGGGAGAAAACAGAGTAAACAGAGGAAGTGTTAAGGAAATGGGTGGGTAGTTGCAAAGGAGAGAGCTGGTAGAGCACACTATGTTGCTCTCGGACGTAAAAGCTATCATAAGGTTTAATGCATGTGGATGGCTAGGGTATTTCTTGAGCTTAATTGCATATGATGAAGAAGTGGTTGCAAAATTTACCAGGACATTCTACGAGGGAGAAGCTTCTATTTGAGGCTTAACAATAGTTACAATAGAAGAGCACATCACTGAGGTAATTGGGTTACCTACAGTTGGAGAACACTACCCTAGCATGCATGATGCTAGGTCAGCGAGAGCACAATTTACCAGGCTGCCTAATCCTCAATTGGATGTCACAAAACAAGGTTGCAAGAGAATGCCAGTACCGCCACCATACAATGAATTAGCCATGCACATAATCAATTATTTTACATGTGAAGGAAGATTTTCATACCTACATGTACATCATTTCAAGCTACTTAGTTGTGTAAGTAATAATCTTGCTATGAATATTCCAAATTTCTTGTATAATATGCTTTGCATTAGTGCAAAGGTGACTCAGAAAGGAAAAAAGAATTTTATTACTCATCATGCTTTAATTAAGTTGTTAATAGAGAGGTCACTTAGGGATGTATCCCCCTGAACGTGGGATGAATTTGTGCGACTTAAAACCCTGCAACCCAAAGCTCGCCCTAGTGAACAACATAGTGAGGGAAATGTAGCTCCCATTAGTGAGCTTGCCAAACAAAACATTCAAGAGGCTAAAACTGAAAAGACTCAAGGAAATGAACAAAAAACTACCCCTATTCAAGAAAATGTGCCTCCACCTGTACAAGAAATTCCTAAATCTACTAATAGCAAAGCTAAGAGGAAACAAAACTACCAAAAGAAATTTCTATTCAGCAAGAACCGAGTCCTACAATTGTAAAACAAAAGAGAACAAAGAAGGGTCCTGCAACAACTGCTCTTGCAACAGAAACACCCAAGGGGAAAAGTAGGCTAAAAGTTGTAACATAGGAAGAAACCCCTATAAGGAGAAGCCCTATAATGAGAGGGAAAGTTTCTAAGGATCCTATTCTATCTAAAACATCCATTAGGGAATCCCCTGTGCAAATTGTTTCCAATCATTCTACTTCTCATATTGAGATTACAAGCACTCTTGATAATCTTACTGAAGAGTGTAGGGAAGAAATTAAAGAAAATCTAGATGATACCCCAGTAGACTTACCAGGCACTTCCAGCTGTAGGGATGAGATAGTTCCTAAATATGTTGATCCAAACACTACCTTAGTTACACATAGATCAACATGGATCACTAGTTTAATAGAACATCTATGGTAGGAACAAAGAAAGAGGAAAAAGGATCATGAAGAAGACAACAATGCTATCACACTACAGAAACTCCTCTTTCAATTTTATGGACAATATTTGTTTGCTGAGGCATTGTGGAAAGAAGAAAAGAAAAATATGAATAAGATTATAGTATGTCAAAATGAGGAAATTACAGAATTAAAAGAATAGTTAGAAAGCCAAAAACAATGCATGAACCATGCTCTTAAGCTAGCTAACTAGGCCCTTGCTTGTAGGCCACCACCTAGAGTTTATGCTCTCTGATTGAAAGAGAAATTTCTTTTGTTTCAATTAATATTAACCCTCAAGAATGTGAATGCAGAGTTTAAATTAGCACAAAAAATTTATGTACTGTATTAGACTCTGCCACCATGGCAGTAGAAATTATTGTGTGAATTATATGTTCATAATTTTGTTATTCCTTCAGAGACTGAATGAAATCCCTTGCTTTACATAAGAGTTGTACACCTAAAAGCCCTCATGTCATGGATGTCCAATGAAGCAAATTATGACAGGCAGTTGAATAACTACAAGGATGAGGAAAGAACATAACCTTTACCTTTACGAGCATAAAGTAGCAAGCCAGATGAAATGCTTAGGGATTGGTTCACATTGACCTATGGAAAGAAGAATCTAGAAGTGAGGGAGAAGATCTTTGCTGCTAGAACTAGGGTTTATGCTAAATACGAAAATTTTCCCTAATTTGCATTTCAAAGAGCCATGACCAGTGCTAAGAGTAGGTGGGCTAGACTACCTAAGTCTCTTAAAAATTCAAAACCACACATCCCTATTAACTTGGAAGTAGCACTTCACAGAGTTCCAAAATATTTAGAATTAGGGAAGCAACCTAGATTGGAGTTGTGGTGTCCCTTAACAATATAGCCTCCAATGTTCCTGTGGCCCTTGTATGACATTAATGTTGATAGACTTGACAAGTTGTAGGAAGATCACAAGAGAGAAGTGTCAGAGAGAACCAGAGAATTTTACTATGCTTTTAAGAGCAACAGAAAGGGAAGAATAGAAATTGGAGAGTTCAGGTCACTAACAAGGAAGTGCAATGCTTAAGGACAAGCATTAGTTTGGCAGGGGTAGATGATTAGACCAAAATTTGCCTTTATTTTATGATGTTTAAGATACTTTGTTGATACTCTATTTATCTTTGTTAAAACATTTGTGGACCTATGTTTACCGAACCTATGATAAACCTATGGGGTAGAAACTATGCCATCTTTTGGTAATATTATACATAGTATGTAGTATTTCATATAGTAATCAGAATGTGTGTTCTTATATTTGAATTTAATTTGATCAATGTTTATTTGCAAAAATGTTCTATGTTATAACTAACTTGTTAATGAAGACTAAAAGATGATTGGAGGAATTCAAAAGCCAAGTGTCAACAACATTTAAGGAGAAGAGAATGCCAAGGAGCAATCACAATGGAGGAAGTTGTAACGGTTCCAGAAGACATAGCAATGAGTAAGGAGGAACTATGAAGACTTATTACCTTTTCTATATTTACTCTATGGCAAGTGGATGTTCAAACTTTATTATTCCTACCTTAAGCCATTATTCCTTCTTCTTGCCTTTAGTTGTTATCTTCCTATTTTCTCTCTTGCAGATTTTAAGTTAGGTCATTTACTTTTCTGTTATGGAATAAATGTTGATTTCCTATATATATATATAAGAATTGACCCAAGTGTGTTAAGTTTCAGAATCAGTTAGAAGAAATAGTTTAAGAGAACAGACTGTTAACTTTTACAGTTGTGTTTTTATAGTTTTGTGTTATCTGATGAATTTTTGAAATCTAATGAAATAGTTTTGGCTTCTATCTTGTGTTAGTAGTTTAGAGAAGCCGACCAAGGGGGCCCACTTGGAAGGTGGATTAGATTAGGATAGAATAGATTTATTTTTAAGAATTTTTAGTTTCTTAATTAGAAGTTGTGAGTTCCTTCCTATAGCATCACACTTTGTGAATGTTCCTGCAGCATATGTGAGAATAGTTTTAGTGGATGAGCCAAGTTGGAATATTTGTTATATTTTCATTGTATTTCCAGTATTCATAGAGTTAAGTGTGTTAGTTTCTTGCATCAATAATGTAAGTTCTTTTCCTTGAATTTTTACTTTCTTGCAGCATAAGCTTAGTGACTCATTAAGAGAACTAGTGCACATACTGCGCCGACCATTTCAAGTATATGTCCTTGGGTTGATAAGATTAAATGCACATCATAGTGGGAGAAATAGTCCTTACTTTGAATATATTGTTCCTAAGCAAGGCCTAGTGCATGACTATGATACACCTATTGTGAGGCAAGTCACAACCTCATCAAGGTCCATCAATTTCTCATTTTTTTCATCATTTTTCCTACTCCATGTTTCCATTCTCCTACTCTCCTAGAACATGCGGTCAATTTGATTTTGGAACTCCAACATCATATCCTTAAGCTTCTTGTATGGGGATGTTGGGATTGGTGGAACAGGGGTAGGATGAGAGTAATAATTTTGAGCAAGTGGACTATAAATAGCTTGGGGTTGATATTGAAATTGGCAATATGAGGGTTGAGAAATAAAATTTTGATGATATGGGAGGGAATAGTAGCTATGTCTATGAAGTGGGTCCATGGTTGTGGCTTCATAAAAATTGTAATTTCATAGAAAACTTGAAAACACAAAAAAGATCAAGAAATATCTTTACATACCAGCACTGTGTTTGTTTGAAACTAGTAGATGGATAGAGTCACCATGGTGTTAGATAAATGCCTTCAAAGGCTAATGACACTAAGAAAAACACCCAAATTCTTAGTGAATGGATCTTCAATTGGCTTACTAGCGGACTTATGAAACTGAATCTGTCTGTCCCACCAGGCATGCCAAAAACTATTGTCACAAAAGTTTGCACCATTGCCTAAAGTTTTTACCTAAAGGAAACCTTGTGAAACATGGAAACAACCTCAAATTTGTGGGACTTGAATAATGAGATTGAGTCTCCAGAGAAGGTCGACTTTGTTTGCTATTAGGGTGTACCTAATTACTTCTGAGAGGAAAAGGGAGAAGGAATGCATGAAGTGAAACTACCTAATCTAATCTAAGATGGTGATGCACCAAAATAGAGTGTTCAACCCTATCTCTACCCATACATGCACAGTTAACTACCATGACATCAAAATATAAAGATTTAGACTTGTTTAATCTAACAATCACATGCAGATCAGATAACTAGATAAATAATGCAAGGAAGAAGAGTTTCACTATCTATCATTCATAGGCCAAAAAGAGACACAGTCATGCAAATGATAGACAACCACAAAACATTGATGAGAGGCAAATGAATCTCACACACTACATCAATGGCTGAAAAAGATAAGGCAAAATGTCATAGAGTTTAGAGGCAAAGGGAATTTACAATAAGCATGCCAAAGTAATGTCAAAGAAACAAAGAAGAGTCGACCTTAATAAGTGTTACAAAATCTTCTTTTATATTTCAAGCATAACTCAAATAGCTTCTACCCTAAGGCAAAACTTAACAACTACATTCAAGTTTGCAGAGAACAATCACTGCAAATCTAAAGAAGATCTGATCATGGTACACATCTAGACGTAGGAAAATCATATCATGAGCCTTGAGAAGATAGAAACAATGACCATTAATATTTTGACTGGGTAGATGGATAACCTAGGTGATGAGAGGAATGTCCTTTACATTAAACAAATGAGAGAACAATGAAAGTGGGTGCAAAAGATTAAAGGATCTAATTTGCTATTAAAACGTTGCTTCTTTCCATGTTTTGGCGTGCCAAATCAGATATGTCATCAGCCAGCTCAAGTCAAGCATTTCCTGCATGCCACATAGCCTAATGTCTTTTAACTATTTTGCCACCTAGCTAGTCTTCCCTCTTTGTGCATTTGACCTATTGACTACCATGTTTCATAGCTTCACTACCTTTATTTTTCATTAACTATTTATTCTGTACAAAGCCATGATCTACATCATATAACATCTTATGTTGACCATTTCTAAAGTATGCCATGTGAAAACATTTTATTTTCTCCCTTCTATCCTAGCTTCACCATCTGGGCCTATAGGGGCACATGTCAACTTCTTGCTATGTTGTAAGGAATAAGGAATGATAAACTCCAGATAGCGACAAAGTGACAACCATCAATATGTTTCAATTTGATGGTGGAGGAGAAAACAACACCCAATGAAGTATGATGGGCCTACAAGGACATGTGTTGCGTCATCATTTTCTCATATAAATTAAACTTCTCACAAATTTAAATTGTGAGGATACGACAGTCGTAGATCATCTTGCATCTGATGGTGAAAACTTGAAGTTGGTTGACCTTTGTCTAGCCAGCACCTTGACCAATGAAAATACTACCTTTTGCCAACTCATCTGACAACCCTTCCACCTTGCCTACAAACCAAAAAGGAAATAGGACCCACATGTCCACATGTCAAATGATCGCTTTCTCACTTTCACTAAGCACCATGCATCTTGAGAAAGAGAGAAAGCAACAACCCTCATATGATCTTTGATCTAATAGTGGATGAAATCACGCGAAGAAAACTGGCCCATAATGTAAAGCACAAATCAAACCCTGTCAGCTATACCATGTCTAACAACTTCACCAACCATGGAGAAAGGAGGCCCACCTTGGATACGTTGCACACTATCACTTTCTCACTTTGGCTATCCTTCATGCATCTTTGAAAAGCAAGAATATGACAAGCATTGATCTACTTTTAGATCAACGGTCATGATTGATCACGAGCCTTGGAGATATTTCTTGCTTTGATTCATTAAGATCTCTTGGGATGTTGACACCTGTATGATGCTACATCACCACCACTAGGCCCCACTAAAAATGAAATTAGGGAATATATAAAGGTAGATGCATAAATGATTTAAATGAATAAGATGTGAGGTCAACACTTAAAGCAAATGAACCTAGCAAGGGGACCTAACTTAAGTGATGCATGGGTAATTTGACCCTTCAAAAAGGTAATACAAAATTATATCATTGAAGGGGATAGCTAGGGTTTTAGTTAGGGTTTAGCCACATGCATGACACATTGGGCAACCTTGATGCCATGAACAAATATCTCTGATTAGATTTCAATGATGGCAATAAGGGAATAAAGGGTGGGCGCTAAAATTGCTAACATTAATACTGCCACATGCTCTCCAATGCTTAGGATACTCCCCCAAAGGAATACCATTAGCATTCATGCTAACAATCTCCCCCTTTGGCATTGATAGCAACATAGATGAAAAACATCCAAGTTCCCAGAATAGCAAACAATACTTTGTTGTTGTTGTTCTCATCTTTTCAAATCCAATTAATTAATCAAATTTGAAATCCTCTAGAACACTACTCTATTCTACAACTTCTTAGGATCGACAATAGTTGTTCACACTAAAAAACTCTTAGCTTCTCCCCCATTCAAAGGTACTCTTATCTTTCCCTTTGGCATTAATAACTATCTCTCCCCCATACATACTTAGGAGATGTTTTTCATGCACTCTTCTCCCCAATTGGCATCGATGACAAAGGCTTCATTATGTTAATATACTATTTCAAGACTTCAACTAGCTCAAGTGTCCAAAGAAACTATTCAATATCAAATACCAAGTGCCAAGAGTCCTTAATGACTCTGCTCATCACATATACTCCCCCATACAGGAAGCATCAACATGCAGTATAGTCAAATAATAGTGCTCTGTGCCACTAGACTGATGCAATCTCTACATCATTTTCTCTAAAGTAGGCAAGGGCATAACCTCAAGCATACCTCTCAAGTATTCAAATGTATCTTTAGGTAAGGGCTTCGTAAAGATATCTACAATCTGATCTTTAGTACTCACATCTTCCAATCTGATCTCTTTTTCTATTTCCTTCTCTCTCAAGAGATGATACTTAATATATATATGCTTAGTCTTCAAATAAAAAATAGGATTCTTAGAAAAACTTACTGTACTTGTGTTATGATAGTATATGATAACAGGTTCTAAAAATTCTATCCCAATGTCCTTCAGCATCTGTTTCATCCACATAACTTGATTATAGTTTTTTGCTGCTACTACATACTCTACCTTAGCTATACTCTATGAGATAAAATTTTGTTTCTTTCTCAACCAAGAAATCAATCTTCCTCCAAGAAAGAATGCTCCACCATTGGTGCTTTTTTTTTCATCCATATGGCTTGCCCAATCCGCATCAGTATAAGTACATAGAGTGAAATCATTTGATCTATCATACCATATTTGATAATCATATGTTCCTTAAAAATATCTAAATATCCTTTTTACTACTGCATAATGATATTCCTTAGGATGAGATTTAAATCTAGCTATAATCCTAATTGCATTTGCTAAATCTAGTTTGGTGTGAGTAAGATATTGTGAACCTCTAATCATGGATTTGTACATCTTCTGTTCAACTGTAGGTGTGTCATATTTGCTAGATAACTTGTGACCAATTATCATTGGTGTACCAATATGATTACAACTTTCTAAGTCAAATCTCTTCAACAAGTCCTTCAAATACTTCTCTTGTGAAATAAAGATGCCATCACTATTCTGTATAATCTACAAACCTAGGAAAAACTTAATTTCTCCTATCATACTCATTTCAACTCATTCTTCTTTTATTCAACAAACTTCTCACTCGCTTCATCATTACCTCCAAATATTATGTCATTAAAAAATATTACTATTATCAAAAAACCATTCTCAATTTCTCTGAAATACAAGTTATTATCTTACACAACTTTAGCAAATCCAAGCTTTGTCAAATACTTGTCCAACCTTGCATACTAGGTTCTAGTTTCCTGCTTCAGACCATATAGAGCTTTCTTCAATCTGCATACCATATCTTTCTCTTTTGTTAGAGGGAAACTTTCAAGATGCTCAATGTATACCTCTTCTTCAAATTCTCCATTTAGGAAGGCTGATTTGACATCCATCTGATACACTTTGAATTTCTTATTTGTTGCATAAGCCATGAACATTCTCACTACTTCCATTCTGGCTACATCGATATATGTCTCCTCATAGTCTATTCCTTGTTGTTGTGAACATCCTTTGCACACAAGTTTGGCCTTGTTTCTCACAACTTCACCTTGTTCATTCATCTTGTTTTGAATACCCATTTGGTTCCAATAACATTATTGTCTTTAGATCTTGGAACTAATTCCCATGTTTCATTCTTCACAATCTTATCTAACTCTTCCTTCATTGCTTGAATCTAATGATCATCTTTACATGCTTCATTTATACTCTTAGGTTCAACTTGAGAGATCAAACATATATCTTCATTAACTTTGTTCCTTGTCATCACTCCTTCATCTTTTCTTCCAATTATCTTCTCTGGAGGGCGATTCTTTGTTAGAATTCTATTAGAGGTAGGAGTTTCTAACTCAACTCTTATCTCTTCTCTTGGTTCAAATCTTTTTTCTCCTCTTTGATCAACTATTTGTATGTTATTCTGTAGATAATTTTTAGTCTCAAGAAAAACTTCTACATTTTCATGGTTAACCTTTGGATCAACAATAATTACCAAAGATATCTCTTCTACCACTTCCTCTTTCTTAACCAATTTAGGCTCATTATCTTTATCATCACAATCATTCAAGAATCTTTCCATACTAGCTTTAAATTCTTCATCTTCATTAGAAAGTGAACTCTTTCTAATTTTTCTTACTCTCTTAGGACATCTAGAAGAAAAATGACCAAACTCTTTACATGTCCAACAAACAAAAATATCCATACCTTCTTTCTCTTTTTTCATAAGAAGATCAATACCTTCCTTGATCTTCATGTCTTCTTCAAATCTGGACCTATCTTTACTTATGCCCGTATTATTTTGTATGCAACAAAAGGTTTTCGGATCTAGAAACTTGATGCTTTGTTCTTTACACAAATTTGATAACTCACCAAGAATCTCCATCTTCTGGGTGACAAAAATTTCTCTTATTTGACTTAGGAGTATAGATCTCCGAATATTGTTAAGATTTCTCTTCAAGGACCTAATTTTTTGATACTAATTGTGAGAATATATAGTCCACCAATATAACTTAGAGGAGGGGGGGGGGATGAATCAGTTATCTGACTATTATCAATTATCAACCTTAATAAAACTTAACCATATGATCAATATAATTAGAAACCATGACAAGATACTCATGCATAATAGCACCATATATGTTAACTAGGGAGACCATTGATTAGAGGGAAAACCCCAGTGTGGATGATACCCACAAGATGATGTACTAATATAAATATTCCTTGTTAGAGG
This sequence comes from Cupressus sempervirens, assembly GCA_028749045.1. Taxonomy (NCBI): domain Eukaryota; kingdom Viridiplantae; phylum Streptophyta; class Pinopsida; order Cupressales; family Cupressaceae; genus Cupressus; species Cupressus sempervirens. Next base: position 85,434,770 of record CM053785.1, read on the forward strand.
ATGGACCTTATTAGGAGTCTATAACAACATTCAATACATATCCATCCATGTTAGGAGAATTTGAATCTCTGTTAGGAGATTCCAACCCTATTAGGAGTTGTTGAAGGCAGATGGATCCATTGTCCAAACAGCTTTAGGTGCAAGACCAATTAACCTATTGTCCAAATGATCTTTGTATTATTCTTTGCAAAATAATAGAATTGAACTATATTACTCCTTCATATTTCTCTTTCGTATCAATTGGAACTCTTCTCCTTCTAATCTCAATACTAGATCACAAACCTTGTATCCAATAATCCCTTAGATTGCTTACTCACATTCACCAAATGCTTTGCTATTATTCACACTTTCTTGAACTCTTTACATACAAATTTCATTACAAAAAAGCCATTCCTTTATACCATATCTTCAGAATAATTCATTGAGTTGGCCTTGAGGCTTTCCCAATTAATTATAATAAGATAATTAATTAATTCACAATTATAATAGCACTATCAACTCATAGTCTATATAGCTTCTCATACATGTGATACTAGGGCTTGTGCACTTGCTGACATCACCATCAGACTATCTTCTATCAATGTCTGATTACACATCACCAAATTATATCTTTGTTAGAAGATATAATGTAATCATCAGGAACTA